>JAZKLR010000219.1:675048-1350096 GCA_037103525.1 Ganaspis brasiliensis
ATGCTTATCCGGCTACGGCCTTTTGTTAATTATTATTAGCGTTTTAAAAACTGACTTAATTGTCTGGATCACGAGACCTCTTTTTATATAATTTACTAGCCTTCCCTTCTTTGAGACAATGTGATATGCGCTCCTGGCGGCCAACAGTTGAAAGTTAAATTTTAGGGTTGTAAGTCATTACAAAATTATACAGATATTTAGAATGGGATTCGCTGGGATTCTTTCCACAATCAAACTAGCTATCATCACGGAATTCAAAAGTCAAGTCGAAAAAATGGATTCAAAAAGATTAAATACTTTGAGCTATCATCAAAATTATTAAATTTTTAAATCCTTTTCAATGTTGACCTTCTTGCCGGGATGACATATAATGATATTTTGCTCTGAGAGCACTTCGAGCTACTTCAAGCATCAGACAGCTGATGTGCAGCTACTCACTAGACATATCAGTTCGAAAAGTTCTCTAATAGCAAAGTCAACGAATTTTCCACATACATACTCGTGCAATATAGGAGTTTTAGTATATCAGTTCCTTGTCTGAACTTTAATAAATCTTGAAATTGTACTTATTGTTTCGAGCAAATCCTAATATTATTAAAGTAAACTACTGGGAATTTTCAGAAAATTGTGTATCATCCAAAAGTCAAGCATTTTCTGGAGATGTGCGAATGATTCGAATTTGAATCGAATCACAAAGGTTCGAATTCGAACTATTCGAAGATTTCGAATCAGCATAGTTCGAAATTCAAATCAACTAGTAAAAATATTTTTTACTTTTAATAAATATAAAATCCATTGATCAATTAGAAATTTATTAATTTACAAAGAAATCTTGTGACAAGATTGATAATATAATTTTAAAATGAATTATTTCATTTATTTACATAATATAATTTTACACAAAAAATTAACCTAATTTAAAAATGGGCTTTGATATTATACTGAAAAAACAGTCCGGTTAAAAAAACCGGAAAATCATGTTAAATAGGGCTTTACCGGAATTCCGGTTATTTTAATCGAACTGTTTTTTCAGTGTATAGGTACATACAAATTAAATAAAAAAAGGTCTATTAAAAATATACTTATTAACTTATATAATCACTTTGAAATATTAAAAAACTTTTAATAGTAAGTCATCTGAAGCAAAATTGGTAAGCATTTCAAATTTTTAACCCTCGAGTCTTTATTTTAATTTTTGAACAAGATATTCTAATTTTAATTACGTTATATTATTCGATTCACTCCAGTCGGTTAGTCAACAAATTTCCAACAAATTTCGAAGGTAGTGTATATGTAATTTTGCAGTCAATATTTGTAAAATTACAGATTCTTCATTGAAATCGCTATATTTTATTTTTAAAACACGTTTTAGTAGGCAATAGAATTTAAAGTTGATATAAAAAATTTCCAAAAAATGTAATTTTCTGAAAGTAATTCAATAAGATTAAAAACAATACTTTTTATATTACTTTCAGGTGTAAGCTTATCTTAAGCTGCCAATATGAGGGAGAATAATAACACCTTCTTAAAAATCATTAAAAAATGTGGTAAATTTAAATTTAATATCACGCAACAATTTTTAAGCTAATTTTTTACCACTTCGTTATATTTATTAAAAAGTAACATTTTTAAGAACTTGAATTTAATAGCATAACAGTAACAAAGCAATAAAAAATATTTAACTTGAATTTAATAACTTATATATCCAATTCTCCATCAATTACTAAATTTCATAGCGGGAAAATAAAGAATTTCAGTTATGAAGCTCATAAAATTATTACTGAAGTATATAATAGAAAACATAAAAAGTAATACTATTTTTTGAGCCCTAGTAAAAATTTATATACAAACACCAATATTAATAAAATCATTTTAGAATATTATCAGACGATAAATAAATTGTGTTATAACAAGAAACACTTATTTAAAATAAAAAATTTAAATACCTTTAACGGATTATGAAAAAATTGAAAAAAACTTTTTGAGGCACAAAATTCACGTGATGTGCACAAAAGAAAATAAACTAGTTCTTTCTCTTCAAATATGCACAAAAAGCTTTATCTATACAAACAACAAATATTAAAAAATACATAAGGTGCTGCCATTGTATACAAAAAATGTATACGAAATGTTTATCTTGGGACCCTCTCCCCTATTATTTATGCAATTGATTCGGATTCGAATTCGAATTCGATTCGATTCGAACCTTTGATTCGATTCGAGGTCTTAAAATCCTGATTCGCACATCTCTAGCATTTTGAATGAAAATTTACGTACTTTTTTCCCCGTGTGGATAAAGATGCGTCATCTATTTCCGTGTCGCTACATACTTCGTTCTGCATAGTTCAGGTCTGTGTCCATGATACTTTGAACCCGAGGCAATTTTTTCATCCGATGCCCCATATTTTAAAACATTAGAAAATATTTTTGTGTTTAAATATAAACTTTAAAAAAAATTGTAAAAAAAATTTTAATGTCGTTTAAAATTTATGTACTTTATAAATTCAGCGCCTCTGAAAACGTGGCGCCCAGAGCGGTCGACCCCTGGGCCCTCCCCTCGATACGGCAAAAATCAAAATTTAGTACTTTTAACCTTCTGCCTATGGTTACTTCTCCCTACTCTCGCACTATCCAACAAGTTTCCTATAGTCCTCACCAGGCGCCCGAATTTTTGATTTTTGTCGTTAACGGTCATTTCAGTAGACAGGGGGTTAATATAGATATTTTAACAAATAATGCAATTGTTATCAACATTTTTTTGTTGTCTAATGCACCTAGTAGGTTTTTAAAAATGTGAGGCTTGAAAATACAGTATTTTTTGTAATCTGTATGTACAATTTCAATATTATAGAAATCATATAGAAATATAACAGTTTTCTAAGTCATATAAAAATCCACCAGAATACCAAGTTTTAATACTATATAAGTCAAATAGTTATTGGAAGATAACGGAAAGGGGAGGAGATAAAATGATGACAAACATGACTCTTTCTGTAAGGGTTCTATCAGTACACTTTGTATACGAAACTATAAAAAAACAAATTTTATAATAAGATTAATTATTTAAAGCTGAAGAAATTAATGAAGAACCGCATTGTATCAATTGGAAATTTATTATAATCTATTACATAAATAAAAATTGGGAATATTTTAATTGCTCTGTATTGATTAAAGTAATGTATTCAGCATACATAAGACCATAAGAACCTTACACGTTTTTCCCTACGTTCACTAATTACGTGAGGTCAAAATAGGGGGAGGGGTGTCTGGCTAAATCTCACCAAGAGGGGAGGGGGGTCAATAAAAATCTCACGTCAACTTTCTAATTTTAGACAAAACACATTTCTCTATATGAAAAATAACATTTCGCATATTTACAAGAAAAATGAAAAATCACACTTGGGAGGGGCGGGGGGTCCAGATTAAAAAAAAAACCCTCATGTAATTAATGGACGTTTTCCTACGCCCAAACCCTTAAAAGAATTAAAAATTATAAAACTTAACACTAGAAAAATGGGTTTAGCTACAGTCGGTTAAGTTCGCACTGTCACATACTCATTGTTAGTAGGGGAAACTGGGGCTAAAAGTTAAATTTTTGGAAAACATGTTTTTTGAGTCACTAAATTCCCAAATCCATATTCGTAAACTCATGTACATTGTAGATAAATCTGTCCTCCACAACTTTTCATAATATATTATGCAATTTTTTTTCAAAAAAATTTATGTTTTATCTGTTATACAAATGACCGAAACATACAAAAGAAAGTGGAAAAAATGGGGAAAAACCTATTTAACATTTAGCCCCATCACGTTTTTAACTTTGAGCCCCACGGTATGTTTTTGGTTTCCAGATCAGCCGCATAAAATATGACTACAGATATACAAAAACAGTTTCAGATTCGTGTTCAGCATACCCAAATAAGCTAAAAAATACATACTGATTTTTCTTAGAACATATAAAAAAAAGTAATCAAAAGTCGAAAATTTCGGCAATGTAAAAATTTACGAGGCAGTGCTCAAAACATACTTCATGTAATATACATGTCATCTTTAAACTGAATATCTCATAACCATGGACGTTTGTTTCTAGTCACAAGAGCCTTCTATGGTCAAAAATATAGCTTTGCAAATGTGAAAGATAATGGAAATTGAAGCTTCTGACAATTTAACTTTTAGCCCCAGTCCCCCCTAATAAAACTAAATATAATTTGAGAACTGGTACAGAGTAAAATGTAATTAAAATTTTTGTAAAAATCAAGTAATAATTACCTACATTTTTCAAAAATTACTAGAAAGTTATTTGTACGAAAGTTCTATTAAAAAGAAAATGTTTTTGTTTTTGTAAAATTAGAACATTTCAATACGATAAATAATTTATAAATTCCATTTATTCCAATATACATAGTATACTTTTTAATCTGTTTAAAGTTTTTTTTTTTAAATAGTTAAACTATCTTTTTTTCTTAGAAATTATCTCGACTATCACACAATTGAAAAATAATTTTAACTAAGTGAAAATGCGTCTTAAAGTCGAGATATTTTCAGTACAGTATTTTCTCAAGAGATAACTTTTCAAGATCAATTTTTCATAGAGTTTGTAAGAAGTTAGAATAGCATTGAAAACTGTTTTGTAAAAAATGTAAGATTACTTTGATGTTTAATTGAATTAAAAAAAAAATGATATTATTTTTAAAATAAACTTCAGGAAGAATTTTAAGAATTATGAATCAGATTGAGGCTGATTGCCAAAGTATTTTTAAATTTTTTTACGCTTTCTTGATATATATTTCTTCTTTCTTCGTTAAAGTTTAAATCTCACTTTTCAAATTGGTATTCCGAAGAAATATATTTTTAGTAATGGATTACTTATAAATGTCTATTTTATTTAAGCTTAAATTTGAAGAGTTTAACAATTTGTAATTAATCTTGTAAAAAGTCTAGATTTCTTTTGCAATTAATAAGGCTTCAATAATACCGAAATATTTTGACACATGTCTAATATTTATAAATTGTTTATTCGATAATTATGATATATCACTATGTCGAATAAAATGATAAGAGAAAATGCGATGATTTGGAAAAACTTTTAACTAGGGAAACGTAAATCTTGATTTAAATACAATTAAAATTTGACCATTACGCGTATAACTACGTGGAGAAAGTGACGTTTTACAAACACTCACCCTCCTGTATTGTTTCTCTTAACTCTTTCGAATATTTGATTTATTAAAAATAGAGTGGAGGTTCTATTATAAAAAGAGGGAAAATAGTTGTTTTGGATTCGTCAACTTGATACCAAGCCATATTTCTTTTACAGAAATAAACACATGTAATATTTTATATAGCGACTCAAACTCAAATTCTTTAAAATAATAATACTAAATATCCCAAGGAGATAAAAAAGAATTAACTTTTTTAGAAAAGTCAATTACCTTTTGTTGAAAAAGATTGATGGAAAATTGATTAGAAAACAATCTTCACTTAGAAAATCCCAATTTATTAGAAGATAGTGTATCTTCTTGAAAATTGATATGGTAAAACACGTTTCACTTTTTTATGTCAAGTTCTTATCGGTCACCCAACGAAACGACTTTTCCGGTCCGAAAGCGAGTGGAACTTGTCGAACTTAAATGTACGGATTATTGGATACTTAAGACGTTAGCCGTCAACGTCGTTGCAAACGCGAAAGCAGGTCTGACTGAAGTTCTCCAAGAATAGTTTGTGGACCCTCGCGTTTAGCCCCAGACACAAGAGTAGGAGGTCCGAATCTATATATATGTATATAGAAGACTATATATATATATGCAGTCTTCCCTTCGCACACAAACGATGCGGGGGTTCATTTGTATGATAAAACGAAAGTGAAATGTATGAAGAATAAATTAATCAAAAAAGAGTAAGCTGGTGATAGTCTCTCACTTCTCTTAATATGGCCTCTTATACTAACCACAAATAGTGAAATCAGTTACTAAAAAATATACTTAACTTTTATTTAAAATTTTATAAATTATGTACTATTAAGATATCAAATTCGAGTTTGTTTTTGCGAGATGCTATATAATCAGTGACCTCATGGCCCACTAAACGGTTGAAAGGCCGAAGAGACCATTACACATTACCTTCGAAAGTGAGTTAAAATCAAGAGCCGTATATGGATACCGGCGAAGCAACCAAGGAGCTCTTGTCTCATTTACTCACACATTTCATGGACTTGAACCACAAGACAAGTCTTTCCTCCCGAATAAGATCATTTTGATTCTTTTTAACTGGTCGCGAAAACCTTACCGGGAAAAGATCATACCATACGAGAAGTATGAGTTCTCATTTTTACAGTCGACTCTACTTAAAGATTGATATGTGTGAACACACAGATGGAACGAGAAAATCTTTTTTTTTCATAATTACAACTACATACTCAAAAGTTCTATATTACCTGTGCAGAGATTGCCCCACTTTTCCCTATTTAAAAAAGAGGACCTCGCCAGTTTTCCTAATTTTGAAAGAATGTAAATAAACTTAGTTTTTCAAATTCCTTTTTGTAAAAAATGTGTTCACGATTAAAAGGAATCATTAAATGTAAAATAGGGCTTTGGCCAGGTCCTTGCCAGTTTTCCATTTTCAAAAAAATGTTAATAAACTCAGTTTTTAAAATTACCCTTTGTATTTATTAATTCATTAATTTTTTTATTGTAGGGATTTGTCCTGGATTCACGACGGAAATCCTAAACCTAAATAGGGTGTGTGTTTACTGAAGATACTTGAACATGCCATATTTAATATTATTCATGAATATCTTGGGATGTACTTCCGATTAGCACACCTGTCCGATTTTTTTGAAAGTACGTATACTTATATATTCTGATGCGCTGATTACGAATAACATAATGAAAATTGGCGGAAATTTGATTATCATGCTAAAAATCATAAAAAACTACCAAAATAATTAACAGTTTTTTGCTATTATCTATTAAAATATTCAAAATTTCAAAAAAATTTCTTGACAAAAATTGTAGATCTTGTAAAGATACATATTTTATGTTGTCTACATTTTGTACTAAAAAATAATAGTTTTTATTAAAAATACAAAAACGTCTCAATGACCATAAACATGGTTTATAGTTATATTATTACTGAACAGTAGTCTGGTAAACTGAAACAAATATTGCCTATGTAATTTGATTTACAAACAGATTCTATTTTTTGTCATCTCAACCCCTCTATATCCGATGAAATCGGATATAGGGTATCCGGCATCCGGTATCCCCCGGCATCGGTTCAAAAAAATTCCGTAACAACCGCAAACCCCCAAAACGTGAAAAATACCAGCGCAAAGGATTAAATACTTTTCAGTAATAATAAAATTTAAGTAATGATTAAAATTACCATAATCCCATTAGTTTCAGTTTTAACGCCAACTAACGCACTTCACCACGAGATAATAGAAAAAAACTAAGAATTAACGTTGATTGACACTTTTTTGTATTTAAAAAAGGAACTATTGACTTCTCGTAAGAAATGAATACATGATAAAATGTGTATTTTTGTAAGACCTACAATTTTTGTTTAAAATATTTTTTGATATTTTGAATAGTTTTTGAGATAATTTTAAAAAACTGTTAATTATTATGGTAGTTTTATATGGTTTTTAGCATGATAATCAAATTTGTGTCAAATTTCATTATGATATTCTTAATCGGCGCATCAAAATGCGTACACTGAAAAACTTTTTATACTAAGAATTACTAAAACCGCGATTTAATTTTAATAGACTCACTACCATAATGGGTAAAAAGGTGTAAACTATTATTATTTCGCACTTCGGTTTTTAATTTTTAGTAGTCAGTTGATTATAATTTTTTACTGAAACGATGAAAAAGTGAAAAGAAAAACAATATTTCGACATAAGCAGCGAATTGACAAATAACCTAACCTCAATGCTACTACCTTATTTAATACATTTATACAAACAAATGAAGAAGAATTCTAAATTACCTACTTATCTTATAGTATAACGTAGAGATCCTATAAAGAGAGTTGAGACACAAGTGTGATGGCTCGTGATTGGTTGCGATTAAACCGGAACCAGAAGTGATTTTGTAATGTTGCAACATAACCTCAAATCGCGTCCATTTAAATCAATTCAAATATTTCCATGTAAATATTTCGCGCCTTCTACTGGAACTTCTGGTTCCGGTTTAATCGCGATGCGCAGAAACCAACTGTGTGTCAACTCTCTTTGTATGATCTCTAGTATAACGCATATATATCTTAAACCTGTAATACAGATATTAACAATCGCTTTAAACTTAACTATAACGCAACGCAATAATGTACAATTAATGTAACATGTTACATTAATTGTATATTATTGCGTTGCGTTATAGTTATAGTTATATGAATGAAACAATTCCTTACCATTTGTAAGGGTTGCTTAATGCAGTGGCGTGCGTATTCACGGAAAATCACGTGCTATTTGGGAACTGAATTAGAATTTTAAAATGGAGATTATCTGAATGATGTCACTGAGCACGCCGTATACGTGATGGCTCATTCTAAAATCACCATGAAGCCAGTAGCGTGCGCAGAGTTTTTGATTTGGGGTGTCTCGGCCGACTGTACCAAAAAAAAATCTTCTTTTGAGCGGAACATTCCTATCATAAAATCCTCTTGAGTTTTTTACTCAAAATGAGCTAATTCTACTGCAACCAATAGTATTTTCCTCTGTTTTAAAGAAAATATTAGAAGACGACTCTCACGGTTTAATCTTATGTTAAGAGTAATCCACTACTTTCGATAGGAAACGTCCGATCAAAAGTAGAGGAATATCCTATATCGTATTTGCACATGCGCAATCAGTAACAATTGTATCGCGTCGCGTCGTCAGCTTTAACGTTTATTTATTCACCTTTAGTTTTCGATTGTGGAAGACAATTTACAGTGTGTCTTAAAAGATTTAAGACTAGAGATAATATCTCGGATAATATTTTAGTGTTCTGTGCACATAATAATATTTTGACATCATTATTTGTTTGTGAACGAATGTGAAATTGAAGTAAAAGACCAATATAACCTAGCAGTGTAACATGTTTATTTTACTCGCGTATTAAATAAAACAACATACAAAATGTTCGAATATTGATGAATATTCCTTTCTTTGTGTGAATCAATGAAGGTAGTTAGTGATTTTAACTTTCTTTAAATGATTTAAAGTAATTTCAGTGTGCAAGTGAAAAAGTTTACCCTATGAGAGGAAAGTTCCTCTCATTTAGATGAGTATAATATCCTCTCAAAACGAGGAGAATCATTTTGATACCATATTGTAGAGGAAAAAAGCATCAAAATGAGTGGATTCCGCTTAAAAGAAGATATTTTTTCGGTGTGAAGCCCTTAATATCGTTTGTTCGCGCGGCCTTTTATACAAAAAAATTTGTTTCATGTGTCCTATATATTTTGTTCGACCCTATTGCCAATTTGGAACTAGTACGACTTCTTCTGCTTTATCGAGAATAATCTTTTGTAATGTTCTAAGGAGGAGAGAAAAAGGTGGGAAAGCGTAGAACTCATGACGACCCCAATGAATTGTGAAGGCATCAATTGCGAATGAGTCTGGATCCTGTTCCCAGGAGACAAATTTCTCACATTTTTTATTTAAGTTAGACGCAAAAAGATCTATTTCGAAATTGCCAAACTTGTTTTTTATTTTGCTAAAAGCCCAGGGTGCTAATTCTCTTTCCGTTTCTTTTGGTAAAATACGAGATTCTTTATCCGCTAAAGAATTTTCTTTTAATGGGATATAGGAAGCGAAAATCCACAAGTTTCGCTGTTCACACCACATTCAAATTTGTTTACATAAACTGGTTAGTTTTGGGTACTGAATACTGCCCATTCTGTTTATGTAAGAAATTGCCGCTGTGTTGTCGATTCTTAAAAGTATAGAATCTGATTTCAGGTTTTTGGCAAAGCATTTCAGTCCATAAAATGCTGCAAGAAGACAAGAAGGCGTCTGTAAATATTTCGAGATTGAAATTTGACGTTTTAATAGAATTATTATTCTATTTAATAGAATAGGATGGATGTTTCTCAGCCACCACTTAATGTCTGGCAATAATAAGTCTTGAAGAGACATTTGTTTATCGAAATTTCCGTTTTCTTTTATTAACGCTAAATATTTCTCCCTTTCAAGATTTTTCGTATAAAGAAACCCGTATTTAACTGCTGGGCACGCAGCTACCAATGTCCCTACAAATTTTGCTAAGTCCCTGATTTTACAATGTTTTTTATTATAAAAGGATTTTGAATGTTGAGAAATTGTCTTCTTTTTCTTTTCGGTAAGTTCCATTATCATTTTTTCTGAGTTCCATTTAAATCCTAGAAATTTTATTGTTTTTGATGGAACAATGACAGATTTTTCTTTATTTATGAGAAAACCTAAACTTTCTAATAGTTAAAATGTTGTTTCTATGTTTTTTATACATAGTTTTCTTGATTTATCGAATAATAAAAAATCATTTAAATAATTTACTAATAAAAGAGATTGTGATCTAAGGTTTTGTGATATTGGTTTCATAATTTCTGTAAAAATAAATGGGACCGTACATAAGCCAGAAGGAACACAAAGAAATTCCAAAAGGTTTCCTTCAAATAAAAATCTGAGGTATTATTTGTCTGTCTCGGCCACAGGAATTAAAAAGAATGCATCTGTCAACCCAGTGGGCAAAAATCCATGTACGTTTTAAAAACGTTTGAAGAACGTTTTTAGAACGTTTCATGTCGGCCAAATAATGTTCTGGAACGTTATTGGAACATGGATGTTCGAATAATGTTCCAGAACATTATTTGGCCGACATGAAACGTTTTAAAAACGTTCTTAAAACGTTTTTAGAACGAACATGGATTTTTGCCCACTGGGAAGTCTAAAGTTGACATATATGCATTTTATGAAAGAGTATTCTAGAAACTGTTTTTCTGTCCTCAAGCTTGAAATGAGGAGGTTCAAGAAATTGATTTAACTTTTTTAAGTTTAAAATAAATCCTTTTTCACCGTTTGGCTTCTCTGTAAGAAAAAAGGTAGAGATAAACTGTTTTTTGACAGGTGAGCATCCTGCGATTGCTCCTTTCCTGATTAACCCTTCGATTGCAATTTTGCAATCGACTTGCTCCCTTGTTGAGAGCTTTACCTATTTTGGAGGTTGAGCTTGGAAAGGAGTTTTTATATAGGGAATTTTGTAACCCGTAATAATTTGTAAAATGAATGGGTCAGTTGTCACATTTGACCACCCTTATGAAAAATAAGTATTGGATTAAGTATTGGATTAAGTATTGGGAGTAAGTATTGGATTAAGTATTGGAATAAGTATTGAAGTATTGGAACAAGTATTGGTTTAAGTATTGGAAACTCCAATACTATTTTCGCGTAACATATTTTTTAACAAATTTTTTTTTAATTTTCTGTGGAACTGTGATTTTGCATTCCATGTATTTCTATGTATTAAATTAACAAAAAAACTACTGCGCAGAGCTAGCAGCCATAGAAACTTAGTGCGCAACCAGTAAAATTTTTAAGAATGTTTGGCGAAAAAAGTATTGGAGTTTCCAATACTTAAACCAATACTTATTCCAATACTTCAATACTTATTCCAATACTTAATCCAATACTTACTCCAATACTTACTCCAATACTTACTCCCAACCCTGTCGATAAGAATACCTGAATCATACCTAAAATATACCTATAAAATACCTTATTAAGGCATTTTCTAGGTATATTTCAGGAAAGTTTCAGGTACTGTGCATCGGCAGGGAATACTTAATCCAATACTTAAGCCAATACTTATTTTTCATAAGGGCAGTTATGGGCAAACAATTTTAATCTCCCCGCGATTTTACTTACCCCGCTTAACGGCGTGGTTTTTGCTGATACTGGTACTGTTGGTACTTCGATTTCTGACCTCTCCACTGGTCCGTTTTGAAGTTCTTGCCGGGGGGCTCTTAAAGTTTAAATCAGTTTTAAAGGGCTTTTTCTTATAATCACTAGCAGATTTGGATGATGACGGTTTTGCTATCACCTTACCAGATTTTTCTGTTGCCTTCGCTGCTTTCAGGTGTTCAGAGAAGTTTGAGCCAAAAAGTAGAGTATCAACTTCACTTTCGTTTGCGATACCTTTGACAAGGGGATGTAATCCTGGAGCTATAAATGAACGCCGTGTTATTGACATTCTGTAGTGTAAGTCTGTGAGAATTCTCCCACAGTCTGCCAAAATTTCGATTGTTTGTTGTACGCCGGTAGTAAATACATCGTCCTTAGAAGCCTTTAACAGCCCTGTAATAAGAGGGTTATTGAGCAAGCATTTTGGCTAGTTGAGCAAGCCCTCTGCTCAATTGTCCTAACGAAATATGGACAATTGGGCTGGTTGCTCATTCACCCAACGCATTGAGTCCAATAATCCACAAGGTATTTCGAGCTTAAAACTTGAGAAAAAGCGACTTAATATTGATAAAACACTAAGAAACGTTAAATTAAGCATAAATACACAAAATTAGATAATAAAAATACGTATATTAAGAGAAAATAACATTTTCGAAAAGACGTGATTTATTGACACTCATAGAGCAGAACACCTGACTAGCAGAATAGACGAATAGACGTAGCCAATCAAAATCTTTCTACCGCGAGAGACTAAATTGTGATTGGCTACGTCTATTCTGCTAGTCAGGTGTTCTGCTCCCTGGTGTGTCAATAAATCACGACTTTTCTGAAATGTTATTTATTCTTAATATACTTATTTTTATTATCTAATTTTGTGTATTTATGCTTAATTTAACGTTTCTTAGTGTTTTATCAATATTAAGTCACTTTTTCTCCAGTTTTAAGCTCGAAATACCTTGTGGATTATCGGACTCAATGCATTGGGTGAATGAGCAACCAGCCCAATTGTCCGTATTTCGTTAGGACAATTGAGCATAGGGCTTGCTCAACTAGCCAAAACGCTTGCTCAATAACCCTCTTATTACAGGGAGGTTTGTTAAACAAACACCCAAGGCTGAAATGCCAGTATATAATTGATTTTGAATGAGTACTTGGAAACTGTCTTTCTTTAAGAAAAGTGGTCCCCCTACTGACTTTATTTCTGGGTTTAAATTTGGCGCTTTTAATATTGGACAATTCTTTGGAGTTGGATATTTATCCATAAGCTCCTTTTTATTTCTTTTAATAAACCGGATTTTGAAATTTTTTCCCAAACTTCTTTTAATGTTGTTTGTATATCGGGTCCTAATTTGTCATTGTTATCGGTACTTCCTAAGAGATTAAGTGTATCGGTAGACAAGCTGTCATTTTCTTGCGTTTCATTTGCTCGGTTGTGTTCGGGAGTTCTCGACGTTTTTCGACTTTCGTCTCTGCGTGTGTTGCGACTTTCGTCTCTGCGCATGTCGCGACTTTCGTCTTTGCTAGAACTGTATTTTCGCTTTTAGCGGAGACGACTGAGGTAGATGATTGTTTAGATTTAAAAGATAACGATGATGATGACAGGATGACGATGTCGAAGATTATGCTACTGAAGATGATGGCGATGAAGAAGGAGAATAAGAGCGAGAGCGATCATGGCGTGACGCTCCTCGAAGGTAGCTCTCGCCGCCATATTTATTGCATCTATATTTCTTGGAAATATGCTCTTTTTCACGAGATGGGAATCTCGAGCGAGAGCGATAAGAACGTGACGATCATCTGGGGTATCGCTCGCCGTTTTTCTTATCGCTCCTGTACTTTGAGTGTCTGCGATGACATTTTCTTTTTCTTGACGAAGCGTGAGTTTTCTTAGCCTTTTTTCTATGTTTGTCTCCATCGTGGTCCCGATGCCACTTGCGAGATTTTCTTTTAGTATCCCGTCGAGCTGTATTCCTGCTCATGGTTCACTTGGATAATTTTTGTAATTTAATAATTTAGTTAAGAGGAATTTTAACTTTTCTCTAAAGTAGGTCTTGACCGGATCGCACAGAAAAGCGTAATGACGGCTTAATTAGAGGCGCGCTCTGGTGGCAGAGGAGTAAGTTTTGGCGCGAGCTTTAAAAATCTGTGAATCGGATCGAGTAACTAGCGTTACTACAAGTTGATCTAGAGGACGAGGCCACGTAGCATAATAACAGCGGTCCCCGCCGACAAGATTGTAACGATACTAAAAATTTTCAACAGTTAGAACCACAAGTTACAATTCACTGTACAATTCACTCATTAGAGACGGTGAAACTTTCAAAACTAATGGGTATAGAAAACCAACAAACTCCGATAGAGTTCTCAACTTTCTTTCAAATAACCTGCTAACATATAAGATCAATGTCATCAACAAGCTTGTTGACAGAAGTTTATTACTATCACATACATCTTTTCACAAACAAAAAAATGCAAATTTTGGTCAAATTTGCTCAACATTTTTTTTTTAATAGTTGTGATTGAAGAAAAAAAAAATCCTTTGTCCAAGTACTGGAGAATTGTATCTCAAAGGCCTGTGCAAAATTTCATAAATATCGGTTGGGTAGTTTCAGAGAAATTTTGACAACCGACTTTGAAAACACAGTTTCGAGAAAAACGCATAAGTTTTGAGTAACAATAAAACTGTAAATAAAACATTTTTGTTAACTTCCATTGAATCGTCGATTCCTGGGCCATAAAGTAAAGAACCTGCAGCAGCTGTAGTATCTAGGGCATCCTTTTGCTCCTGTCTATGATGAAGCCTGGCTTCGCGAGTCTCGCTCGCAGATTTTGTTTTAGCTGCGCACACATAATACCTGACTCTGAGCGCGCACCTTCCCAAGGCTGTATCTCCGAAGCTTTTATTCGGATCGACTTGAAAATTTTGGATAATATTCTCAAGATGTTGTAGAAATTAATAAGATAATAAAAATATTTGATTTTTTAAAGCTGTGAAACCCATGTAACCCTTCAAACAAGATTGAACTGATCCTTCTATCAAACAATTATCCAACACACTTCATACAGAAATATGTTACACAGAGAATAAAACCTAATAAACAAACAAATTTAGAAACTCACAGTACACACACTTTGCGTGTTAACTGGGACTTTTCAAAGTTGTCAATATACAGCAACGTCTCTATTTCAAAATTTGGGGAAAACTTTCAAATTTGGACTCTGTCCCAATATGGGAAAAATAGTTGCAGATTAAGTTTCCTACCGGAATCTGTGGTATTAGTGGGGTATTAGTTAATACCCTCTTAATATCCTCTTAATACCATTTTAAAGTTGTGTTCAAATAACTTAAAATCAGTTTTAAGGACTTCTAAAAAAAACATTTGGGGTCACTTTTTTCAAAATTGTTATTCACTCAAAAAATTTCAAAGTCCAAATCGAAATTTTTTTTGAGCGAATAAAAATTTTGAAAAAGTGACCCCAAATGTTTTTTCAAAAGTCCTTTAAACTGATTTTAAGTCATTTGAACACAACTTTAAGATGGTATTAACTAATACCCCACTAATACTACAGATTCCGGTAGGGTTTCTGCTCAAATCGTTGACGGGCATCAGGTCTGCCGCTTAGAAGCGTCACGGTTTGGTGATATGGTGTGGTTATATGGTGTGGTGTACAAGCGGCTTAAAAATGGATACTTGACATTAAAGGACTTCGAAATTAGAGACGTTTTATTGTATGAATATCCATATATTTTTTTCTCAATAAACTACATAACTACTTATATCTTACCTAGGAATAATTTTATTTTCCACTATTATGTCGGACATATCGGATACCTCATATAGTAACCAATAGGGACATTTTGTAAATTTATATATTATCAAAAGTGTATTTCCATATTTGATATTTTTTAACAAAAAATCTTATAAAATTTAGTTATTACCTTCTGAGATAATTTTTAATGATTTGTATTCCAAGTGTAGTTTCATAAAAGATCCAAAGTGTGCCAAGTATGCCGGTTTGACACGACATAATTCGACTATGTCCGTCATTGGTACAGGTAAACTAGCTTTATTCAAAGCATAAATTAAATCTAAAAATTAAAAAAATTTGTTAAAAATAAGACATATTCTTTTTAAAAAAATATAATTTTTTTGGAGCTTCTTTTAAAACTTAGTCATTTTAAAAATGCATAATATATATATGTGACGGTAATATATATATATTACCGCCAAAAAAATCAATTTTCATTTTTTTATGCTAAAAGATCATTTTTGAATTGTTCTTTTAGTTCCAAGTTTCAAAATTTTTTTTTTGTAATTATACTTTTTGAGGGAAATTGAAGTATTTAATAGAAAATAAATCATTGCGATTTTGAGTAAATGTCAAATAAATGTAATTCTTTTCTTTTCAAGGCTTCTTGTCGGGTAGCTATTAAAATCTACTGCGCAGCCTTCACTCCCATAGATAACTAATGAGCAACGTTTAAAGATTAATAAATAATTATCCATTTTCGTGTGTATGTTTAGCAATGTGCGGTTCCCGAAATTTATAATTTTTGAAACTTTCACTTGAAAGTTTCAATGAAAATTTTCCAATTAATTGAAACTTATGAAACTTTAGCCATAACGTCTAATTTTTTAAAGTTAATAGTTTAAAAATGATTTAGTTACGTTTCAAATTAGTCTTTTTAACTGTAAAAATCAAATTTCAATGCAAATAATTTTTGAAAATCATTTTATTTCACGAAATAGAGGTTGGGTCCTTCTGCGCAAACTCAGTATTTTTACTATGGCGCTAAAATTTAAATTTGCATAATATTGGTTAATAATTATTCAAGTTAATTCTAATATTTCTAAGTAAGTGCATGAGTATTAAACTATTCTAAATGTTTTAATTTCAATGTTTTATTTCTAAAAAAAATTTATTTCCTTCATTTTAATTGTTATAACATTATTTTTTCTTTATTTTTAATTAATTAACTAAGATCTTCTTTAAATACGTGAATGATTATTTATTTAATATAATTGAAATAATTAATACAAATTTTTAAAATAACAAACATCGTATAAAACATCTTACAAGTTTGAGGTTTTAAATATGTTTTAATATTAATATAACTTACTTGCTATTAATATTTGGCGAAGGCAAATAATTGCTTTATTTTGAAAAATTATATTTTTAAATTTTGTTTTCAAAAAGGTTAATTTTGGGAATAAAACAGTAAACAAAGCAATTTCACATTGCTCATTCAAATTAAACTTTGAGCTTTTTTATAAAAAATTTAAAAATGTTATATTTTTTAAATAAAGCAAAACGCCTTAGCCAAATTTTAATAGCAAGTAATTATATTAATATTAAAATATATATTAAAAATCTCAAATTTGCAGGAGTTCACAAAAAAACATTTTAAATTTAAAAATATTACCAAACTTTTCAAAAGTAGACATATTTCAAATTATATTATTTTCTTAAAATAAAGTATTTTAGTAAAATTTGAATCATTTAAATTAAGGATCAGTTAATTAATCATCTAAATAAAGGACACAATAAATTGTTTATTTTTCAAAAAAATAATTACATTCAAACAATAAATAATAATAATAATTTGAAATTTCCAGGTTCATTCCCTGATTTTTAAAATTATTTTTTCACGCATAAAAGTTATTTTAAATTTAAATTCAATTTTTCAATTGTAAGACCATTTCTTTTAATTCTCCACTATTTTCTTCAAATTTCGATTCCATTTTTTAATTATTTTCTTTATTATTAAAAATTTCTTGCCTTTTTTTCAAATATTTTTTCCGAGTACCAATAAATTTGATTAATTTTATTTTCGTCTACATTCAATAATTATTTATTATTGCAATGAGCACTGATATTTCTTAAACTTTGCGCTAAATTCCTATTTTATATATTTTTCTTTTTTCAATTGTTATCTAATTTTACTTGTTGTTAAGTACGAAAGGGCTTTATGCCAGTAAATCTGTATAAATAAATAAATAAATAAATTATTGTGCTTTTTCAATTTTTAATTTTATTCTTAAAATTTAAATTTCTTTTCGCAATCTTTTATTATTTTCTGAATTTTTCAATTTTTTTCCTCTTTTTTAAATTATTTTGTTCAATTTTCAATCTAGTTGTTCAATGTTCAATTACTTCTAACAATTATTCCTATAATTTTTATAATTTCAAATTATATTGTTTAAATTTAATATTATTTGTTTATTTTTTAAAATTAAAATTATTTTTTAAATTGTGAATTAATTCACTTTTCAACTATTTCTTACAATTACTATTTATTGTTTATTTTTTGCTCAGTTTTGTATTAATCTAGCCATTGTTGGAAATTTGTTCTGAATTTGAATTTTTTTTCGTTCGTTTATAATTTTTTTCAATTATTATAATTATTTTCTCAAGTTTCAATTCAATTCTTAAATTTTGTAATTGTCCTAATTTTCATTATTTGATTTGCAAAAATTTTTAGTTAAATTTAATCTTAAATTCTTTAATTCCTTTTACATTTCTTTAAAAAAAGGAGAAAAACTTTTTTCATAAAAAAGTGCTTTAAAAAATAGTGAAGAATAAGTTTTTCTAGAAGAATTATATGTGACAATTTCTGGTGAAAGGGACCTTACGCGACAATAACATTGGGCTTACTTTTCGTGCACTGAGCAACGGAATACTGAGCCTAATGTTGTTGTTGCGTAAGGTCCCTTTCACCAGAAATAGTCACATATTCATTAAATGTTTATAATAAATATTTTTGTGTAAATTAAAATGGGAATATCTCGCACAAAAGAGTAATTTTTTTATTGTTACAATTTTTATGTTCTCACTTTTAAGATAAAGTCTTCAGGAAAAATTGTCTACTTTAATTTTAATAATTTACAAATTTGATAAATTTCATGAAAAGTTTCATCGATTATAAGTTTCATGATTTGAAACTTTCAAAATGAAACTTTCAACGGCACATTGCTATGCATGTTCATGCACATGAAATTATTTGCCTGTAGAAGCGTTCATGAACATCTGCATGTTCGTTTGCACGTTCGTTATTCCAAATTCATGTGTTGACCATTCGCAAATTCATGCGCAAAACAAGGCATGATTTTATCCAGAATCATGTATGTACAAATTCAGTAGATGATCTTGTACACGGATTTACAACCGGGATATACGTAATAATTCGTAAAATTGGACAAAATACAGAGGGGATCTTTTAGGTTTTAAGTCGAAGCGTGTTTAAATTCGTGGATTATAATATTATTATCGTATATAGTATTATAATAATATTATAATCCACGAATATATACCCGCTTTGACTTAAAACCTAAAAGAACCCCTCGGTATTTTGTCTAATTCTACGAAATACCGAGGGATTCTAAAAAGAACGTGTCTATTGTTCCGGCTAGTCGGAACTTTAGCAGTAGAAATTAAAGATCCGGCTACTGTCAGTCAGAAGACTAATTCTATTGAATAAATAAGGTTCGGCTATTATTTTAATCTCTTTTATTTTGTAACAAAAATGTATAAAGCTAAGTTTGTTAAATTGGACAATCTAAGGGGGGGTTCTTTTAAGTTTTAAGGCGAAATGGGTTTCAATTGTTGCAGCAAACATTATAGCCGGATTTTTTTCTTTAAAAATTAAAGATCCGACTAGTAGTCGGAACTTTAGCCTGCTCTAGCCGTAGAAGCTAAAAATCCGACTAGTCGGATCTTTAGCCACCTTAGAAATCCGGCTAGTCGGAACTTTAGCCACGTTAAAGATCCGACTAGCCGGAACTTTAGACACTTTCTTCTAAAAACCTAAAATAACCTAACCTTATTTCACCTGTTTTTACAATATTTTTCTTTTGCCGGGCGAACTAATCTATTATTCTTAGGTCGCCACGAAACGGGCGAAATAAACACGTTGTTTGAGCACACTTTGCTAACTGGTAGATACCTATATAATTATTAATTTTAGTGCTTTCCCTGAACAGGTGTTACACAAAGTATCGTTTGAACCTCGAGCGAAAGATTTTCCGTCTTCGTGCAAATTGCTGGCACTCTTTGGAAAACCTTCCTGCTCCTTTCTGCTCTTGGTGCTCGATATGTTATATCATAACCTAAGTTTTGAAAGACAAACTTAGTTTTCAAGAAATCTAACATCGAAGCCCCATAACTCTCATGCAGATTTCCACTCTGACATTCTATTATATTTATTTAAAAAAAAAACCAAGCTTTGTTATGATTTAAAATCTTGTAGAATTAGAAAAGATCTTCTTGCCAATAAGATCAACATGATACAAAATTTTAGTAGAATACCTATTAATGGCTGGAAAAATCTACAAAGTTCCAATATACTTAAATTGATAACATGGTTACAATTATAAATGCTAAAATATCAAATATGTCATATCTTGAAATTAATTCACTTTTTAAAAGTAAAAATATTTACATACATATATATATATATATATTATATACAGAGATCGGAAATTGACATGTCATTTTAGATTTTGAGGTAAAATACGTAGAATACGTAAAATACGTAAAGAACTATAAACAACCAATTCAAAATGGCGGCTACCTGGATGACAGGTTTGCATTTGCAGTCAATGGGACGAAATCAGTTTTTGTACAATAACTTTTAAAAAACAAATTTTCGAACCTATATTTATTAACAAATTATTTTTCATTTATCGAAAGCTATTTTTTAAAATGATAAAATTGTGTGAAGTTTTTATATGAGTTTTTATTATATTATATTATTATTTATTATATATTATTATTACTTATATTATTATTATTATTATTTATTTAATATATATTTATTATATATTATTTATTATATTATTTATTAGTTTTAAAAAATAGCTTTCGATAAACAAAACATAATTTGTTAATAAACATAGGTTCGAAAATTTGTGTTTTAAAAGTTATCTTCTTCTTCTTAGTTTGTGGCCTTGGTACGGCCAAATCAATTTTTTAAAAGGTATTATACAAAAACTGATTTCGTCCCATTGACTGCAATGCAAACCTGTCATCCAGGTAGCCGCCATTTTGAATTTCTCCCCACCCAACTTGAATATTCTTATTGACAATTTCAACATGGCGGCAGCAAAAAAAAAACTTTTTTTTTAATTTTTTGATTCTATGAATGTCTTTTATTAGGGGGTTGACCCGTGTGACAGATTCGAAAAATCGAATTTTTTTATTTTTCATATATCGCACCTATAACATATGCAGAATATGTGGGTAAACCGATTTTGACATATTCGTCGTTGTTATAAAGTTTTTACAGTAAAAAGGCATGATGTTCGAGCGCGTGGTCGAGCTTTCAACTAGCATTGAAGGTTTGCCGATTTGGTTTTTTATCCGCCAATTTTATTATTCCATACACATTTATATAAGTAAAAAATAAGTACATTTAGAAAAACTTTAGTTCCCTAAAATAAATTTTTGAATATAACAGTTGTTTTAGTAATAATTCCGAACTCACTGCCTTATTCGTACTTGAACTTTCAAACGCGTTTTAATCGAAACCACTTTTTTTCAACTGGTCGCCATGATATCTCCAAAACAACTTGACCGATCATCTTGAAATTTATAGGGTATGTTCAGCACATGTGGGGCTACAAGCTGAACTAGGATAATTAAAAAAGGTCACGTCATTTTTTTTTCTTATAAAAGAAAACAGGCCCAAAATAAAGTTTTTTTTAGAAATAAAAATTCAAAGTCGCGTAAAAATTTTATTTTCCAATATTTTTAAATAATCCTAGTTCAGCTCATAGCTACAGTGACACAGATTAAAATGATTTTTTATTTTTTGATTTTGGATCATTCAGACGGTCGGAATCGTGGCGACCAATGCTGTACTGTTTTTTACATGAATTACTTCCCCGCGCTGTATCGCGTAAAGTGTTCATTATTTTGACTTCAAAAAATAAATAAACCTCGAATATCAACTGACGTTTCGATTCCCGCCATAATAATTTTCTCTCTCATTCTACTTTTGGGAGCAATGAAGACAGCAACAGAGCGCCGCGCACGCGTACTCATATCAGAGTTAATTTCCAACAAGTGAACCAAGACAGAATTTTGGCACAGTTTCTACAGGGATGAATACTACAGTTCGGTCTCCTTATTATTCCTTCGTGACCAAAATTCTGTTTTGGTTCACTTGTTGGAAATTAACTCTGATATGAGTACGCGTGCGCGGCGCACTGTTGCTGTCTTCGTTGCTCCCAAAAGTAGAATGAGAGAGAAAATTATTATGGCGGGAATCGAAACGGGAATTAATATTTGAGGTTATGTTTGTTAATGTAAACAAGTATCGATACATCGATATATCGATAGTAATTGCGTACTGCGCATGCGTACTCATATCAGAGTTAATTCCAACACGTGAACCAAGACAGAATTTTGGCACGTAAAAATGAGCGAGTGCAGTCTCCTTATTATTCCTTCGTGTTAAGCCTAACGCACAATGAATCGTAATCGCTAATCCTTAATCGTAAGAATGAGAGGAAGTAGGACAGACATATATCTCTGTCCTGCTTCCTCTCATTATTACGATTAAGGATTAGCGATTACGATTCATTGTGCTTCAGGGCGCAATTACATGCCTGCGTCGAACGTTGCGTTTTTGCGTTTAATGGTGAGAGTGACAAAGATGTGACTATATGTCTGTCTTTCTCTCTCTCAACATACAAAGCAAGAACGCAGCGTTCGACGCAGACATGTAATTGCGCCCTTAGGCTATTAGCGATTACGATTCGTTGTGCTTTAGGCTTTATATATATAACAGAGGTTGGGTTTGACCTGGGTTGGGTAATGACGCGTCACTCGAGGTTTTCTGCGTATGTTACCGATATGTTACATCAAGTAACATACCCAAAAAAATGCATTGTCCCAAATTTTGCAAGTAACTTACCTAGGTAACATACAGTAAGTCGATCGACTTTTTTAAGATCGATCTTTCCCTTAACCAAATATCATTTGACGTTTCGATTCCTGCCATAACCGACATAACTATTCTCTTTCTCATTCTACATACGGGAGCGACAAGTTAGTTAAAGTTTTGACGTTGGCACTCATGCTGATATTGCGCCCTGCATAACCGGCCATGACCTAGTAGTTAGTAGAAACATCTGAACACAGTATAATAGGGCGCGTGCGCGCCATCCTACCCCGGGGACACGATCGGCTGGCTGGAAGCCCTCCGGTCAAATCCCCCTGAGCCAATAGAAAGTAAGCGTTAGATTTGAGTATATATAGCGCGGAAAATTCAAATATATTAAGCGTTAAAAATAATTTGTAATGTGTAAATAATTAAAATTGGATATTAGATATTTTTAGAAATCTAAAAACATGAGCGACGATTCTAGGAGAAGGGTTTACGGGAGCAACAAAGATACTAAGAGCATACAGCGCTTGCGCACCGTATTCGGAGTTCATTATATATTGTGAACCAAGACAGGCGTTTGGCTAGCTTCTCACTGTTGGATACTTGGCAGTCCCCTCTCCTTATTATTACTTCATGCTCTAAATTTTGGTAAAAATAAATAAAACTTTTCAAAATTTTTGTTCAAAAACTTTTTAATTTTTTTAAACTTTATATAAAGCCATTTTTTAAATTAAAATTTTATTTTTATTAGGTCGACAAAAGTCGACTGAAAATGGACTTTTTGTTTCCCTTTTCCATCCCTAGCCCATAACTGGAAACGTATGCAGGGTTTCGTTACCCCCTATCAAGAAAGTGAGAGATGTAGATAGATATCACTGTCTCTCTCACACTCATGATTTTCTGCTTTCGGTTTTGAGCTTTCTGCTCGCATGGGATTTTACCCTAATGTCAAAGCGTGAAAGCGTAAAACGTTGTTCCAATCAGAACGCTCAATTGGAATAACTGCAATTGTAGAACATACTCTTAGGGCGCAGTCCCATGATGTGGAATAGTAGAATAGTGGAATAGATTTCAGCCAATCAAAATTTAGTCTCTGGCGGTAAAGTAATGTTTTCTGCTAGAGACTAAATTTTGATTGGCAGAAATCTATTCCACTATTCTACCATTCTACATCATGGGACTGTACCCTTAGGGTGAAGTCTCATACGAAGAACTAGGGTATCAGTGGATTAGAATAGACTAATCAGAAAATACTTTCCAATGTGACCAATTATTTGATTACCTTCACCCTTACGGTACGGCTACACCTCTCCGGCACCGGGAGTTGCTTGCCTATGGCAACCGTGTAAGAGTAATGGCCTATTTACACCTTCGAAAAAAAAATTTTTTGCATGAGAGTAAAGAGGACAGTTACACAGTCTGTCCTCTTCCCTCCCATGCGAAAAATTTTTTTTTCGAAGGTGTAAACAAGCCATAAGGGTGCCGTCTCATGCTAGGGATTAATGGATTAGGGATTAGAATAGACCAATCAGATAATTGGTCACATTGGAAAGCATTTTCTGATTGGTCTATTCTAATCCCTGATCCATTAATCCCTAGCATGGGACGGCACCCTAAGAGAGTCAGAAAATCTTCTGTCATTTTTACTCTTACACGGTTGCCATAGGCAACTCCCGGTGCCGGCGAGGAGTAACTGATATGAGATAGAGGAAGACAAAACATCCAAATTTCTGTCTTCTTCTATCTCATGTCTATTGCATGCGCTTGCAGTAAGGGTAAAATCCCATGGAGACCCAAAGCGTCGCGTTTTTGCGCGTTGTAATGAGAAAGAAAAAGACACATGTATACTTTTCTCTCATTCTCTCCCATGGCAACGCGTAAAAACGCTACGCTCTGCGCGTTAATGGGATTTCACTCTAAGGCACTTATGCGCCTAGGTGTACATACAGTACGCTTCCATTTAATTGACCTTGTCGGGACCGGATGAAACATTTTAATTGACATTTCCCACTCTTTACGCAAATACCAAAAACAAAGGGGAAATGTAACATTTCCCCTTAAGCTCAAAACACAACGAATACGGTTACGGGAGCAGCAGGGCATGAGATAATAAAGGACAGAGACTGTTTCTGTCCTTTTCTGTCTCATGCTCTGGTCCCGTAGCCGTATTTCTATTTGCTTAGGCCTTTACGTGCACCTGTGTGGTGGGGATAATTTTGTTCATTTAAAATGTACGAAAAAGTTCAAATAAAATGGAAGTTCATTTAAAATGGAGGTCAATTAAATGGAAGCGTACTGTATGTACACGTAGAAAACCTCGAGTTTTACATTTACCCATCCCTGACCTGAACTGAATTTATGAAACACGCGGTGAGGAGCCATGTGGTTCAATTAAAATTTGTAGGTTAATGGCAAATGCATTTAATCGTTTCGTAAAAACTTATAATTGCTTCTATTTTATTTAAAAAAAGCTGTCAAGCCCCAATACGATTTTTATTATCATTTACATCCATAGTTAATCCTTAAAAAATGTTAAAGATTATTAACAAGTATAATAATATACGTTAAACTGTTAAAGAAATAAACATGTCGAATAACTCCCTAATTTCGTCTTTGTCACAATTCTGTAAAAAGAACAAAAGTTGTGAAAGCATTTTTGCTCCATATTTACAACTGGAGGTAAATATAATTATTTTCTTTTTATAGAAAATTCTTTTTTTATTGAAAAATAAAACCATTCTGGGTGTATAAGTAAAGTTTCTGGTACCAATATTTTATAGTCTTTATATTTATATAAGTATGAATACAATTCACTGTGAGAAATTTATGTTGAATTTTCACCATTTACGCGACAAAATTACAAGACCCTCACAGGATTTTTATTAAAATACTGTAAAGGTCATGTCTAATGTGGAAAATTACATCCAGAGTCCTGTTAATAATAATAATTTCAATTGACGATCCTGAGAATTTTCAACAAACCTGTTAAATTTCAACTGCTAGTCCTGTGACTTTAGGTTATACATTTTTATAAAAATTATCAGGACCGTCCTGTGTAATTTTATGTCAACTCACTGTCGGTCGAAAATTAATCAGATACGGTAACTTTTCGATGGACCCTCAGTGGAAAATTCATATAGGTAGTATGATAACATTAAATCGAGCAGCGATGGAAATTTCCTCAAAATTGGTAAAATTTACATGACAGTCCTGACAGCAGATTTACACATCAAAGAGAAAATTCAATACAAATTTCTTACAGTGAATATAATGAGCTGCTAACAAATTTTGTATGTTATTGAAGTAAGAGTATATTCTTGGAAAATTAACCGTAGGGCATCTCCATGAAAACTATTCAATTTTCGACTGTACGTCACAATACATAAAATAGCTGCATTTAAAACTTTCTAATAAAATTTAAAACTCATTTGGACATGTTCCTACGTTGTTGAATCTCTCATAGCATCAGGTTCAATTTGAATTCTATAATAATTTAAAAAAAAAAAAATAGAAATCGATTTAATCAACGTGACGCTGTGGACAGGATGTCCGTTTTTTCGTCCCTATTACATGGTGTCTACTAGTCCTGGAATTTGACAAAATGTCCTGAAATTTTAATGTGTGTCCTTGATTTTTTTAATTTTTTGCTTCTATTCATAGGACATAATTATAATAAAAAAACTGATATAAAATCTGTACAAATTCATATTATTTGATCCGACAATCATGGGTATGTATTTCTCTTCAGAAATGTCAAAAAAATAAAATCCGATGCTTTATTTTTTAATAAATTATTTTAACTATTTTCATAACATCCCTAAAAAAAATGTAATAAAAAATTTTTCTTTACTCTATCATTTTGTTACTTATGTTTATTTTAAATGATTTTAAAATAAAAATGCTTTTAATAATAAAAAACATATTACTGTGTCATTTTTCAATATTTTTTAAATTGCTTAAATTATTTATTATTACTTATTAACAATTTTTAGTTCTTCCTTAGAGAATTGTAGTTTTTTTCATTAGTTTGAAACTTTATATATTTATTGGAATAAAAAAATGTATATTATTATATTATATTGTTTATATAAAAATTATTATTGCTATTATTTCATAATGTTTTTCTTTTTAATTTGTAATTTTGTGTATTAATAAACAAAACAAAAGGATTTATTAGTAGGTACATACATACATTAAAAATTGTGTACACAAATTATTGTTATTATTATTTAATTGTTTCTCAACTTTAAATTTAGTTTTTTTAGTATTCCTCTGGCACGCTGTACAAAAATTCAGAAAAATATAATTGTTTTGATACAGATCTACAAAAATTAAAAAATAATAATAATTTGTTTAACCATTTTTTAAGGTAACTACTAATAAATCTTTTTTTCTTGTTGAACAATATACTAAATTATAACTTAGGGAAAAAAGTACAACTGTCAATATTTGTTTAAAAAAATACCTATTATTAATTAACAAACCGAAATTATTTACACAATTGTTAAATTGTAATTTATTAAAAATAATTAAAATAATTTGTTGACAAATAAAGCATCCAGTTTCATTTTCTAGACATTTTTGAAAAGAAATAAGATTTGCATGTTGAATATAATCAATTTTTATATTTTTCATATCAGATTTACGAAAAAAAAATATTAAAAATATTATTTAAAATATTAAATGAAAAAAATATAAAAATACATGTCTCATTTTTTTATTAAGAACAAAATTTGGGGGTAGCATCAGAATTTTTTTTGTTTTTTTTGACACCTTAATGAATATAATTTTTAGCTTTTTTTTTAGTTTCATTGTAAAGGAATTGTGCTTTCTATAAAAATCATTAAATTTAATATCCTAGAAAAATAAAAAAACTGTCCTGAAAAAGTCCTGGAAATGTCCTGGAATTTCAAATTAGTTCCAGTAGACACCCTGTATTAATAATAATTACGAAGTATCAAAATGACCTGTCTTGGGCAAATAAAAAAAAGTGGATTAGTTAGCCAGCATGTTAAACTACAAGTGTTTTGAGGACGGTCGAAAAAAAAATTGCTCAATTCGCTCCTTCGACAAAAATAAAACGGGTGTGTGTCAAGAAAACGTAAGCGGTTGTATAAATGAGAAGAACTTTTTCAAAACTTGATAAATCCATTTTTTCAAAAAATTGAGATATACATGATTTCCATACATTTCGGAATAAAGAAATATGATTATTTACCTTTGGTTCAGGATTTCAAAAAAATTTTCAATTTGTTATCAAAAGTAAATAAATCCCTGCATCCTAAAAATGCTAAAATCTACATTTTTTCAAAGAGCAAGTATAATTATTATATTTATGAAAGTTCAAAATTACATCTGATAAAAATAGAAATTTGTCTAACAGATTTTAGAAGTTCACAAACATTTCAACACATAATTGTTCTATTAATTTATTTCAATATTTAAAAATCAGGTATACTGAAACAAAACTAAATAAGGGGTCGTCCATAAATCACGTGATAGGTTTTATGCCAATTTTAGACCCCCCCACCCCCCACGTGATGAACCGTGATGTTCTCTAGGACCTCCCCCCCCTCGATTATCACGTGACTTTGAATAACTATAAAAATTACTTAAAATACTGAAGGCATTTAAACAATAAGTTTACAGACTCTTTATTGCAAATTTCTCGTTCATTTAAATTAGAAGTCCGTTTTATATTCTTTATTTTTTCCTATATGGGACATTCTTTCTCAATTAGGCAACCTTTCTGTGCATTTTAATTTCCAAGATAGAAGACTTTATTGTAGATTAAAATTTTTGCCAAAACATCAACTTTTTGATGTCGTATGGTGTTTTTTATTTCCACCTAAGGGTTGAAAATTATCATACATAAAGTCCAAAAAAAACCCACAGAAAGTATAAAAATTATGCGGAAAATAAACGAAAAAATAAAATTTATAGTCTAAATAACTAGGAGATTTAAATAAAATACTTAATCGCATTCAAAGAAATAATCGAACCTTACCAAGCATTATAATAAGGAACATCCCTTTATAACACAGCCACACAAAAAAATAAAGATCCATGGCCTGGGTATCGGACCCACATTTTTCTATGTATTTTGATGCGCTGAATCCGAATTGGCCATCAGAATTGGTCCAGCGGGTTTGATTTTGGACCTAACCTCAAAATTAATAAAATGCCACTTTTTGTTCTTTAGAATCTGAACCAGATTTAACTTTAATACATGACTAAAGCCAATAGAAAGCTTCTTTTATGACCTTTAAAACGTTTTTTAAAGATTGTTCTACGATGATTTTTAACGAAGATTTGATGTTTTACATAAAATAATTTTTTTTCATAAATTACTATATTCACGCATTTTTAACATTTTAAAAAATCATATGTTAAGTAAAACATCTTATCTTCGTTAAAAATCATCGTAGAACAATCTTTAAAAAAGGTTTTAAAGGTCATAAATCAAGCTGTCTATTGGCCCTAGTAATGTATTAAAGTTAAATCTGGTTCAGATTCTAAAGAACAAAAAGTGTCATTTTATTAATTTTTAGGTTAGGTCGAAAATCAGACCCGCTGGACCAATTCTGATGGCGGATTCGGTTTTAGATGTATGATTTCATACATAGGAAAATATGGGTCTCATACCCAGGCCAGGGAACTTTTTTTTTGTGTGGCTGTGTAGTCGTCCCCTAAACACGAATTAAAAAAAAACAAATATTCTTAAACAAGTAAACAAAAAACAATCTTTAGAGGATTCACAAACTTTGAAATTCAATAAGAATAAAAACCTATAAAAAATTGTCAATTTTTAGGGTTCCGTACCGTAAAACGGAACCCTATTAAAATCTCTGTGTGTCCGTTTTCACACCCCCTCTAACTTCTAAACTATATGAGCTAGAGACTTCCAATTTGGTACACATATGTAATTTCACCTTGGATTTACGAATATGATATGAAAAACGCGATTCGAGCTTATGAACATGCCGAAATCCAGCAAAAACCACTTTTTTTGCCCTAAAATGCAAAAAAATTACCATGCCCCCCCCCTCTAATCTTTCAAACTATTTTACTTTGGATGCTGCAATTTGGTAGACTTATGTAGATTTACGTGTAGATTACAGGAAAATTATAGAGAACTTTCGTAAAGGCGGTCTTCATAGTGTTTACTAGACAATAAGTACGATTTTTTTAAAAAAAATACGAAAAAATGACAATTCCCCCCCCCCCCCCCCCTAATCTTTCAAGCTATTTAACTTAGGATGCTGCAATTTGGTACACGTATGTAGATTTACGTGTAGATTACAGGAAAATTATAGAGAACTTTCGTAAAGGCGGTCTTCATAGTGTTTACTAGACAAAAAGTACACCGAAAAAAATTAATAGGATGCTCCTAGTTACGAGAGGAGCCCACTAGGAATTCAGAAATGCATTAACTAGGATCCTGGATATCTGAATCAGGATTCCTTTTTGGAAAAAATATTTAAAAAACGGCAGTGACACTTCATGTGTAAAATTTTTGACTTATAGTATTAAAATTAGTACCAATAAAGTTTTATTTAGTGTATAATAGAAAATATTTTTAAAAATGGTTTCCTTGTGGAAAATTTTTAATCTCTGCCTCATATAATTGAAAAAAATTAGAGCGGTACGGAACCCTTCGAATTGGTACGAGTGTAACTCGTACTTGCCCGATTTTTTGGATTAAAGATTAAGAGAAGATTTTGAAGGGTGGTTTTCGATGCTGAAGGGTCAAGTTTCATAGAACTCTTATTCTTATAGTAATATTTAAAGTTTGTCAATTTTCTAAAGAATGTTTTTGTCTACTTGTTTAAGAATTTTTATTAATTTCTGAAAATTCATGTTTAGTGGATGATTTTGAGGGTATTCTTTCTTATTAGAATAAAAAACACTATACGACATAAAAAAATTGATGTTTTGACGAAAATTTTAAACTATAGTAACGCCTTTTATCTTGGAAATTAGATTATTATTAGATTTTATTAACTAATTTTACTAATTAATTAAAATGCGCAGGGGGGTGGTTGAATCGAGAAAGAATGACCAATATTATACGGAAAAACTTCCTTACTTATAGAAGATTATTTCGAAACAAAAAAATAAAAAAATCTATAACGTCTTTTTTTGAGAAAAAACACTTTTTAAGTTTAATATTAATTTTTGAGGTATTTTCTCTTCATATTAATTTTTTTTTTTTGCACATATCGAAAGTTCGAGAAATTTTCAATAAATTTAGTTTATAGCATACTATTACTCATTTTTTTGTTATTAACGGAGAAAAATGAGTTCAATAATTTATAACTTTCGTAATTTTTATCAAACCACGAACTACAAAAAAACACGTATGTTTATGCTGCAATAAAGATTTTAAAAAAATTATTTCAAGCAAATCTAATTTTTGAATGAAGATAATCCGAAGAATTCCCGGGAATGTAGAACTAGAAAGTCTCTGTTTTTAATAAAAATTTGCAGTTATAATATCACGTGATCAGAGGGGAAACCCCCTACCCCCCAGGTGATGAACCGTGATAATTTTCATGACCCCCCACCCCCCCCCCCCCCCTTGTTGGGTCACGTGATTTATGGACGACCCTAAATCCATTCTTAAGGTGTACGCACGGAACCCTATTGGAAAGACTGTCGATGTTTTTTTTTTTTTCTATAGTCGTTTAAAGTCGTTTAAAATAGCATATGCAAAAGATTTTATTAATTATGACGTATGCTCTTGGTTTTCTTTTCTATTATAAAATAATTTTATATACATTTATTAAAAATGTAATAGAACTAATACTACTTTTAAGCAGGGCTGTTATTGATTTAAATCACTTTGATTTAAGGATGTTGCAAGGAGAGAATTAACATAACCTTAAAAATACTTTTCCAGTCAGCGTACAATTACGACACTTAGCCAATTTTTTTCAGAAACATTTCAAATTAGTTTTAGAATCTGCATAAAATTTAAATTATGGGTACATGGCCATATTTTGAATAACATTTTTTGTCTCTGAAAAAATTGGCTAAGTGTCGCAATTGTACGCTGACTGGAAAAATATTGTTAAGGTTATGTTAATTCTCTCTTTGCAACACCCTTAAATCGTTATTTAAATCATTGGGCACTTGCATTAAAATCATGTTTTAAATAAAAAAAAACTTTACAATTCTCCGAATGTCTAATACTGCATGTAAAACATCGCAAACCATAAACAAAACCTACAAATTTATGGATAAATCTTAAGAATTTCAATTTTAATATTTTAATCTTTATCAAATTTAAAAATCGTGCTAATACAGATGATCTAAACACCTACGATTTACAAATTTTTGTTTTGAAGATAGCAAAAATAGTATTTAATTTTTATATCTTTAGGTCATGGTAATTTAAATAAATTCCAAACGTCAATTAACTTATATTTTAATTTGTTCTAACTTTTAAATTTCAATTAAGGGCGTTTTGTAGGTATGCTTTACGTATTTGTGGTAAGAACTATCTACTTTGCACTGAGAAATATTATGTTATATCTAAATATTATACTTAAACTCGAGAAAAGTATAATAAACATTTTTGTTTGTTTGTAATCTTACACTGCAAGAATAGTATAGTGGCCAAAAAGATGCAAAAGTTTGTCCAGTAATTATTGAAAAAAATTCATTTAAAATTCTGTTCCGAATAACCCCAAATTTTCGAATTCTTGGGGGTAATGGCGAACAGGTTATTATTATTATTTAAATAGGCAAAAAACAAAAACCCAAGTGTATTTCAATTATATCATTAATAACAAATCAAAAAAATGTTTGTTTTATTTTTAGGATTTTTTTTTTTCGAATACGAATCAAAACATTAAAACAGTGTTTATTTGATTGTCAACTTTTTATGGATTAGGAATTATCTTCCTATACCCTGCTGCTAATTGCCAATCCGAAAAAATATAGACGATCGCTTCAATGCAAAATTATTTTCAACTTTTTTTTACCACTTATTTTTATAAAGATACAACATTTGTCGCTTTATTAAAAAATTATTTCAAATGGATCTATCTAGTTTTGAAAAAATACTTCTGAAATATTTTAATACTAATTTAATTTATTAAACTTCTATGAATCAATTATTTCTTTAATTAATTATTAAAATTCTTAATTTAAGAACGAAGTGTCTAAACGTCCGTATATACGAACACAATTGAGCGGCCGGGAAGAAAAACTCTATCTAATCTCGAAAACCTTGTCTTTTGTCTTTTTTTGAGAGATAAGATGATGAAAAAATTATCTGAAGAAAAAAATTCGAGAAAATGAAAAATGATAAATTGTAAACGATAGAGGATTTGAATGCGCACATTTTTTCTCAATACACTTTTTTTGTCTGACTTTTATTTATTAAGATAAAAATTAGAAATTAAATTTATTTCTTGAGTTGAAAATAATTAAATTTTAGTAATCAACTCTTGATATCTCGAAGACCAAAAATAATAGTAAAATTTTTTTAAATATTTTTAATGAGCTACAGGATTTACAACAATGTTTTAAAATTATATATTGTTAAAATGCCAGCTTCTTTTAAAGAAGTTTTTTAACTTATTACATTTCGTTAACGTGTTTAATAGGATGTTAGATGTACAATAATTATTTTATTTAAAATAACTTTTTTCAAGATAACTGTAAACGTTGTTAAAGAAAATAATTTTTTAACAATAATTTTTGAAGAAAATTGTCAACAAACAGTTATGATTTACTGTTGATTTTAACCTAATAAACCTTGTAATATTAATTTATTAAGCAAATTTAAGTTTAATTTAATTCGCGAACGAACACGAAAATAGTGATGACAGTGAGTGACCTGTCAACCTATCAACAAATAGAATTTTTAGGTTATGTCCATTATTACGTTTAATAAACAAACAAAACCAAACTACTTCCATAGTTAACACAATGATGGCAGCACTTTCTTTCAAATAATAAACGATATGATAAACGGTTTTGAGACTCTAAATTGTTAAAAGTGAATGAATGCGCAAGCACAGATTACAAAGAAGTTCACTTTTACGTACACTACGTAAAAGTAGTCTTTGAAAAACTACGCACATGCGCAGTAGCAGCCTTCGCAGCCAATCGTAGAAAAGGTCACTTTACGTACAAGAAATAGGCGCCAAAACGTAAATTTTAAAGCCTGAGTTATATAAGGCTGATTCCAGAAAAAAATCGAAAATGGCTTCACCGAGTTCATCAATTTTTTTTACTCATTATTGAATTTGTTTTTCTCAAGCCCTATTTTATGGCTTATTTGATTAAAATATTATAATGGTCCCCAACTGTTTTGAGTTTGATATTTTTCAATGGAATATAAAGGTAAAATTTAGTAAGGGAATGATGATGAGGGAATGACGAATCGAAACAAAATGACCATAACCTCAGAAACATAACCTTACTTTCCTATGCACTGTGAACAATGCGATATAAACACTGGAAACGTGTGCAAATACACTGTGATTAGTAAATTAAAATGTGTTTACCTATTTATAAATCAATATGAGGGAATGACGTGAAGAAATGTATTTTTTAAAAATCTCATTGATAAATTAGTTTTAACAAAATATCCTTTCTACAAACGTTCGCTGCAGTATAGGTTGTCAATAACAATGTTGCCATTTTTCAAAAAACTTAAGGTGGAACTTGGTAGGCATTAAAACTTTGCTGCAATCACACTGTTTCAAAGCGGTGAGGCAACGATAAGTTTTTCAAGGACAAATTTTAAAGTATATTTAAAAATACTTCCATTCGCTGTTTTTAAATTATAAACTCGTGTAGATACAGTTAATACTATCTTATATAAATAAAAAATAAAATAACAAACAATTAGTAAGGAATTTTACGTTTTAAGTTAATGATTCTCTTCGAATTCAGCAGTTGGGACATAGTGAGGGAACGATTTTCAGGGTACTCTCTTGGACATATCTTCTTTGTTTATCATATAAGAAATAAATTTGTTTCATAAATTCGTACATCTAGTATAGTAGTATTATTAAAAAAAATAACTTTTCATAACCAACAATCCTGATTTTCAGAAATCATTAAGGACATCAATTTCGATTTTTTTCTGGAATCAGCCATAAAATCAATTAAATAATAGATTTACTTCCCTAATTTTAATTTTAATGTAATTCTTGAATTTTTCAATTATATTAAAAAAGTACATCCTTAAATAGGGATATTTGATGTATGTTTAAACATTTATTAAAATGTTTAAATAAAAGTTTAACTAGACTAATGTAATATTTTTTCATTCCTAATATATTTTTTAATTTAAAAACATCCATTCATGAAACAAACACTGCTTGTAAGTATTTATTGGCGTTTTCTCTCTCTTACGCTTGCATGCGTCCTTCCGCTCGCAGCCCGGAGATCAGCTAGTCAGCTGATTATAGTTAACGCACGACGTAAAATCAGTGTCAAACTAAATTGTTTGTAAAAGCTAAAATAATTAAGGATTTGAAAAAATTCCTTTTGATAAAACTTTCTAATACTCTATTGAATAACTTGTATGCACGGAACGAAGAGTTATCGTACATTCTATTCAATGCGTTTAGTAAGCCAAAATATTGTGATAACAAATAAATATTAGGTAACGCTCACAATATATAGTAGTAGTATCATTTCATAGATTTTACTAAACATAGAGGCATATTGGACTATCTGTTGAGTAAAAGTAGCTACATATACGGTTTCTTTCCCCTACCCATTGAATTATCCAAAATGGCGGAACATTTACAGAAATTCGATGCAAACGGTTAATTTGCAGCTTATTTAAACGATGGGAATTGGATTGTAGAACGTTTTAAATCCATTATGTTATAAAAGTGTACTTTTTAGTCGAAAAAGACCTATAGAATCTTTGTAGAATGATTCAACTGACTTTCTGTAGAATAAAAATTTGACACATGAAAATATATGTAAAGTTTGTAACATAAACTCATATCGCTTGTTTTTGCAAACTTCAAATGTATTTTCATAAGTTAAATTTCCTTTTTTTTATAAACAGTCAATTAAATATTTTGTAGAATTTATGCAGAACTTTTACTTGTATAGATTCCTTATAGAATGATTCCATAGAGATTCTATATAGAATCGTTCTACAAAGATTGCATAGAACTTTTCCGACTAAATATAATTATTAAACTTCACGTGTAGTCACAGTGACATATTAACTTGTCATTCTGACAAAACGGCCGTTGTGTAAATTTTACTTCCCGTTTTGTTAGTCCAAAGCTAACAATCTTATTGAGTAGATTTTACTCTCTCCCGCGTAGGATCTACTATTCTCTTCGTTCCGTGTGATTTAAGTTTACGAAATTCAATACTTCATCACTATGACTTTTTGCTCAAAGTTAGTAAAGCCCAAGTAACGACAGCGACTACTTTATTGTTAAAAAGAAACAACAAATTAAACATTTTTTATCATTTCAACAAGCTTAGTAAAATCTGCATTGTTTTTTGAGTAAATAAGTGAAATTTAACATTTTTTCATCCATTGGTCTCTGAGATATCACGAATTGATTACTTAAATTTAATTATTTTCAACTCAAGAAATAAATTTAATTTCTAATTTTTTTCTTAATAAATGAAAGTCAGCCAAAAAAAGTGTATTAAGAAAAATGTGGGCATTCAAATGCTCTATCGTTTACAGTTTTTCATTTTTCATTTTTCATTTTCTCGAATTCTTTTCCAGATAATGTTTCCATCATCTTATCCCTCCAAAAAAGATACAGACAAGGCCTTCGAGCGTAGATCGAGTTCTTCTTTCAGGGCGCTCAATTACTCATCTAAACGTCCGGATAGTCGGATGTTTAGCAACATAACACAAATGAGACTAAACGTCCAGTTAGTAAAATATTGACACAGTAATTTATTTATTTAACCAGATATACGGGTTACAAAAGCATCCTTTTAAAATAAAATTAGATTCTTAAAATTAAAATAACAAAACTAAAAAATCCGCTTCATGTTACAATAAAAACAACAAGCATGTGGGTGAAAATTCGTGAAGTAAGCCTCGGATTTTCCAAGGGTTGTAATTTCTAAAGTACACTTCATGAAAATAAAGTACTAATATAGATATAAACAATCACCAAGTTTTGTTGAAAAATATTCATTTGTTTATTTTTTATAAACAATTGAATTTTAATGCACCATATTTTTTAAACTTTTATTTCTCAGCAATGAATTATCCGATCTTGATGAATTTCATACACGCAATTAATGAAGGTTAGATGTTTAAAAAAATATTTTTTTCATTGTTGACCAACATTATTTATTGTCAAAAATAATTGTTTATAATAAACAAATGAATAATTGAGTGTGTTCTGGATGTCTTTTGTAAATTTTATTTTCAGAAACTCAAAATATATATATCAAGGATTAGATATCCGAAATAAAAAGTTGGTAGATCGAAATAGTTTATTAACTATGAATTTTTTTGTGAGCGCGGTCGCGTCGATCCGTGCGATACTCTCAGCCGCATGGCTGCACGAGTGCGTTCGACGCTCTCGGCGAATATCGCGTTATATAATTATAAAAACGAAAATTCGTAATAAGGATTAAAAATGCAAAATTCATAGATAGTTTATTGTTTATTACTTATTATTATTCATAATAATATATTTATCAAGACTTTTATTTTTTCATATAATATAAATATCACATAATTAACTGAGTAGTTTTTTCAATATGCTCATAAATTTTTTGACATTTAATTTCGCCCTTTCCACTAGGTTTAAGCCAATGAAACTAACTAGTTTTTTTTTATAGTTTTTGCCTTTGAATTTAAAGCATTAAAACATTTACTTGTTACTGGGATTTAAATAAATCATCTACATTGTTACTGAAGTTAAATATATTTCAATAAACACACTGTTAAAAACTTTAAGTACAAATATTTTTTTGGTTATTTTTATATACGATTTTAGTTGAAAATTATATAATTAAGACTTTGCCAGTTAAACGCTAACAAAGTAAACTTTCTTTTTATGAAAATAAATTATATTTTTTATAAATACCTAAATATAAACATATTATTGTTACTGATAATAAATTTTATTAAACAATAATTTTGTAAACTAATTCTGCTACTAAAGTATTTCTCTAAATCTGAAATTTTGAAAAAGAACTATTTGATGGTCATATTTTACTAATTGAAAAAGAGAAAACTCTTTGAACCTTGAAGTAGTAAAAACCTACTAATTAAATTGGTAATTTTGAGTGAAATAATTTCTCTGAAAGAGGATATTTACATTTTAATTCAAAAAATAATATTCTATCAAGAATCGTAGTAATTTATTTTCAGCTTTAAATTTATCTAAATGTCCATCTACTTAATGCACTAATTTATTTTCCTTAATATTGTGTCCATAGTTGAAAATTGAACAAATGTTAAAAGTAACTTTCAGGTTAGTTACACTTTTTTGATTTTTGTTAACAATTCTCTATAACTTTACATTTGAAGCATATTCATATGAAACTGCTGTAAGGCTTGGATTATTTATTTATATATATACATAAGGGAACAATATTGTTTTATATACAAAAAAAACAAGAATTTAAATTTTTTTTTCTGATTAAGTAAATCAATCATTTTGAATTAATAACTATTTCTATTAGTTAAAAAGGAATAAACTATATTATTACTGCATTACTAATTTTTAACAGTGTGTTTATTGAAATATATTTAACTTCAGTAACAATGTAGATGATTTATTTAAATCCCAGTAACAAGTAAATGTTTTAATACTTTAAATTCAAAGGCAAAAACTATAAAAAAAAACTAGTTAGTTTCATTGGCTTAAACCTAGTGGAAAGGGCGAAATTAAATGTCAAAAAATTTATGAGCATATTGAAAAAACTACTCAGTTAATTATGTGATATTTATATTATATGAAAAAATAAAAGTCTTGATAAATATATTATTATGAATAATAATAAGTAATAAACAATAAACTATCTATGAATTTTGCATTTTTAATCCTTATTACGAATTTTCGTTTTTATAATTATATAACGCGATATTCGCCGAGAGCGTCGAACGCACTCGTGCAGCCATGCGGCTGAGAGTATCGCACGGATCGACGCGACCGCGCTCACAAAAAAATTCATAGTTAATAAACTATTTCGATCTACCAACTTTTTATTTCGGATATCTAATCCTTGTTATATATATTTTGAGTTTCTGAAAATAAAATTTACAAAAGACATCCAGAACACACTCAATTATTCATTTGTTTATTATAAACAATTATTTTTGACAATAAATAATGTTGGTCAACAATGAAAAAAATATTTTTTTAAACATCTAACCTTCATTAATTGCGTGTATGAAATTCATCAAGATCGGATAATTCATTGCTGAGAAATAAAAGTTTAAAAAATATGGTGCATTAAAATTCAATTGTTTATAAAAAATAAACAAATGAATATTTTTCAACAAAACTTGGTGATTGTTTATATCTATATTAGTACTTTATTTTCATGAAGTGTACTTTAGAAATTACAACCCTTGGAAAATCCGAGGCCCACTTCACGAATTTTCACCCATGTGCGTTTTAAACAATCGTAGAGTTCCATTGAAACAAAAATTGCCTTAAGCATAAAACGAAAATACTTAACCTAAAACCGAAGAGATCAATATTGTTACAGACCAGATTAGCCTCTCTGCTAAGTCTAGAAAAAGCAGAATTGTAGCCATAGTTTGTCATATGCCATGAAACGTAAAAAGTTAAGTAAAACCTAAGACATGAGAAAGAAAATCAAACTCTAAGTGGATCTGACTTGCCGCGGATCGCAGAAAGTGACTTTGCACACGTTCCAGCCTGAGGATGTGAACGCTGTAATACGGTGACCAGACAATCGACGCATACTCCAAGATAGACCTCACAAATAAAATATAAAGAATTCTCAGAGTGTTCATATCTCTAAAGTTTCCAGCGTTACGTTTAATAAAACCAAGAGCCTTTATAGCTTTGGAGGCCGTGTTTGAAATATGAAGATCAAATGAAAGATTATGACAGAAAGTTACGCCAAGATCCCTCACCTTTTTAACCTTATCAAGGACAACCCCATCATTAGCGTAATCATATTCAAGGCATTTCATTCTTCTAGTAAAAGATATCGAGCAACATTTATTGACATTTAATGAAATAACATTCATGGTACACCATCGATGGAGTTGCATTAAGTCAGTTTGTAGTTTTAAATAATCAAAAAAGTCTTTAATTACACAAAAAAATTTTAAGTCGTCAGCATATAATAAAAATCGAGAAAACTTTATAACATTTTTTAAGTCATTAATATAGACTACAAACAGTAACAGTCCAAGATTTGAGCCCTGAGGAACACCAGAAGAAGAAATAAATTCTTCAGAAAAGTCATGGCCTACTCTGACAGATTGAGTTCTAGACGATAAGTAACTACCAAAAAATGCAGTTACATCAGACGAAACGCCCATAGATCGTAATTTAGCGAGCAAAATATTATTGTGAATCTTGTCGAAGGCTTTAACAAAGTCCGTATAAACGGCATTCACCTGAGAACCCGTCTCAAAATTAGAGGAAAGAAACTTAGAATAGATACACAGATTTGTGTATACTGAACGTCCCTTAACAAAGCCATATTGCTCCTCAATAATAATATTAGTAATAAAAATTGGTTAAAATTCTTGGGATTAAACGGGCTAAATTCTTTAGGAATTTTAACCCATTTCGCCTTACAACTTAAGGGGTTACATTTGTTTGCAATTTTTTTCTTTCGATTTTTTTTATTGGCTTAAAATACACTATAATATTCCTAGATTAATAATCAATAACGTCCTTACATGAAAGCAACTTGGAAATGTTCTTAAAATTATTTTTTCTGGAGCAAATTCGAAGTGTAAACAAAGAAAATTTTAAACTCAAAGGCATTTTTTTCGAAACCATATTTTTTTTTGGCTTGAAGTACACTATAACATCCCTAGTTTGATAATCAATAACGTACTTGCATGGAATCTTCTTAAAATTAATTTTTTTGGAGCAATTCCGAAGTGTGAAAATAGACAATTTCAATTTCAAACGCGTTTTTCTCGAAACCATATTTTTGAAATCTGCACGCAGTAGAATTCAAAGAGTTTTCATCCGATTGACTTGAAATTTTAACTGTAACTTCTTAATTAGATTATCTAAAGAAGTACACACGATTTTAACAATACATGAAAAAAATTTTTTTAGAGATATTTAACAAGCGATTTTTTAGTCGAAAAACCAATTTTTTTTCAAAGTCTCGCCATTTTTCGAAAAAATTTTATAAAATTATAATCGTGTGTACTCTCGAGATAAACTCGTCTAGTTTATGGAAAAAAAAATTTTATGCTTACACGTGATGGTCCAGGGGACTTCTACTGCGTGCAGCGGAGCCACTTTTTTAAATATCACGTTATATTTATCGACCGAAAGCCGCCATTTTGTGAATTCATGGCAATAAACAATTTTTTTCATATACCTGAAGAGTTGCTTAGTTGATCTATATAGTATTTGTTTATGTTCATTGGAAAACCTGCTCAGAAAAAAATTTAAAAAAGCCTATTTTTTAGGCCTCAAACCAGATGTAACCCCTTAAAATAACCCGCCCTGTACCCGGTAGAATGTTATGCGTTTAAGGACGTTGGAACCCGAAGCTGAGAGTGGCGTAGAAACAATTTTTCCTCCTTTGCTTGAAAATTTCCCTTTTATGAATTTTTTTTAGAAACACTGGACACTTTTTAAAAACAAGGGCTATGGTAGACAAAAGTATTTGAGATAAGGAATTTTTTAAACATTTGTTTTATGCAAACAAATGTGCCTACAAGCGTCAAAATTAACTCCCGTTTTGACATTGTAAGATTTTTCGTAAAAGATGGCCGCCGCCATCTCACTTGAGGCCCATGTCACGTAGCCTGTCCCCAGCTGACGAGCGGCGGCCATCTTTTACGGAAAATCTTGCAATGTCAAAACGGGAGTTAATTTTGACGCTTGTAGGCACATTTGTTTGCATAAAACAAATGTTTAAAAAATTCCTTATCTCAAATACTTTTGTCTACCATAGCCCTTTTTTTGAAAAAGTGTCCAGTGTTTCTAAAAAAAATTCATAAAAGGGAAATTTTCGAGCAAAGGAGGAAAAAGTGTTTCTACGCCACTCTCAGCTTCGGGTTCCAACATCCTTAACTCCAAGAATTTTTACCAATATTTTTTACTGTGTCAATAATTTACAAGCCGGACGTTTAGTCTTATTTGTGTTATGGGAGCGTTCATAAACGACGTAAACCTATTTTTGTCACGTTTTGACCCCCCCCCCCCCCCCCGCCATAATTTTTTACGAGCCCTATCCAACTGAAATAAAAATGGCCATGCGTTAAGCGTAACCAGATCGGGTTCAACTTTCCGCCTTTCCCTATAAGTCGCTAGTAAGCAGTGGCCTTGCTTTAGCATTGAATTGAATTATGAAATTTTTAAAAAATTAAAGTTAAAATGTTTAAACTAATAAATAGCGTTTTCATAAAGAATTTCGTTATCCCATAATGTCCTAGATTAATGAAATCTTTTATGGGATTTTTTATAATTTGTCGATTGGGAGCAGAAAGACGCCAGCCAATTCAGGTGATAGCTGAGAAACGTGCCATACTAGTTAAGAGTTGAAGAACGTGCTATCTCGGCTGTCAAATTTTTTGTTTATTTTATGTTTACTGAAATTTAACGAAAATAAAAAAAATTATTGAAATTTATACTCTAAAGCAAAATATTTGAAGTTTAAAGTGAATTAAAGAAATAATTACAGATACTAATCAATCATTTGCCATATTTTTATCAACCTAAAACAACCAAAAATAAGAAAAAAAATTTGATATCTGAGATGGCACGTTCTTCAACTCTTAACTAGAATGACTTGTTTCTTAGCTTTCACCTGAATTGGCGTCTTGCTGCTCCCAATCGACGAATTTATTAACATTTATTAACAAAATATCCTTATTTTAATTGCTTTTTCTTATCGTCACCTTAACATGCAAACCTTGTAACTCCAATTTTATCAAAAATGACTTTTTAATGAAATTCGTTGCATTTTCCATGAATGAATACATATTTAAAAAGACATAACTCTAATACAATAAATAATGTCAAAAAATCATAATTGAAAATCGCGAAATGTACAGGAATCAATGGTGCGTGTCAACAGCTTTCTTGCTCTCCTGTAAAGTTGCGTCAAATGGAGTTACGAGGTTTGCATGTTAAGGTGACGTTATCTAGTACTTACAGTTTTGGCCCCGGAATTAATGGATTAAAACACTCACATTAAGGAGTCGTCCTTAAACGACGGTATCAATTATTCAATTTTTTAAACCCCTTCGCCCCTCGGTCGTTGACAACCGTCAACTTTCTTTACCTTCACCTACAAAGTAACATGGTCTTTGGTAGAATATTTCAACATTATTTTACACAGAACCTTTATTTTATTTTTCGTGGGTGGTCTATAAAATCTTAAATTTATTAATTCTTTTTTTATTAAGATTATTACTTAAGCAGGTGATTTATTGTGAATTTTTTCTTGTTTCTTTAGAAGGAAATACCTCTCTCAACTACAATTTGTAACTCTAGGGATGATCTTTCTACCAAAGACTATGTTACTTTGTAGGTGAAGGGAAAGAAAGTTGACGGTTGTCAACGACCAGAGGTAGGAGTTTAAAAAATTGAATAATTGATACCGTCGTTTAAGGAAAACTCCTTAATGTGAGTGTTTTAATACATTAATTCCAAGGCCAAAACAGTAAGTGCTAGATAAAAAAATCAAATAAAATAAGGATATTTTGTTATTTTGTCTCAATTCTCAATTCTAAAAAAAACCAGATTGAAATAAAAAAAAAATCGGATTCTTTTTATTTTTTTAAATCGTGATTTTTATCAGCTCTTATAGACAGGCAGAAATATATAATTAGACAAGTAGAAATTGGATCATCAATAAAAGAGAAATTATGGATTTTAGAATTGTTTTTGTAAAAGTTTTTTATAAATGTTATTTACACCTGTAATATTTTCTTTTTTGTTAATGCTATTAAGGTCATGTTTTATGAACATCATTTCATATAAAGTACGTCTTTTCCAATGCCCTCAACGTCGAGAATTCTTGTGTTATCACAAAATTCGCAATTATGTCAAAACATTATTCAAAAACAATTAAAAGGAAAAATGACTAACTTCAGGTGTTGACAGAAATGAATGAATTTTGCGATTATTATAAATAATGTTTAACTGGAATAAAATATTTCTTCATACCTATACAAAAATGGAAGAGATAAATATTTGGACAAATTTAATTCCAGGTTTTTGCTGGACATCCTGTAATAGATTATTTTTAGGATGCTAAGATTATAATAACTTAACTCATTTTATCTTACAGGAACTCGATTCTTCTCAAAGATGTACAATTTTGAATTTGCTTAGCGACTTATTGAAGGATTCACGATTTACAAAGAGTGTGGCAGAATATTTCCGTAATATTTTGTTAATTTTATTGACTTCGGCGATTTCATTAGAACAAAACTTCTGCGATTCACAGCATTTTAAAACTCAGCATCGACAAAATTGTTCTATTTTGGGTAAACTTATTGGAAGCCATCCTGACGTATTGAGGTATACTTTTGTAAAATATATTTTAAGATTTTATTTCTCTAAATAAAGAATTTTACTTTTAAAAGTTTATCTGTCTCTTAAAATTAAGAAAAAAGAAGTTTTCATCACACATAGACGTTTCAGTCCGTTTCAAGTCCCAACGAGTGAGCGTAAACTTTAGCTTTTCCAGCGGCGCACAATGAAACAAACACGAATTTTTGTGGACAAATGACTCTAGAGCTCACCATTTTTAACGCATTAACATGTGCATTGTTTTAATTTGAAGCTTATTAAATTGCGCGCAGATCACCCTAGGACGAATTTGTGTTTTAGGCCGAATGGGTTTAAGGCTAAATGAACTTTTGAACCAAATTAATTTTAGGCTACATGATGTTAGGCCAAATTGATTTTAGACTAAATGGGCTTTTAGCTAAATGAATTTTAAGTTAGATGGGTTTTAGGCTAATTGGGTTTTATGCTAATCAAAATTGTTAAACTTTGGTATTATCGTACAGCATGTTAAATTATGAACAACGGGCGAAGCATTTATAATGAAAACGAATTTCTTATAGACTTAAGTTACATAAAAAAAAATTTATTTATTGTTTATTAATATTATTTATAACAATTTTGTAATAAATAACTAACTGTCAATATTTGGTGGTAGTTCACACCATGTTATGTTAGAAACAACGAATAGATGCGTTTACAGTAAAACATTATATGATTTATCGAATTAACGAATTTTCAAGCAAATGTTTATACCAGAGCTGGGTAAGTATTTGAAATGAATCTATTTCAAATAGGAATCAGAAAACCATTTTCAATTTTCTATTTCAGATAGATTTGCAACCTATTTTGCATTTAAAATTCCATTTTCCATTTTAAGCGCATTTTTGAAGTATAGTATATACAATACACAAACTTTTCGACCAAAACAACGTTTATTTATTTTTTATTTATTTGACATGTATTTGCCACCTACAATAGTGACTACAAAGGAGTTTCGCTAATCAAATTGTTGTAAACGAGATAATAAAATTTTGACTCTGTGAAACGGACTGCCCCCTCCCTTCTTCCTAAAAAGGGTTTTAAAATAAATAACCGTTCTTTTTAAAAAAGATTCATGCTTTTCATCTCAAGCTCAGCTTGGGATACGCGGAAAGAAGGTTTCACTTAGAAAACCAGTGCACGCTTAGATTTACAAGGTGACAGTCACGAGTTTATAAGATGCAAAGATAGTTTTTCAGTGACTGCCTCGAAAAATCTTGTGCTTACACTGCCTATCAACGTGCATGGCACCGTAAAATCCCGTGCCACACTGTGCACAGGTTTTGTAGGTGAAACCTTCTTTCCGTGATATGTAGTTACTTTAGCCTTATGGCTTTTTTTAATTAATAATTTTTTTAAGACAATATATTTTTATAAATAAAAAAAAATTAACTAACAAAATAAATGGGTTGTTTTAAAAATTTTAAATTCAAGCTGATTCGCTTCAAACTTGTTACTCGCGGGTTTACATTTTTTTTAATTTCCTATTTATTAGAAACCCTTAAAATAATCTCAAACCCCCCGCGTAACAAGTTTAAAGCCAATCTAATCAAAATTTAAAAATGCTGTCCGCCATTTTGCTTCCGCCATTTTGAATTTCTAAAAAGTGACTTCAGATTCGTAATCAGCGACCTCGCAAACCCTCGAGTAACAAGTTTGAAGCGAATCAGATCAAATTTAAAAATTTTGAAACAATTTATTTATTTTGTTAGTTAACTTTTTTTTATTTATAACAATATATTGTCTTAAGGTGGTTGACACGTGTGATAAATTCAAAAAATCGAATTTTTTTATTTTTCATATATCGTACCTATAACATATGCAGAATATGTAGGTAAACCGATTTTGACATATTTGTCGTTGTTAAAAAGTTTTTACAGTGAAAACGCATGATGTTTGAGCGCGCGGTCGAGCTTTTAACTGGCATTGAAGCTTTGTCGCTTTGGTTTTTTATCCGCGAACTTTATTATTCCATACACATTTATATAAGTAAAAAATAAGTACATTTCGAAAAACTTTAGTTTTCTAAAATAAATTTTCGAATATAACAGTTGTTTTAGTAATGGTTCCGAATTCACTGCCTTATTCGTACTTAAGCTTTCAAATGCGTTTTTCTCGAAACCACTTTTTTTCAACTGGTCGCCATTCCACGTTTTGGATCGCGGCATGAAGAATCGTTTTATATCGACAATGATGATTTACCTTTGATTTACAATACGCCAGTCTTTTTTGCATGTTATCACATTAATCAACTTTACTCGATTCTTAAACCAAACTTAGATTTATTTGTTGCGTCTCAAAGCGCTTTTATCGATTGTTTAGACAAATATATCATGAAGCGTAGAGGAAGTTGCTGACCTTCCTGAATATATCATTTCATAATTGCGAATACCTAATATGTATTATTTTTGTTACCTGTTTATGGTCCTACATTGGACTGCAGGGATGTATTTTAAATAAATAAATAAATAAATGATATTTCAAAAACGACTTGACCGATCACCTTGAAATTTATAGGGTATGTTCAGCACATGTGCGGCTACAAGCTGAACTAGGATAATTAAAAAAGGTCACGTCGTTTTTTTTTTTATTCAAGAAAACAGGTCCAAAATAGACTTTTTTTTTAGAAATAAAAATTCAAAGTCGCGAAAAAATTTTATTTTTTAATATTTTTAAATAATGCTAGTTCAGCTCGTAGCTACAGTGACACAGATTAAAATTATTTTTTGATTTTAGACCAATCGTGGCGACCAATGCTGTACTTTTTTTCAAATGAATTACTTCCCCGCGCCGTATCACATAAAGTTTTCATTATTTTAACTTCAAAAAATTTCTGAATTTACTTCAATAGTTACTAAATCTATGGTAGAAAATTCAAAGTTGTAAGTTTTAATCGACCTTCAGAAAAAAATCCCAAAAAACAGTTAAAAAAGCGGTCGTTACACGGGTCAACCCCCTTAAAAAAATTATTAATTAAGAAAGTTATACGGCTATAAATGGGGGGGGGGGGGGTCCGTTTTACAGAGAATAACCCATTTATTTTACTTAAAAGCACGTGGAATGAGTATATTGAAATACCATTTTGCATTTTATGTAAACCTATTTCAAATATACACGGAAAAAAAATATTTATGAATAAGTACGGAATTTATTCATAAGTTTGGGGCAATAGAGAAAATTTGACAATTCTTAATGAGCTTTTATTAACGATTAACGAAAATTCAGAAGAAATTCCAAAACAGTAATGTAGAATCTAAAATATGGTTCAGCACTTTATATTTCAGTAAATACTAATGAACCGGTTCTTGACTTTTATACATTTGGAGGCGTGGCATCACGCCCACTGTCTTGTAGTGCACTGCAAGCCGTTCCTCGTATATAACGTGTATGTAAAGTGGGGTGGAGCGAAAAAAAATTTTGCAATACGGAATTCTAATAGCGTGGGATTATTGCCTTTAGACGTCAGTAGAATACCCCTAAAATTTTTTTGAAATCGGTTAATATCTTCTGTCTCCCCTTTTGGATTAAAATTTTGAGAAATTTGTAAAAATCAAGAAAAAAAATTTTAATCCAAAAGGGGAGACAGAAGATATTAAACGATTTCAAAACATTTTTAGGGGTATTCTACTGACGTCCAAAGGCAATAATCCCACGCTATTAGAATTCCGTATTGCAAAATTTTTTTTTTCGCTCCACGCTAATGTAAAGACTTGTAACTGCGTCAGTGGCCTAGAGGATACAGCAGGCGGCTTTAGAGTTAAGGGTCGCTAGTTAAAATCTTCCAGCTTCGAGTTTTTCTGTTTCATATTTTAAAATATTTCATTTAAATCACCAATCTATAGGTAAATGGTATGTTTAAAATCAGATCGAAAGAAGTCAAAATATAAATTTTATTTTGCATCTAATTTTTAAGAATTTTGCAGGAACTAGTTCATTATTTATCTAAAATATTTAGGTTTGAATTAGTACTAAATTTCCTTCCTTGCCCCAAACTCAAATACAAAGTTCATTAATATTTAAGAAATTATTTTTTTCCGTGTACATTTTTTATTTTTCATTTCAAATGGAAAATAGAAAACCATTTTGCATTTTACATTTTAAATGGTTTTTTCAAAACCATTTTACATTTTATATTTCAAGTAGATTTGTAAAACCATTTTACCCAACTCTGGTTTATACATAAATAGCCGATTTAAATATTTAATATAAAAAAAGAATATGAAATGTATCAAAATTATTGTTATAAAATTTGTTTATAACAAATAATTATGATATGAGTGGTTGATTTTTTACAGACATTGCAAGAAAGCTTAGTATTTTTTGCAATAAAATGTGTTTCCAAGAAGTTTAAAAAATGAATTATAATTTTTTATAGTTTAATTGTTAATAAAATTTAACAAAAGCAAAATTTTTAAATTCGGCCTCGAGAGATCTTCGTGCAATTTAAGAAGCTTCAAATTAAAAAAAGTATATATGGTCATTTCCAAGTGAAATTTACCTATCAAAAATTAAATTAAGTTTAATGTATATTTTTCAATTCTAGGGTGAAAAATATTGTATACGTAATTTTTTATTTGAATTTTGAAGGCCAAGTTTTTGAGTTACGAAGTTTCAAATTTTTGATTTTGCAATCTTAAACCTTTTTTCAATTGTTTATAGTTTGCAAAATATATAAGATACAAAATTTATGTAAAGAGATAAAATACTTATTTTCTTGTCAACTTTACAATTATTTTAGCAAGAAAAGCGATTCGTGTTTTTTTAATAACAAAATAACAATTTTTTATAAACAAATTAATTTTTTTCAAATGTGGGCGTGAAATTTTTTTTTTTTTTAATAAATTTAAAACTGTTACAAATAAAATGCAACAAGTCCCATAATGATCCGACTTTTAGTTTGATTTAAATAAATTTTATAAGTTCGTCGTGCTAGCTCCAAGTGTGGCGCAATTCGCGTGTACGATTATGTACAATAATTCAAAATGTTCAAAGCAATTCAGTGATCAAATTAAACATTTATTCATTAATACATATATTAATTGTGACGATGTAAATCGTCAACATTTATAATTTATTTTGTCTTTCCCTAGAGATCTTTAATTTAGTTAATTTTGGAATAATTTATTGAAAGGGACCGTTTGAATTATGAGATACGAGCCTGAGTACCGAATACACTAGAATCTCCCAAGAGCGGACGAGTTATATGCGGGAAGCGTTGAGGAGTAAGGGGGGAAGAAATGGGCGGGACTAGAAACAGAAAGTCAGCGCAGCTTCAGGAGCGTATACATACATCTGTTGAATTGTTCCTCCCTTGCTTACGTTAAATTAGTTCTCGAGTTACTAAATACTGTCGTAAAATGAATGAAAAAAAAATGAAAAACTTTCTTGGATGCAGAATATATTATATTATTATATTATATTGAACAGAGTGTGCAAATTCAAAGGCAAATTTCCGTAGAGCGGACGAAGACTCTAGCCGTCCGCTTTTCGGAGGTTCTAGTGTATTGATTTTATGGTCGATTCGTATCTCAGCGGATTTATTTCTTTCTTCGTTGAATTCATCAATTGCGATTTGCGCAGGCCAAGTTCACGAATAGTAACGAAGGTCAGCGGAAGGATCCGAATTTTTCTTTTAGGTGACGCCTTACCGTAGGTGCAATCGAGAGTATGTAGGATTTCTTAGCGGCTGAGGAAATGAGACGCAACGAGGAAGAAGAAGACGTGGAAAGGGAAGGGTCGCGGAAAAGAGGATCTACCGGTCGATTGGGGACTGCTATGTGCTCGTTATTCATTCACGTGCGATCCCCGAATTTGTGTAGCTGTGTTTAGTAACCTAGTGTGTCGAAAATATAGCGAAAGTGATAATAATAAAATTTATTTTTATTTGATTAAGCGAGTTTTGTGTTTATTGTGGAAAAAGTCCCAGAAGCCCTGCAGGTCAGCGGTAACGATTGGTTATTGGTTTTGCGGTGTTCAACATCAAAATTGGTGAGTTTTGATTTTTGAACTGGTACGAGAATTTGGTTTGTCCCAGCGTCGGCATTACGGCGTTCAAGTTCGACTGAATCTCCCTTTTTGGTTTTTTTTGTGTTCGCATCAGCACGGAGAGGTTCCGGTATTGGAAAATCATTTATATCATTAGAATCAAATATTGAGTCAATGCACATCACTTTGGTTAAGTGATCCAATCTCTATATTTTATAATATACACATATTTTTTACACTTAGTATTAAAAATTTATCTACCCAGTTGCACGACGACCTTATAAAATTTATTTAAATCAAAACTAAGAGTCGGATCATTATGGGAATTGTTGCATTTTATTTGTAACATTTTTAAGTTTATTTAAAGAAAAAAATATTTTTTTTCACGCCCAAATTTGAAAAAAATTAATTTGTTTATAAAAAATTGTTATTTTGCTATTAAAAAAACACGAATCGCTTTTCTTGCTAAAATAATTGTAAAGTTGACAAAAAAATAAGTATTTTATCTCTTTACATAAATTTTGTATCTTCAATATTTTGGTAACTATAAACAATTAAAAAAAGGTCTACATTTGCAAAATCAAAATTTTGAAAATTTATAACTCAAAAACTTGGCCTTCAAAAATTAAATAAAAAATTACGTATACATTATTTTTCACCTTAGAATTGAAAAATATACATTAAACCTAATTAAATTTTTTGATAGGTAAATCTCACTTGGAAATGCCCATTATGTTAATTAGGGTAAGAATTTCTGAAGTGGACCCCTAAATTTTTTTGGGTCTGTGAATTTTTTTTATTCTTATATGTTTCGATAGCCAATGATGGTATAATAAAAACCTGTAAATAGTTTTCCGAAATTCGAATATTTGCAAAAGTTATTAAAGGTCAAAGTTTTTTGCAGCGTTTTAGTAAATAACCAATTACTCGCGAGTGGATGAACCGATTTTAATAAAAATTGGAAGGAAGCTTAATGAGGAATTGTACTTACGATAAATGATCAAAATTTTAATTAAAAAAAATAATTTGTTTAAATAAATTAAGTTTTTAATTTTTGAGGTTAAAAAACAATGTGTTCTCCCTCTTTTTTTTGTATTTGTTTTTCAAGAATCAAATAGAGAATACTTTTAAGATTTTATTTGAACAATGAAAAAGTAGGATTCTCAATAACTTAATAAAATACAATATTTTATAATAAAGTATGCACAGCCTTTTTATGTAGGTTTTAAACTATCGCGCGTCTTTTGTTTTCTTGTGTATTGTAAAAAGTTTCTACAACATATTTAAAGTCTTCAGAGTATAACATGCAAATAATTTCATTTTTGATTAGTGGAGCGTAGAAATGATATCTTCTTGTATTTTTAAGCGATTGCGCTTTCAGAACGAAAAATTGGCCGCGAAAACATTAAAAAAATTATGTATTTTTTGACAGTTGTGGGCGCAGTACAAAAACAAATTTTATTTAGTCAATTTAATAGAACATGAAAAATGAATTTAATGTGAAAGCTGAGTGGAATTTTTTTTGCGACCGGAGACGGTAAAGGTGCACCTTTACTTGCACATATTTTTTAAATATTATTTTTTTTGCGACGGGTCGCAAAAAAATTCTACCCAGCTTTCACACCAAATTCATTTTTATGTTCGAATAAATTGACAAAATTTAATTTGTTTTTGTACTGCGTTCCACAACCGTCAGAAAAATACATAATTGTTTTAATTTTTTCGCGGCCAATTATTCGTTTTGAAAGCGCAATCGATTAAAAATACAAGAAAATATCATTTCATATCATTTCATATCATTTCATATCATTTCATCATACTCTGAAGACTTTAAATATGTTGTAGAAACTTTTTACAATACACAAGAAAACAAAAGACGCGCGATAGTTTAAAACCTACATAAAAAGGCTGTGCATACTTTATTATAAAATATTGTATTTTATTAAGTTATTGAGAATCCTACTTTTTCATTGTTCAAATAAAATCTTAAAAGTATTCTCTATTTGATTCTTGAAAAACAAATACAAAAAAAAGAGGGAGAACACATTGTTTTTTAACCTCAAAAATTAAAAACTTAATTTATTTAAACAAATTATTTTTTTAATTAAAATTTTGATCATTTATCGTAAGTACAATTCCTCATTAAGCTTCCTTCCAATTTTTATTAAAATCGGTTCATCCACTCGCGAGTAATTGGTTATTTACTAAAACGCTGCAAAAAACTTTGACCTTTAATAACTTTTGCAAATATTCGAATTTCGGAAAACTATTTACAGGTTTTTATTATACCATCATTGGCTATCGAAACATATAAGAATAAAAAAAATTCACAGACCCAAAAAAATTTAGGGGTCCACTTCAGGAATTCTTACCCATTAGTCAAAAATTGTGAGCTGTAGAGTGATTTGTTCACAAAAGGTCGGTTTTGTGGTTTTGCAATTTACACTCTATAGAGACTAAAAACATAGTCACTTGCATGAAACCAAACTTTTTGCACACACTTCACAAACAGCTGTCTCATTTGCAAATGTCTTTGCACATTAGGGTGGTCCAAAATAAGTTGATTTTCGAAAATTAAAAACGGCTATTCAGTTTCATAAACTTCAGGGTGAAACAAGGAATAACCATTTTTTTCAAATTTTTTCGTTAATATTTTCATGTGGCGACGAGCTCTTAAAGTTTTTCATCTTTCTGTCTAATTTTTGTACATTTCGCTTCTGGGCAATAATCACAGCTCCATCCTTAAAGGGTATGTGATTTATGGTTATATGATCTACGGTCGATTTTCAGTTTCACTGCAAAAGGGTTCCATTGTCCCCGTTCCGGTTTGACGTTCGTCAGTAGCAATAAGCAGGCCTATATCATTTTTCCTAATAATGATGGCTGTAAACCGACGAAAGTTCAAAAATGCTAAAATTCAATTCAACAAATTGCCCTCTTAATATTGATGTAGCTTTTTCAATTTCACAGAATCTCATGTTTAAGAAATAAATTTTCATACAGTACAAGTTAGATGTAGAACAACTTATATTTACTAGCAGAAAACTGGTCCTGAAAACTACCAATTTGGTGTTTTTTGACACTGAATAATGACTATAAAAATAAAAATTTGTAAATTTACTTTTTTGCAATACTTTATCTTAGTTCACACCTAGCAGTCTGTAGCTCGAAATAAAATTACGACATCAATAAACTAATAAAAAGTGCAGTCAAAAATAATTTGCTATTTTTACGTGTTAACTCCTATAAGAAGAGAAAAAACTCGTCGCCACATGAAAATATTAATAAAAAAATTTGAAAAAAATGGATATGCCTTGTTTACCCCTGAAGTTTATGAAACTGAATAGCCGTTTTTAATTTTCGAAAATCGACTTTTTTTGGACCACCCTATTGCACATACATGCTCAGTGTTTTCAGTGAGATACTACGTGTTTTGCACCGTATCAAAAATCTGTAGTTAAGGTTTGCTTGGTGGATTACGTGAACTAGCTAAATCGTTTATTCGTGATAAAACATATCGTCACCTTAATAAGCAAACCTCGTAACTCCGACTATACGAATATGTAAGATATATCGGAGACATTTATTTAATAGTTTATACTATCCCGCTTGGACAAAAACGCATGCGGAATAGTGTTTTATGATAATTACGCTTGCGGAATTGTGTTTTATGGAAATTCCGTATGCGGAATATTCAAAAAATACGATTCCGCATGCGGGATGCGGAATTTTCAAAAAATACAATTCCGCATGCGGGATGCGGAATTTTTAAATAGACTATTCCGCATGCGGAATGCGGAATATTAAAAAAATACGATTCCGCATGCGGAAAATTCAAAAAAGACTTCCGTAAGCGGAATGCGGAAATTTTAAAAAATACGATTCTGCATGCGGAATGTGGAATTTTCAAAAAACGATTCCGCATGCGGGATGCGGAATATTAAAGAACACCATTCCGCATGCGTAATTTCCAAAAAACACCATTCCGCATGCGGAATTCCCATATATCACAATTCTGCAAGCGGAATTTACATAGACCATAAATCCGCATGCGGAATAGTTATAAAATATCATTCCGCATGTGGAAGTTCCATAAAACACAATTCCGCATGTGAATTGCTATAAATAGCTGTTCCGCATGCGTAATTATCTTAAAACACTAGGTAAGTAATTTTAACACGTGGGGTCATTTTGAGCCCCAGTGGAATTTTCACTCTTTGGGGCACTTTGACCCTTGGTGTTGCTTTAACCCATGGGAGTGTTAATGATTGTTGAGTTTAACTCAACAACTCAACAACGCAAAAAAAATTTTAATAATTTTATTTTAAACGCTTTAAACCTATCCTGTCAGTACTAACCTCGTACACTGAGAAAATTCTATCTGTGATGATTACAGAACTAACCTGTACTGCTCGGACGAAATGACCATTTCTGTTTTATTTACTTGTTAACCTTGTTGTTCTTAAGAATATGTCTGCTAATCTTACAAAACGTCCTGTAATCTGTCATAAGCTGTACTATACTTCGCATCAAAATTTTGTTCTGTTATTATTACAGGATTAGGAGGAAAAAAATTACCTTTAAATACAGTGGTCTGTCATAAAAGAAAGTTAAATTATTACAAAACTCATTATATAAAGCTGTAAGGTTCCTTTAGGCACAGAGTGCAGTATAGGCAAGATAATTTTACAGAACTGCTTTGTAAGCATTACGTACGCAACATTAAAGAAGGTAACGTTCGGCAGCTTTCGGCTTCTTCCGGCATCTTACGGCTTCAAACTCGGCAACAGACGACGCTACACACGACGTTGTAGTTCATATAGACGGGTCAAAACTAACTGACATGTGCTGTGATAGCTGTGGTCGTTAAGGCGTTCGTGATAGGGTCCGGTCGCGCGAGTTCGAATCTTTCACCATGCGAATTTGTTTTCAAATAGTTAAAAAAAATATATTTGTAAGCAACAGGAGGGAGGGTGTATCAGTAAATAAGTGTAGGTTACGTGAGAGTTGCGTACATAAATTGACTGAAAGAGAACAACTGAAAAACTGGAAGAAACATTTTTTATATGTGAACAGGTTAAATTACAGAACTGTTTTGTAACGTTTCACGGTGAGTTTATATCTTTTTCCAAGTTATAACATAAGTCTTTCTTAGACTCTTTAATACTCGTTAAGTATATTTTGTCCTGTAATTTTATCACTACGTACGTTAATTTCTGTGTTTCTGTAACATTAAATAGTATGAGACAATCTCGTTTTTTTTATAACATCATTTTATTTACTATTTACTGAAGGTGGCGTTTCGTCCGAGCAGTACCATAGCAGTTCTGTAATCGTTACAGATATAATTTTCTCAGTGTAACTCCAAAAAATGTTTCTTTACCTTCTTTACTTGAAGTACTAACCTCGTAACTCCATTTTTAAAAGGAATAAACGTAATATAAATATCGTAATGTAAATGAAATATCTGATTTTCACACTAATACACAAAAAATAATCGTTAGGCATCTAATGAAACTTTTACTTCCGCTTGAACATCCAATTTAATGGGTATAAACAGTTTTTTTGTTCTCCTGTAAAGTAGTGGTAAATGGAGTTACGAGGTTTACTTATTAAGGTGACGATATCTTGCATATTAGTGTAAATTTGAACATTGGAATGAATTTTTCCGAGATGTGGGATTGTTAAGGGGATTAAGGAAGGGTGGGAGGGAGGAAGGAAGGGAGGGAGGCGACATCAAAATACATTTAACGTCTCTAATTTCAATATTTTGGGAGGGCTTGAAATTATAGGCGTTGGGGCAGTCCATATCTTTATCTAATATCCGTCAAGTGCTGTCTAATGTCCATATATATCCGTTTTTAATACGTTAAGTAAATATTTACCATCATCCAAATAAATAATTTTTCGATGAAAATAAACAAATAATAAAAACTATAGCATATATAGGGGAGAGTAGTCAGAGTTAGACAGTGGTCAGAGTTGAATCATCGCGTTTATTTTGTTTTATTACAGTAGATCCATATGTCTTTGTGTGTAAATACTTGTTAGCAATGCCAGCAAACTTTTTACATTGATTGCAGTGAAGTGTGCGAACTATATAGACGTATTAAGCGGGTCCGTGTTATACGCTCAACAAAAAACGTTTTTGTAGTTTCAAAATTAGATAATTAAATGTAGCAGAAATATGCCAAAGACAAATTAAGTTGACTAAAATTGTTCATTAAGATGTTATACAAAAATGTGGAACGTAATTTGGTGTTTGTATAAAGCGTTCATAGTGTGTGTGTGATATGAAGCTAAACGACGCTTGAGTCAAGGTTGGTACAGTACCGTCGGAAATTGTCAGTCCACCTATTTTTTAAGGTTTGAAAAACATCTTTAAACGTACAAAGTACAAATATTAAAATCTTTCTGTGTTTATTTCCTTAAAGTAGATAAAATTTTGAGGAAAATAAGGCCTAAGTGAAGTGATTTAGTCAATTTTTCTTTGAAATATGTTAAAAAATGTGGAATTTTTAATGTTTTAGAAAAATTGAAATTACTCTTGAAATAATAAAGGTTTTTTAAAGTTCCTATGCTTGTTTTAAAGAGAATTTACTGGAGAATATCACTGTTGTTTAAGCATTAATGTGCAATTTTTTTCCTAGCATATGCAAGGCTCGGAAGTTGGACCAAAAAATTTATAAAATTTTGAAGACATTATTTTGTCATAAAAATAATTTTTAAAATTCCAATATATATATTATATTACTTCCTTTCGAAAGTTATTGACAATTATGACCTTGGTATATTTTATATAGCTGTATTTGATATCAAGATATAAACAATAATTTTTTTATATTTTTTGGTCCAACTTCCGAGCCTTGCATATGCTAGGAAAAAAATTGCACATTAATGCCTAAGCAATAGTCTTATTTTCCAGAAAATTTTCTTTAAAACAAGCATAAAAACTTTAAAAAACCTATATTATTTCGAGAGTAATCTCAATTTTTCTAAAACATTAAAAATTCCACATTTTTTAACATATTTCAAAGAAAAATTGACTAAATCACTTCACTTAGGCCTTATTTTCCTCAAGATTTTAATATTTGTACTTTGTACGTTTGAAGATGTTTTTCAAACCTTAAAAAATGGGTGGACTGACAATTTCCGACGGTACTGTACACCCAAAATTTTGCAATTCTGAAGCATGTTTGCAATGAAAATAAATTTGTAAACTTAAAAAGGTGTCAAAAACTTCATTTCTATTGGAAACAAAGAAAATTCAAATTTTTCGTAATACTCTTTTCACTTTTAGATCAATTTCGCGATACAAGAGGAAATATGATTTATTCCAGTTTCATGTTTCCTTTTGTCATTTCCAAATGTATTTGAGTGCTATTCTATCATGTGAAGGCAAAGATATTGTAATTTTCAATCATTTATCTTCATATTTCATTGATTTTCTACAGTGACCCAACTCTGACTACCATGTTCAAGTTTGACTACCTTTTTTTTTTTTTTAATTGCCTATAACTCCGAAACTTTTGGTACAAATTTTTCGCAATGTTTAGCAAAAACATTGCATTTTAGTAGAACTTTCCAATAATATAGAAGACATCGGAAAGTCGGCCTACAGGAGAAGTTATAGAGAAAAGTCAAAACTATATCCAACTCTGACTACTCTCCCCTACTATTGTTTGTATAGCATGGTTCTGGAAAACAGGGTTGCCACAGGTCAGAGAATTCAGGGAAATAAGGAAAAAGTCAGGGAAACTGAAATGGGGCAGGGAAGTCAGGGATTTTTATCAAAAGCACTGGAAAAATGCAAAGAATAACAATTTTACTAAACAAATTTTTGAAAGCCCACTATTTTAAACATTACTAAAAATAATTAATGTTTTCAATCTGAAAAAGAATTATCTTTTACCATTTGATAGTAAATATACGAAAAATTAGTTTCAAGAAATCAAAAAAGTCAGGGAAATTTGTAATAAAATGTTTGTGGCAACCCTGTAAAATGAATATTGCAAAATTCTCAAGTTTAAAGGGGTCAGTAATCAGTATGGGTTTATTGTATATATTTTCAAGAATTTATTATATATATTAAAATACATTTTTATAACCCCGTCTATTTATACATAAAAGTTGATATTTAATGGTACCAAAAAATATTTTTTATGTTTATTTTTGATTGTTTATTTCTGCGAAATGTCTGTTTGAAGTTAACCCTAAATTTTACTGGCTTACACGGAATTTGGAGTTTGCATTATCTAAAATCAAAAAATCAAGTATTTTCTTAAAATTTATATCTGTAGTTATCGTCTGAACTACGAACTTTCACTTCCGATAAAAACAAACAAAATGGCGGATGTTCAAATTGTTTAACCTTATTTTTACAAATTAAATTGTTTAAAAAATGGGTTAAATATAAATGCATAATTATTTCCGTATTTCATACCAAAGCGGCACATGCATAGAAGAATCCCTAAAAATTTGAGCTCAATCGGCCTAATAGTTTTTTTTTAAATTGTGTCGGCCAGGTCGAAAAACATTGTTTCGAAAGAAAGGCGTTTAACATTCACTCAACCAAAGGCTACTCGGGCTGGCCAGGCAATATAAGGGCTACTAAACTTTTTTTTTAAAAATTTCAATTTCATGTAAAATTTTAGGTTTAAAAATTTCAAACATTAATATCTCAAAACACCCCCTCTTGGAATTCGATGCAACTTACACTAAAATAATGTTTAAAATTTCTATTTTTTACTATGCAAAGACCATAATGGACGTTTCATGGGATTCACACTACACAAAAGAAAATATGAATGAAAAAATAGCAAGAAATTTAGAAAAGGAAAAATAAATAAAAATTTATTATCAAGCATTTATCTATTTATTGAATTGTAGTGACAAATTTTTTTATGGAAATAAATTCATAATATTACAATTTTTATTTATTGTTACATGTTGATTGATTTGATCGACAAAATTCAAAAATTCAAAAATAGAAGATTTCAAATAATAATATTTCAATACAAAATACAAACACAGATTTATAAACACAGTTCGAAAGCTAACGTAAACCCAAAGTTTATATTGAATAATATTGAAAATCAAAGACTGTAATTTAACAACGTAAATAATTGACAAATACCCAAAGAATCTGGTATTTGATTTATGTAGTGTGAATCGCACACGTACATATTTTCATTTTTGACGCACAGTGGGGCAGAATCGTGAAAACGTGCCGAAAACCCTGAAATTAAATTATTTTTTAAGGATGTTTGATATACTTAGCATTAATCTGTGACCTTTGAAAAGTAAAATGACGTATCTTTTCGTGATCCTGAAGGCAATATTCTTCTTCTACAGTTTGCTGAAAAATAGCCTTCGTATTTTTCAAAACTAACAAACTAAAATTAAAAATACTTCGCGTTCGTAAACATACTATAAAAAGCTCAAATTTAAGGGAAGGGGGGGTAAGGGATAATGCCAAAAAAAAACCTTTTTTTTTTGTGAATTTTTTTCAGAAAAACGGCTAAAGCGACTTTAATAAAATTAATTGCATATTGTTTTACATTGTTTAAATTATGTTTGAAAAAATTTTCATCATTAAATATTATAAACTCAGCCGCTGAGAAAGAATTTTTCAAGACGTCTTTTTTGAAGGTAGCTGTGCGGTGCCAATCCTCATTTGGCGCAGGAACGTCTAACATAAAAAAGTCGAATTTTTTAGTTAAAGTATATCGTAATCTCGCCCCCCCCCCCCCCCGGATCAGTATAATTTTTTTTTTCATTTTTGTAGTTTTGGCGGCAAAAAAAACGTAAAAACAGCATTTTTGGCCGGAAAAATCCGCCATTTTCTTAGTGGAAAACTACCTTAATGTAAAAAAAAAACAACGGGGGGACGGAGGTATTTTTCATAAAGAAAACGTGTTCCAATTTTCAGGACAATCGGTTTAGTAGTTTTCGAGTGAGGATTGGCACCGACTTTTAAGAATTGATTTCGAGAAAAACGCATAATAGTTTTGAGCGCTTGGGGATTAGCGCGCATCTGTAGTTTCTCTGCTATCTTTAAGAGTTTTGCTCCGATCGACTTGAAATTTTGACACGGTATTCTTGAAATGATTTACAGCAAAATCAGCAAAAAATTTTCTAATTTTAGTCCTTACCCCCCCCCCCCCCCTTAATCGTAATTTCAGTCTCTAAATTGGAGTCGTCTCATAATAAGTTCTAGAACACTCTTCCATGTTTTATAATTCGTTATATCAACAAGAAAAAGATTTATTAAATGAAGAAGTCAATAAAAACTTGTAAAAAGTGTTATATGTTTGTTTTTGTTTTTTCTGAAGTGTTTATTTGTTGTTTTTACATTTCTTTATGTAAGTGATTTATTCAAAAGTATTCATATTTAAAGCACAATTAAAAAGAAAAGTGGAAAGAGGAGAATCAGTAAACGCAACAGTATGTATATGTTAAAAGCACAAAGTAGTGAATGTTTTTCAAGAAACGTATATTTGTCATGTTTATTTGTAGATTGCAGTTTCGATTTTTCACATTTTCTACAAAGGGAAAGTAATTTGTCCGTAAAAAATAACGTATAAAATTAAAAAGAATGGAATGTTTTAAGCAAAAAATACAAGTTTGCAATGTTTAAGGAAACTTATTAGTAAACACACCACTACCTTCTGAAAGCTGGTGTTATTTTGAAGGAGATAAATTTTTTTTTGGATTTGTAAAAGTAGAAAATGATGCGATAGTGAAGAAGAAAATTATAATTCTCAGTGATCTGAGTGTGAAGATTTTTATTGACTCTGAATTTATTCCTCTGTCAACATACTTACATTTTGAAACCGTGAACGAACTCATTAATTTTTTGAAGGCAGTTGGCAAAACCTAGGAATAAGAAGGAAAAGTACTTTCTTTTTTTTTTAAATTAATTTTTGAAAAATTGTTTTAGATACTTTTAATATTTTAATGTAAAAGTGACATAGCTTTTTAGAACACTTTAATTTCTTAATTAAATTAAAAATAATAAAATGAGTAATAATTGTGTGAGAATTATAATTTTCTTCTTCACTATGGCATCATTTTCTACTTTTACAAATCCAAAAAAAATTTTATATTCTTCAAAATAACACCAGCTTTTAGAAGGTAGTGGTGTGTTTACTAATAAGTTTCCTTAAACATTGCAAACTTGTATTTTTTGCTTAAAACATTCCATTCTTTTTAATTTTATACCTTATTTCTTACGGACAAATTACTACAAATAAACATGACAAATATACGTTTCTTGAAAAACATTCACTACTTTGTGCTTTTAACATATACATACTGTTGCGTTTACTGATTCTCCTCTTTCCACTTTTCTTCTTAATTGTGCTTTAAATATGAATACTTTTGAATAAATCACTTACTTAAAAATAAAGAAATGTAAAAACTACAAATGAACACTTCAGAAAAAACAAAAACATAGCAGACGATATTTTTAGTTAACTCATTTTCTGTTACGGTGCTGCGATAGCTAGCCTCAAAAGAAAAGAGATATGCTTCGTCCGATTGGGGGCCATGTTGTATTTCAAAAATACATGGCCCCCACAGCACCTAAACTGGCCTCAACTTTGCCAACCTTTCCTCAAGTATAGTCAACTTTTAGAAACTTTGCTATAAGTTTAGAAACTTGAGGCAAGGTTGGCCAGGTTGAGGCAAGTTTAGGTGCTATGGGGGGGTCAATACGTCTTCGTATACAACTTCGTGATGTTTTCATATTAACAATTTATTATTTATAAAAACATTTAAATGTACAATAATTCATAGCAAAATTAAGCTAAGTATACAATCCATACTTACTGTTTAAACAAAACTTCTTAACAACTTTGTACAAACACTTTGTATAGAATTTCAAATTTATTTCATATAATTTAAAAACCAAAATAAATCCTGAACTTGCGTACTACATGTACACACAAATACATGCGTGATTTTTACACGGTGGCGCCTCTCTAGACTCCAACTGTAACTCAAAGCAATGTTTCACCCATTTGCAGGGTTGGGTAATGACGCGTCACTCGAGGTTTTCTGCGCATGTTACCGATATAATTAACCGATAATTATGTTATTTTTAACATTATGTTATTTTTTCACCAAAATATTTTTTATAAAATTTATTAATTTTTAAACACATTTTTTTATATTTTTTAAAAATTCATTCATTAATCAAAAAGTTAAATGTTTTATTGACATCACGTGATGTTTGTCGTAAGCGTCGATATTCAAATGTTAGTAAATCTTTAGTTACCAATTAACCAATGTCTAATTGTGAACAACATGTTGATAACAGTTTTGTTAACCGATCTCTAACTGTTACCAACATGTTGTTAACAATTAGACATTGGTTAATTATTGGTAACTAAAGATTAACTAACATTTGAATATCGACGCTTACGAAAAACATCACGTGATGTCAATAAGACGTTCACCTTTTTGATTAATGAATGAATTTCTAAAAAAACATAAAAAAGGGTGTTTAAAAATTAATAAATTTTAATTATATTGACCTTTTTCAATATATTTTTCTCAATATAAATGTACATATTTGAGAAAAATTAATTTCTAGAACATTTTTTCAGTTTTAGAGAAGTTAAAAATGAATAAATTCAAAATTTGTAAAATTTAAAAATTAAAATTCACTTTTTTCAAAAAGCGCCCGACGGATTATTAAGTTTTTTTCCTTAAAAAATTTGTAGTGTGTTAGAGAACTAGAAACAATAAAAAAATCCCATATACAAAACACTTTTAATTAAAGTCGCTCTAGGCACACCGTGATGTATAGAAAGCTAGAAAACTTATAGGTAACTACCTTTAAAAAATCTGCTTAAAATGGGGAAATTTATTATTATTTATTTTATTATTGTTTATTTAACAATTTTTAACACTATTTTCACTTATCACTTTAATAAAATGAGAGCATGAAGGACTCTATTTCCGGGAATCAGGTTGCAGGTTCGAGATTAGAAATGCCATTGTAAGATCAGATTATTTATAATAAATTGACCCAAGTACGGCAAACAAAATTTATTAAAAAAGATAAAAGCACGTTTTCCGGAAGTTCATAAAGATTAACAATTTTTACGAAAATTGACAACTAAACATACTAAAAATCTTGGTGAATTGCAAGAGAGAAATTTTATCTGCTGAAATCTATCATCTAGATCTGAGAAAAAGCACTTTTTAAACTAAAAGTTGAATCTCAAGTGAATCCTGGGATTCTAACCTTAAAATTCGAAAATTTTTAAAATGAACACTAATTAGTCACAAATCACGAGAACAAGAAAAGTTTACCTCATCGTCAATCGTGGTGAGGGCCTTAGCCATTTTACCAATGGTTCAGATAAGGTTAAATTAAATTAATAAAGTTTCAAAATTCCAAAAATTACTTTAACTAATTTTTAAATTTGCGTCTTTTGACGTTCGGAAAAAGAGTGGAGAAATGGCGTCAGCATTTCTTGACTTCGATTTCTCCGACCAATCAAGCAATTTCGGCTACAGTCACGTGACCATACGTCAGCCAAGTTGACAAACCATTGAAGAGACTAGTTGTTGAGGAGCCCCGGCAGCTGCCATTCCGTGCACCGGAATAATACATTTAACTTGGGAAAAGATGCTCAAAACAATCAATTTCCATAAAAAAAACCATCTCTCCCAAATCCTCAAGTTAGAGTCCACAAATGGTGCCAAACAAACAAAGTTCCAAATTTTTAGAACCATTGTGGCACTCTGAAAACTAGGCACCCACTGTCGATCCAGGTGCTCCGACAGCTGTCTCCTTCTGGCGCGGCGGTCGGCGCGAAGTTCAATTCAAATAACAGACCAAGTTTTCCCCTCTGGTCCATTAAGTAATTTATTTGCTCATAAAACAAAGAAATAAATAAACGTAATTAATAAACAAAACAAAAGAAATTATTACAGTGCTTTTTCCCAGGTATTTTGACTCTTGTTCCGAAATAAACACGATTTTCAGGGAGCTCTTGTGACGTTCAAAAATTACTACGTCACAACATCCCTCGCCTTGCCGGGAACTAAGAGTTGAAAGCCTCTCCCTTGACCTCGTTTCATATTTTAGTGACCACAACAAAAGGAGAAAAACCGAGAACTTGGTCGGAACACCTGGGAAGCACTTACAGTTCATTCAAAATAAATCAAGCTTGATTTGAATAACTTATTTGCTACTGCAACATGCCAAAATTCGGGAAATGACAACCACTTATAACGGGTGATAACTAATCAAACAACTACCGAGCAATCAATGAGCAGAGACTCGAGTGGGTAAGAGTCAAAACATTCCCAAATCCCCACGGAGTAAGTTAGGTATGAGTAAAGGTAATTCACATTTTAGTTAAGCAATTTTATTTAATATAATTGGTAACTCCGGAACATAAAATTGTAATTAAGTAACCTCTTAACTATTTGTCGGGTTGAGTTGACAATCTGAAGGGGTAAATTGCCAAAAAAAAAATATAAATAAACATGTCTAATTAACAAACAAAAAAAGTAACAAGTAGGCACCACAAAAAAAACTTTTAACCCAAATCCAAGTATAGTGAGGGGATAGTAGCTCGGAATGTATTCGGTTAGAACTTCCGGCCCGTATCGTTCCGCCAACCCGCATCGTGAATTTTCTTCATGTGCTGGTTGATGTAAGTAGGCTTCTTCAGAAGAAATTGTTCGGGTTTGGCCTTGGCCCTTTCAACCAACACCTCGTCACTCCAGTAGAGTTCGCTACGGTTGGGGCACGTCTTTTTAGGAATGCCCTTCTGCCCACAACCGTAGCATAGAGGTCCAGGCGGTGGATTAGGGTACTCAGGTCGCTTATGGCCAGGTTGTCCACAAGCCCAACACTTTATGGCAATCGGCCCTCGGTAGACTCGTGGCTTAGGAGCTCCCGCTTTGATCGACTGTTCCCTGGTTAGGCTTACTCCACGAGCTGCCGCATTCGATTCACTCCGGAGCCACCTCTCCCACATGAACTCCAAGAAGATCTCCTTGTCATTAACAGGTGGGGTGAAAGGGGGTTGTAGGACATAATCGTCCCGAACCTTCCACTGGACGTCCTCGGGACAGTTTTCCACCAGCTTGGATTCTACAATCACCTCTGGTTTGGCCCGATAACGTGGCCTCGGACTGATGATCATCTGCTCAGAATCTGAGAAGACCTGTACACAAAAGAACCGAAAAATCGTCAGTCACAGAATCGAAAGTCATGGTAGTCATTCAAAATTACACTGTCAAGGTCAATTACATAATCAATTGTTTAGAGTAAATAAAAGCTTAGAATTTACGGGAATTTATTCATGGTCAAGCGTGAAAAACAGTTTGAGAAATCTAATGAGTTCTTTCCCCGCAAATTTTCCCTGTACGGTTACTAAGTTGTAAACTACCGACGATAAACGGCGTGAGAATTTAAATGGGTCCTCATATTTCGGAACCAATTTGACCGAGATTTCTTTAGCCTTGTCGGATAGGACGCGCTGTCTCCGAAGCACTAAATCTCCTACCCTAAATCTAGCATTCCGTCTACGCTTATTATAATATTTGGCCTGGGACTCGTACGCACGGCTCAAGTTCCGACGAACCATATCGCGGAGCAATCCTAACCTTTTTACTCTAGCTGACCATTCGGAGGAGTTGGGTGTTGCATGCGGCAGGCTCTTTTCTAAGTCCTTTCTAAAATTTCGGTACAGTACGAGCTCCCTTCCATGATTCCAAAATGCCGGCGATACTTGTAAAGATCCATGGAACGCTGTATTATAGGCGAATCGCAGTTCCGAAAGGTGTACATCTTAGTCTTTATGATTTCCGTGCAAATACGTGACAATCATGGTCTTTAAGATGCGATTCACTCTCTCGGTAGAATTTGCTAGAGCATGATAAACTGGACTAGTGGTATGAATAAGTCCGAGAGTCTTACACATTTGACCTATCAATTTATTCGCAAACTCGGTACCATTGTCCGTGTGAATCACCTCTGGGGTTTCCCATTTCCACACAACCAAATCCAGGAAATTTTTCCGAACGGTCTCTGCGTTTGCTGTATGAATAGCGACTCATTCGACCCATTTAGTAAACAGGTCTTGAAAGACCAAAACGTAATGGTAACCTGATTTACTCTTCGGAAAAGGTCCCATGACATCACTAGCGACCACGGTCCAAGGTTGCTCCATTAAACCAGCCGGACGAGTTTGTGCGACCTTACATTTTTGTCAATCAGCACACAATCTAACAAACTTAGCGACGTCATTAAAAATTCCGGGCCAATAATACCCGACCATAGGTCTTGTCAATACCGAGATGGTCAGATTGTGGTTCGGAATGAGTTTCCTTTAAAACTTGGCCTCTGAGCTCCAACGGAAGAACCAGTTTCCATGCGTTTAAGTCAGGTAACAAAGTGTCTGTCATTTTATCTGGGTGGTGACGATACAACTCATCATTCTCAACTTTCCAGTCACGGAAAACTGCTAGTCTTTCTAGGACTGCATTAAATCGGCGTATATACCACGAATCTTTAGTTTCGAAAATCGATGAAAGCTGAACGATCTCGTTCTCATAGAGCCGAGATAGGACGTCCGGAACATGGTGTAAAGCCCCTTTTCGGTGTATAATTTCCATATCGCAAACCTGGAGCTCGAGTGACCACCTCGCTAATCTACCGGCTGGATTCTGTAAACTATTAAGCCACTTCAAGCTGCTGTGATCTGTAATTACATTAAAATGGTAGCCTTCGAGGTACTCTCGAAACTTCCAAATTCCAAAGACCACAGCCAAGCATTCTCGTTCGGTAACAGCATAATTACGTTCAGCCGACGTCAGCCTCATAAAAGTGTTGACCGGATTCACTGCTTCTCTTCCGCGTTTCCCGCGCGATGTGGGCAAGTCTTGATTGTATAACCAACCGTTTTGCAACCATAGCAAACAAGACTAGCACAACCTTTTTGTAAATGGCCGGGCAAGTTACATTTTCGGCAAATTACTTTTAGATTTATCGAGCTCACTTTCGAGATTTCCAGGTTTGACTCGTCTTGGGTTTCCGATTTTTGTTTTTGTAGGGGCTTATCAGCAGGAGACTGCTGACCATTCCCGGGCTTAGGGGGGCCTTTATTTTTAGAGGAATTCTTGCCTTTGTTAGCACCAGGATTTTTATTTGCCTCAGATTTTGCTGGTCCCGTGCCCACGGCTGAAGTTGCTACAACTTCAGCGGGTTGTGCATCTAATTCAGCCACGGCCGAGATTCATGTTTTAGGAGTATTGGGTTTCACGGGTTCGGAACGATAAGCGAATTCTGGCAAAAAAGAATTCTCAGGACTTGGTGGAAGATCTGTATTCTTTAATCGCATTCCACTCGTTTTCCCAAGTTCTGCCGAAATAAGCCAGTTCGTCAAAAGAACGAAAATCAGATCTACGGATAACTCTTTGATACTCAGGTTTCAAACCACGATGAGCCCAATCCAATTGTTCGACTACCGGAATTTCATGTTTAAGCATCATGATCAAACCTTGAATATGCGTTAAATAATCATCAATGCTTTCTTTTTGACCCTGAGTACGATTAGAATTTTGCTCCCGAATGCGTCTTTCCGAGTTGTCATCCCCAAATCTACGCCTAAAATCGAATTTAAAATCTTGCCAACTACCAATTGTCGAGCAATTCTAAACCAGAACAGAGCTATGGACTTTAAAAACATGGGCAAAACCCGTAAAAGCTCTTCATCTGTAATAAAACTAACTTCTCGACTTTCCGTAATTCGAGTCAAAAAATCTTCAGCACTATTACCGGGCTTCCCATCAAAAGAAAATCTTCACCCGGAAATTAACTTACCCAAATCTCTGTGTACCGTTCGATTCGTTCTATGAAACTCTGGGGTCTCGTGGAAGTGAGAGCTCAGGTTGTTGTGATCGAAGCTAGGGTTGATGATCTGCCGAAGTTCTTGGCCAATGTTTGGTTCAGTTACGGGGGGCTGTTTAGGACTCGAAGTTAAGGGTTGCTGTTGTGGGTGTTGTGATTCTTTACTCTGTTTCGGAAAGAAATATGGTTTGTTACAAAAAGCTGTATCGGTTTCATTATATACTCTAAACCAAATAAATGAATTTGGGTTTTGAGGTCTCGGTAAATCCTCGAATGCCACCCGGTTTTTCCTAGGGATAAGTTCTTTTAATCCCTTTGGCTCTCTAGGAGGGTGGGATTCCGTGAATTTAGGAGTTGCTCCAGCAGAACTGCTACTGGTAGGTGGAAACCTTTCCGTGGACTGCCCAACCATGTAATTCGGTAAGTCACGCCCAAAATCTCCCAAAGTGAACCTACTCAAATCTTCGCGCACGCTATGATCAGCTCTCGGGACAGAGAACAATGACTCAGGTCTTTCCGTATTTAAACTCTGTGAAGTTGTTAACGGAACACGAGGGGGAAAGTTCGGGTTGGTTATTCCAGTTGCATCTACTTTTAACTGAGTAAAACTGGGTAGCGTGGTCTGTAAAAACATAGAGGGAGCCAGAGTAGCTTATGGAATCGGGTGACGAGTACCAACCAATGATACACTAATACCTCCATTCGTGGTCGTCACGGTGTTAGCTGTCGAGGTGGTCGTTACATCGGTAGTGGTCACAAGGTTAGTAACTACTTGAGTCAAGTTGGGACTTGGCGAAATTAGTTTCTTCAAAGAATTCTGATATGTCGCAGGAACTCAAATGTGACGTTACCGAACTGGCACAAGAACCTCTCACGGAAAATGCGAAAATAACGGAAAAGACTCTCTTTAATCTTTTAAATTTGTCCCTACGCGTACCCGTATCTACTAACTCGAGACGTCCAATCCACTCGTCTATCTCTTCTAGTTCTAAACCTCCGAGCCATTCGTCTAATTCCTCTCTAGTATTTAATTCCGGAAAGTCATCTGTGACCGACATCTTGAATCCTCGTTAAAATCCCGAAATAAAACAAAATACAAGCAGCTGACTTATGAGCGTATCAATTTAATCAATGAAACGCAAAAGAATCAACGATAACTTCAATTTAACTGATCTAAAAGCTTTAACCGAAACTGCAAAGTCGGGCGAAATCTCGAAATACAAAAAAAATTGTAATCCCACTTTCGAGCGAAATCTGATGTCAAATGACAAAGTGTTAAATCATAGCAAGACAATTCAAAATTTATCTCGGTCAAAATTTAAACCTATGTCGCTTAAACAATCGGTAAATAATAAAATTTAATAAGACGGATCGGTAATCAATAAATCAATGAACCGAAATTACAAAGATCAACAATCAGCTTTGATAAACCGATAAATTCAATACGATAAAACATTAATCGGTTTCTCAATACACGGAAAAAAAATATTTTCAACCATTAAGCCATGGCGCCTAGAAAAGTTTGGTCAAAAAAAAACTTCTTGAAGTCAATTTTTGCAAGAGAAACTTTTTGATGTATACCAAAACTAAAAACAAAAGTTTTCTGCAAAAGGGGAATTCGGCGCTTATGCAGCCGACAAAAATTCAAAAAAAAAATTGGAAATAAATAATAATAATAATTATTCAATATATATCATTAATTATTCAATAATAATTTTATTGAATTGTAATCAATAATTATTCAAAACTCTATCAATTCCGGGAAATCAAATAATATGGTAGTTGCTTTGACTCTTGTTCACGCAAGGAAAATCAAAAGAATTAGCAAGTCTGATTATTTCTAACACAAATCACAAGTCATGTCAATAAATAATCAATTAAATGTCCACTAAAACTAACGTTTCAATTTTTAAACACAGTTACCGAATTTAGGCATGTCAGAATTCAAAAGTGTCATAATTCCGGGAAAACATCAAAAGTTCAGTGCTATTTCTCAGTTCAACAATTTTTAACACTATTTTTACTTATCACTTTAATAATGCTCGTGTGACGTTAAAAAATTACCACATCGCAGATTAAACATGAAATTATTTAGATTATTTAAGATATTAAAATTATTTAATCACTTCGATTTGTGTCACTTTTAAAAATAATTTAAAAAAACTTTTGTGTTAATTTTAACCTGTCAAAAAATTAATTTCTTTGTAGCAAAAAGCACAGGTGTCCGTTCAATTTTGTATTTGCACAAAGATACGTGCGGTCATAACACACACTTGACATTTGTCACATTGAACAAATCTCTTTTGTGTCAAAAGTTTCGCAGGGGTGCCCACAACCGAACCATACCCACAACCAAACCTCTTCCCCTACTATTAAGAGTTAAGGGTTTTCAGTGATTACCATTTAACAAAGTTTATTTTATTATTTGAGTAATAAATGAATACAAGAAAAAAGAATAAAACATAGATTAAAAACATAAAAAATACAGTGGAATCTATTTTCACAAATTGTCTCGTAGTCTAGCGAAAAAAGAATCATATTAACCCGCGAATTGATTCTGAAATACACGAGGCTTTCCCAGGATGCCCACCAGTCAGGGAAAACAGGGAAAGTCAGGGAATTTGAAAATGACAAGGTATATTTAATTTTTTTAGTGAAAAGTTATGGTGTTTTTGTTAACACATAATACCAAAAATTGCAATAAACGATTCTTTTCACCTCCATGTAATTTAATTTTAATGTAATTATGAAATTATTATTATATTATTATTATTATTATTATATATATTATTATTTAAAATTATGAAAATGTATTTGAGTTTTAAAAAAAAATTATTTATGCCGATTTATATTTATAATTATAAAATTTAATGGTATTGAAATTGCGAAAATTGAACACTATATTAAAAAGAACTTGAACTATTTGATCGATAAAAAAATTAATTGGCATTCGTCTTTTCCACATTTTTTTCCCGGAAATAGTTTTAAACGTCACTAAAATTACTTTGCTCAAAGAAAACAGGGAATAGCATTCTTCATTTTGAAAATTATCTTCTGCAAAAGGAATTAAAAAACACTTAAATTAGTATGTCAGTAAAAAGGATTAAATAGCATTTATTTCTTCAATATATTCTCCTTGAAAAGGTATTGAAAGGTATTAAACTTTACATTCCGACGAATAGTATTGAATGACAGTCACTTCATTCGACACTTTATCTGTATTATGGCATTGAATAGCATTCCAGTTTTTTAGAATATTTTTGAGGATTAAAAGGCATTAAAACAAGTTGAGTTATAATCTACTGAGGGGATTAAAGTGGATTAAAGACAAAACAGAAATTCATTGTCATTTAAATGTAGTCAGACGTATGTTTTTTTCAATGCCAAACAATGCCTTTTAATCCACAGCTTCTTACCTGGAAATGAATGCAATTGTAAAATAGACATATTGAAAAAAAGTGAGAATATCGAAAAATTGAAAAATCCCAAAAGACAGTTGTAAAAGAACAAATCCAAAATATTAATACCCAATTTTATTTTTTTTATTGAATTTAATTTTTGTACTTTATTGCAAAATAACACTTATAAAAAGTCAGGGAAAATAATTTTTTGGTCAGGGAAAGTCAGGGAATTTCAAAACTAAAAGGTGGTGGGCACCCTGAAGAGGCTTTCCAAGAACTAGATTTTTTCCATGTCTGCCTTTAGCTACAATTCTTATGTCTCAAAAAAAATGTCTAGACCTAAGAAATAAATTTTTTATCCCACAGGCACAAAAATGTCGCTTTTAGATACCTGAAGACAGCGACTAAAAGGCACTCATTTGTTCGATTATATAAAAATGACGTCTATTTTTACCCTTGGGCAAAAAAGGATGCATGGCGCGTGTGTTTTTTTGCCCTTGGGTAAAAATTGACGCCATTTTTATATAATCAAACAAATGAATTACTTTTAGCCCCTGTCATCAGGTTATCTAAAATCGCCACGTTTGTTCCTTTGGAATAAAAAATATCGTAAGTATGTCACTCGTACACAAACATCAGCGTAAACAAGTGGCTGCCTTTAACCCCTTGTTGCTTAATATACTATTACATTCACAATAAAAAATTCGCTGCTATGCATCCCATATGACGACAATCGCTTTTTACTAGATGTTTAAGAATCCTTTCGGAAGAAACAATTGAATCTATAGAATATGTGTTGGTAGACTATATTGGTCCCCACCAACTGATTTTTCGAGATCCTAAAAGAACAAGCTTTGCATTTCTATGGGTGCTCCCATTGACGATGCATAGCTCGATCTCTTTTCTTCAAATAACATAGGAGGGCCTCCCGTAATTTGGAGAGAAGCTGGGACATCCCTTACCTTCATGAGTTCCGGGTGAAACATCTGAACGATGAGGAAACTGCGCATCCAGCATCCTTCAGATGCTCTTGTGGCCTTCCTTAACCTTTTGTTAAGCCACTTGGTACCAATGTAGTTCTGTATCTGGTGCGCACACACACAAATCTACTACTAGTCAGCAGCCCCGCTTAAGTAACCTCGTAAGGTTTTTTTCATACATAATTCAATTAACAAAGGTTTTATTTTAATATCCTAGGGTGTTAAGTGAATCTTATGAAAATGTGTCTTTGGGCGATGAAACAATGTGATTTTAATGTAATAATTATTAGAACTCGAACCATATTTGCGAAAAAATTTGAAATTTAAAATAATTAAAATAATAAAAAATAATTTAAAAATAAAAACGTTAATTAATTTAAAATAATTTTTGTTTCAGCTTTTCTTTACGTTATTTTGAAAAATATCCAGCTCCATTCAGTTTTGAAATAAAAAAGGGAACTCCCGAAATAACTAGTGTTGAAAAATCTCAAGATGAGGCTACAATAATTACGGATTATGATATCGTTTTAGCATCATATAATATATTGAATGCAAAACCGAATCACTTTAAACGTAAATGGAATTGGTCAGAAATATACTTATTTTTAACGCATTCTGAAGATAAAATCAAATGGTAAATTCTCTATTTTATTAAGTTTCTACCACTTTCCGCTTTTAATAAGATAGAGTAAAGTGGGTCGAAATGTCCCAGATATTTGAAAAATGGGAGAAATTGGGGAGAAAATGTATGCCGCAATATAGTGTAAACATTGAAATTGGATCATGATATCAAAGTTTTTGCTGTTTGATATGATTTTATAATAATTTAATTTATAATTTGAAATGAAGAATTATTTGAGTGTACACTCATTTGTTCATTCATTTGTACCAATAGTTGTGTAAATATTATTTATTAATTTTAATGTTTTGTACTTGGAAAAATGTAATTGGTGGTTTACCCTAATACACGGGGTAAAAACGCCAATTGGAAGGGTCATACACAACGGCTGTAGCTCAAAATCTAGAGAAGATCGATGATTTTGTATTAAAAATAAAGGTAACCAAAGGAGCAATCTTTGAAACACCATTCAGTTTCTCTCCTGTAACTACCCTTATGGAAAAATATGACATGAATATAATGACACGGATGCGTGTCATTTTTTATATGTGAAAGAATACATAAAAATGCCACGATGCAAAGTCGTATTCTGCGTATTCTACAGGTCCTACGGCTGTGCAGTAAATTTTTGTCCTTCCCAACATGGTGCACAATAGGGTGGTCCAAAACAAAATTTTTTTTTTTTTAATGCTCTCATCCCCTAGGATTGTTCTATATCGAAAAAAAATATCCCTATTTTTTTTTTTTATTTAGATGGGGCTCAAAGCGCTTAAAGTTTCCCATGCAAAATGTATGGGAAAAAAAGCCTTTTTCGTAGAAATGGTATAGAATCGTTGAAAATCAGTATTTTTCAATCGGCCAACTCTATTTCTCTTCAAAAGACTTCAAACAATAATGCCAAATTGTTTATTTAACGATTTTTAAATATTAACTGTTTTTTAAAGGGCCCCAAAAAAACCCATAAATTACAAAATTACGAAAAAATCGTTAAAAAATATTTTTTACTATTTTTATGCAAGTTTTTTCCTAGATTCTGAATAAATAACATAAATATTGATTTTTAATAATTATTCCATGTAATTGCTAATTTGTTTAAACAAATTATTATTGTTTATTTACAACTTTTTATCAAATTGAGGTAGAGAGTTGCAACTTTTTCCTAATTTTGCAACTTATCGAGGCCATTAGAGCCAAACACGAACAAAAAAGTTAAAATAATAATTTAAACAATTGTTTAAACAAATTATATTGTTTATTATCAACTTTTTGTTAAAAAGAGGTACAGAGATGCAACTTTTTATAAATTTATCAATTTCTACCTTCAGAAGCTCATTTTATAATCAGTTTTAGTGGTATTTGGACGTTGCTTTTTTTTTTTTTTTTTTTATAGTTTATAATAACCAACCCATGTATTTATCATATTAACAAAATAAATATTCTAGAATTTTGTACTTAATTATTATGTCTTACTGTCATTCCTACCCCTCCACAAAAGAAAACTTGAAAAATTAAGAGAAAGTTGCGACTCTTTAGCTTTAGTTAATAAAAAGTTGAAAATAAATATTATTAATTTATTTAAACAATTGTAAAAAATATTGTTTTAGGTTGATGTTAGTAGATGGCTTGACTGACCTCAAAAAGTTGCAAAATTGAGAAAGAGTTGCATCTCTGTAGCTTTATTTAATAAAATGTGGATAATAAATGTGGTTATTTTCCCATGCATTTTTGGACCACCCTAGTGCACAATGTATGTTTATATGAAATCATTGTAAAATTAATAATAAAAAAAAAAAATTTTAGTGCATTCTTTGCCATTTTATTTTCTCCCGTGTCATTTTTCTCGTGTGGTCGCGAAATAATGAGATGAAAGTAATGACACGCATCCGTGTCATTATTTTCATGTCACATTTTTCCATCAGGGCACTCTGATTTTAGAGTTATAGTTAGAAATGTCAAAAATTAGTGGTTTTTCCCCATTCTACTCTATCCCTCTTGAAAATATCGATGTCAGAAATTGAATGGTACACGATATCGGTTATGACGTTTTAAACCACATCGAAAGCGACATCGTAACCTACGTCTTAAAATGTGAAAGTGTTCGACGTCCCCTACGCGCTACTATGTAAAGTACGACGTATATTAAATTTTTTAAAACTAATTAAATAATTGTAATAAGCTAAGTTAAACTGAATATTTATTTTAAATATACTAGAACTAACAATGGCGCGCTATGTGCGTCCTTTTCTTGTACCCATGTACTGGTAAAGACCCTAGGTTAAGCACAAACCGAGGAAGAAACACATTTGTTTATTTAAAATTTAATACTCACTTTCGTTGCATATATTGTAAACTTTATTGTATATAATTATGAATGATAAAAGAAACATCTAGTATAGAATATTTTAGTATAGAAATATATCGTAGTTTTAACTGTTCATAAAAAAATGCAAAAATTATAAAAAAAAAGTGTTTTTCTTAGGGGAGGGTTCGGTTGGCCTGGACACCCGCGAAATAAAATAAAGGGTATACTTCTTGAAGCTAAAAGCACAATTGTGTCATTCAACATATTCTTAAATTGTAATTTTGAAAGTGTTTTCTATTATCATTAGTTAGATTAGGTAGTAGAAGATCGAATGGAAATGTTTTTTTCTTTTATATCAATGGTCTCCTAAAAATTCCAAACCATGTTTCACGTAAACTGTTTACTTAACAGAATCAAATAGATTTTCTTTTAAAGCAAAGATATGTAAATATATTATCGGACTATTTGTTAAAAACTTTTATCACATGAGTGGGGATCATTGTTAATGTCTGATAAATTGTGAATTGTATAAGATTTAGAAGCAATATTTAATTCATAGTAAAAGAATATAAAATGATTAAAAAATAGACGTGAAATAGGTGTTACACTTTAAAAGCATGTTTCTCAACGTTTAATTAACAATTTTCTTAATATACGGAGTTACTCAGAATTTTTTTTTACCCTTAATGCCTTAAAATATTTTTTTATACTTTTATTCCCTGTATGTTTATTTTTTGAATTTATTTTGTAAAGTTATTGATATTGATATCATATCTATAAAAACCGTAAATACTAATACAGGGTGGCCACGTGTCAGTAAAGTCAGGGAAATGACAGGGAAAAAATGTTTTGTCAGTAAAGTTAGGGATATGACAAGGGAAAAAAGTTTTTTGTCAGGGATATTAAAAAAGTTGAGACGAACCATAGTTTTGAAAATACTTGTAAATATTTGTACAATAATGCTTTACTACTAAAAAAGCAAGTCTTTTATTAGTAACTAAAAAAACGTTAATCGTTTTTAAAAATGTAAAAAATTAATTTTTGAGAAAGTAATTTTAAGATTTTTCTATATCAGAAACTATTTACACCAAAGTAAATTATATATTTTATACACAAAACTTATATAAACTATTTTTAAATAGTTCTAGTTACTAACCAACAATTTTGATTTGTTTAAACAATCTTAGTTAAACAAATTCATAACTTCAAAAGCTTTCCTTGCTTAGATTTCGTTTATTTTTTTTAATTAATTAATTGCTCTAATAATTAAGAGATCTTTTGAGGTTATTTATTTCTTAACTAAAATTGTTTCAACGATTTAAAAATAGTTGGTAAGTATTTAAAACTACCATGAAACTCTATGCCAATAATAACACAGGCACACAAAAAAAAAAAAAGGTCAAATACCAGAGGGCAGACCAACATATTCCTAGGTTTTTGGGGTCGCTGAAACCGAATATGACCATGAAAATATTATCTGCTTGCCCATTTTCCCCCTAGCCCCCCCCCCCCTTACACCTCTCGGGGGGTAACATTTCAGTTTTTCCAAAAACGTCGAAAAGGCAGTCTATTCCTATGTTTTTTGGGGCGCTGAATCCGAAAAAGACCACCAAAAGCCAATCCCCCCCTCCTGCACCCCCTAACACCCCCTGGGAGGGGGTTGGAATTTCGAATTTCACGAAAAGTCGAGTTCGGTGGCTATTTCTATGTTTTTTGGGGCGCTGAATCCGAAAAAGACCACGAAAAGAAAATTCCCCCTCTCCTTCACCCCCTATCACCCCCTGGGAGGGGGTTGGAATTTCGAATTTCACGAAAAGTCGAGTTCGGTGTCTATTTCTATGTTTTTTGGGGCGCTGAATCCGAAAAAGACCACCAAAAGCCAATTCCCCCTCTCCTTCACCCCCTATCACCCCCTAGGAGGGGGGTTGGAATTTCGAATTTCACAAAAAATCGAGTTCGGTGTCTATTTCTACGTTTTTTGGGGCGCTGAATCCGAAAAAGACCACCAAAAGCTAATTCCCGCCCGCTTAAGCCCCTAATATCCCCTTGAGTGGGTTGGAATTTCGAATTTTATGAAAAATCGAGTTTAGAGTCTATTCCAATATTTTTTAGGGCCATGAAACTGAAAAAAGGGATCAAAAATAAATTCGTCCCCTCATTCACCCCCTAGCACCCTCTTACCCCCTCCCATGGGATGGGTTTACAATTTCAATTTTCATGAATTACTTCCACATCTACTTTTGCAACTAGGACACCTCCACGCGGTGAAGGCGGATAACGGTTAACCGGCTAAGTTCCTAGGTAAAAAAGATGCCTTCATGGCAAAAGTAGGGAAGAAGATTACGATGCAGGGGAGGGAGACCCCAGTATCGGCGGCTGGTCAGGGTGAGCAAGCGGGCCCGCAGGCGTCGTCATCATGCAACCGCAGCTCTAGGGTGGTGGGCAACTTGGCTACTTTTGAGTTAAATGCTTTAAGAAGAAAAATTAATGGAAATAGAGCTTTGCGTTCAAATCGTGAAAATCTTCAAGGCGCTTCTGATGGTCCTACGGACAATGGTATGGATATTCAAGATAATACCATTCACACCTGTAACAAAGACAGATCCATGTTTTGTTACGTATGTGGTAAGTTTGAAATAGAAAAATATCGGAGAGACTTTTCTAAATATGAGGATAAATACAATTCTCTTTTTTCATTGCAGATTGAAAATGGTCGGGGAAATTCATGGGTACCGAGCAGTATCTGTAACAAATGCAGGGGTACATTACAGCGCGGGTCATCCAATTCAAGCGGCAAGAATTTTTTGAAGTTTCCTGCTATGTGGAAAGAGCCCAAAACTCAAGTGGAATGTTACATTTGCTCCATCAAATTTAAAGGTATGATGTCTCCTAATCACGCTATATATCCAAGTATTCCATCTTTCACCCCTCCAATTTATAATGACGATGATGATGTTTCAGATGATGATGTCAAGATGGATGTCACTGCTGATACAGTGGAAGTTGAAAGTCAAATGGACCTTAATGAGCCAACTGTGGATTCCAACAGTACTTATTCCGGAAGTGAAGTTGACTCGAATTCTGACAGTGATGAAGGAGATGTTCGCTTCAAACGAGATCGACCTATAAAACTATGGGATCAAAAAAAGCTCAATGATGTGGTAAGAAATTTGGGTTTAGCCAAAGATGCAGCTGAGTACCTTGCGTCGAGTCTCAAGGAGGACGGTCATTTGGCTAAAGGTACTAAGGTTTCTTCTTTCCGAAATCGGGAAAAAGAATTTCTTCCCTTTTTCAAAAAAGAAGAAAGTCTTGTCTACTGCACAAATATTCGGGAGCTTATAAATTCTTTGAAACCAAACATTTACAAGAGTGAAGAATGGAGGCTTTTCATCGACTCTTCCACCCGCAGTCTAAAAGCAGTACTCTTGCACAACACCAATGAATTAGCCTCGATCCCAATAGCGCATTCCGTTAATATGTCAGAAGACTATAATTCTTTGAAGCTGGTACTCGAAAAAATAAAGTACACGGAACATAACTGGCAAATTTGCGGGGATCTGAAAATAATAACAATTCTTTTGGGTCAACAAAGTGGGTTCACAAGTCATCCGTGCTTCTTATGCCTTTGGAATAGTCGAGATCGAAAGAACCATTATAATAACTTCCAATGGCCTGCTAGAACCTCTTTTGTTCCTGGCTTGGCAAATGTCCTCAAAAATCCTCTTGTATCACCGGAAAAGGTTCTTCTTCCTCCATTGCATATAAAGCTTGGGTTGATGAAGCAATTTGTAAAAGCCTTAAACAAAGAGGTCATTCGAATCCAAGCGAGTACGGTACCATAGGCAGAAATGAATGCCAAAAAACTAGTGATGCATTTCGAGAATCTGTCCTTTCATAAAAGATAAAAGAGACGAAAACAGTACATTCATTTGTTTCCAATGTAATTTTCACGAGATTCTCATTTTTTCGAGACTTTTTGAGAAGAGATCTCGCTCAAATGCATCACTATAAAAAAACTAAATGAGCGAAATTCGTTCTAAGGAAAAACACATTAAAGCAGCGCCACCAATCGTGAGAGGCAAGGGGACTCACGTTAAAAAAGCACCCCAAAAGGAACAAAAACTACCACGTCCACGCCGTTGTTCCTGGGTCGCGCTAAGTGTAGTAAAATCAAGATCCATCAAATTGTGCTGGTACATACTTGTGTAATCATCGGTGCCTACCTAGTTATTATTTATTCAAATGCGTAAAAAAAACATTGCTTATTCTTCTTAATTACACATAAAAGAGAACATATCAACCCCCCTCCCAGTGTTAGTAACTAGATGCTAAGAGGTGAATAACGGAACGAATTTACCTTTGGTGTCCTTTTCCAATTTCACCGCCCCCAAAAACATAGAAATGGACACCGAACTCGACTTTTCGTGAAATTCGAAATTCCAACCCCCTACCAGGGGGTGATAGGGGGTGAAGGGGAGGGCCAATTGGCTTTTGGTGGACTTTTTCGGATTCAGCGCCCCAAAAAACGTAGAAATAGATACCGAACTCGACTTTTCGTGAAATTCGAAATTCCAACCCCCTCCCAGGGGGTGATAGGGGGTGAAGGAGAGGGGGAATTTTCTTTTCGTGGTCTTTTTCGGATTCAGCGCCCCAAAAAACATAGAAATAGCCACCGAACTCGACTTTTCGTGAAATTCGAAATTCCAACCCCCTCCCAGGGGGTGTTAGGGGGTGCAGGAGGGGGGGGATTGGCTTTTGGTGGTCTTTTTCGGATTCAGCGCCCCAAAAAACATAGGAATAGACTGCCTTTTTGACGTTTTTGGAAAAACTGAAATGTCACCCCCCGAGGGGTGTAAGGGGGGGGCTAGGGGGAAAATGGGCAAGCAGATAATATTTTCATGGCCATATTCGGTTTCAGCGACCCCAAAAACCTAGGAATATGTTGGTCTGCCCTCTGGTATTTGACCTTTTTTTTTTTTGTGTGCCTGTGTAATCAAATAATTTTGCAAAAGAAAAAAATCTAAGTAATAAAAATTTTTAAAGTTATTTATTTGTTAATTAAGATTGTTTAGACAATCTAAAAATTGTTTGTAAACATTCTAAATTAAAATTGTATTAAGACTGTAGGCCAATAGTGACGAATTAATTTTACAAATGAAACGAATTCTAAGTAAGTTATGAAATCTTTTGAAGTGATTATATTGAAATACCTTGAAATCTCTCTCTAAAAAAAATAATTTTTTATATTTTTAAAAGTTATTACAATTTTTTTAGTTAATATTAAAAGTCTTGATTTTTTAGTACTAATATAAGCGTTATAGTACAACCATTTATGAGATTTTTAAAAGAAATGACTTTAAAATTGGTTCATTTTTGAGTTAATGGCAGATTTTCGTTTTTGCTCTGAATAAAAAATTTTTGTCAGGGAATTTCGTTGTAAAGTCAGTCAAATGTCAGGGAAATTTATAAACTGAATCTTGTGGCCACCTTGTAATATTAAAATTGTTATTTTACAGCTTATGAATAAAACAACTTAAGTGTCCGGGGCTACCCGACTATCCCCTACTTAACCCTAGAACGAATAACTGGGGTCGTTTGTTACCCCACGCGAAATTTAAAGTAGGTTTCTGACCCATACATACTATCTATTTGTTTAATGTGTCAGTCCCATCCATAAGGGCATTTCAAAACAGCGTGCTCTCTAACACGCATGAGGGAAGAGATACGCTCATCCAATGCGCATGTGGTGCAAACGAGCAAGCTCGCTTGACAGTCTGTGACCTTTGCGTGATTTGCTGGCCCTAAGCTTCCGACGTTTGACGGTCGGTCGTTTTGCCTTCGTCGATCGGGACTACTCAAGTGAGCGAAGGGTTTTCGTCAGGCTCAGGCCTACAGCACTCCACACACTACCAAATGTTCACACCGAGGTGGGCTGCACTCAATGCGAATCCCTTGGTTTGGGACGGGTGTTTTCCTCACCCTACGGTTTCTGCTCAACCGCAGCGGAGTTGTGACATGCAACTCACATATCGGCACATCAGGCGCTGATTCCTTAATGGATATCTAATGTCAGGCTCAAGCCTCCTTCAACACCTGACCCAAAAGCATAGGCGAACCACTGCCACCACGAATCCGACCTCAAATGATCGGGGAAAGACCCACGTCTTCTGGGCCAACCGGTCTCCCATGGTACTGTTTATATCCAGGTACGGGTACCCAGGTTGAAAGCTATACCCACTTTCGAATTCAAAGATTTCACTAAACAATTACCTTGCAGTGTATACCCCCTTGGGCTCATCATCAAAGTGGCCAACGTTCGAGAACCGTTCGAAGGTCAGATCTAAGGACTTATTAGAGCAAGATATACACCGCGACGTCCATTAACTATTATCAGTTGATCCTCTCGCACTTTAAGGATCGGTTGACTTTTGGGACGTCGCTTGCTGTTCAGAACTGCTTTGCGGTATACTTAGGCCGAAGCCAGAGTACCCCTTAGCCCTAAGCGTGTAGCCCAGTGTTTAAGCAGATTATAGGGTTATGCGGGGTTTGCGATCTTTGCTGACTAGCTAAAAAGACATCCTTACTAGGGACCTAAATGGCACCTCAAGAAAAGACAATTACTGTCGTATTGCCACTCGACAGGATCTGCTATCATTGACGGTCATTGAGGTCCTTGACCCACACCTGGTGAAATTAAAGGGCCTCGATTAATCGTCAATTTACTCTAAAAATGCTTCAAGAGGGACTACGCCTTAGCGCCTTTTCTCATTTTGTTTTTTCTAGGACTTCCCTAAAAGAGGCGCACCTACCTAAGCCTGCAACGTGAGACGTTTCTGTCATACCGTGATCATCCGAGCACAAAAAGTTACCTGATCAAAATTAACCTTCTCCTGATCTTCACCTGATTCATTCGTCCAAAATTTTTAAGCTTTGCGGCTTCGTCCTAGCTGGCGACGACGGTCGCTAACTTCACTATACGTCTATTCAGTCCCAAAACCGCTACCTGTCTCTTTCATCTAGGGGTCTGTAAAAGCTCCTCGAGAGCAGAGATGCCACGGACCCTCTACAAACGTATCTGCGCAAGTCTTTGATAAGTTGATTGATGTTTTAATAAAACGATTTCAAACCACCCCGCTCATTTTGACCAATCAAAGAACTTTTCAAAGACTTGCGCAGATGGCTTTGTAGAGTGTTCGTGGCATCTCTGCTCGAAAGCAACAACTACTTCTCCCTTTTCTGTTAGACCGTCAAGGTCTCGGATTTCTAAAGTTGTAATTTGGTCCTCCGCCGCCCTGGCGGTACCCAACACCTTGACAGCCTCAGTGCTCAGAGACACTAGCTGCAAAGTTGTTCACATCTTAACCTCCTCCTAACCTTAGGAGGACTTTGCCGTTCTTTCCTTAACTATAGCAGAATTGTAAAATAGAAAAAATCCATGTTTTCATACAAAAATAGAGTAGCGCGACCTTCAAAAACGATATTTTTTCAAATGAAAAAAATACGTGTCTAATTTTGTTCCCTTAGGAACAATTTTTTAAAGTTGAGTTGTAGAAAATTAAATGTTTTTTTTTTTTGCATCCTACCCCTCCTTTAACCCTCTGAAGGCTGAATTAACTGTCGAAAAATTGTACGAAAACGGTTAAATTATTCCTGAAGAGAAATGTAACTTTTGGGTTACATTATAGTTTTTGAGGTCGCTGATTACGAATTTGAAGTTAGAATTCAAAAATTGAAAATGGCGGATCCAATATGGCAGGCGAATCATTTAAATAGCAATCAAATTGGCTTAAAACTTGTTACTCAGGGGTTTTTAAGGTCGCTGATTATGAATCTAAATATATATTTCAAAAATTCAAAATGGCGGATCCAATATAGCGGACACAAAATCAAAAATCGATCGGATCGTCTCAAAATTTGTTACTTGGGGGTTTTTGAGGTCGCTGATCTCAAATCTCCCACACAGCACAATTCCTTGCCTGAACTTTGAGCGAAGATGGGAGACATTTATAAAAACTTGACCTAACCAACAAAATGTCCGTTTGTGCAGAAAGTTTGACGTTTAAAACTTGCTTGAAATTTTCACTGCAAATTTCAACTTTAGGCCTTACGCAGTTGGTTTCTATGATAACTAGGGCTGGGTAATAAATTTTTTTTAAAACTCCCACAGGGATCACAATGATGTGTTACAAATTCATTCAATTCACAAAAAAAAAAATTACCTTTAATTCGAACTTTTCTAGAACCTTTCCTGAAACTTGCGAGGAAAGTTTTCTATTACCAACCATGTTAAACTTGACGCAAGTTGTCCCGTCAAGCTTTCTGTACAAACGGACATTTTGTTGGTTAGGTCAAGTTTTCATAAATGTCAAATGCGCAAGGAATTGTGCTGTGTGGGCTGGTGACAAATTTTTGAAATTTAAAATGTCGGATCCAATATAGCAGACACAAAGTAAAATATCGATCGCATCCTTTAGGAACATGTTACTCGGGGGTTTTTGGGGTCGCTGATAACGCAACTGGTAAAATATTTTCGAGATAGCGGATCCAATATAGTGGACATGAAATAAAAATCGGGCAAGGTCGAGTTACACTCGCACTGAAATCGAGGGTTCCGTACACAAAAAAAAATAATTTTTAATATATTTGATACTATTAAATATATAAATATATTATACATATTATATATAATATAATATATAATGAATTTTTTATACAAAATGGACCACCCCCCCCCCCCCCCTATCTTCCAAAATATTTTACTTAGAGAGTTCAAATTTTGTACAGGAATGTATTTTCAGGTGTAAATTACATAAAAATTATAGAGAACGTGATGGTGATTGCGCTGTCAACAAAAAATCCAGAGATTTTAGCAAATATCCATAAAATAACGATCTACAACAAAGTTCTCTACAGTTTTTCTGTAATCTATATGGCAAACTACATATGTATACCAAATTTCAGCACTCTAAGTACAATAGTTTGGCAGATATGGAGGTGGCACTTTTAGTGCATTTTTGCTAAAAAAAATGACCGTATCCCCCCCCCCCCCCTTATCTTCCAAACTATTTGACTTAGGATGCTGAAATTTGGTACACGTATGTAGATTTACGTGTAGATTACAGGAAAATTATAGAGAAAGTGATGATTATAGCGCTGTCAAAGTTATAACACTAAACTATGGCCCATATGTTAAAAAAATGCTCAAAAAGATTGTTATTTCCTTGACAACGCTATGTTCAACACATACAATCATGTTCTCTATAATTTTCCTGTAATCTATACGTGAAAATACATTTGTGTACCAAATTTGAATTCTTTAAGTCTAATAGTTTGAAAGTTCAGGGGGGGGGGGGATATGACCATTTTTTAGCATTTTTTAAAAAAAATCGTTTTTTTTTTTTGCTGAAAAACGCTATGATAACAGCCTGCAACAAGGTTTTCTATAGTTTTTCTGTAATCTACACGTCAAACTACATATGTGTACCAAATTTCAGCACTCTAAGTACAATAATTTGGCAGATAAAGGGCATGAATGCTACAAATTTAACGCATTTTTTCGAAAAAAATGACCGTATTCCCCTCTTATCTGCCAAAATATTTGACTTAGAGAATTCAAATTTGGTACAAAAATGTAGTATCATATGTAGATTACAGAAAAATTATAGAGATTGTTGTGGTGATAGCGCTGTCAAAGAAATGGCAAAAGTTATCAGCCAAAAAATATCAAAATTTCTCAAAAATCTTGTTATTTTCTTGACAACGCTATGATCAACCCCTAAAATCATGTTCTCTATAATTTTCCTTTCATCTACACGTGAAAATACATATGTGGGCCAAATTTGAACTTTCTAAGTTAAATAGTTTGGTGGCTAGAGGTGGGGGGGGATACGATTTTCGACAAAGTCTTTCCAATAGGGTTCCGTGCGTACACTTGTGGTGTACGGAACCCTAAAAAACGATTAGATTGTCTTGAAACTTGTCACGAAGGGGTTTTTGTGGACGCTGATAACGAAACTGTTTAAATATTTTTAAAATTTAAAGTGGCAAATCCAATATGCCGGACGCAAAATCAAAAATTTTATAAAAGTCCCCGAGTATCAAACTTCAAGTGATACAACTTCTGCCATTTTTGAACCGCCATTTTGAATTTTAAAAATCTTAGTCGAAATTCTTTTAGCAACATCAAGAACCCCAAAGTATCAAATTTCAAGTGAATCCGATAAATTTTTAAAAATTTATCCGCCATTTTGGATCCTTAATTTTAAATTAAAAAAACTGAGTCGAAATTCGGTTTCAGCGACCCCAAAAACCCCCGAGTGTTAAATTTAAGGTGAATCCGATGAATTTTTTTAAAATTCATCCACCATTTTGGATCGAAAATTTTAAATTTTAAAAATCTGAGTCGAAATTCGTTTTCAGCGACCCCAAGAACCCCAGAGAATAAATTTTTAAGTAAATCCGATGAATTTTTAAAAATTCATCCGCCATTTTGGATCTACAATTTTAAATTTTAAAAATTTGAGTCAAAATTCGTTTTCAGCGACCCCAAGAATCTCTGAGAATCAATTTTCAAGTGGATCTGATGCATTTATAAAAATTCATCTGGCCTATTGAATCCGTCATTTTGAATTTTTAAAATCTGAGTCGAAAATCGTTTTTAGCGAACCCAAGAAGCCCCGAGTATGGAATTTCAAGTGAATCCGATGAATTTTTAAAAATTCATCTGCCATTTTGAATTTTAAAAATCTGAGGCAAATTTTGTTTTCAGCGACCCCAACAACCCTCCCCAGTAGGAAAGTTCAAGTGAATCCTAAGAATCTTCAAAAGTCATCCGCCATTTTGAATTTTGAAAATATGAGTCGAAATTTGTTTTCAGCGACCCCAAAAACGTAGAAATACAAGATATAAAGAAAATCGGTTTTCTGGAAAAAATTTTTTGGACCTATTTTATAACCTCCCTAAAAATGGTTTACAAAAAAGGCCGTAGCAGGATATGCATGTAAAAATTGCCCCGCTGGGATTGGGTCGCCAATTGGGGAATAATTTAGTCTTATTATGAAACAAATTTACACCTAGTACCAACTCAAAAAAAAAAATGTTTTTTTTAGTTATGAGCTTTTTTTGAAAAAATCGAAAATGTTAATTTTCTTCTAATTGGCTGAACCGATTTTCATAAAAAAAATATATGTTGTACAACTAATGAAAGCTATTTAAAAAAAAAATGGCGACCAAATTCCTTCACTATTTGAAGTCAAAAACAATTAATTTTACTTTAAAAGATTTTTTTTTTGTAGAAATCGTTACGGCACCACCACCATTTTTTTTGTACAAAATAGTCTTCTTTTATGCAACAACATAATTTATTGATAAGATAATCGAAAGGGGACAACACATGTTTAAAAATTAAAAACTATTTTTTGGCCCCTAATTAGTATGCTCCTCTGTATAAATGAGGGGCCAAGATTTTTTTCAAATGAAAATTAAAGAAAAAGTTAGAAAATTATACACATCCAATGTTTGAGAACATTTTTCAACCAACTGTTTAAATAGTGCATTTCATAACAAGTGTGAACTGAAGGCATTTTTGAAACAAGCGCAACTTTTTTGCAACGAGTTGTAGGCGACGGCGCCGCAAGCGCCGTTCGCCGGACACGAGTTGTAAAAACTTGCGCGAGTTTCAAAATGCCGTTCACACGAGTTACGAACGATACTTTTTATAACGAAGTTCTAAAAAAAGGCGTGTAAAAAACAAAAGAATTATAAATACTTAGATAATAGTAAAAACTTACATAGCATTATTAACAATGAGTATGTATTCCAGAATGAAATAACTGAGAAACTAATAGATTTGTTCCTAGAAAAATACGCGGAAATAGTAAAAGGCAAAATGGGGGGTCCAGGGGTGAAACCCGAAACAAGAAAACCAACAAAAGAGATATTAAATGTCAAAACAATATTTGTGGTTAGTTTGTCACTCTCAACAATTGCAGAAAAATTAGACACAAAAAAATTAAAACAAGATGCCACACCGAACGAGGCAACTAATAACATTAATTCATATTAATTTTATTTATCGCAGCATTCACTTTTATCTCTGCTTCACTCAACCGAAAATATGTAACGATGTAAACAAACCGAACCAACAGACGTATGTGACCGGTATGACTCGCGACGAGGCGCATGAATATTCCCTAAATCCCAATGTGCATAATTCCCAATGGTTGAAAAATGTTCTCAAACATTGGATGTGTATAATTTTCTAACTTTTTCTTTAATTTTCAATTGAAAAAAATCTTGGCCCCTCATTTATACAGAGGAGCATACTAATTAGGGGCCAAAAAATAGTTTTTAATTTTTAAACATGTGTTGTCCCCTTTCGATTATCTTATCAATAAATTATGTTGTTGCATAAAAGAAGACTATTTTGTAGAAAAAAAATGGTGGTGGTGCCGTAACGATTTCTACAAAAAAAAAAATCTTTTAAAGTAAAAATAATTGTTTTTGACTTCAAATAGTGAAGGAATTTGGTCGCCCTTTTTTTTTTAATAGCTTTCATTAGTTGTACAACATATATTTTTTTTATGAAAATCGGTTCAGCCAATTAGAAGAAAATTAACATTTTCGATTTTTTCAAAAAAAGCTCATAACTAAAAAAAACATTTTTTTTTTTTGAGTTGGTACTAGGTGTAAATTTGTTTCATAATGGGACTAAATTATTCCCCAATTGGCGACCCAATCTCAGCGGGGGCACTTTTTACATGCTTATCCTGCTACGGCCTTTATAAGTGACTCGTTCAATAAACAATCATTATTTCATTCTTTCTATGTTATTTCACGTGTCATAGCTACGAAATGTAATATTTTTTTATAAAAGTGATTTCTAGAAAAACACACTTGAATAAATATTCAGATTAAACTTAACTTCTTACAATTAGTTGATTATTATATTTGAAAAAATTAATATACGTCGTACTCTACATTGTAAAATACGTAGAAAACGACGCTGTAGGCGATGTCGCGACGTAAACCACATAGTGTACGACTTCGAACACTCCCATTTTACGACATAGGTTACGATGACGCTTACGATGTGGTTCACGACGTCTTAAATAGGCTTTGCAAGCCTCAATGAATTTACTGATAATGCCACTGGTTATTTTGTCGCCCAGCTACTGCCATGTTGTGATACAAATTTAGCAAGTGTTAGTAGCGATTATTAGCGCTTCGGTAGCTGAGCGACATCGTATGATGCTTTGTTTTCGACATCGATATTCTTAACAGGGTACGCATAAATTAGCATGAAATAATTATCGCGCTTGATTGTCTATAATAACAAATAATTAAATTTTTAGGATCGCCTGGAACTGCATCGGAATTGTTTTAGACATGTCTGAATCTTTACGGCTGAAATGCATCTCAGCTGTGATGGATTCAACAGTGGTAGATAAATTTATACTTGAATCAAAAGAAGAGAACGTAGATGACATAACAACTTTTGGTAACATTCATCAAGAAAAAGAACTTATGTTAGAAAAAATACAGTCCTTAATCTCCATTTCTGATGTATTGCTTCCTATTTTAAATGATGATTCTGAAGAATTAAAATGTTCTCTGGTACTCGTTCCATCGATGAAAGACAACTTACGCAGCTTAGCTTTAGCAGTAGCTATGGGAAAATGTGTTTGTGTTCAAGGAACAGTTGGATGTGGAAAAACCAGCATGATTGAGTACATTTCCAAAGTTACTGGTCGAAGTCAATCAGATTTTATGAAAGTTCAGTTAGGTGATCAAACAGATTCAAAGATAATGTTAGGTACTTATCGTTGCACTGAAATTCCAGGTGAATTCATCTGGCAACCTGGAATTTTGACAAGAGCTGTGATAGATGGAAAGTGGCTTCTATTAGAAGATATTGACAGTGCTACCCTAGATGTATTAAGTACTCTAAGCAATTTACTCGAAACAGGAACACTATCCGTTCCAGGTCATCGAGATTTAATTCAAGCAAAAAGTGGATTTCAGTTATTTGTTACTCAGAGGTTGTTCTCTTCTACAACTGGAATTCGTAAACAAGTTTCAAATGCGTCTAATATGCTTGAAAAATACTGGACCTGCGTGAATATGGAGTCATTTTCAAAACAAGAATTAATTACAATTATAGAAACTTTATTCCCTAAATTAAGAACCATTGCTCCAAAAATGGTAGATGTTTTCTTGATTTTTAAACCCAACGAAGAGAGTGACTTTGAGCTGAAGAATTTAATTTCCAGAAGTGGACGATTGATTTCAACAAGAGATCTGATAAAGTGGTGTACGAGAGCTGTCGTTTATTACTTGTATCCTACGAGTGATGCAAAAAAACAAAATCTTTTTGAAGATGCAATAGATATTTTTTGTTGTTCTACAGTTGATGAGAGTAAGTTATTTTTATTTTATTTGTTAATTCAAATATATGCACTAAAAAATAAGTTCACTAAAATTTGATTGCCAGTTTACTACTTTTAGATGGTTCACAAATATCGATAATATTTATTAAACGTTTTTTACTATTTCTATGACGTTCGTTACGCACTACAGGCCAAATTGTCGGATCACTTAGAAAAATCGGATTAAAAACATGACCGTCCTTAAATGTTAATAACTCTGTTGGAAATTACCGAAAAAAAGATTTTCAACATAGCGATTCCACACAGTTGAAAATTTTATGTTAAATTTAACATAAATCACATGTCCCAAACAATCTACTCAAAATTTGTGTTAATTTTTAACACAAAGATTTGTGTTGTTTTGCTTATCGATTGCTTGATATATGTAAAATATAATCGTGATTAGCCCTATCCGACTGCCACGATTTCGTGCAGATCGTATGGGAAATTCGCGCTTGTCACAACATTTTTGTCGTCATGACTTAATGCGCATGTGCAGAGTTGAACAATATTTACTTCGATCTCTAGAGATCGGCTCACGAGTGGTCGAAATAAATTCGCCAACTGACGCACCATGGATAGAGAAATCGATATATTCGACGTCTCTCAACTAACCTCCGAAGTCTCACTTCGCACGCAGGAGTTGAAATAGTATATTAAGCAACAAGGGGTTAAGGGCAGCCATTTGTTTACGCTGATGTTTGTGTACGAGTGACAGTCAAGGGCGAAGCCCGAGACGTGAACGAGTACACAAACATCATTGTAAACAAATTGGACTGACTTTGAACCCGTGTTGCTTACGATACTTTTTATTCCAAAGGCACAAGCTTGGTGCTTTTAAATGTTTGTAGGTTAGGGTCTAAATGCATTCACTTGTTTGACCGTATAAAAATGGCGGCCATTTTTGCCCTGTGGTGGAAAAAATGCATGGATCAGCTGTTCATTTTTTCCCTAGGGAAAAAATGGAAGCCATTTTTACCCGGTCGAACAAATGAATGCGTTTAGACCCTGCCTACAGGCATCTAAAAGCGCCATGTTTGTGCCTGTGGGATAAAAAATAAATTGTAATTCAGATAACCGCGATTACTAGTCTATTATCAAATAAATATTAATTTCTATCAATCACTTATTTCTTAATCAAATAAATTGAATTTAAACCAATGATTTCAGTATTTAAATCAAGAAACATTTAATTGCCACAAACAATAATTATTTACTACTATTTTAGTTTTATTTGATTCTTTTATTGAATTAAATAAATTTTCCAGTGCATTATACATAATAATAAATAAATAAATAGATATTTAATTATTTATATTGTATAATTAAAACAGAACTAAAAATAAATGATTTTTTAGTGTTTTATTGATTTTATTGTCGAATCATGACCTAAAAATTACAATGTGTCTATTTCTTGTATATTGTTTTAACTTGTTTTCCTGGCAATCACAGTTACTCCACTTAATATTTTCCGAAAATAAATTTTTTAGATTTCTAACGTTCTTTAACAAAACATTTTAATAATAAATTAATAAATAAAAGAAAAGGCGCTGAGATCCAGGCGAACGTCTTGTAGACAATTAGACTGAGGACTGAGCAGTTATACTACTTGGCTTTGATGGTTGTACAAACAGATTATTGACACAGGGTAATTTGTAGCACGTTGAGTAAAAGTTATGGTTGTTTTCAAACACTTATGAAGCAAGATAGTTCACGCCACAAAACTGGTATAACCGATGATAAAACTCTCGATGTTTAATTTAGACTAACTGTCCGAATATTAAGAACTTATTGATTACAAGCAATTTGAAGAAGACAGTCCATTATATAAATAATTTAAAATTCAATTGCTAATTTTTGCATCACAAAAATAATAAATTGAATATTCAAATATTCAAAGTTTTATGCATGTTTTAAGTTCTTTAAATACACTGTAAAAAATACTTCAGGAAAATTACGTCCGTATTGTAATGTTACTTTAGAAACTTTCTGTAATATTACTCTTTGGAAAGTAGCAATAATACCAATCAATTTGAACTTTTACAGCTTTCAATAATGTAATATTACATTTTTCAGTAAATGTTAAGGGTGGCAAAACTATCGATAACTATCGATAGATTTCTGTTGTCGATAACTATCGATAGTCTTAAAGGCTTAACGATACTATCGTTAAGTGACGCCATCTTGTATCTCATGTATCTAAAATCAAAACATAAGCTTTAAAAGGTCTGAGCAAAACAAAGAAATAAACAACTCAATTGCGGGAAACATAATTTCGGAAAGTAGATTGAAATTAAACCCGCAATTGTCAGAAAAATTAATATTTATGAGGCAAAACTTTCAATTTTTGTTTGTTAAAAATAGTTTCTGTTAAAAATAATTTTAATAATTTTAAATAAAGACTGAATTCATTAAATTTATTGTCTTGTTTTTAAAATTTTACTCATTCTACAATAATTTTTTGAACCTTGTAGTTTAAATTTTTAATTTTCCCGCCATGGACTAGTGGAGGGGGTAAACTATCGACAACTATCGATAGATTTTTCGAAACTATCGATAGTTGTCGATAGATTTTTTTATCGATATTTTCCACCCCTAGTAAATGTACATTCAGGGTTGTGAATGTAATACTTTGGTAGTAGGTAATAAAAGCACCTACCTTCATAGTATCAAATTTACCAGTAACTGTAAAGTTACAAAAGCATGTAAAAATCCTGTTTATAATCTCAATGTTATCATCTTGAAGTAAAATATTATAGTTTGATGTATTTATCCATAATCCTCTTATGTAAAATTCCCCAGCAAAAATGATTAATTATAGAAACCTAATTGTGATACGTCTTAAAAAAGTTTCACATATTAGTTGTTAAGATATTTCTTAAAAACGAATTGGTTATGTGTCTATTTTAACCGTCAACGGGCATTTGATTAAAAAAAGAAATTCAACTTCTGTTGAATTAATAAATTAAACATTTTTTCTCCCTTTTTTTACGAAGAAATGACAGAATCTTTCGAAAATTTTCATATGGTTGAGGTTAAGTTCAGGTGCAATTCCAAAATTTAAAACGATAAATACAAAAATTTGTGAAACTACATAATTTATTTATTTTACATTGCTTCTTTATAATTTCACAATAAAATTCATAATTTATTTTTATATTAGAATTTCTAATACTTATATTTATTTCATAACTGGCGAATTTTCTTTTCTGTAATTTTACAAAAGCATTAGGAATTTTACATAAGGTTAAAGTATTATTCCCATCTCTGCGCGTAAAATCCGTAAAATATGTAATACTGTTACTATAGAAGTAGGTAATAAACGCTCCTACTTCCATAGTGGTAAAATTACCGAATCATTTTTTTCAGTGTAGTTGGTAAAATTTGACTTTTGACTGCAAGAAGCAAGTTTTCCCCTACTGTGCGACCGTCCGTTATACAGGACCGTCGGATACGGTTAGATGTTCAATAGGGTCCGGATGGTCGGGTAGGGCCTTAATTCAAACAGCGGCGATGGCGGTAGCGACGATATATTTTTTGCAATATAGAGAAAAAAGATATGGGTGATTCTCCAGAAAGATTCCTTTTTGTACATCGGTAATGAAAAAATAATTATTATATTTTTTAAAATGGAGTCGTTCAAAAAATACGTAACAGTTTTAGGAAAGAGGGAAGGTTAGCAAAAATACTACGTTGCGTTACGAGGGGTGAGGGGGGCTCCAAGAGGATTTTTACGTAACGTTCACTTTTCTATTTATCAAGATTAGTACACTGAAAAACTTTAGGAATTCATCTTTACTACCCATATTTTTAATCTGAGATACTCACGTAAATCGTGATTTTTTCCATCGTAGATTGAAAATTTTCAAAGCATGAAAGGAAATTTTTCTTTAAAAAATGTAAATATTCCTATCCACGATTGAAAACTTTACTATCTTCGCGGGAAAATTTTTTGTTTTACACTATTATCTCAGATTAAAAGCTTTTATTGATAAATTTAATGCTTAAACTATAATATTTACTATCTAAAGTCTTTAAGTTTACATACACGCCAAAATACTAAGAGAAATTTAAAATAAATCTACGAATGTTGGATGTTTAAAGTTTAATGTAAAATTAATAATTATATGAATCATAGAGGAAAGCATTTTTAATAATGACAAACTTTACTTTCAGCAAATATCCTATCTTTTTCAATTGATTCTAGCTACAATGAAAAAATTACGTAACGTCCTTAGGGAAGGGGGAGGGGGGAGTCAGCAACAAAATTACAGTTCGTTACGTGGGAAAAATAAATTGGCCAAAGATTTATAATTTATAAATGGGTGATTCTCCACGAAACCGACAATTTGGTTACTGTTATTTTCTAATTAAAATAAAAATCGTAATGTAACTTTCGAGTATGATAGTCAAGAATGAAATATCTGTGATGGGCCGGACAAATTGTTTATAATTATTGTATTTTTTAAACAAATTAGCTGTTACCGCATCCAAGTACCATAATCGGTTGCAGTATAACAAAATCGATAGTTGGATTTACAGGAAAGTGAAACGAAAATCATTAGCATTTTAACTTTCAGATTTTATATTTGTTAAACAATATTTGTTTAAACAAATTATAAAAAAGTCACATTTAATTAAAAGTATGGATGCAAATCGACTCTACAAGAAAAATTAGAATGATTTTGTTCTGATCATATTTTATTTAAAAGCATAATTTGTTAATAAAATCGCTATAAACAAATAAAGTAATCCATGGTGATAATTTATGCGGTAATTTATGAAAATATTAAGGTAATTTATAATAATAATGCAAACGAAATTCAAGATTTGAAAAACTGTGTCATGAAATTTATGTAGTAATTTATGGAAATTTATGGTAAGTTATGCGGTAATTTATAAAAAGTTTGAGGTAATTTATAATAATAATACAAATCAAAATTCAAAAAACTAATGCAGGAAATTTATTTCGTAATTTATGGAAATTTATGGTAATTTATAATTTTTTGAGGTAATTTATAGTAAATAAAAGAAAATAAAAAAAATAATTTTGGTAATTTATGGAAATTTATGTGGTAATTTATGGCCATTTATGGGAATATATGTTGTATTTTTATAAATTATTTTAAAAACATTTATTGTAATTTATTAACACATAATTTAAAATTTGCAAATCAGTTACCAACAATTTATACAAATTTATACGGTAATTTATAAAAATTTATAAAGTAATTATTGATAAACTTATTAAAATTATGACAGGCTAAGTAAATTTTATTTGTTTAATTTTATTTGGACACAATAACTAAAATAGTTTTAATTGTACACTTGGTTGAATCACAAATTCAATGAAAGACAGCCAAAAGGCTTCACCATAATGCAAAAGGCTTCACCATGACGCCTAATGAATACTGTTTTTTTAAACAAATTTTTAGCAATTTTTAATCGGTTTTCCATTCCTGACATTTAAATTCACTGAAATAATACAACCATAAATCATTTAATGAAAAAAAAATTTTTCTTTTTGATTTATTGCGAAATATGTAAAGGCTTCACCATGACGATTCAGTGATTCCCTACACAAATTTGGCGCTTCAAACATAAAAAAAAAAAAAAATCAATGACAAAATTTGTTTCTGTTGTAGTGAATCTCTTCAGGGAAGTCAATTATTGTTTGTACTAAAGTATATCTACATTCTGATTTGATTTTTATGAAATATTTAAATTTTTTAAAAAGGCTTCACCATGACGCACAAAACTGGGGACAAGATATAACATCAAAAAGAAATAAAAAAAAATAAAATTTTTTTACAACCCATTTTTTTCTAAATTCTACACACTTAGACAATAAAAAAATGTTACAATTAATTAGTTTTATTATGAAAGTTTACTAAAAATATTTATTTTTGTTTCAAAACTGACCCTGGGGACAGGCTTCACCATGACGATTTGGCTCTTAATTTTGAATTTAACAAAAAATATTTAATCTTATAAATTCATGTGGCTACAGGCTTTTGTTTGTGATCACTAGAGCTACTTTTTCACGTTGGATTCATTACCATATGTGCAATATATTTCTTAAAAAGCACAAGGGACATGGAATTGTCGGTTTCGTGGAGAATCACCCAAATCTAGAAAATTAAAATAAAAAAATTTAAGACTAGACTTGGAGTAAGTCTTTTTAACCTTTAACCCGTCAGCGGTCGCGCTGTTTTTAGTGTCTCTCTCGCACTACACGAGCGCCCTATAGGTTGAGTAGTGTTGCGTGAGCATTTCTCTCACGGCGCGACCGCTGACGGGCTAAGGTATGTGACAATAAAATGCTTCTGCAGGCCGTAGATTTGCAAATTAATTTTGCGCAACTTATGTTTTTCTTTTTGAACCTCTTTGGAACTTATTTAACAAAAAATAATTCAAAAAATTTAAAAATTTCCTTTTTTATTTTTTCAGACAAAAACAGGTCCCTTTCAGAAGAATCACCCATATATATATATATGATACATTCCACAGAAAATGGGACAGATTTTGGAAAAAAATTGACTTGACATTTTTTAATTCGTTTCAAAATTTTTTCTCAGGTAGTACTCGACAATATAAGGACCCGTGTTTTTTTGTTTGGTCAAATTATTATTATTTTTTTTAAAGTTATAGCGTTTTAAATTTCTCAAAATCTAAAGAAATGACTAATTTCAAAGTTAATTATCTTTCATTCTATTTAACGGAAATCAATTTTGAAAATACCATTTGAAAGGTAAGAAAACACTCTTTTAGATTAAAAATATGAAGTTTTTGAAAAATTAAACAAACACATTTTTATTTTTTTCCTCAAATACATCATAATTAAAAATTTTGAAAAAAATATATAATGTTTCTCATACTCTTTGGGACAACACATATTTTTTTCAGGATGGAGTCTTGATGGGGTCTTATTAAAAATAATTATTTTTTATTGCGCGTCGCGCTGCCAGCTACTGTTGAAGGCTGGCATTGTACCTTCAACGCTGACAGGTCGTTGTGCCTTGATTTAAATTGTATTTTAAGTTTGTAGGATCTTTGCAGTTTTACGTTTTACTTTTTTTTTTATTGCTACAGGATTTTATGATCTTTTACCTGATCAGCACAGCCTCCGAATAACTAATCGTAAAATTTGGTACCTAAGAGGATTAAATACTTAGGCTTGGTAATTGAACTCGGTAGCTGTACCCCTTAACATTTACAACTTTTTTCCCTTCTATTTTTTATGTTTCCCTCTCTTTTTCACAGCTTGTAAAATTTTCGAGAAAACTTGTTTTCCGTGCAATTTTGAAAGCTATTGCCGTTTTGAATGGCAGTTTCTTTTTCGTTTTCGTCCGGAACTGAACCTCTGTCAAAAATCCTGAGACTTACTTTAAAACTCAAGAAAACTAAACCAAAGTTATATTTTCGGGTGTTTTATTTAGTGCAACGCGAATGTATAAAAAATTTGCATAAACTTGATGTGTATTTATTTAGTGAAATTCCTCTTGTACAGGTAAATAGAATATTCTTAATTTTGTAATATTAGTGCATTTTTTACCTTGGTGTTATTGAACCAAGTACAATTGGTGATTCTCTAGTAGATAAAAACTTAAATTAAAAATGTTAAAATAAAATGCACTTTATTGTTTCTTAACCCGGCGAGCGTAAGGTGAAACTTTGTAACACGGAGCGTAAGGTAGGGTATTTTTTACCCTGTAAAATTTTTTTATTTGTATATTAAAAAAAGGTTAAAATCTTCGGAATTCATTACTATATTTGTTTTATATTGCCTATCAATGTATTATTAATGTTGTGATAAATTTTCATTTGTTTAAACAAAAAAGTGAAAAGTGAAAAGTTGAAAAGTGAATTTCTATAAATTTGCCAGTTTTTATTGTCATTGCTTAGTATTAAATCAATAAAATAAATAAGAAATTAAGTTAAATTTGCTACAACAATTATTTAACATTGTTTAAACAAATAATTGTTGTTATTTATTAACTTTTTTCTCATTGCACCTAGAAAGGTGCAGTTTTTTTCCAATTTTGCAATTTACGGAGCTAATTATAATAACCGATAAATATTGAACGTCAAATCTGTGGGGGAGGGGGGGCTAACAAAAATTTGATCAGAACTCTTGGAAATCTTAAATTTTGATGTCAAAAAGTAGTTGAAAAATTTGATTTCAAATATTTTTGTAAATAAAATTACGCCCTGCATAGAGAATCACCTTTAACTTTCAAACACATAAGTGATCATTTTAAATTCCTTTTTAACAGATTTCCTTATCAAAATTAAGAACATGTCTTTTCCACAATGTTTCAATCCATTTGGAAAACCATCACATTGGGTAAAAGAAAAGAAATTTCTACGTCGAGTATCAACTCAGAAATTGGAGGCTTTATCGAGTGAAGTAACGACTGAGACTCTAAAATTATTTATTTGTAATACTTGTCGTCTTCAAGTTGGACAATTGAGCAAACATGAAACTGAAGAGAACATCAGTGCAGAATTTCAGGATCCAAGCACTTTACAGGACTTTTTGTCTCCATCATCAAAAACGGAAAAAGGCGATTTACCTAAGTCACAATTATCTTCTCCAACTATTTCAGAATTAGTAATAGCTGATGCTCTTGAAAGTTTCAATAGTTCTCTCCAGGTAATGCAAGAATCACCAATTGTGAAACGAAAACTACATCAAAAGCAATATCCACGAAAGAAACTGCAAAAAGTTAATAAAATTCTTAGTAAAACAATTTTTAATGTTGAAGAAGAATGTGAGTCAGAAGATGATAAAATGAATGATATTTTGGAAGAATTAAAAGAGCATTTTCTTAATACAAACGATAGAAAGGTTAAGATTAGAATTTTAACCATATTTCACAAGTGGTCTTATAATGATATTAAGAAACATTTTGATGCTTCAAATCAAATGATTTCTGTTGCTAAAAGATTAACTGAAGAAAATGGGTTATTATCGTGTCCCAACTCGAAAACAAAACCTGTAAATACTGATTTATTAGAACAAGTTGAAAGTTTTTATGAATTAGATGATATTAGCAGAATCATGCCAGGAAAGCGAGATTGCGTCAAGATTATTGAGAACGGAAATAAGATCGAGAAGCAGAAGCGGTTAGTACTGTGCAACTTAAAGGAAGCTTTTCAACAATTTGAAACAAATAATCCTGATACAAAAATCAGTTTCAGTCGTTTTGCCGAACTTAGACCTAAAAATTGCATTTTAGCTGGTAAAAGTGGGACACATACTGTCTGCGTATGTACCATTCATCAAAATATGAAACTGATGATCGATGGAGGAAAAATAGCAAGAGTAACTGAAAATTGGGAAATTCCAATTAAAACTTATAATGATTGTTTACATTATATTATTTGCAATCCGCCTTCAACAGAATGTCATTTAAATAAGTGCAAAAAATGTCCTGGACAAAATGATTTTATTGAACTGTTACAGAGCAGCTACAACGAACAATTCACCGATGAAGTGACATACTTACAGTGGATTACTGTTGACCGCGCAACACTTGAAACAATTAACAGTTCCGTGGAGGAATTTTTGCAAAAAATGTCCTCAGATTTGCCAAAGTTAGTAAAACATGCTTTTTTGGCTCGACAACAATCTGAGTTTTTTAAACACGTTAAGGAAAGTTTGGGAGATGATGAATGTATAATTACTGGAGATTTCTCTGAAAATTATGCATTTGTGTATCAAGATTCAGTACAAGGAATCCACTGGAATAACGATCAGGCCACCTTACATCCGTTTGTAGTTTACTTCAAGAAAGACTCAAAATTGCATCATCAAAGTTTTGCCGCAATTTCGGAATGTTTGAAACTTGACACTGTTGCTGTGCATTTATTTCAACAAAAACTAATTCAACATTTAAAAACAGAAATACCCGGACTGAAAAAGATATTATACTTTACAGATGGCGCAGGTGCACATTATAAAAACAAAAAAAAACTTTATAAATTTGACCCATCATGAAATTGACTTCGGAATTGCTGCGGAATGGCATTTTTTTGCACATGGAAAAGGAGCATGTGATGAAATTGGTGGTTGCATCAAAAGATTAGCATCCAAAGAAAGTCTTCGATTAGTTAACCAACAACCAATAAAAACACCTTTCAATTTATTTGAATGGGCAAAAAGAAGCATTTCTCCAGTAATATTTTTTTATTTCACAAAAGAAGAACATGTAACCCATGAAAAAGAATTGTGTTCTCGATTTGAATGTGCGAAAGCGATTACTGGGACAAAAAATATCATTCGTTTATCCCATTGAATAAACAACAACTTTCAGTGAGAGACTTTTCGTTTTCCACAAATTTTGATACTGTTAAAGTGATGAAATAAAAATAGACTTTCTAGTTTATGTCTTGTGTCAAAAGTGTAATAAATGTGTTTTCTCGTCATATTAAAATGTAATACAAACTTTTTATACAGTTATCCTTAAAATATTGTGCATAAAATTTAAATATTCTCAATGAAATTGAGAATTATTATTATTGAATAATTATTACATAATTAATAATATTAATTATTACAAAACATTTATTCAATAAAAAAGGTATTACTAATATAGACTATTTAAAATTTGAATTTTATTTATTTATATTAGAATTTATTATTAAATAATTAATATAAAAATAATAAAAAATATTGTTTCTTTTTAGTACAGATCATTTAAGTTAACTTTTCTTATATGAAATTATTTGTGCATTTAAAATTAACAATTTTTATTTATATTATTTATATAATTTATAACTATTTAACATTTTAATTTATAGATTTATAATTATTAAACAATTATTATACTTAGTCTTAAAAATTACTTATGAAAAATAAATTGCGCCAGAATTGGTCCAGTACTGACTAAAAAAGTCTGCTCAGTATTATTATAACTATTAAGAAAACATAAAAAACTAACAATTTTAAAGAACATTTTTTCGACATTTATTTATGTTTTGTTCAAAAATGTTATATTGTATTCAGTTTTAAAGTTTATACGCGAAGAGATTTAATGATTTGTAACTTATGCAGCAGGCAGACCGCGAGCCTCCGATTGCAGCTGAAACACGACGCGCAATAGAAAATAATTATTTTGAATAAGACTTCATCAAGTCTCCAACCTAAAAAAAATATATGTCGTCCCAAAGAGTATGAGAAACTTTATATATTTTTTTTAAAATTTTTAATTATGATGTATTTGAGGAAGAAAATAAAGATGTGTTTAATTTGTTTAAAAAAATGTGTTTTTTTAATTTTTCAAAAACTTCATATTTTTATTCTAAAAGAGTGTTTTCTTACCTTTCAAATGATATTTTCAAAATTGATTTCCGTTAAATAGAATAAAAGATAATTAACTTTGAAATTAGTCATTTCTTTAGATTTTAAGAAATTTAAAAAGGTATAACTTTAAAAAAAAAATATTTTGACCAAACAAAAAAAGACGGGTCCTTATATTGTCGAGTACTACCTGAGAAAAAATTTTGAAACGAATCAAAAAATAGCGAGTAACTAACTGTCTTAATTTTTCTGGAATTGCTCATATATGTCGTAGTCACTTTGTAAAAAACCGCACTTCATGAAGTGCAGCCACATTGTGAAAAAAAAATTTAATTCACAATGTGTCGAATATTTTTCGACATTTCATGAACTGCTGCAGCCATTTATGCACTTTGTAAATCTAAATGAAATTTCACAATACACTCAAATTTCGTTATAACGAATCTCGATACAACGTTCGCTTGTTACTACGAACTGTCAAACTCTCGATACAACGAAAAAAAAACTTCCCCTTTACCCCTACCAATTTTCTGTTTAAAAAAAAACACAATCAATTAGTATTAATTTCTCTTTTTTTCAAGATAACCGTTTAAAATTAACCTTATGAGTTCTTTTTACAATATATCTTAAATATTCTATTTTTTATAAAATTATATTAAATTTTATAAAATAATTTGTAATATTTTCAAATTTCCTACACTGCGAAATTTAATTTAATTTAAATATAGGACATAATGCCTTTAATCATTTAAAAATATTTCGATGTAAAAACTATTGGTTATATTATTAATTTTGCAGTAGTAAAATTTAATCAAAAAATAGTCTAAACATTGAAATTTTGGATAATTGCACAAAGAAATTTATCAAATTAATCAATTTTTTACTTGGTAAATTTTTTATTTACTAGAAGTAAATTAAAATAAAAATTTATTAAAGATAAATTTTTTGATAAGGTTTTATATTACCTAAACATATGGTAATCCATTAATTCAACTATAGTTGAAAAATTTGAAAAAGTAAGTATGTGTAATGACTCTATAAGTGAGTATTAAACTATAAAGTTTTAGAAAATAATTAACTGTTCGTAATTACTGAAAAGTAAGTAAAATTTAAGAGCGAAATATATTTCACATTGTAATAACCTTAAATAAAAATTTAGATGGTAAATACCTCTTAAATTTTACCAACTTTTCAATAATTACAAACAGTTAAATATTTTCGTAAACTTTATAATTTAATACTCACTTATGAAGTTATGACAAATACTTACTTTTTTCTGATCTGATTCCATAATTGAAAACTATCATGCACTTAAATAACTTTTAAAAATAGTTTATTCAAAATGTCATACGAGTTTGACACTTTGTAATGTCGATCAGAGACAAATTCACGCATTTCAATAGGACGCGAAGTGGGAACCCCTCCCGTCGTCGTAATATCGAGATTTTTAAGTCCCGACATCTTCGTTATAACGAGATTCGAGTGTACGTCCAAATATAAAATGCATTTCATGAAATGTCCAAGTCGTTGAATGCTGATAATGAATATCACAATTGTAAACAAAAAAATCAATAAATCAAACTTATATTTTACTTATTTTTACATGGCAGACTATTGTGACATTTGCTATTACATAGAAGATTGCTTTTTATACAGGTACATATTTTTGTAGAACATTGACGTCCAGACGCTTTACAATTTCACTTAAAATGTCCTTGCCCTCCGTTTTCAACGACTTTTACATTTCATGAAATGCATTTTATATTTGGATGTATTGTGAAATTTCATTTAGATTCACAAAGTGCATAATTGGCTGTAGCACTTCATGAAATTCCGAAAAAATGTTGGACACATTGTAAATTAAATATTTTTTTTACAATGTGGCTACGACATATATATATATATATATATGTATATATATATATGTATATATGGACCATATCGCGGACTGTTACGTTACATTTGTACACACATTTCAACAAAAAGTTTCCAAAATCACACGAAATTGAATTGTTTTAATATCTTTTATGCATGCATCTAAAAGTATGCTTTTCTAATAACATTTTTTACTAATATAAACATTTCCGTATGTTTTGTTATTTAATGTTATGAATGTTTTAGTACGGACTGTTACGTTACATAGTTTTGGAAGTAAGCTTTAGAGCTGTCCTACGTTGTTGAAAAGGCCTGTTCTTCTAGTGTAATATTTTTAACTAGAATCCTGCGCCGAGGAAAATTTTAACGGCGGCGTTAAATACTCGATATTAACTGATTCGTAATCAGCGCCGCCAAACAACACTATATATAAAGTTTCATAAATTTGAGCGAAAATTTCGCAATATCATCCACCATATTGGATCGACCATTTTGAATTTTAAAAAATTATTAACAACTTCATAATCTGCGACCTAAAAAACCCTATGTACCAAGTTTCATTAATTTTAATATAAAACTTAAAGATTGGCTTAACAGATATTAATTTTTTACTTTTTTTACAATATCCGCCATTTTGTCGCCGCCATATTGAATTTGATGAATTAACTAAAACATATTTTTAATCTGCCAACAGTTTGTGCCACCCCTGCTTAAAATGTCGGATAGAAAACGGACACAAAAACCGGGTAAATTTCGGACAGAACCGGATATTTATATCCGTTTCTTATCCGTTTTCTGTCCGATATCGCCCGATCTTAATCTGTCATGAATATTTGAAATTAGTTTTTTAATTAAGTTTAGAAGCGTTTTTATCCGGTTTTATACGAATCATGACCGTTAAAGAAAATCGAAATTCCAATCAAACGGTTTTCATCCGGTTTCATCCGAAGTCATACGTTTTCAATCCGAAAGTCATACGTTCTTAATCCGACTTTTATACGATTTTATCTGAAAAGTTACCCGGTTTTTGTGTCCGTTTTCTATCCGTCATTTTAAGCAGGGACATTAGTACACATTAAAAGAATGTTTTCGGGAAGAAATAAAGATTATAAAACAAAAACTTGTCGATTTATCTGTACATTTTTTCAAAAAAGCCGCCATATTGGTTTTGCATATGGATAAAAATGAAATCTGATCCGCAAGCTTATAGAACGACCCTAAAAACGTAAAATCATTGTAAATTAATTTTTATAAAAGGGTCGCAGTGCGTACTATATGAAGCCAATATCGAAAATTAAAGAAAAAATTTCAGTCTTCCAGAAAAAATTCACATAATGTCGAAAAATGGTTAAGTTAACTTTTGAGTTTCGAATTCTAAAAAAAATCAATTATGACATATAAAAATAATAACAATCTCAAATTTAGCTTTTACGAATCAACACCGATGAACGCCGACACACCGATAGTCTATCGGCGGCGCGTTGGTGTACGTAGTAAATGAGCAGCGGCGTCGGAGTGGCGCGGCGGCGTAGGGTTCTATTTTTAACGCGTAGTAAATAATTTCGTAACTTCTGAATGCAAGTAATAAAATAAATGTTAATAACACTAAAAAAAATTTTTTTTAATTTTTTGAAACAAAAATGTTTAGACCGTTACGTTACACGAAAAGACTGTTACGTTACCTGTGCGATTTATTTTCGTGTAAAAAGTGAAATTAGGTATTGAAAATGGCTTCCATTGCTTTATTTTACATAATGAATATTAATTCGGTTGTCTTACGATTAAACAATTAAAAAATAACAATGGATCTAATAAAGCTTCAAGCAAGCAAAAAGACCCTGATTACACAGCCACATACATAAAAATATCTTGATCTGGAAACAAGACTCATATATTCCTACGAATTTTAAACAGCTAAATCCGAATTCGAGATCAGAATTGTCCAGACGGGTCTGAGCTAGAACCTAACCTCAAAAAACAAGTTAAAATTGCTAATATAGCAGACAAAAATATTTTTTTTTTAAGAAATGCTTAATTAAACTCACTATATGGGTGTTTATAGGATCGCTGATAACAAATTTATTTATGACTTTTCAAAGTTGATAATCGTCACTAGTTTAGGCAAAATTTTTCCGTTACTTTTCTGCCAAACTATTGAACATTTTGTCACAAACTTGGTAGAATTATCTAAAATATTATTAGGAAGGTCTTTCTGACCCAAAATTAGTTTTGAAAAAATGCAATTTTTCTAAAATTTTCCAAAATTAATTTTGGGCCAAAATTCGACAGGGTGGCCACGTGTCAGTAAAGTCAAGGAAATGACAGGAAAAAATTTTTTGTCAGTAAAGTCAGGGATATGACAGAGAAAAAAGTTTTTTGTCAGGGAAATTAAAAAAATTGAGACGAACCATAGTGCGGTCAAAGTTACTATTTTTTTGACAAAAATCTTTAAATAACTAAAAAATGAATCGATTCTTTCTTTTTTTGAAAATGCTTATAAATATTTGTACAATAATGCTTAACTACTAAGAAATCAAGACTTATTAGTAAATAAAAAAACGTTAATAAGTTTTAAAAATGTAAATAATTATTTTTTGAGAAATTATTTTTAAGATTTTTCGATATCAGAAATTATTTACACCAAAGTAAATTATACATTTTATACACAAAACTTATCTAAACTATTTTTAAATAGTTCTAGTTACTAACCAACAATTTCGATTTGTTTAAACAATCTTAGTTAAACAAATTCATAACTTCAAGAGCTTTCCTTACTTAGATTTCGTTTATTTTTTTTAATTAATTAATTACTATAATAACTAAGAGATCTTTTGAGGTTATATATTTGTTAACTCAAATTTGTTTAAACGATTTAAAATTAGTTAGTAAGTATTCAAAACTGCCATGAAACTCTATGCCAATAATAATCAAATAATTTTGCAAAAGAAAAAAACCTAAGTAATAAAAATTTTTAAAGTTATTTATTTGTTAATTAAGATTGTTTAGATAATCTAAAAATTGGTTTTAAACATTCTAAATTGTATTAGGACTCTAGGCCAATAGTGACGAATTAATTTTACAAAAGAAACGAATTCTAAGTAAGTGATGAAATCTTTTGAAGTGATTATATCGAAATACCTTGAAATCTCTCCCTAAAAAAATTATTTTTAATATTTTTAAAATTTATCAACATTTTTTTGTAGTTAATATTAAAAGTCTTGATTTTTTAGTACAAACTTAAGCGTAATACTACAAACAATTATAAGATTTTTAAAAAAAATAACATTAAAATTGGTTCATTTTTGAGTTGTTGGCAGATTTTTGTTTTTGCTCTGAATAAAAAAATTTTTGTCAGGGAATTTTGTTGTAAAATCAGTAAAATGTCAGGGAAATGACAGGGAAATTGATAAACTAAATCTTGTGACCACCCTGTTCAAGCAAATTCGAGTCAGAGAGACCTTTCCAAACACGTTTTAAGTAAATGTACCAAGTTTCGTGACAAAATATTCAATATTTTAAGAGAAAAGTTACAGACAAAGTTTTCCTACACCACTGACGTCATAATCCATCACATGCCCTTAATGAATGTATATTTTTAATGTTCAAACAATTTATGTCAATTTCAGATTCAGTGCATCAAAATACATAGGAATATATGGTTTTTATTCACAGATCAAGATACTTTTTTCGGGATGTTGTGTTATGGGTGAAAAAAGACTGTTACGTTACAAATTGATTTTGGCTCTGAAAACAGAAACAATTAAATATGTTGCTGATTTTATATTTTATTTTGAAAATAACATGAAAATGCTCGAAAAAAATTAAATCATTGTATTTAGTTGACGTGATAGATTTTGAGTCAAAAAACTTTTTGGGATTTTGGACTGTTACGTTACATTAAAAAAACGGTCAAATTCTTTTTAATTATAAATGTTATAAAAATTTTGTTCTTTTAAGTATTTAATTTAGTTACTTTCAGTTAACCTAATTCTATCTGAAAATAACGGAAAGTACGTAAAAAGTAACATTTTTTTAATAAAATGCAACTTTTTGTTTCGTGTTACGATTTTGTTCAATTTTATTAATATCGATACTACAAAGAAACAAGACTGAGTTTTTGAACAGACAACTGATTTTGCGTTGATATTTGTTTCATTCAATACTTTGAGATGTATATAGCCTGCAAATAATTAAGAACCCATGGAATTTCAAAGTATTTTTTTTTTCCGTGGTTTCATTTTTCGCGATATGGTCCATATACATATAGTGGATTTCACGAAAAATGGTTTTGCGGTTTTTGGTAATTCACTCTTCTTTTCCTATTTTCACTGTTTTAATGAATGGATAAAAAAATTTTATGTGACATGATTTGTGTAGATTTTTGCATAACCTTTCGATTGAAAAGGTCCATTTTATATTTTTAAAATAATTTGACTTTGATTTGATAAAAAAATTTTATGTGACATGATTTTTGTAGATTTTTGCATAACCTTTCGATTGAAAAGGTCCATTTTATATTTTTAAAATAATTTGACTGTGATTTCTCAAAATTAAAAACAAATATAGTTTTTCTCAAAGATGGGCCTTTTTAATTTTTTTAAAAATATTTTTAAACGAAAGCTGAGGTTTTTTCCTATAAGAATCCAAAATTTCAAATATGCGTTTTTTTCGTTTTTGAGAAATTAAATGATGAATACCGCGCGACACCGGATGGACTGTAAGGGCTGGCGTCGCGGCGGCGATCCGACGTCGATCCGGCGTCGCGCGGTATTCATCATTTTATTTCGCGAAAACGAAAAAAACGCATTTTTGAAATTATGGGTTCTTGTAGGAAAAAACCTTAGCTTTCGTTTAAAAATATTTTTAATAAAATTAAAAAGGTCCATCTTTGAGAAAAACTCAAATTTATTTTTAATTTTGAAAAATCAAGGTCAAATTATTTAAAAAATATAAAATGGACCTTTTCAATCGAAAGGTTGTGCAAAAATCTACAAAAATCATGTCACATAAAATTTTTTTTATTTATTCATTAAAACAGTGGAAATAGGAAAAGAAGAGTGAATTACCAAAAATTTTTATCCTATAATATTACTACTGAGTAATAAATTCAATTTTACAACAATATTGTTATTTAAGTTTTTGAAATTTGAAATTGTTAGGTAAAAGTTTAAAATTACTTAGTTATTTTTTAATACCTATTTCTGATTGTTTAATAAAATAAAGCGAAGAAAATAATACTTTGTGTTTGTTTCAGAAAAAAGACAGTGCCTGGTAATTGCAATTGGACACAAATTAGGCATCAATAAAGTGAGTGCTGAAAATATTTTTCAAACATATAAACCAACTATAACGTGTGAAAACGATTTTGTGGCTGGTAGAGCAAAGTTGCCATGTAAAACAGGTTCTTATGTTAATTGTGTTCAAAGAAAAGTGACATTTTCTTTTACACGTCCATCTTCTTGCTTGTTAGAACGTATAGCTTGTTGTGTAAATCAAAGAGAACCCGTGCTTCTTGTCGGTGAAACTGGAACTGGAAAAACAAGTGCGATACAATATCTTGCTGAAAGTACAGGCAACACTCTAATAGTCATTAATATGAATCAGTTGAGTGAAAGTGCTGATTTTTTGGGAGGATATAAACCTGTGGACCTAAAATTTTTAATTAAACCTATTAGAGAAGAATTTGAATTTCTTTTCAGATCATATTTTGCTGTTGAGCCGAATAAGAAATATTTAGAGGCTATATCTTTCTGCTATTGTCACGAGAAATGGGACACTCTTCTAAAATCCATGTTGGTCAGTACAAAGAGTGCATTAAATAGATTAAAAACATCTTCAGAAGCGATCAAATGGGAAAATCTTGCTTTGAAGATAGAAAAACTTTCTTTACAAGTGAAAGCTGGAATTTCTTTAGGTTTTGCTTTCGTAGAGGGCAGTCTTGTTAAAGCTATTCAAAAAGGATACTGGGTTCTTCTTGATGAGATCAATTTAGCCAATGCAGAAACTTTAGAATATTTATCGGGCTTACTCGAAGGATCCTCTGGTTCCTTATCACTTTTGGAAAGAGGTGATGAATGTTTACTCAAAAGACATCCTGATTTTACTCTTTTTGCTTGTATGAATCCAGCTACGGATGTTGGGAAGAAAGAACTGCCTACAGGACTTCGAAATAGATTTACGGAATTTTTTGTTGATGAATTAACTTCGAAAATTGATTTGCAGATATTAGTAGACTCGTATCTTAAAAACTTGAACGTACAATGTAAGCACGAGACCATTGTAAAATTTTATTTGAATTTACGAAAAGAAGCGCATTTAATTTTACTCGATGGTACTATGAATAAACCGCATTATAGTTTACGAACATTGTGCAGAGCCTTAAGCATAACTGCTGCTAATCCTTGTCAGTATGAATTGCGATCTTTGTACGAAGCTTTCTGTTTAAGCTTCTTGACTCAGCTGGATCATAAATCTTACCCTATTGTGGAGAATTTAATCATAAAAACTATGCTAGATGAAAAAACAGCAAAGAGAATACTTTCTACTCCCATTCCAAGGCCTAAGTGCAATCTACACTACATCAATTTCGAGGGTTACTGGATTACGAGAGGAACTGTTGCTCCAGAAACTCCAACCAATTATATATTAACACCATCTGTCAAACGTAATCTGAAAGATGTAGCTCGAGCTGTTTCAATAGGAAAAATGCCTATTTTATTGCAAGGAGATACTTCTGTTGGAAAAACAAGTTTAATAACTTATTTAGCAAAAGCATCCGGCCATGTTTGTGTACGCATAAACAATCATGAACACACTGACTTACAAGAATACGTTGGTAGCTACGTCGCTGATGAAAATGGAAAACTTGTTTTTCGAGAAGGAATATTAGTTGAAGCTATGCGTAAAGGATATTGGATTATTCTTGATGAATTGAATTTAGCTCCAAGTGATGTTTTAGAAGCTTTGAACAGGGTTCTCGATGACAACAGGGAACTATTTATATCAGAAACTCAGCAGGTTGTTAAAGCAAATAATGAGTTTATGCTTTTTGCAACGCAAAATCCACCAGGTCTCTACGGAGGACGGAAAATTCTTTCGCGAGCGTTTAAAAATAGATTTGTCGAATTTCACTTTGACGAAATACCTCCGATAGAATTACAGGAGATATTGCAGAAAAGATGTAGTATGCCAGAATCGTATTGTAAGCAGATAATCAATGTTATGAAAGATCTTCAGGTTAGACGAAAAAATACTGCTGCATTTGCGGGGAAAAAAGGTTTTATAACTCTGAGAGACTTGTTTCGATGGGGAGAAAGATATAGGTTGTCTTTGGATGTTGGTCAGGGTTTCTACGATTGGAGTCAACATTTAGCTGATGAAGGTTATTTAGTTCTTGCTGCTAAAGTGCGTCTTCCAGAAGAAGAAGATGAAATAAGACAAGTTATTAAAAAACATTTAAAGCGGGATGTTAAACCGCAAGATCTATTTACTTTAAGTAAAACTACTTCGCTTGTAACAAAACATGTTCTAGAAGAAATATTTAAAGGAAATATTTCAAATTTTAAACATATAGTGTGGACCTACCATTTGAGAAAAATGGCTGTCTTACTCATGAAATCCAGTCAATTTCAAGAACCAGTTCTACTTGTGGGAGAAACAGGTTGTGGTAAAACCACAGTTTGTCAATTGATTGCTTCGATGCAGAAGCAAAAGTTACACATTGTCAATTGTCATATGCATACTGAGTCTTCGGACTTTCTTGGAAATTTACGTCCTGTTAGAAACCAGAATGACGAAGAAAATCAGAAACTTTTCGAATGGGTTGACGGTCCTTTGATTCACGCTATGAGAAACGGAGATTTGTTTTTAGCAGATGAAATTTCTTTGGCAGACGATAGTGTACTTGAAAGGTTGAATTCATTACTAGAACCTGAACGCACTCTTGTTTTAGCCGAAAAGGGAATCAATTTAACGAATCTACATGAAACCGACAGCATTATTGTAGCTAACAAAAAATTTTTATTCGTTGGAACTATGAATCCTGGTGGTGATTATGGTAAAAAGGAACTTTCTCCTGCATTGCGCAATAGATTTACAGAAATTTGGTGTGATCCGTGCACAGAAGGAGAAGATATAAAAATGATTATAGAACATAACCTTGATCAAAACCTTCTAGGGAAAGAACTCAAGATCGCTTCGTGTATTTTAAATTTTCTCGATTGGATTAAGAGTTCTGACTTTTTAAAAAATGTCACTATCAGTACGAGGGACTTATTAAGTTGGATTGATTTCATTAATATTTCGACAAGTGGAAAACAGTTATTGTTAGAAGATGCCATTTTGCAGGGAGCTTGTCTCACTTTTATAGATGGGATTGGCTCCAATACAATTATCGGAAGCTCTAAACAATTAGACGAGTTCAAATATAATGCTTTACAATTTTTAACTCAACAAATAAAATGTTTATTAGGAACTTTGCCGTGTATTAAAAAACTAACAGATGTGACCAATTTGAAAGTTTATACTCAAGAATTCTTTGGTATTGAGCCTTTTTTTATTGAGAAAGGTCAAGATTACTTTGAAAATAGTGAGAAGTTTACGTTCATATCTCCAACAACAAAATTGAATACGTTAAAACTTTTGAGAGCTATGCAGATAAAAAAACCAATTTTATTAGAAGGAAGTCCAGGAGTTGGCAAAACTAGTTTAGTCTCTGCAGTAGCCAAAGAATCAGGACACACTTTTTTCAGAATTAACTTAAGCGACCAAACAGATGTTTGTGATCTTTTCGGAACAGATTTACCAGTGGAAGGTGGCAAAGGTGGTGAATTTTCCTGGAGAGATGGACCATTCTTACGCGCTTTGCGAGCAGGTCATTGGATATTGTTAGATGAGTTGAATTTAGCTTCACAGGCTGTCCTAGAAAGTTTAAATGCTTGTTTCGATCATCGAGGAGAACTATTTATCCCAGAACTCGGAAAAACATTCTTTGTTACTCCAGGAACTAAATTTTTTGCTTGTCAAAATCCTATGAAGCAAGGGGGAGCCAGAAGAGGATTGCCAAAATCATTCTTAAATCGATTCACACAAGTTTTTATCAATACATTAAAGGAAGAAGATTTAAAATTCATAATTTCTTCGCAATTTCCTGAACTGACGGAAGAATTGGTACACAGAATGGTTGATTTTAATACTAGAATATCAGCAGAAGCAGGTGTTCTATGGGGCTTGAACGGATCTCCTTGGGAAATGAATTTGCGTGATGTTATCAGATGGTGTGAAGCCACAATTTCTTCAGCAAAAAGTCAATGTGATGATAGCAATTTATCTTATAATCCTGGTTGCTGTGTTGAGCTCATTTATGCTGATAGAATGCGAAGTAAGAGAGACAAGGACATGGTGTCTAAAATTTACATGGAAATATTTTCAAATATTGAGTACCCTCTACCCCCTACTCAACCTATTTTGTATATGACTGATGACAAATTATATTTTGGAGATATAGTATTGAATCGAACCCAGTCATCATTATATGAAGGTGATCTGTTACTTTTGCGTGAACAAATGAAAACATTGAGAAGTCTTGCTCAGTGCATAAATCTGAAATGGATGTCTATTCTTGTTGGTGGACCTGCCAGTGGAAAAAGTAGTATTGTTCGAGTAATTAGCCAATTAGCAGGACAAAAATTAAAAACTGTTGTTGTTAATTCTGCAATGGATACTAATGAAATTTTAGGTGGATTTGAACAAACGGATTACAATAGACACCTCGAACAGCTTTTTGAACGTACAGAAAGTTTAGTTATAGATTGTCTAAAATCAACACTATTCAAGACGAATATTGAAAGTATTAGGAAATATCATAAATCTTTAGAAAAGGTTCGAAATATTATTTTCGATGAATACAAATCAATGACCTCTAGTATGGAAATCAAAAATTGTTTGCATAAAATTGAAGAGTTAGCCTGTTTAGTTTTTACAACGAAGGGCTTAGGCATTCGAACTGACGAATTAGATGAAATATTAGAGAAATTGGACAATCTTTCCAAAATTATAAAAAAAGAGAGTTGTTTAAACGCTGGAGGTAAATTTGAATGGGTAGATAGCTTATTAGTTAAGTGTTTACAAGACGGTTCTTGGTTGCTATTAGATCAAGTAAACTTTTGCAGTCCTGCTTTGTTAGACAGACTCAATGGTCTATTAGAGCCAAATGGCGAGCTCACAATTGGTGAACGAGGAACGGACATTGATGGCAACATAATGACAATTAAACCACATAAAAATTTCAGACTATTCCTAACGATGGATCCAAAATACGGAGAAATCTCAAGAGCAATGAGAAATCGTGGAGTAGAGATCTTTTTAATTGGTCGTGATAAAATAGCACCTAAAGAAGACTTAGATTTACGATCACTGTTGTGTAATTGTGGACTTGTAAGCAAAATATATCAAGATATTTTATTTGAAATTCATGAAAAAATTTCACAAGATGTATCGACAACGGAGACATTTAATACTACTTATTTAATTCAATCGGCGTTTTTAATTAAACAACAAATTTCAAGAGGTTTTCCATTAACATCAGCTTTCAAGAAAAGTTGTGAAGATGTGTACATAAAAGCAAGAGCGATAAGTGTACATCAAGCTAAAGACCGCCTTGAGTCTTTAATACAAGAAACCTTAAATCATTTTAATAATACCATTTATTTAGAAGAACAGTCAATCAATCTTAGTACAATAACTTGGCAAATTAAAGAGAGCCTAGAAAATTCAAAATTGTCAAGAATAAAACAACATGGAGTGCTGCTTAATCATTTTTTCAATCATATTCAAACTTTAGATGATCAAACTTTTAGCTTGGAATATTTAGCGCTATTATTAAATTTAGAGCATCTAGAAGATCTTAAACAGACTGTTGCTAGTGATATCATTCCATATTTGTTATTGGAATTTTTCGAAAAATCTTCAAGGAATGATGTCGAATTACGAACTCAATGGCTTGTAAAACAATATAATAAATCAGATCGAGAAATTTTACGATGTATATGTGAAAAATTAAAGAAAGAGATTTTATCGTTTAAGTTTCATTTTTCAAATAATGAATTACCATGGGATATAATTCAGCTACCAAGAGCTGCAACGAAAGAGATAAAAGAAAAAGCTATTCATGATTCGAACAGATTAGCTTTGCTTCTTTATTGGACTAAAATTGAGGACGACTTATGCAGGACACATTCATCTAATAAAAGAACTGTTAAAAGATATTCTACAGAACTTATGAATGGTATGTATAGATTTTAGTTTTTTATTTATTATTAAACTTTATCTTATAAAATATTGCATTTTCTTACTTTTTTGTACATTGTGTATATGTTTATATATTTATATTTAAACAATATATCTGTCGTAGGCAAATAGAGAAATCCGGCATTTAGCTTAATGCCTAGGCATTAAGCTAAACTTAGGCAAATAGAAGAATGTACGGGTGGAGGACGTGCGTTCTTCTATTTGCCTGGAATCAATCATTCATTTAGCCTATTGCCTAGTCATTAAGCTAATTGCCTGAAGGGCCTCCGGCAAATAGAAAAATGCGAACTCTCCAAGACGAGTATAAACACCATTTGAAGTAAATAAACTTTATAAACAAAATTAATTAAGTATGAACGTTAATTTGTATTGTATAGAATTCAAAATAACAATTTGAAGTAAATAAGCTTTATAAACATAATTATTTAATTATAAGTCAATTTTTTATAAATAATTCAATTATTTGTTGCAGCAAGATGTAGACTGATGACATCGCGAATTACATTTTATTTTTTGTTTATGACATGAACACCGTTTAGTTTGGCATTGATTAGAAGCTGCTTTGCAGTTGCACTTTTTGTAACCTTGTCCTCCACATATTGATTGTTGAGCTGCAGCCTCTCTTAAAGTTATTGTACTATTTTTGCTTACATCATCAAGTCCAATTTTTACCGCTCCAGACTCTTTTAAGTCTGTTCGCGTAAACCAACCTTTAATAAAAAATTAAGTATGTTATTTATTTACTAAATGATTATAACTTACAAATGAGTATAATTAAAAATAAAAACCTTTAAGAATCCCACTTTCTGTTCCAATTTGATAGACACCATTTTTTATGTCTATGACAACTCCGAAAATATTTGCAAAATCCAGAGTCTGGAGCGGTAAAAATTGGACTTGATGATGTAAGCAAAAATAGTACAATAACTTTAAGAGAGGCTGCAGCTCAACAATCAATATGTGGAGGACAAGGTTACAAAAAGTGCAACTGCAAAGCAGTTTCTAATCAATGCCAAACTAAATGGTGTTCATGTCATAAACAAAAAATAAAATGTAATTCGCGATGTCATCAGTCTACATCTTGCTGCAACAAATAATTGAATTATTTATAAAAAATTGACTTATAATTAATTAATTATGTTTATAAAGCTTATTTACTTCAAATTGTTATTTTGAATTCTATACAATACAAATTAACGTTCATACTTAATTAATTTTGTTTATAAAGTTTATTTACTTCAAATGGTGTTTATACTCGTCTTGGAGAGTTCGCATTTTTCTATTTGCCGGAGACCCTTCAGGCAATTAGCTTAATGACTAGGCAATAGGCTAAATGACTGATTGATTCCAGGCAAATAGAAGAACGCACGTCCTCCACCCGTACATTCTTCTATTTGCCTAAGTTTAGCTTAATGCCTAGGCATTAAGCTAAATGCCGGATTTCTCTATTTGCCTACGACATATCTATATTTATGATATGCCGTAAGATTAGAGTGTTTTGTGTCAAATTTTCATGTTTTTTTAAATAAAAAGAATAGGAAAATGTTGAAAATAACAATTGGTACTGAAAATATATATAGCACAGAGCTCACTTTTTATGTTTTTTATCTACAGTCGAGAATTCGAGAAAAAATCGATTTTGAACACGTGTAAGTTTTAGTTCCGCTTCTTGTGACATATGACATAGGTATGAAATTTATCTTTGTCAACATTGTACACCATAACAGACGTTGAAAAAAAAGAAAAAATTCGAGGAGAGATGGATCCTTCGAGGAGACATGGATCAAGAAGCAAAAATGAGTGTTACTATCTCATTTCATACAAATATAGACTGTTAATTATCTATTTTAATTTTAAATATACCATAAAATAGTACAAAGAAGCTCATTCAACGCCTGTTTGTGAACTAAGTTGATATATCTAAATATCTAAATGAACTTGGTAATGACAAAACTATTTAAACTTTTAGTCTATGTATCATGACAAACAACTGTAACGAAGTGAAATTTTGATATGCTCCGAATTTGCTCGCCGGAGCCAAGATTCTCGGATTATATTCACTTATGCTGGTAAAACTAGATTTTGACCATAAATATCTTACTTAATTTTCTACTGTCGCTTTGAGGTAAACAATAAAAGAAATCATTTTCTTTTTTTCTCCTTAATCCAGGACTACGTCCTGCCAGAACTCTGGTAAATTCAGTAATTTCGGAATCTATAAACAAATCAAAAAAAGAAATAATGTAGATTACAAAAATAAATAAAATAATATATATTTTATTCAACTAGAATTATCCGGAATATTCGGTCGCGGATAAAGTCGGTAAACTCCGTCTCCATTCAATATAAATTACGGACGAACCGCTAAAAAATATTGCCGCCGTCATTCACCGTGATGTTAAATAAAATTGACCATCTAGACACGTATGATCAATTCGCGGTTACGTAAAATGACATTAATTATCAGGTAAGACAAAAAATTAATTAATTCATTACTACGTTAATTACGCGCTTCAGTCCGGTAAAAAATCAAATAAATCTGAACGCGTAATTTCAGGAGCGAGGTGAATTTATCTGGAGAACAGTTAAACGGATGCGGGTGTTCACCTAGCATAGAGTCTGTTCACCAGTGACGTAGCACAGGGGAAGCCCATGCGACAATCTACGTCACGACACGGCGCGGGAGATTCTAAAATTGTTTCGAACACTTTCCTACGTCATAAGTGTTCTAGCAACTTTTCTCGAATTCTCTGATCATTCGTGAAGGACCACGACGATGATCAGGAATTCGTCACGGAGTAACTTTACTCAAGTCAGGATTCTTTAGTCTACGAAGTAGATGTCCAGAATTTTATCTTGTCTGAGACTTCACGGTGGACCGTGACAAATCTCAGGACGATCCTGGCCAGAGGAAAGTAAAAGTTTTCCTTTGATTTTTCATTGAAGGACCAATGCTAAAATCTCCGGAACGGTTTCCAGATATCATTTCTTGTAGGGCCAAGACTATGATATCTGGGGGAGTTAGAGAAACTTATCCGAGATGTTCCTCGGTCTGCCCCTTGGGGCTGGCTCCCCGATCTACAGGCGTGCAGGTCAATATATAGACGCAGCTTATGGTAGGCGCTGCGCGATCATATTACCTAGCGCCATCTGCGCTGTGTCTGGCGTTCCGCGCCATCTTCCGGCGATGCGCGTGTCAGGATGCGCGGCTGTCTGGCAAATATTTCTGCTAGACCACGTTTTGACAGTTTAAAAATAATCCGAGAGTGTAACTTAACCTCAAAGTTAAGTTTAATTTATTTTTCTACAAAATAAATTATCAAGTGGAATTAAAAGTCATGTGCAATTGTGAGGTTCGTCACACAACCATATCAGTAAGTGCGAAAGACTCAAAATGGCGAGAATTGTTCCATCTCTCCCCGACTTACCCTACGTCATAAGTGACGGTCCACGAGCAAACATGCCTCATCGTCAAAAAAGACATTTTTATTTTTTAATGGCAACTAACAAATTTTCATTTGCTATTTAATTTTCAGAAATAAAAAATTGTCGTTTTAAAGAGCTTTATGTGTTATTAAGTAAAAATCGTAGGCATGTTAGATTGCTTTCAATGCATTACTGCAACTTTAAACGATCACCCTGTAAAATTTACATTTGGAAGCTAAGGCATATTTTTTCGTGGACCATCACATATCTACTTATCACCTTTATGCTGTGAACATATTTACACCCCAAAGGCAAAGTGGGTCTACTTCACTCAACTTCAGTTAATGTGTCAAAATTTGTGAAGTGTGCCTATCACTTCTATGGTTTTAACATTTTTCTACTCGATATAATAAAGAAAAAATACAAGTTGAACAGTTTTGCAAAATTAAAATGTTTTTAATAGTTATTGTTAATAACATTTTTTCGCATGAATTTCGAAATTATTAATTTTCTACCATTCTATAAGAGAAATGAAGTTAATTTTTGGTATGAATAATAAGAAATAATACCACTTTGCAAGATTCTTTGATGCAAAAAAATATATAAACTTATATATGTTACACACAAAACTTGTCTAAAATATTTTTAAATGGTTCTAGTTATAACACAACACTTTTTATTTTGTTTAAACAACCTTAGTTAACAAATTAAAAACTACCAAAGTTTTCATTCTTTAGATTTCGTTTCTTTTGTAAAACTAATTAATCACTATTGGCCTAGTGTTCTAATATAGTTAAGGATGTTTATTAAAAATTTTTAAATTGATTAAACTATCATAGTTGACAAATATATTAATTTGAAAGTCTTCATTATACAGATTTTTTTTTTTTTTATAAATAATTAGTTACTATTGGTCTAGTGTTCTAATACAGTTAAGGATGCTTATTAACAATTCTTAAATTTTTTAAACAATCTTAGTTAACAAATAAATTACTTTTCAAGTTTTCCTCACTTAGATCTCGTTTCTTTTGTAATTGTATTTTAGACCAAGTGTATTTTATTAACTTTACAGAAATTAATTAAACATCCTAAACTGTATTTAAAATTCTTGACCAATAGTGATTTATTAATTTCCCCCCAAAAAAATCTAAATAAAGAAAACTTTTAAAGTAATATATTTGTTAACTAAGATTGTTTAAACAATTTAAAAATTGTTAATAAACAGCCTTAAGAATATTATAACACTAGGCCAATAGTAATTAATTAGTTTTACAAAAAAAAAGAAATCTAAGGAATTAAAACTTTGGAAGTTTTTAATTTGTTATCTAAGGTTGTTTAAACAAAATAAAAACTGTTGTGTTATAACTAGAACCATTTAAAAATATTTTAGACTAGTTTTTTGTGTAAAATATATAAGTTTATATAGTTTCTTGCATCCAAAAAAATCTTACAATCACTTTCTCAAAAACCAATTTTTTACTTTTTAAAAGTTATTAACATTTATTTTAGTCATTAACAAAAATCTTGATTTTGTAGCAGTTAAGCGTTATAGTATAAACATTCATGAGTATTTAAAAAGAAAATTAAAATCTGTTTATTTTTGAGGTGTCGGCTGATTTTTGTTCATTGGCCACTAGGGTGGCCCAAAAATGCATTGTAAAAATTTTTTTCCTCGAAAAGAGCATGACACCCCCGGAATTTGTTCCGATGCGAAAAGAAGTGAATGTAAATCGTTTGCAAGAGTTTGAGAAAAATTAATATTAAGTTACTGGATCTTATGGTAGACTCTGTGACGATTAAATAGACGTATATAACTTTTAATTTTGATAACCCTAACCCTGATAAAATTACCCCAAAGTCGCCCCTTTTTAAATTTTTGCACCTACACGCACTTCACTCAAGTAAAATCCATGTTTGACATCTTTATCAATAGAAATAGTTATTATTATTTATCTCAAGTATTAATTAATGTTTAATTAATTATTTTACGAATATTTTTAACTATTTGACAATTATTTAAACAAATTATTTTGTCTAAAAAACCATACAAATGACTTTTTATGTGTACATTTTTATGTTTTTTATGTTCAAACAAAATAATTAGTTTAAACAATTATTTTTTTCTAAAAAATCATACAAATGACATTTTTATGTTTTTTTGTAATGTTTTCGTTAAAATTTTTTATCAAAAATTTTAAAATTTAAATTTAGGGGAGAGTGGCCATCAATGTACCGAGTTTTTTTCAAGGTCATAGTATTTATTCAATTTCACTAATTTCAAGCACTTTTTTGCATCAATATAAAATCACAACACTTCTCTAGGTAATGCACACATATTATACCCGATTTATTTTGATTAAATAATACAATTTTGGATTTTTCTAAACTAACACGCTATTTTCATTTTCAACAACCTGGGTACATAATGAACCACCTCTATAAAAACACTAAAAATGTTCAACAATAATAATATTGCAATTTTCACTTTGTGAAAAAACTTATTTTCTATCAAATACTATAAAAAATTATTACTTAACACTTTTTAATTGATAATGTATAACATAAATATACCTCAAATTTAACTTAACGAGCTAAAATGGCATTTTTGTTTTGCTATGTTGAGAAGAGTACTGATAACAATCGCTGTCACATGCTGTACGCATGCCTAGTTTTATAATCAGGCATACCACTCTGGAAATCGAAAATACACTGAAATTCCAGGTGGTTCATTGTTCTCTGGTACATTGAATCAACATGTCATTTGCAACAAAAATGGTTTTTTATAACTTAATGCAATATTTCAAAATCTTTATCTCATTAGAATATTGTAGTTCAGGCCCGATACAAAATAAATCGTAAGTTCATTTATTTTTAAATTGCCTTATTTCAATTAAAAAACGTCTTTGTATTTTAGGTAAATTTTTTCTTCAGAGCATCAAAAACAGTTTTTTTCAGTTTTCTCTATAAAGAATAAATCCACATGTATCAAATTTATGGACGTAGTGTGTTTACGCAAACTTCATTTATATTTAAAATTAGGAGAATTTTTATTCAATTGTTTCTGAGAAAATTGAAATGGTTCATTGAAAAAACTGGTACATTGATGGCCACTCTCCCCTACATCAATTTAAAACATTACAAAAAAATAAAAAATAGTCATTTGTATGATTTTTTAAAAAAAATTAATTGTTTAGAGTAATTAATTTGTTTACCATTAAAAACATATATAAATATATACATAAAAAAGTCATTTGTATGGTTTTTTAGAAAAAATAAATATTCTTAAAAAAATTAATTAAACAGTAAATAACACTTGCGATAAATAATAATAACTATTTCTATCGATATAGATGTTAAACATGTATTTTACTTAGACAAAGTGCGTATAGGTGCAAAAATATAAAAAGGGGGCAACTATGGGGTAGTTTTATACCGGGTTAGGGTTATCAAAATTAAAAGTTATATAGGTTAAATTAATTGCCAAATAGTCTATTATAAGATCCAGTAACTTAATATTAACTTTTGTAAAACCCTTGCGAATGATTTTGATTTTTTGAAAATTGAAAACTTTCCCATGCATTTTACATGAGAAAATCGAGGTGCCCGGAGCACTAGTTAATATCAATAATTTTAAAAAATCCAAAAAAATATATTTTCCACGAAAAAAAGTTATTTGGGCCACCCTATTGGCCACACTGCGCGGCGCGGGCGGTTAAGTCCCGGGACGAGGACTTTTAGCCTAATTAACTATACACACTTTTCTTTTTTTTAATTTATTCGTCATTAAATAAGGAGTAATATTTAATAAAAAAATTCTAAAAAATTTTGGGAGAACTTGAAATTATTTTTAATTGTTTAAATAAATTGTTTATATTTTTAATAATTTTTTTAAATTTATATAATGACAAATATTAATCAAAAGTGGTATTATTTCTTATTATTCATACCAAAAATCAACTTGATTTCTCTTATAGAACGGTAGAAAATTAATAATTTCGAAATTCATAGGAAAAAATGTTATTAACAATAACTATTTAAAAAATTAAAATTTTGCAAAACTGTTAAACATGTATTTTTTCTTTATTATATATATATATATATATATATATATATATATATTTACCCGGATAAATCGGATTCCCGATTATGTCGGAAAATTTTCTCAGTGCCTTGAAATCTGATATACGTCAGTTTTACTGTAGTCAAAATTTGTTAGTTCACAAAATAGAATCATTTTAGCAGTCTAGGCTGGAGGCACAAAATGATCCCAGGGGAGCGTGATTCTTTCACAGCATTAAGGCCACAAAATAGATGAGTCCCAAAATCCTCCTTTTTATAGGTTAAGTGACCGCATGGTCGGTTGCAGTACGCCAGATAGTCGAAAAGAGTAGTTTGTAGAGAAAAAACGAAGAAATAATGCGGAGTCACGGTAAAAACTGCATAGTTTGTCTCAAAGCACTTCACAATAGTTATTTTCGTATCGAGGGCGCAAAACAGGTGATTGCAGCGAGGGCGAGATTAGGGAAACCGAGGGGATCTGAAGCGCCCGAGGCGCTTCAGATCCCCTCGGTTTCCCTGATCTCGTCCAAGCTGCAATTACCTTGCGCCCGTGGTGCGAACAACGTTTTTTGTCCTACTTCCATGGTAAGTATGGCATTGAGGGCACAAGCGGCAAAACCTTCAGCTAATTAACAATTAATGAACATATTGTATAAATACTATAAAAATTTGTGTATTATGAAATACTACTGCGCATGTGTTCATAACTTTTGCGCCCGCTCCTCTGACGTCAGCGGGCGGGAAAGTATTTTGCGCCCGCTTCTATGACGTCAGCGGGCGGGAATGTATTTTGCGCCTGCTTACCCTACCCCCGGGCGGGAATGACTCACTTTGCACCCGCATTAAGTGCCCAAAATGACATACTTTCCGTGCATGTAGGACAAAAAAACACTTTTAAAATTGTCAGAGAAGGACTAGATATTCAGAGAGAAAATTTCCTCTCATCGCAGGTGTGTAACGTAAGCAGGTTCAGTTTGAACTCGGTATTAAGGATGTTTATACCCTCAAGCGGTTCTCATTCTATCGGACCATGATAGTCAATATTTTTTTAATTTCATTTCTTCTTATAATTTGGTTTCTAAATAGTATTTTGTAGTTAAAATCATTACACAAACAAATTTTATTGGAAAAAAACTTTTTCCGTTGAAAATTTCAAGCTATTAAAATTTTGTCTTCCTGATTATTTCCAAAAAGTGAAGAATTACTACCCTTGAATAACATTTTCTTAACAACGGTACGGTAAATTAATTAAATATTGTTGTAAAAGTTGTATTATACTACAGTTTAAAATATATTAATTTTTTTAAAAAATTTGTAGAGCCGTGTTTTTTTAATTAATTAAAATATATATAGCTCTCACACTGGAAAAGTATGATTACATACTACAATATCAAGCGAAGTGCTTCTACAGTAGAAGCATGAACTATTGGTTCGCTATAAAAGCCAGATCTTTCGCTTCGTGTATATGGTGGATTTCACAGAAATTGTCCTGCCCCAATAATAAAATATGTCCAATATATTGCAAATTTTTTTTTATGAGTTGTTCTATTGGATAGTAATTCATCCCATAAATATTTTATAATTTTTTAAAAAATTGAGGCAGTGGGAGGGGGAAAAAGTTTGGCGTGTTTTGGTAATTCACTCTTCTTTTTCTATTTCCACTGTTTTAATGAATAGATAAAAAAATTTTATTTTACCAAAACACGCCAAACTTTTTCCCCCTCCCACTGCCTCAATTTTTTAAAAAAATTACAAAATATTTATAGGATGAATTAATATCCAATAGGACAACTCATAAAAAAAATTTGCAATAGATTGGACATATTTTATTTTTGGGGCAGGACAATTTCTGTGAAACCCACCATATGTGAAATTTTTAAGTTACAGGCTTGCTAATTTGCTTTCCTTCCGTTTGCTATCCCAACACCATATAACTGGTTTTCTGGGTCGATCATTTAGAAACTATTTTGTGTGCCGGTAATGAGTAAAAGAGGCGATACGCGCTCCTACACTTAAAAAATTTTTCGTTAATAATTTCTCTTGGACATCATTCTAGACATGTTTATGCGGGATTCAAGCCAATAAGAAATTTTTGTAAAAAAAAAGAATCTTCCTTTAAAGGTTAGCAAAAAATTGCGGTGCAGACATTAGAGTAACAATAACAGAATGATCGGTCCTGGTACTCTTACCTAAAAATATAATATTTAAAGGTGGTCGACCTGCACATATTTACTTTACTTTTAATTTGTATACTCATAAATTAACTTCAAAATGTGACATGTTAATGACCTCAAAAACGGGATACAGAAAGCTTAGCATCAATCTTCCAGAAAATGAGAGGAATTTCTATTTTTCTAACTTTTGTTCAGTTATAATTATCTTTTTTTAGTTTTATAAATTTACATATTTAATTGAGGACAATACCTATATACTGTCACGTTTCATTTTAGTCGGTTTAGCGCCTTAATTAATTGGTCCCTTGATTAATGCTGGTTTGGTTAAAGCCAGGTGAGAAGATTTGATTCAAGCCGGAAAGAAGGTGTCTGAGCAGTGAAAATCCCAGAAATTCTCCACTCTCGAAGCTAAATACTTTGAGTGGGAGACCGGCTTGAATCAAGTCCTCCAGTCCCGCTACCCGGCGTTAATCCAGATAGAATATATATAGTTAGATTTTTTTAATATAGGGTAATTCCGGGAGAGTTGAAACACCGGTAAGATGGTATCTCAGAAAATTAATCATCAAATAAAATTTTAATTACATGCGTAAGAGTCAAACAGTCCATAAACAAAATATAAAATGGTAATTTCTTGCTAGAAAAATTATAAATAAAATTATGTTTCATTATTTGTAAAACCAAGGTTCGCAAGAATATCTAAATATAAAAGATTAAAGATTGTAAAGATTCGAAGATTTTTGTAAAAAAAAGCTTTTTAAAATGACATAAATAAAATGTATTTTATTTATTATTTCGCTTTTGCTTCTCAATTTTCTGTCATAAGGGCATTTACAAAAAATAGAAACACCGTGTTCCATCTCACCCGGACAGTTTCAACTCTCCCGGAATCGTTGCTTTCATACAAATTTCTTTATAAATTAAGAAGATATGATAAAAATTAAAAACTGTTTCACATGCGAATGAACGAAGGTTATTGTTCAAGTATTTTATAAGAATTAGAGTTTTCTGCTAAATTCCTTAGATTTTGCAGTGGTTTCAAAAAAGGTGATCCATCTCTCCCCGGCTTACCCTACCTGGCAGTTTTTATTTTTACCTGCAAAAGAAATCAAGTCATCAATTTCATACATTTTATTTAAAGTGCCTGGAATTTTTGCTATTAATTTAGAATTAATCCTGTGTAATATCTGTTAAAATTACAAAATATAAAGAAAATTTTTAAGAATTATTTATAATATTAATATAAATTTTTTTAGGTACTCTTAATTGCTTATTCAAGGATGAACCATTGATAAATAGCTTTACTCCGTTTACAAATCAAATTCAAAAATTTATGGACATCATGCTAAGAGAACAATCATTGATATTGAATGCCTCAGATTATGTAAAATTGAGGCACAACCTTCAGTTGTATCGAAGGTACATCGATCTAGGAAATATCGATTTTATAATTAATAAAAAAGTTGTAAACGAATTTATTAATCTAAGCGAAATCAGTTTAGTTTTGAAAGTGCACTATAAGTGGATAGTAAAGTTCATAAAAACTTTAATGACCAGTTTATCTGGTGTTGCTTTAAGTGAAAGCTGTAAAATTGAATTTCAAAAGTTGATCGAAATCATAGATCATATTGATCAGCAACTCTTTGGTTTATACAATCCACTTGTTAAGGTTGCTAAAAGAATCAAAAGTCTTTCGTATCTGCCATTTCCAAATCTATCGAAATTTATTGCAGATTCATTTTCAAAGTTAATGCACGTGACCCATTATTTTGAAACATGGAAAAATCACAATGGATCAAAGGATAGTGAAGAAATAGATTCAAATATAATAATTTTGTTGTCCGAAGAGGGACTGAATTTTCGACAACAATTGCTCTCATTTTGGCGTAAGTTCTTTGAAACAAATTCTTTTGAAGAAGACTCTGAAAATTGTCTCTTAAAAATTCAAGAGTTTTGCGTTCGAAATCATTTGGAAATAAACCACTGTAGTAAAACAGCTGAATCAATACAAAAATGCTTATTAAATCAAACAGAGTTAGCAACACTTTCAGTGAATACTCAGCTTTGGCCTGTTTATGAGTACATGTTTCTTCTATGGTCAAATAGAATTCAACAAGTAACATGTGCAACAGCATATGATAATTACCAATCTTTTGATATTACCACACAATTCTGGCAAAAATGGACCAATATGCCAAGTATACCTGCTAATATTTTGGGAATAATGAGTGCTATTCTGCATTTTAATAAAGATCCAGAGAAAACTTGTCGACTAGTTCCGGTTTTGTCTTACTTATTAAAAGGATTTACGCCCAGTTCTTACTCCATTAATGATTTGAAAATATTGTCTTATTCAAATAAAAGGTCCATCAAACAGACAGAAACTACTACTTCAGCTATTAACCCACAGGTATTTTAATTTTATTATTAATGCATAATAATACACTACCATTTTATGATAAACGAGGAATTTCTTTAAATGTAAAAAGTACAACAATGAAAATTTTTCAAGGTTTGTTTTTGCCTCTAAAAACCGTAATTCACTTGATATAGCAAAACAGACAGTCACAGATTTATTTATTTCTTTATTTCGGGGCATTTAATTATGAAACACGAAGTGAAAGCTCAAGTAAAAAATAGGGTGACCCCTCCTTTCCATGATATACCATGTATTTTAGGGTCAAAAAATCAGTTTTTCTTAATTTTCACAGTCAAGTACTCTTCAGATCGAGCTGCTCAAAATATGTGACCCGGTAAGTTAAAAGGGACCTTAGGTCAAAAAAATCAATTTTCACTTTTTTGGTGATTCTTATAAGAAAAGATCTGCTCTTCTCAACGCAATAAACCCAACACCTCTAGCTTCATTAGTTTTTGTTACAAATGCGCTTCAAAGATAAAGATAATTGGCTAAGAAAACGTAAAGAAACATCAGTACAAAAGAAATGTATAAGATTTAATCGGATTTGCTTGAAACTTGTTACTTGAAGGTTTTCGGGGACGCTGATTACAAATCTGACATCAGTTTTCCAAAATTCAAAATGGCGGATCCAATATGGCGCCTATTAAAATTAAAAAGTTGTTGATTTTTTCAGGAAACTTAGTATATGGGGGTTTTTGGGGACACTGATTACAAATATGAGATCAGATTTCCAAAATTCAAAATGGCGGATCCAATATGTCGGACATAAAAACTAAAAAGTTGTTGATTTTTTATGAAACTTAGTACATGGAGGTTTCTGGGGACTCTAAATGCAAATCTCACATCAAATTTTAAAATTTAAAATGGCGGATCCAACATGGCACCCATTAAAATTAAAAAGTTGTGGATTTTTTATGAAATTTAGTATATGGTGGTTTTTGGGGTTGCTGATTACAAATATGACATCAGATTTCCAAAATTCAAAATGGCAGATCCAATATAGCGGATATTAAAACAAGAAATTTGTCGATTGTTTATGATACTTTGTATATGGAGGTTCTTGGGGTTACTGATTACAAGTCTGGAATAAAATGTTTAAAATTCAAAATGGCAAATCCAATGTAGCGAACAAAATTTAAAAATCAAATTTTTTGTCCGCCACATTGGATCCGACATTTTGAATTTTAAAGATCTGATCCCATATTCGTAAGTAGCAACCCTAAAAACCCCCGAGTAATGAATTTCAGGCAAATTCAAACAATTTTCAAATTTTCGCCCTCCATACCCTATCGATAACAACTCACTGAAGGCTCACTAAAAACTCGCTCTACAAGTGAGTTTTCAGTGAGTTTTTAATGAGCTTTCAGTGAGTTGTTATCGACAGGGTATTGGATCCACCATTTTGAATTTAAAAAATCTGATGCCAGATTAGTAATCAGCAACCCTTAAACCCCCCGAGTAATGAATTTCAGGCAAATTCAAACAATTTTTTAATTTTTGTTCGCCATATTGGTTACGCCATTTTGTATTTTGAAAATCTGATATCAGATTCGTAATAAGAGACCAAAAAAACAACCGGGTAATGTGTATCGAGTAAATCTGATAAGCTTGCAAAATGTTTCAAGCGATTCTATTTGATTTTTACATTTTTTGGCGCCATATTTGATCCGCCATTTTGAATTTTGAAAATCTGATGCCAGATTCGTAATCAGCGACCACAAAAACTCCCGAATAATGATATTAAGCCATATTAACGTGTAGGAGTATCAATATCTATTTGTTAACTTTAGAAATGTTTTTCTTGAAAACTTGATTTTGGGTGTAACGGTGTAAGGTCCTTTTTAACTTACCAGGTCACATATATGTTTCTTTTTTGATGAAAAAGAATGTAACAAAAAAATATGGTGATTGTTCCAAGTCACCCAGTCGAAAAAAGGTGGTTTCGAGAAAAATACGATTAACTTTTTTGTTCGTGAAAAAAAGTGAATTTTACTCTTATATCCAATCCGGCTGCGTACACAACTTCTTCCTGGTCTTCATAGGCGTTATTTTAAAAAAATGTTGCATTTCTTGCTGTAGTCCTGTGCTCTTTAGACGCTTCAGTGGCTTCAAGCTCGGCTCGATTACCGCTTGGCACTTTCCGCTCTTCCCTCCTGTATACCTACTTCTCGGTCGTGCGGATCTTCGGGACTCATTCTAGATTATTTCTAAGAGTACCTATTTTCTAGCAATTTACGGGGGAAAAAATTCGATTTTTTGAAAATTGTTTGGAGAAACCTGGTCTTAAGAAAAAATCAAATTTTAATTTTTTTTCAAAAAAGTGCCATAACTTTTTAAAAAATAATTTTCATAAGTTAATACTTAGCGAAAATAAGTTTTATATTGAGGGTAGTCAATCCCATGAATATGGACGAAATCCGAGTGGGGGCCGCAGACACATGTTTATCCGGCTACGGCCTTTAATTTCAAAATTTTAATTTATTGGTCAATTAACTATTTAAAACTGTTTTTAGTTCTTTTATATAGCTAATTCTCAAATTAATGAATAATATTTATCCATAAAATTTCAAATAGTATAAGGAATTTGTTTTCATTTCTCAGAAACGTTATTTCAAACGTCAAAAATCTATTCTCAGAATCGTTATCGTTCGTTACTACGAGACGATACGATCCGATCAAAACAAAAGACTAATCGAGTAAACATATCGTACAATTTTTTTAGAATCGAGTGAAGTCGAGCGAGTTAGACGATTTTCTCGGATCGAGTGTATCATTAATTTTAGCGAACTTATCAATTACATCCAGAGTGAAACAGTCTGCAAACTTTCTGCAGACTACGGAAAGTGCTCAAAAGCATGCGGAAAGTCTGCAGAAGGTTTACGGAAAGTCCGCATACTTTCCGCATATTTTTTGCCATGCTTTTGCAGACTTTCCGCTGACTGTCCGCAGACTTTCCTCGTGTTTTTGCGAACTGTTCACAGACTTTCTACAGACTTTCTGCAGTCTTCCTGTAGACTTTTCGCATTTTTTCGCGTACTTTTCGCAGACTTTCTGCTGACCTTTCGCAAGTTTTTGTCAGACTTTCTGCAGACTTTCCACATGCTTTTGCGGACTTTCCGTTAATTTTTTGCAGACTTTCTGCAGTCTTCCTGTAGACTTTTCGCATTCTTTCGCGTACTTTTCGCAGACTTTCTGCTGACCTTTCGCAGGTTTTTGTCAGACTTTCTGCAGACTTTCCACATGCTTTTGCGGACTTTCCGTTAATTTTTTGCAGACTTTCTGCATGTTTCAGCGGACTTTCCGTAAACTTTCCGCAGATTAGAGTCTGCGAAAAGTCTGCGGACTCACGGACTGTTTCACTTGGGATGGGTTTATCTATTACATGATTACTGCATGGTTTTTTTATTTTTGATATTGGAGTGGTTTCCTATGTATTTTTGTTCACTGAACATGATCCCGTGTCCTAAAATTTCTCAGCACGTCAAGATTTTAAGAAAAGTGGGAGTAGGTTTTCGAGATTTTTCTTCTCTTTAACCTGACGTACTAGAGACTTTCACGAGGTCGTAAATTAAAGCTTGAGACGTTTAATTTATGATATGCGCAAGATGAAAAAATGGAGGCTTTAAAAAAAAGGAGGTGAAGACCACAAAAAATATATTTTTGTTATTTTTTGGGTTTTTACCACCACTCTTTCAAAATTCTGACGTGCTAGGAATTTTTTGGATCCAGGATCGAATTTAGTGGCCAAAAGTAGATTAGGAACGTTTTTCTGGTTTTTTACCCCCACTTTTCTTAAAAACCTGATGTACTAGGCCATTTAGGGATCCGGAATCGTGTTTAGCGGACAAAAATGTATAGAAAAAAACTCGAATATCAGAAATAACAAAAAATCCGAATTTCTCAGGGCTATGTAATTAGTCGGTTTTTTTTTGGTAAAGTCAAAAAAGACTTGAATGATGCTTAATTATGATTCATAGTAGATTACTTACCTTAAGTAAACTTTTTCGACGTTCGATTGAGGTTGAAAAATGACTCAATGCACGATGACGCAGTTCAAAATACACATAACTATTTTTATGGATTATTTTATTTTAAAAAATCAAAATTGTCAGTAGTAGAATTCCTTTTTATAATATATAAATATACTGATTATATCAGTAACAGTTTAACAAAGGTTTTTTAATGTTTAAATTACACTTTTTCCCGATGAGTGTTGGAGCTCCCCGCAATGCGGGGGTTCGCTGTATGGTAGTTACACCACTGACTGAGTTACTTTTAATACAAAAATAGTTAACCAATTAATAATGTGTATATTTTTATTTTTACTTTTTTAGGTGGAACGAATATCTCACGATGCTCCTGATTTGTTGAATTTAGTACTTCAATTACTAATAAATAAATCTCAGACCAAGATAGAAACTTTTGCCCTTGTGATGCCTTCTCTTGGTGCTCATGAAGCTCGTATAAGTCAACTTAAGAGACTTAAAATATTATTATGGAGAAATAGTATTTCTTTTAATTCTGATAAATTTGACTGTTTGTTAAATGATCAAAAACTGTTTTACAGTTGTGCAAATCATTTTATGACTTTAAGTGATAGGTTGCAGCTGGAAAAACAATTAGGGTCAATTGAAAGTGAAAGGAATGCTTTTTCAGAATTTAAAAGAATTTTTAAAGAACTGCAAATTGCACCAAAAACTGAATGCAACGTATTCAAGCAAGGAAAAGCATGGGCCTTGTTTGGTTATATACAAACTGCTTTATTTACTTCTTTAGGATACGTGGATCCTGTCTACAAAATAGAACAAAAGCTTCGAAATGCTGAAGAAGATATTAAAGATTTAAAAGGTACTATTTTTGCAAAAGTTCTTCAATCACGTGTTCTAGGTGACGCAGAAAGTCTTACAAATTTACACCCTCGCTTTGTGGAAATAGAAACAAGTATAAACAATATTGTTGATGAAACCAATATTTTACAAAGCAAGAGAGCTTATCGACCTGCAGATTTAGAATTTTTAGGTCTCGTCAAAGAATTTGAGAATTTTAGGAACACTTTAGGTAACTATCAGGTTGTACAGAATCATATTTTGGAACTTTCAAAGGTTTTTGCAAATTTTAATGACAACAAGCGTTTGGACATTCAGGCTGCAGAAAGAGTGGTACTTAAAACAGAAACATGGCAAGAATCGTTACAACAGTTTATTAATCGAATGGAAAGTCGTTTCTTACCGTTTTATCCCGATCTAATTTTACCTGCATTTGCAGCTATATCTGACATGAAACATGGAATTCATATGATGTCAAAATACATACAAAGATTGATTAATATAACTTCAACAAGTCATCAAGGTACATCTGTTGAAGACTTGATTGAAAAATTGGTTTCACCTAATCAAATCAATTTGCTTGATCTAATAGATGTTTGCACACACGATTCTACCAGAGAAATCATAAATAAAAACTTGAAAATAGATAATAATTTTGATTCCTTCAAGGAACAATTTAAGATCACTTTATCTGGTTTACATGAATTACATAATCACATTTTATTAAATGGAAATATGTCGCAATCTTTATGGCATAAATTAAGTGATATAATGCATCAAGTTATTTTAATTTGGAAGCAGCAACAGAAAGAGATTCTTAAGCGGGACATTGAGGAAGAGAGTATGTACAAAAATAAGGCTCAATTGCATGGCGGCGAAACAATTGAAGAAGAAGAAATTAAATTAGAACTTGAGAATCTCTTTCCTACTTATCGAGAAGAAGATTTTAATGACATTGAAATTGAAACGGAACATCATGGAGGCATAGAGGACAGCAGGTCCGTCAGCAGAGAACAAGAATTTTCTTTTCTTTCAGTTAATGATATAGAAAAAGTTAGTCAGTTGTATTGTAATATTTTGACATCTTGTATCTCTTGCGATTGGTTGAAGCTTTCTTCTCAGTGTAAAAATCTAGACTACATCAATCCACTGCTTATCCGTTGGAACACAGTTAAATTATTATTAAACAATCTAAGATTGTCTGTTAGTCCGAAACTTTCTCAACATCTGTATTTAAGTTTGAATTATTTAACTGATGTTACGTTATCCATCAGTCAAGGTGGAAAAGTATTTAATGAGGAAAAGCCCTTTGATTTTTATAAAGACAGTAATATCTCCGAAACGACTTCTTGTTTATCAATATTGAGCAATATCTTAATTAAAAACAATTTGTTGCTAAACGAATGGCCTGAGCATCCAACATTGAGAGCTATTCACGTTGTTCTAAAAAGAATTCTTGATTTTCCGGTAACATCTTCGATTTCAAGATTTCTAACTGGTTTGGAGTTACTACTACTGAAAATGAAAGAATGGGAAGAAAATGCTCACAAAGGTGTCAGTCTCTTCGATGAAATGTCGATTCTCACGCAACAAATTATTTCTTGGAGAAGACTTGAGCTTTCGTCCTGGAAAGATTGTTTAAAAGTTACTTTTCAAAGGCTTCGATCTCAAAGTGCAAAATGGTGTTTCTGGCTTTATATTTTACTTGAAAGTTACATCAACAAGTCTTCTATTAAAAACGAAGATAATTGTTTTGTAAATGATTCAGACGTCTTGTCAGATGAAGCACCTACTCAGCAAAATTTAGCCGAATCTTTACACTTTTTTATATCGAAATCTCCTTTATCAGAATTTGAAGCCAGACTCGAATTACTTTTAGCCCTTCATTGTCATGCCTTCTTTTTAAACTCTAGTCAAGAAAGAGATGAAGTGTTGTCCATAACGTGGAATGTATACAATTACTACAAACAATTTACAGATGAAGTAAATGATAAGATTAACAGTATAAAAAAGCCTATCGAAAAGAAATTAAAAGATTTTGTTAAAATTACTCGATGGAATGACATTAGTTACTGGGCTGTGAAGGAAACAATTGCTAAGTCTCACAAGACTTTGCATAAATTTATAAAAGAATATGAAAAAGGGTTGAAAGATAATGTAGCGTCCTGTTTATTAGTCAAACCATCAAATAGCAATATAATAATCCATAAAGATATTTCAAATAAAGACAGTTACTTGATAAATCCAGATGTTTTTATTTTACCATTGGAATCAATTAAGAAATTTGATTTAAAGTACATAAAAGAAAGGTTAGGCTTAAAATTAGTAAATCTCCACAAAATTACGAATAATTTAAAGAATGAAATTATTACATCAGATTATTCTCAGTTAAGAGTGCGCCTTGAGAGATTAATTAAAGAGTACATGGAACGCAGTTCAGATTTAAAGAAAATAGAAATTGATAGCACTTTGCCTAAACCAAAACAAGTGTCGCATGCAAAGAGTGTGTTACAACAGAAAAAGAAAACTTTGGCTGATTATTTTAAAATAATAGCTCACTTAGGAGTTTCTTACCGAATCGGTATTTTAGCGTGGAAAAACAAACAAGACACTGTGATTGATTTAATGATATCTCCATTGAATCTTACTACTGCTTTAAGAAATTTGGACTCAGAAGCTGATAAATGGATGTTGACACAATGGAATGGATGCGAAAATTATTACCAGAAAGCAGTTGCTGAATTTATTGCCTTAAATCAAATATTATCAAATCCACATAAAGATTTAGGATCTTTAAATACTGAACGGTTTAAAGGTTATTCAGCACATCTATTGTTAATGGCCAATGAACAGAAAAGAATTCTTTCAGAGAAAATAAAATATTTTGTAGCATTTCGCTCCCAAATGTTGAGCTTAAAACAGATAAAAGATGGTGAGAATTGTGATCTACCAGAACAACAAGGTTTACTTGAGAATGCTAAAAGATTTAAGCTACTGTTAGTAATTTTACAGTCAAGCTTACAGCAATTACAACTTTATTTAAATGCTTGCCCATGTAAATCTGACATGGAAGACAACGAAATTTATGACTTAGAAGAAAACGTTCTACCAATTCTTTATGTCACCAAAGAAGATTTAGTTTGGGAAAAAGTAAATTCTGTGATTAAAGATTATTTACATTCATTAGGAACTATTTCTCATCAGTTTGATTTAAAATTTCATAGTATACATACATTATTTGAAAAAGAAGTGAATGTACAAGAATGTGTTCCGGTTTTAACAATGGACCAGTTTAATTTTTTAAATGAAAGTTACATGTGCCTTGAAAATTTAAAAATAAAATTAACCGAAATTGAAGAAGTGTTTGGTTCTAAGCAAAATTTGAATCATCCATTGATTAAAAACATTGAACACATTACTGAGAGAATCTCTGAAGGCATTAAAGAATTCGATAAACTGAAAACTAAAACTGGTTTTCAACACGACAAACAAACGTTCAATAACAGTGACTCTGAGTTTAACAAAACATTAATAGATGTTTTATGTACAGCATTAAAAACACTTCAAGTTAATAAAAAAGTTGTTTCGGAAGTCACTGTTTCATCTTGTGAATTATCAGAACAATTGAAAAAGAATGCTCTTAGTGAAATACTTATAAAATCTTTAACATCAGAAATTGAAGGAATGCATTTAGAATATGTTTACAAGCTGTTTAATAAACTGTTGTTTATGATTCATGGCTTAGACTGTGAATCTGCTCATTTGCACTTTAAAATTGTTAAAAAGTGTTTGCCTTTGTTTGAACAATATTTACTGTATATTCATTTCTATTTAAATGAACAAGTTGCTAGTTTTAGATTGATTTGCAAAATGCTGCATTTGCAACTGACCGTTTTTCTCGACTTGGCTTCAAATGGTTTCTGTATGCCAAAAAATCTTGACCTTGACATTGATGCTGATGGAGAAGAAGGTTCACAGGAAACTACAGGAAAAGGTGGGATGGGACTTAGCAATGAAGAAGGCGTTCAAGATGTTTCAGAGAGAATTGAAAGTGAAGATCAGTTAGATGAAGCAAAATCTAAGGAATCAGAAGAAAATGATAATGACAATAAGTCATGTACAGAAGAGGAAAATGGTATTGACATGTCCACAGACTTTGACGGTACATTACAAGATATTGAAAAACGAGAAGGTGACAGTGAAAATAGTGATGATGATAATGAGGATTTAGATAAAGAGATGGGGGAAACAAATGAAGAATCAAATCAACAAGAAAAAGAAATATGGGGAAAGGATGAAGATGAAGAAAGCGAAGATGAGAATCAAGAGAATAATAAGGAAGATGAAAAGACTGGGAAAGGAGAGGAACTTGATGATAAAACAATGGGTGCCAAAAATAATGAGGAAGCATTGACTGAGGAATCTAAAGAAAGTCGAGAAAAAGAGGAGATATCAGAAATAAATGAGCCGGATATTAATGACGATCAGATAGATCCCTATAATGGCAATCAACAACCAGAAGTTGAACCTCAAGTACTTGATTTACCAGAAAATATAAATCTGGACGATGAAGATCAGGAAGGGGATCAAGATAAACAAGATGAAGATATGTTTGATATTGATAAAATGAAAGAACCAGTTTTACCTCCAGAAGATGAAACTGAAAAAGATGATACTGACGACATTCAAGAAGATCCTGAGAATAATGGAGATGAAAACGATTCAAATGCTGACAGTGAAGTTGATTCCCCCTTGGAAAAAAATATTGAAGTTGCTCCGATTAAAAATGATATGGAAACTCTTGAAGATTCTGAAACTGTCCCTGAAGAAAATGATAATAGTGATGAGCAAACTGTACCTGATACCAACTACACCGATAGATTAGTAGACAATGCAATGCAAGTAGATGTTGAAACAGAAGAAATTCAGAATGATGTAAATTACGAAGTAGGTAATAAAGAAAAGATGTCCCAGAATGAAAATATTCAAGATTCACAAAACGATTTTGGCACGGGAAGATCGAACAAGGGTTTTGGAAAAACTGAAACTTCTTTAAATGAAGGTGGAGCACAGACTGATAAAAAAAGCAACGAAGAAATTGAAAATAAGAAAAGAAAATCTCCTAAAGAAATGGAAAATAGAAGTACAACTCTAATGGATCAAGAAGAACCTCTTATGAAAAAAGCGAAAACTAATATTCAAGAGCGCCAAGAAAATCTCGAAAATTTAGATGATAATGATAAGCAATTAGATAACGAAACGGACAATACTGAAACCGAATATCGACACGTTGACAGTAAAGAAAGATATACTCGTTGTGCAATGGACGCAGCTACAAAAGATCAAGTAAAAGAACAAGGTACAAAGATTACAATGGACATAGAAAATAAAGAAGATGAAGAGCCGATGGACGTAAATATGCTGCATGAAGATGAAATAAATGAAGAAGAGAGTCATTCAAAAGATCAGCTTCAGGAGTCAAAACAAGTTTTAAGTAGTGAGGATAAAAATAATGGAAAAACATCAAAAGCTAAGAATGAAGTTGAAGAAATGGAAATAGATTCTGATCTTTCAATCGTGGAAACAACAAAAGTAGAAAGAGGAACTGAATCAGCTTTTTATACAAATTTGGTGAATTTATCGTGTGAAAATATTATAAATTCGATAGCATTTGAAAAAACAAGAGACCAAGTTAAGCAGGTACTTGCACATTGGGAAGTAGAACCATCAACGGAAGAAGCAATAACTGCCTGGAATTCTGTAAGCTTAATAACGGATGCTTCTGCAAGAGAACTTGCAGAGAAACTTCGATTAGTCTTAGAACCTACACAAGCTTCACGTTTGAAAGGGGACTACAAAACTGGAAAGCGACTAAATATGCGTAAGATAATTCCCTATATAGCAAGTCAATTTAGAAAAGATAAAATCTGGTTGAGAAGGACGAAACCATCTAAAAGAAACTATCAGATTGTTTTGGCAATTGATGATTCGAGTAGTATGGTAGATAATGATTCAAAGGAAATAGCATTTGAGTCACTATCGTTGATAAGCAAAGCAATGACGTATTTGGAAGCTGGTCAACTTGGCGTAATTAGCTTTGGAGAAGATGTTAAGGAGCTGCATCCTCTTGGGGAAGTTTTTACGCAAGAAAGCGGAGCCAGGTAAATTTCCTGTTAGGAACTGCATCCTTTATTTTAGTAGTGTCATATTCATAGAAATTATAATAAACTGTTTTATTTAATTTCTTTTAGATTAATGCAGAAAATGAGATTTGAACAATCAAAAACCCGAGTTCCACAGTTGGTGAATTACAGTATTGATATGTTTAATATGCAAAATGATTTAATGGAAAATGCCAAATTACTTGTTATATTGTCAGACGGTAGAGGAATATTTTCAGAAGGAATTAATAAAATGAATTATGCTGTGCGAAGAGCAAGATTAGCTGGAGTTTTTATAGTTTTTATTGTAACTGACAACCAGAAAAATAAGGTAATTAATTTTCTATTTTTGTATAACGTTGTGATTTGTGCAGTTCAAGAATCAAAACTTTTATTATGTATAAAAAAAAGTATTTTAAAAAACAAAAGATTTAAAAAATAGTTTCTTACTACAGATATAGACCATTATTCACCAAGCGGGCAACCATATTTCTCCATTTGAGGCGCATGAATATTCCGTAAAACTTATTTGCCATAAAACCCATTTGGCATAAAACCGTTTGGCATAAAAACACATTTGACATAAAACCCATTTAGCATAAAACTCATTTGACATAACATCCATTTGTCATAAAACTCATTTGACATAAAACCCATTTAGCATAAAACTAATTTAACATAACATCCGTTTGTCATAAAACTCATTTGGCATAAAACCCATTTAGCATAAAACTAATTTAACATAACATCCGTTTGTCATAAAACTCATTTGGCATAAAACCATTTAGCATAAAATCCTTTTAGGATAAAACACATTTATCATAGAGCTCATTTGGCATAAAACCCAAATGGCATGTAACTTACTTGTCATAAAACCCATTTGGTATAAAACTCATCTGGCATATAATTTTCCTTACCTTAAAGAAAATTTTCTTTATCTTAATAAAAATGTTATGCCAAATGGGCTTTATACTAAATGGATCTTATGCCAAATAAGTTTTATGCTTAATAAGATTTATGTCAAATGAGTTTTAGGGAATATTCATGACCCTCCTCCATTTTTGGTGTGATTAAAAAAATTTGAAACCTTTTGGAAAAGTTAGTTTAAAGTGTCTACTTTTATATATCGTTGCACGTTTTTGAGAATCGAAGATGTCGGCAATTTGTAATTTAAAGTCCGTCAAATGCAAGAATCACGTACAGTCAAACCTCTCCTAAATTTCTTTCTGTTTCCGGAATTTCGTGCTACTAACCTGAGAGTGGTAGCTATTGCAAGGAAGGAAGGTATTATGTAGAAATAAAATTTGGCCCTGCAGTTAATCAGTAGTGGTTTATTCATTCTAAGAGCTATTACTCCACACAATTTTGTATATTCTACCAATAATTAATTAAATATTCTTTTTCCTAAACAAGTAGAGTTGTAGTTCTTTTAAATTCTCAATGTTTGATGCTTGTAGGAACTCTATGTTAATTAATATTTCGAAGAAATTCGTTTACACAATTTTAATAAAAATAATTTGATAGTACATCTAGATTTCAATTTCATCTTTATATTTAATTATTTTGAAGTATACAAAGTTTAAAAAATAACAATACCACAGTTTTCTAATTACTACCTTAGAATATGTTAATAACGAACTATAGTTTGTTCAAAAAAAATTTAAAGGCATTATTTAAGACGGCAATTGCTTTTTATTTCTGGCACACTAAAAACAAGTCAATTTTGCAAATTACAGAAAAAAGTTGTTAGTCAAAACAGATTTCTTTTAAAGGGGTAGTCTGGTGTTTTAGCCTGTTTTCAACGCTTATTTCAATATTCTTTTTTTTTATTATAAAACAATTTTTAATTATATCAAATCTTTTGACATCTTTTTGTTCTTATTATAAATTGTTAAAAAAACTGTATTCCATTATTTTTAAATTGATATTGATATATATACTTATAATTAATGTTTATAATAAAAAAAATTGAGTATAGGGCGCTGGTGCAGGTGATAAAATCCGTTGGCGTTATCTAAGACAAAAAAATCAAATTGATTATTGTTCTGTATGTAAGTGGTTATGACCCGAACTAGAATAAAACATTTTAGTTAATAAATAACAAAATGGTTGACTATCATACCAAAAAAATTCAAAAATCAACCGTTTATTATTGATAAAAAGAAAATAAAAAAAAGTTCTTAATAAAAATGCATAATTCTAGTTCGGGCGATAGCCACTTACATACAGAACAATAATCAATTTGATTTTTCTATGTTTTAGATAACACCAACGGATGTTATCACCTGCGCCAGCACCTTACTTCATTTTTTTAATTTAAAACATTAATTATAAGTATATATATGTGACCGCGTCTGAGATGACGGTGCTTATGACCAAAAAAATTTTTTTTCACAAAAATGTGTTTAAACTATTTTTTTGGTCCTAAATGACGTTTTAAACGCATTTTTGAGAAAAAATTTTTTTTTGGTCGTGAGCACCGTTATCTCAGACGCAGTCACATATATCAATATAAATTTAAAAATAGTGGAATACAACTTTTTTAAATAATTCATAATAAGAACAAAAAGATGTTAAAAGATTTTATTTGATTAACAATTATTTTATAATAAAAAAAGAATATTGAAATAAGCTTTCAAAACAAGCTCGGAACACCAGACTACCCCCTTAAATATAATTAACAACTGGTAAAAATAAAATGTTTTAATCTTAAACTACTTTTCAAACATTAAAAGATTTCTGCTAATAATAACATAGGCCGACAAAATTTTGAATCAAGAACCGGACTATGATTTTCTGAAGGTTTTTGGCGCGCTGAATTCGAATCTGACTTCAGAATAGCCCCATAACCTCAGGTTTTAAAGATATCTTAGCCTAAAAGTACAAAAATCACGTTTTTTTGCTAGATTGAAGGTCTTATAACATCAAGATGAAATGTTTTTTCAAAGGGATAGTAATTGATTCTAAAAGTACTACTCTTGACCTTTAAAATACACTTTGGAAACTTAAAATATCTTAATTCGTCTCTGAGTAAAGGCCTGTTGAATTTACTGAGTTTGGCAAATTTCACGACATTGACTAACTGAGTATTATAAAGAGTAAATTCGAAAATAGAGAAGAATATGAGTACATACATTTGAATTTCAAACGGCTTATTAGATTTTAGGTGTCGGAGATTACGTACTTGAAAATAGAATTGCACAATTTAAAATGGCGGATCTAACATGGCGGATGACTTCTTTAAAGATGACCCAACAGTCTTAAAATTTGTTATTTGAGGGTTTTCAGAGTCGCTAAAAACGATTCTGAAACTACATTATCACAAAATTACAAAATTCAAAATGTCAAATCCAATATGGTGGTCGTCTTTTACAAAAAACGACTCAACTTGCTAAAAAAAAGTTATATAGGGGTTTTTTGGGTTGCAAAAAGTAAACTTATCATCATATCAGTCGAACTCAGAGTCACGAACGAGGACGTGGCGTTGATGGCTCCTTTTTTTTTCTTTTTTTACCTATATGGGTTCCTGCATATTATGCCACAAATCCGCCTATATAGGATTCTTTATAGGATTCCGTACATGATCCTATGCACTTTCCTACATCTTATCCCACATAGGTTCCTATATAGGATTCTATGTAGGGTACAATGTACCGCCCCGCATAGATATTCCCCATATGGGCAGTACTATTCAGGATACTACATGGGATCCTACGTGTTCTCCCATGTAGGATTCTGTTTCGGCTGCAATATAGGATCTTATACAGGAACCTACATATTATCCAACATACCCGCCCATATAGGATTTTACATAGGATTCTTATATGGACAGTCATATATAGGATCCAATATGGGATCCTACGTATTATCTCATGTAGGACCCTATTGAAAATTCCTATGTAGGATACCATGTAGGATCTTTCATGGGATCCCATATAGGATCCTATGTAGGTACCTACATAGGATAGATAGATAGATCTTATCAACAGATAAGATAACAGATAATCTGTTAGCAACAGATAGATCTTATCCCTTATGCTGCCAGGTAGATGTCAATATAGGATCTTATATAGTATCCTACATAGGATCCCATATAAGATTCTATATGGGTTCTTACATGTCATCCCATGTAGGATCCGATATAGGTTCCTACGTACTACTCTACGTAAGACTCCACAAATATAATTTCCATGCGGGAATTCCTATGCAGTATCCCACATGGGATCGTATGTACTATCCTCATATAGGATCTTATGTATGATCTTACGTACTATCCCACATAGGACCCTTTGCACTTTCTTATATAAAATCCCATATAGGATCAACTCATGAATTTATTTCTCATATAGGCGAACCTATGCAGTATCCCATAAGGGATCCCATACGGAATCCTATGTGGGAATTTATATAGGTCCCTACGTAGGATCCTATGTGGGTAGACATATAGGTTTCTATGTGGGTAAAGATATAATATCCTGTGTGGGAGCCTACATGGACTCCGATACGAGAGTTCATTTCATGGAACTGCCGCTAGGTGCGTTCTCTCACTAAAACAGACAAACGAGTCTAGATCGATAGGATATAAGTAGGGAGATCTCTGATAAGCTTGAAGCAGTTTAGCGTAAATTCTGACATTGGCTTAATGCGACGGCGTGATATATGCATTTGAAAAAAGCCATTTTCAAAAATCCTATGTAGAATCCTATCTAGGAATCTACATAAATTCCTATATGCCGACCCATATAGGATCCCATATGTGATTCTATATGGCAAAGTGCAAAAAGTCCTATGTAGGATAGTACGTAGGATCCTACATGGGATCCAATATAGGACTGCCCATATGGGAAATATCAATGCAAGGCGGTATATGATATCCTACATAGAAACCTATATGGCAGAGGTATCCAGAAACGGCAAGTGCGGAGTGACATTACGGTAGCAGGAGTGACAGGAAATTTTTTTCGTCGATGTTCAAAAATCCGAGAAAGGGCTATTGTAGGACGAACATCAGTCAGTCCTGGATTTTATGAGTCTCATAATTAAACTCATATAGTTTATTGCTTTTAACTCGATAGGGTCAATACGATTTAAAAGGCTTAGGTCCCCCTATTAGGACCGGAACTAAAGTCTTCATTGTAGGATTTTTGAGGCATAATTTGACCTAGAGAAATGAGTGACACTGTCACTCGGAGCATGGAATGAGTGACGCTTGGACTTCCCTGCTATATGGGATGATATATGGGTACCCATATAGGATCATGTACAGGATCCTTCTTGGAATTACCATATGGGATACCATGCAGAATCCTATATAGGATCCCATATATATACGCCAATAAAATTTAATTTGTTCCTCTTTATTCCTCTATTCTGCAGAATTATGTACAAGGCTGTCACATAGATCAGAATAGAAAAAGCAGAATAGAAAAAAAACCAATCACAATTAACTTCTTATAGAACGTATCAAGTTTTTTTTTTAGTTCATGTGATTTGACAGTCCCTATTATGCAAATCTGCTAATCCGCTCCATGTGACATAACAGGGGTCTACAGAATAACGCAAAATAAATATCAGAATATCTCACAAAATATATTTTTTGTTATAGGTAATTGAAATTATTTTTACAAAAAACTTCAGAAATTCTATTTCAGATACATTTATCATATTTTGCTTCCTCATAGAGGAAGCTTAACGATCACAAGATCGTTAAGATTTTCTATTTTCCAAAAATAGTCTAATTCGACTTATTTTCATCTAAAAAGCATAAATTTTCATTCCTAAGCAAATGTCCAAATGTGTGTGTGTGTGTGTGTGTGTGTATGTGTGTGTATAGCGTTTTTTGTGTACAAGATATCTCTAGAACGCTTTAACGGATTCCAATAAAATTTGGATGACTTATTAAGCTCATGAATATCTAAATTTGGACACAGGGATTTTTGTAAATACTCAACCAAATTTTTTTAAGCACTTTTTTTCATCGAAAAAAATTGTTTTTTGACAAAAATTTTTTCCATGCTAAAAATACAACTTAAAGAATACAAAAATCATATTCCTTATCTCATAATGAATCGATTGACCTATATAACTTTTATAATTGATCAAAAATTCGTAAATTAATTGATGTTTTTTCATTTTTTTGCACTTAAAATTCCTTTTTTTAAAGAATTTTTCGAATTAAATTTTATATTATTAATATATTGCTTTTTCTATAAGAAAGCAAATTTGTTTGCTAACTTTGAAACGAAATACTCACGAAATGGACATAATTTTCACCTAGTTTAATTTGATGTAGATTACCTAAATAAAATTAAAAATATTTGAAAAATTCTTTTGTGCTCGATAATCTTTTTCTAGTGAAACTACAGTAGTATTTAGTAGTAGTACAGCCGGGACTCTCTAGGTTGCAGTCAGTTGTTGTCAGTCGTTAGGAAATAATGTGTCCTGAAATGCAGGCCCCTCGTTGTGTTACTTGCTTATTCCTCGGCTTATTCGTCCCATAGTAACAGTCAGTCTTTGAGTCACATTGTTTCAGTATTTATATTCGCATCATGTTTTTAGAATAAGCAATGAAAATTGTAAAATTTTTTATTATTTATTTAAATGTTTTGTTAATTATTATTTTTTATTGTTTTTGTGATATAAACCATTTATGAAGGTCGCTTTAACATTTTTATAAAGAATCATGAAGCTTAGTGGCATTTAAAATGGTCTAAAAGCAATTTTAAAAAGAAAAACTTGTTCGAAATTTTCTGGGTATGGGATCTCAAAAATGCATACATACCACACCCGATGATTGCAACGTAGAGAGCCCTGACTGTAGTAGTAGTAGTAAATCTATAATTTAATATTTATTATTTTTAAGGAATCTATTCTGGATATTCGGATGCCAATTTCAAAACCTGGACAACCTCTGGTTATACATTCTTACATGGAACATTTTCCATTTCCGTTCTACATGATATTGAGAGATATAAATGCTCTGCCTGAAATTTTAAGTGATGCTCTAAGACAATGGTTTGAATTAATAGGCAATATGGATAGTTAAAATGTAATGCCAATCATTATTAAAACAAGGAATTCTTTGACAAATTTTATGCATTTTATTATTGTAAATAAATTTGCTAATTGAACTTGTAATAAACTAGGAACTATTTATATTTTATTATAAATTGTATTATAATTGTTAATAAATTAATAAAATAAATATTTTATAATAAATTGATTTATTCTCTTAACCAATTACAGATTTTGTATTATTTTGGCTCTGGAAAATTGAGAAAGAATTAATCGAATAAAGTGTAGAAGAGAGAGTCCTAAAATGGACATATTTTCGATTTAATGCTCTAGACTCCAAACCGAATAAGATATATTGAAATGTATTATACTGAATGAAAGTACAACGTATTAGATAATTTATAATCACGAGGGTAAAATTGTATTTAACATTTTTAAAGCATTTTCCTAATTTTTAAAATTTGCGATCTTAAAAAAACTGGTCTTAAGATGTACACTAAAGTGATTCAAAAAAACGTGATTTTCGAATTTTTTAAAATCGTGAAACAGTTCCATATTCTTTATGACCAGTGAAGGCTTACCCATTTTTTTTTAATTTTTTGATCGATAACACAGTCCTAATGGGTCAGTTTCTAAAATGGGTTAGGGTGATTCTTGTAGGTTTTTTCGCGCTGAACACGAATTTGTTGTCTAAAATGGTCCATCACGTCAAGGTTTTGAGTAATTAATGGCTATTTTTGCTATTTTTGGAAATTTTTTCTGGAGGATCGAAATTTTTTCATTAATTTTCTATAATAGCTTCGTTTAGTATGTATTGCAGCTTTAAAACCCATTTTAAAAATTAATTTACGATGATTTTTAAAGAAGTTATGAATATTTGAATTTATGAGATTTAACCACATTAACCCTTCTTCGCACGAGTTTTCTACTTTCTTAATTTTGAGCTTTATTTTCGGATTCAGCGGATCATTTTACATGGGAAATAAGAGTAAAATGTTGTAGATCAAAGAATTTTTAGATAAAAAAACATAAATGTATATAACATATATTTTAATAATTAATTAATCTTTCAATATTTTATTGATTATAATTTTAATTAAGTACCTAGTAAATTTTTAAAATGAATTTCAGAAATTCAGAATAGTGAAATATTAAAGATTTAAATTTTTGTATTGCAGACCTGAAAAAGTAAAAGTATACAAATTTCAAGTAATAAAATGCCGGGTTGAAAACAGGCCCGTAGCCAGAAATTTTTTTTCGAGGGGAGCCCAAAATTCCACACCCGTAGCGCCCGTAGCAAAAAAATTTTTCGCAGAAATTTTTTTTTTTAATGAGTAACCCTCTGACTTCTGTTCTGGAAGTTCATCATACAGGAAAAGTGAAATCCTTTTTAGAGAATTCACAATAATCCTTTTTGTCATGGCCAACTTTTCCCCTAAATGTGGGGTAAAGTCGGCCACCATTATAAACAGGTAGAATATGTTAGTTTAACGTAAAATAATCATGGAAAATAAAGTTAATTAAAAATATATTAGAAATTAATTCTTTAAAATAACTACGCTCCTGAGAGTTCAAGCAGCGACGAACACTGCGCATGCGCCGAAGGATAAGGGTGGGGAAAAGACAAGGAACTGGCAGACAATCTTGGGCCTTTGTGGCGTCGGTTCGTTTTTCTGGGCAGTGATGTACTGCGTTTAATTTGCCTATAATTATCGATAAATCTGAAATCCATAAGTCCTCTAAAAGCGCGCAAGTTCTTCGTGATTCGAGTGGACTCTCAAGTGTTCTAAATTACGTCTTTTACTAACTTTATAAACTTACGCAGTTTCTGCGACCTTTCTTTTAAACAGTGTTAATAAATTGTTCTTATAATTTTATTTCCTGTGTGGAATTACTTGCCCATCCACTTACCATCCACTCAAATTAAATAAAAGCTAATAAATACAATATCTATAGTATATGAAATATATATTTATTTAAACTTTATATTATGATTTGACAAAATTTCTTTGTCAGGTTTTTAACATAACCTGAACAAAAAAAAAAGTAACGAATCCGAATTATTCAAAGTTTTAAATTAGAAAAATAAAATCTTCGATGCACCCTTCTCATTTTTAAGTTTTAGTTTAGAAACAACATTTTCTATTCTTACATTTTGGACAGTGGAAACAAGTGGAAAAAAATGATTTAAAATATTTTTGTATATTCGAACCATGGCCGACTTTTCCCTACAAAAGTAAAATTTTTAGAAAAACTGATTTTTTACAAAATTTTATAAACCCATAAAGGTTATTTTTGTTTGTAAATTATGTCAGAGACATGAGCAACGCGATGCACAGTTTGATTTGGCATACAAAAAATTTCAATAATAATTTACAACTACCTTTTTCACACTACTTATTTTTTAGATAAAATAGGCATGCACACAAAAATATTATTTTTATTAAAACTAACCCAGGAATTTGCGTCAAGTATTTTTTAAATTCAAGTTTGACATTTCTATTAACAAAAACAAAAAAAAAATTTTAATTTTTTTTTTCTAAAAAAAGGATAATTAAATACTTTAAAAATAGGTGACCGACTGGCCGACTTTTCATGACAGACCGACTTTACCCCATTTTACGGTACCCTAGCTAACAATTTTTGAACCCTAATATTTTATGACTTCAAATTTCTGCAATTTAATTATTTGAAATTTATAATTAAAAAACTTAGAATTTGGGATATTTCACGATTCCAAATATCTAAAATTTATTGTTATAAACTTATATTTAAAGAAATTATAAGGTATCTCGTAAACCATAAATATTACGTTAAAACTGATACCATTTTTTAAATCAAAGTGAAAGGGATATTTAGTAAACATAATAGAATCATGAAAGTAGTTTAAGTACATTAAAAACAAATATCATGTTGAAATAAATAAACATTATTTTTAGCGTTTACACTAAAGGTCACCAAAAGTATTTATGTTGGTCATAAACCGCAAAAGGTTGTCACAAATCAAATGAAAGAGACCTAGTAATTTTTGAGTAAGTAAATGTTGCAAATGCTATCTGAAGATGCAATGAAACGGCACAAACAATTCAGTGATTCCTGCTAGTGAGTTTTCCAGTAAGTTTGTATCGGTAAGGACCTTAAAAATCAAAACTTTCTTAAGCTCGCTCTATGCAGACTCTGTCAATCACATTAATGTTATTACTAACAGGGTTGGTACTTCTTTGAGGCATTTACTCGCTCAAGAACTCCTAGAGTCCGTTTCGAAAACCATCACCTGACACGCTCTATCAAAGCAAAATGTAAAAATTTTGCAATCATTTTGCAAAAGCAAAATCCATTAATTTCATAAATAGCTTTGACTTAAAACAATACAACAATATATTAAATTCGAATGGTGCAATTCTCGACTTGATCTTTTCCGACGCTGAAACAACCGTATCTGAGGATCGCCACCACCCAGCTATTGAAGTTCAGGTAGCTTATGGTTACCTCCATGAATTTACTGTATTATCTTTTGCGAACAATTCAATGGACCCAAAAGAGCTCCTTATCTTTAACTTTCGTAAAGCTAAATTCGACGGGTCGCATGCATTTCCTCCAAAACCCAATTGTACAAATTTGTAATTCTGCGAACTTGCATTTGTCAGAATTTGTAATTCCCCGAACTTGTATTTGTCTCAACTTTTAACTTCCCTCATTTGTACTGATGACTTGCGCAAAGCATATGGATCTACTGGTATCTCAAAAACTTAAAAAGTTGACGTTATTTTAGAACACATGTCACGTTGTTTGAACTTTCTGGACGAAGGCGGACTAGGTAGGTAGTCAGAACAGGCTGAAGAAACAATACATTGACAATTTTTGAAAATTATTGAAACAAATTTAAAATAATTTTAATTGGTGATCAATCCTACTCAAAAAGATTGAAGAAGACTGTAGCTGAGTTCTCTTTTCAGCATCTTTGAGTTTATACGTTACAAATTTTTTATAAACTTTCAACTTACATTCTGTTAGTTAAAACATGATTTTGTGTTCAAATAAAAGTGTAATTGAAAATCTTTAAGATAATGAAAATCTTTTGCTATTAATTTAACACCATATCTTCACTTTAATTGTATAAAAAAACCTTATCCAAAGTAATTAGGCATACAGTGTCTTCCATTTATATGAACTTCTGACGAACCTCACAATTGTACTTGACTTTTAATTTTCAATTACACAATTTATTTTTTAATTAAAAATAAATAAACTTAACGGTGTTCCACAGCCAAAGTTTTAAAACACGTTGGGGATTGCCCCCAACGTTTTTTTCTTAAGTACGGTCCTCACTCGTATTTATAATTCACTAATTATTTGTGCACAAATAGTACACAAATTGGAAAAAAAGGCTTCGTCCTGACAATCGTACGACACTAAAAAAATTAACACATTAAACGCGGAACGATTTAATTATTGGATGTCAATTTAGGATGGGAAGTACGAATGGGACTTTTTGACACATTTCATAAACATTGATGTGAGGGCTATCGATGATCATATGCAGACATCTTCACACTGTGTCATATGTAACAGGAAGTCAGGACCGTACTTAGGAAAAAAACGTTGGGAGCAACCCCCTACGTCTTCTTAAACTTTGGCTGTGGAACACCGTTAACTTGGAGGTTAAGTTACACTATTGTCTTTTTTTTGAACTGTCAAAACGTGGTTAGCAGACGTATTTGCTAAACAGACCACGCATCCTGTCGTACGCAAAGGCAGAAGATGTCGCAAACGCAGACCGCCAGATACAGCGCAAACGGCGATAAGTAGTACGACCGCGCAGATCTACAGCGAGCCGCGTCAATATATCGACCTGCTTGCTTGCACATTTGCTTGCAAATCAGGCATTCAGCTCTAGGCAGGCCCTCCAAGCCACAATGTATTTTGTCTACACGCTCTGTTTCAGCGACCTGTCTATCGCAGCGCTAGTGTCGCTACGTAGGTGAATGGCAGAATGCTTGTGTGTGGCAACAGATACAAACATTCTGCCATTAACCTACATAGGAACACTAGCGCTGCAATACACAGGTCGCTGAAACAGAGCGTGTAGACAAATACATTGTGGCTTGGAGGGCCTGGCTCTAGGGAGCGAGCCGAGGAACATCTCGGCTATACCCCTCTGACTCACCAGATACCATCGTCTTGATTCTCCAAGAATGGTACCTGGAGAACGTTCTGGAGATTTTAGCATTGGTTCTCCAATGGAAAATCGAAGGCACAAGCTTTTACTTTCCTCTAGCCAAGGTCGTCGTGAGATTTGTCACGGTACACCGTGGTGTTTTAGGCACGATCAAGTACTGGACATCTACTACGTAGACGAAGTAATCCTGTTTGAAGTACGAATGGTCAAGAAATTCGAGTTAGTTGCAAAAGAACACTATGAGGTAGGGAAGTGTTCGGAGCAATTTCAAATCAAATATTATTTTGTTATTTCTTACTAATAGAAATCTTGAGAGTTTTACTGACTAAATCTATCCCAAAGCGACAGTAGAAATTAAGTTAAGAAATTTAAAGTCTAAAATCTATTTTACCAGAAACCTTGGCTACGGCGATCAAATTTGGAGCATTGCAAAATTTCACTTCGTTACAAGCTAACCAGTTGAAATTAAAAATAATGTTTTTTAACAAATTTCTTTTGAACAAGAACATGTTTTATTTAATTAAAAATGAATTTTAGAAGCTGTAAATAAATACAAAATAATGCCCTTTACCTTTTTTTAAATAATAGTTTATTGTGCACCGGGACGTAAAAAACACGTTTCTCGTCCGAACTTTGTTTGCAGTACAAGGTGCACCGTGTAGAAATTAAATTCTTTTCTTTTTTACCAAACAGAATTAAAATTTTTCATTGCTTTTTTTTATTATTTCAATTTAAAAATGTTTATGTTTTTGTCAAAATCTAAGATATTGGATGTAGAAGTTTAAAAAAATTGTTTTTAACACTCTATTTCTGCCATTTGTGTGATTTACTGCCAATGAAGTATCCAAAAATTCACAGACTGCTGCGGTATCTATTCTATTTATATAGAAATCAAATATCAAATATTCCAAAAATAAAAGGGTCAAAAACATTTGTATTCTTCATTTTACTTTAAGAGTTATTAAAGTTTTTGGAAGACTCATGCAGACTATAGCAATTTGGGTATACTTGGTAAACTAAGGAGTTTAATTTTCGAGAAGCAACATGGTTTACTCAGCAAACTTTCATTTGCGTTTTGGTTATTGTGGGAGATTAGAAGGTATACTTTTCAAAATTACGTAGACGGATTAGAATACTGTTTGGTATACTTTGGATATAGACCATTTAGGATACCATTTAGAATACCAATTCCAAGACAAACTTGTCTCTTCACGGGACATGTCCTTCATTTATTTTGGAACAAAATAACCTAGTGCAAGGAGATTAAAATAACCAATTATAGATGAAATTAAGAATACAGAAAAAATGCAGTTAAAAAATTCTGTAATATACACTAATTACGATTTTTACAATTTTTACAATTAGAATGTGTTAATTTCTCCGGCTCAGTAGATCTATAATTTGGTGTCCATGGTCCACGGCTAGCATATGCATAAAAATCCATAGGATACGGCTCTTCTTTATGAAATTCAGTCATTCTTAACGTTACAGCAGCTTCATAAGGATTTAAAAGAGGTTTAGGAAATGATAAACCCCAATCTATACTTAATCTTGGACAAGCAACCTATAATAATAATAATAATAATAATAACAATAGTAACAATAATAATAATAAGTTAAAATTTTATGGCTCTCTATTATTAATTAAAATTAAAAGAACATCGATCTGTAGAAGCAACTTGATTCAGGTTTTAAATTTTAAACACATTTCAAAAAAACACATAACACTTTTTTCAAATCGCTTATTTCATTTGCGACGTTTCGTCAATGGTCCAGTGACCTCAACCGGATGTAACAAATTATAAGACATTGTGAAAGAACGAAAATTTTAACACTAAAAATAATTTTAAACAACAGTTTTTTTAAAATAAAAAATGCTTTACACCTAGTAAACAATTTAAAAATTAATCCAAATCATCACCAAAGGTGATTTGTCAAACAAGTCTTTTTTTCGTCAAGGTACAGAACAGACGTCAAGCATCTATTATGGGGTGTGACGCTGCAATTTTTTTTTGTTAACAAGTGAATGTTTTCTGTTTTCCAGCAAACTTAAGTGTTGTCTGAAAATATACATTTTATATGCGACTTTCTTTGCTTTTTCTCTAACGCAGTAGAGACTACCTGCAACTCAGACCCTGGCTATTTAACATCTAAATATCTAGAACTCAATCTCAATTTGTATATCCGATTTCCTAGAAATCACGATTGAAAGAGCATGCGATCTTATGTGAGAACATAGGAACGAATACATGCAAGTTCGTATACCTGATAAGAGTAAAAAGATAGAAATCCTATCAGTTTGAATCATTTCTTATCCGTGAGATAATCACCTCCTTTGAATACCTATTTTCTTAATGCCTATACAGATTACTTTTTCTATCTTTCGTCAATAACATCAATTTTTAATCTCTTTCAGTTTTTCCTTATCTATTTCAGTCTATTTCGTAACATTGTAACTGCAGGTATTTTTCATAATTACGAATATCCTATCTATTTCAATCAAGAATTTTCAATCTTTGTCAATCTCTTATTACTCTAACTCTATATTATTCCTTTTTTTTTTTAGTAAATAAACTAAATAACTAGTTCCTTTTAAGCATCTTTCTTTAATCTCACCGTACCCTGTCGATACAAAATACCTTAAAAATGACTGGCTAAAATACCTGAATGAATTCAGTCACTTTTGAGGTACGATTTAAATGATTTCGTACCTAGAAAATACCTAACAGTTTGGGTCTTTATTAGGGTTACTTTATGGCCTTTTAAACACTGAAGAATTTTATGATGTCCTCTCATAAAATGAAAGGTTTTTTAAAATTATTTTAAAATTTTTAAATTATTTATATTATTTAATCTGATTTTATACTCGTTTTTCAATAATTGAATTCTTTACATGTTTATATGAAAAAAAATTAGTTTATACCAAAAATTTTATATCGCCGTAATTGTTAGAATTTACAGATTCTAAATTTTAAAAAACCAAAATTCTAACTTAAATATTTAAACAATTTTATTTATTAAGAAATAAATTATTTTACCAGTACATTTGTTAAATTTCAAATGTTGAAAAAGGGACGAAAGAGGTCGTAAAGCTTTGAAACATCTGAAAAGGATTAAAAATTAGAAATAAAAATTTCTCTAAATTTGTAATGAGAAATTTATAAATTGAGAATTTGCATTCTACGTGTTTTAACAATTCTATATATCTAATTTTTCCCCAAAAATTTTGTTTCCAATGAAAAATATTAATATTTATAATAATTACCTGTCATTTAATATACAGTCGAACCTGGATCAGTGACATTCCAAGGGACCTAGAATTTTTTGTCACTTATAGAGGTTTTCACTTATGGAGGTCGAAGAATATTAATTAATTGGTTTAAAAAGTCTGTCAGTTTTGTTTATTTTTGGACTTTACTATTATTTACATGCTTCTTAAGTTCATAAATTTGGTCAAAAACGGATTTATCAATTTTTGTCGAAAATTCAAAAAATCTATGAACCGTTTCTAGAGCAGCTAAAGCTTTTTAATGATTAGGGATTTCTACTTCTTCGTCATATACTAACTATTATTTCAACAGAGCGCCTTTGTTCCGATATATCTAATGAAATTTTAATTATTGTTTATTGACTACTGCCTTTTAGAAAAAGATTTTATTTAAATAAAGAAGAGATTTTCACTTATAGAGGTTCGAGAGACGTTTCTTTCAGTTGTAGAGGTCTTGCCGAAAAAAAGACTGGTCACTTTATAGATTACTCACTTATAGAGGTTCTTACATGGGAAATTGAAGGGACCTGGTGATAGCCAGTCACTTATAGAGGTTCTTCACTTATCCAGGTTTCACTTATCCAGGTTTCACTTATCCAGGTTCGACTGTAATTGATTTTAAATTTTTTTTTAAATATTCATACTCGTCAAAAACAAAAGATTTATAATTTTTATGGTTTCAATTAAAAATTTGCAAATTGCAAACTTTTTGAGTCATAAAACTTTTGGGTTACATAAACCATAAAAGAAAAAAATACCGTTAGGCATCGATATTTCACTTCAACGTAGATTTATGATCCTATTGAAACCTAAATAAGTAATCGCGACATTTAAAAGGACTACCTATGCAAAGCAGAAAATAGTCCCTGGTATTGTAAAAGTAAAAATGACTGAAGAATACCGATCCATCATTTTTGAGGTATTTTCTATTGAGAGGATATGCTTTCTAAATTGCTCTCCATAGCATCTTATCTCCTAATGAATAAAATGAACATCCTATCCCTTTTCAATCTCCTCTTTTTATCCTAACCAATTTTCTTAATCCCTACACATTACTTTTTCTGTCCTTGTTTAATGACATCAATAACCAATTTTTTTCAGTTTTTCCTTCTCTATTCCAGTCTATTCCCTAACATTGAAAACTGTAGCTATTTCTCATTAAACGGTTTATAAACCGTTTAAGGAGGTTTATCCAAAAAACCAATTTCTACAGATTCTTATAAAATTTTAATGACATATTAAATGCATTACTTTACATGTACCGTTACAATTTTATTGAATTTTACCTTTCCGTTTATAAGATATAAATTTATAAAGTTGGGACTTTTACATGGAAACAGTAACAAAACAAGCAAAATGACTATATTTTAATTAATTATAAAAACACGGTTCTACAATTTTTTTTAAAAAAACTAATATATTTTAAACTGCAATATAATACAACTTTTACAACAATATTTAATTAATTTACCGTACCGTTGTTAAGAAAATGTTATTCAAGGGTAGTATTTCTTCACTATTTTGAAATAATCAGGAAGAAAAACTTTCAATAGCTTGAAATTTTTAACGGAAAATTTTTTTTTCAATAAAATTTTTTTGTGTAATGATTTTAACTACAAAACACTATTTAGAAACCAAATTATAAGAAGAAATAAAATTAAAAAAATATTTACTATCATGGTCTGATAGAATGAGAACCGCTTGAGGGTATAAGCGTCCTTAATAACAAACTCACTAGGGTATCTGTCCTGCAATTTGATGACAGAATAAGGGATTAATGGCGGATCCAGACAAGGGTTTTGAAGGAGGCGATATATGAGATAGAAAGAGACAACAATATAGTGCTATCTCTTTCTCTTACATAGGATAATCTATGGCTTTGGGGGGGGGGGGGCGATCGCCCCCATCGCCTCCCGCTGGATCCGCCCTTGTAAGGGATGAAAAGAGATAAAATGTTTTAAGTTTCAGTAATAGAGGTAAGGATAGAAACGATAAGATATAGACATACTTGAACTCAGGTTATAGAGTTAGGGATAGGAGGAGCTAAAAATAAACGATAGTTCTGAAGAATAGAAAAAGATAGATATACTTTAAATCAGGTTATAGATTTAGGTATAAAATGAGATAAAAATAAAGGATAGTTATGAGGAATTAAAAAAGGTCCAACCCTGATAGAAGTAAACGGATTCAAATTTTATCCGTTTGAATTCATCTTTTATCCATTGATATCCGTTTGAATACATTTTTCTATACTTCTCCATCCATTTGAATCAGCAGTCTATCCGTCTATCCTTTTAAATCCTTTTTATATTTGTTCAGCTCAAACGTATTAATCCGCGCAAATCATTTTCTATCCGTTACAATCCTTTGATCAAAAATATGTTTAACTATCCGTCTACATTTGCGGGTATGTATCCGCCTGATAGTCCTTATCTATCAGTGAGCAACTCATCACTTGTTTATTACTGATAAAAAATGTATTAGCATTAATTATTTTCTAACCGATTTCATCGTTTGATTAAAAATAGTGTCTGGCTATCTGTTTGAATCCGCAGTTTTCTATCCGCCACATAATCCTTGTCTATCCCGGCAAGAAGGCCAAAATTGAAAAAAATTGAAAAATTGGATTGCGTCAATAGTACAGTAAGAATTATTCAATTTTTTTAAATTCCATTTCTTGCCTATTATTTTGTATTCTCTGCTGTTATAGAGTTTCATGAAAAAATAAATCACTTTCAATTCCCTTTTAATATTTCGATAATTTGTTAATTATTTTCAATTACCTTCTAGTGTTTTAGTATTCCAATCTTTTTAATTATTTTCAATTCCATTTAAAATAAAGGAGTCACAACTTAAATATCTCGAAACTTTAATGGATCTTACAGCCTGAGGTAGTTGGATGGACAGAGTGTCCGTCTCGTGCGTTGAAAATTCGAGTTCGAATCTTCGCACCGATGGATTTTTTTTCTGTTAAAAGCTGTAAAGTATGATTGAAAATAATTCAATTTAGTTTATTTTCAGTAGCTTACAAGAAATACAAAAGAATAGGCAAGAAATTGAATTCATAAAACTCATCAACTTTTTATCACTATCTCTTTCTATACTACCTCTCACTCACTTTTCTTTTTTTTTACCTCTTTTTACACTTCAATCATTCAATTACCTCTCCATACACTCTTTTCATTTACACCCTCGCTCTTCACTCTACACTTACAGTTATTATTTATAAATTTTCCACGAAACTATTTCCCACTCACAAACGCGTCAGCTACATATCGGTACCGGAAACGGAAGCCTTAAAAAAAAGAATTGAAATTTAGGAAAAATAATAAAAAATCTTAAAAAATAATTGAAAAATGATAAAAATAATTTAAATTTGAAATATGATGAAAATAATTTAAAATTCAGATAAATAGTTAAAACAATTAAAATTTGGAGAATAAATTTGAAGTCAATAATGGCAAAATGAAAATAATACTGGTGAATTAAAAAAAATTAATTTCATTTTGCCAATTATAATAAAAAGCTTAGCAATAAATAATGAAATTGTTTTATAGATACAAAAAATACAAGAAAATCGTAGATATAATTGAAAATTACAGATTAATAATTAAATTTTTTTTTTTGAAATAATGAAAAAGAACGTAGGAAATATCAGATAAATAGTTTCATATTTGCAAATAATGAAAAAAATTGAAAATGATTAAAAATTTAAGAATATAATGGGAAATTTAAAAAAAATACTGTAATATTTTAGAAATAAATAATTGAAAAAATTAAAATAACGAAAAATTGTAGAAAACAATTGAACATTAAAAAAATGATTGAATTTGAGATAAACTAATAAAAATTTAGAAAATTAATTGAAAAATGATTAAAATAATTAAAAGTTTGAGAAAATAATGAAAAAATAATATAAATAACTTAAAATTGAACTAAATAATTAAACTCTGAGAAAATAATTGAAAATATTACATAATATATTTTAAAAAAAGGAAAATTAAAACAAATAAATCATTAAAAGATAGAGAAAATAAATTAAAAAATATAAATATAATTTAAAATTGATAAAGACAATTTTTAATATAAAATAAGTAAGGTAAATGTCCCTATTTGTGGACACGTACCAATTTGTGCACAACTGAGTTTAAATGTTTAAAATAAATATCACACAATATAAAAATAATATAAAAAACATATGTTTTTAATTTTACCTTTTATATACTTCGTCTTGATTTATGTTTCATGATTCTTGTTCACTTAGAAAACGAAAAATTAAATATAAACTTTGACCGTGTCGTTGGTTTTGACAGATCAAGAAAAATATGACAAACGCCATGCATTTTTCATGTATGTTCACAAATTGGTACAATAACATTATTTCATTAAAACACAATAATTTATTATATTTTGATAATAAAACCTGAATCAAAATCATTATCAATTCAGAAAAGGATTGGCTTCATTTCAATGCAAAAAATTATTTTTATAGAAGAATTAAAATCTAATTTTTTCTTTATTTATTTTAGTACAATTCTTAGTAGTGCACTAATTGGGAATTTACCTTAATAGCAAAAAATACAGAATATAGATACAAAAAATACAAGAAAAAAGTAGATATAATTAAAAACTTTTTGGAAATTATGAAAAGAACGTTAGAAACATCAAATAAATAGTTTAAAATTTGTAAATAATGAAAAGAATTGCAAATGATTAAAAAATCGGGCAAGTTCGAGTTACACTCGCACTAAAACCGAGGGTTCCGTACACAAAAAAAAATTTTTTAATATATTTGATACTATTAAATATATAATATATAAATATATTATACATATAATATATGAAATATAATATGATATATAAAATATAATATATAATGAATTTTTTATAAAAAATGGACCACCCCCTCCCCTATCTTCCAAAATATTTTACTTAGAGAGTTCAAATTTTGTACAGGAATGTATTGTCAGGTGTAAATTACATAAAAATTATAGAGAACGTGATGGTGATTGCGCTGTCAACGAAAAATCCAGAGATTTTAGAAAAATATCCATAAAAAATACTCAAAAATCATTTTATTTCCTTAACAACGCTATGATCAACTTCTACAATCATGTTCCCTATAATTATTCTGTAATCTACACGTGAAAATACATTTGTGTACCAAATTAGAATTCTTTAAGTCTAATAGTTTGGAAATTCAGGGGGAGATACGACCATTTTTTAGCATTTTTTTAAAAAAATCGTTTTTTTTATGAAAAACGCTATGATAACAGCCTGCAACAAGGTTTTCTATAGTTTTTCTGTAATCTACACGTCAAACTACATATGTGTACCAAATTTCAGCACTCTAAGTACAATAATTTGGCAGATATGATAAAGGGTAGGAATGGTACAAATGATGAAAATAATTAAAAATTCAGATAAATAATTGAAACAATTAAAATTTGAAGTAAATAATGGCAAAATGAAAATAATAATGTCGAATTAAAAAAAAAATTTCATTTTGCCGTAAATAATATGAAATTTAGCAATAAATAATGAAATTGTTTTATTGTCGAAGAAAAAATAATTAAAATTAAAAAATGGTTAAAAGATTTTAAAAATTATTAAAATTTGAGGAAGGTAGATTTAAGATTTAAGGGGAAAAGTGAGAAACAATAAAAATAACTAAAAATTGCAGAAAGTAATTGAAAATTTTAAATCCCAAAAATTTAGTAACTATATTCAATCTACCTTCTACAAATTAAAATTATTTGTTAGAATTTTTTATTCATTCTTCAATTTTAATTATATTCTCTTCGACAATAAAACAATTTCACTATTTATTGCTAAATTTTTTATTATAATTGGCAAATGAAATTAATTTTTTGTATTCACCACTAACACTTCATTGACTTATAGTTAATTTGTAATGATAATTATTTTGTTGTTCATCCATTTTTATTTCAATGAATTGTTTGTGTTTGAAAATATTAGAGCTCATTCAAACATAGAAAATTCTCATAAATTCTCTGAAAGGAGAATATTCTCGGTTATATTATCGAGAATGTAGCAGATTTTAAATTACCGAGAATTTGCAACTCTATATTCACTTTTGATTATTTAAACTCACCGCTCTTTATACTAACTTTTTGTCGATAACACCGAACTCCTGTTGCTCGACTGCAAACGACTAGCTCACCTAAACCATATGGTAAGTTCACTCACACCTGTCACATTTTAAATTTCTATTTTTTAACAAAATTTGTCATTTACTTTTCCTACCAGGCATTTTTCAACTACAAAACAGCCCTGTTTTTAAATTATACCAAAATCACTGCTCATATAACCTTAACTTAAACGCTACAACTCAATTGAATCCCAAATAGCACGGAATATTCCATCCATATTCCTGGAATATTCTATTGGAACATTGGGAACATTCCAAAGGAATATTCTATTCATATTCCGGAAATGTAGAAATGTCCGTCTACTAGAATTTTCTTTTTTACATTCCTGGAATATTTCAGTGAAATATTAGAAAATAATTCTAATGAAACGTGTGATAAATATTCTCATTAAATATGCCGAGAATATTCCTACGGAATATACCTGAAATATTCCTACGGAATATTCTTGTGTAATATATATCAAGAATATTGCAGGAATATTTCATTAGAATATTTATAAACTTTTCAATGCAAAGAAGAAAAAAAATATTTTTAATTACTAGGAATATTCTTGTGGAATATATATAAACTTTTCAAAGCAGAGAAAAAAAAAATATTTTTAATATTTCTAAATTTATTAATTCTTATTAGAATTATTTATTATTTTATTTTTACTCCTTATAACAAATTAAAAATTCCAAAAGGGACGAGAGTATTCGAACCCTAAACCTAACACCTATCTAACGATTCAACAAGCTCGCAGCTATTTTATCTGTATAAAAATAAGAAACAAAACCAAGTAGATATACTTTTAACACATATCTAAAATACTTAAACTTTATCCAGCTTTATTGTAGAATTTTCATACCAATAAAATAGCTGCGAGCGTTAAATCGTTAGATAGGTGTTATGTTCGGGGTTCGAATCCTCCCGTCGCGTTTATAATTTGTAATTTGTTATAAGGATTAAAAATAAAATAATAAATAATTCTCATAAGAAATAAATAAATAAATTTAGAAATATTAAAAATATTTTTTTTCTCTGCTTTGAAAAGTTTATGAATATTCCAATAGAATATTCCTTAAATATTCCTGATATATTCTACAAGAATACTCCTAATATTTAAAACGATTTTTTTCTTCTCTGCTTTGAAAATTTTATGAATATTCCAATGGCATATTCCTGGAATATTCTTGATATATTCCACTGGGTATATTCCGTAGGAATATTCTCGGCATATTAAATGAGAATATTTATTACATGTTTCATTAGAATTTTTTTTTAATATTCCGCTGGAATGATCCAGGAATGTAAAAAAGGAATATTCTAATAGTCGGACATTTCTACATTCCCGGAATATGAATGGAATATTCCTTTGGAATGTTCCCAATGTTCCAATGGAATATTCCAGGAATATGGATGAAATATCCCGTGCTATTTGGGATTCCGCACAAGCTGAAATAATACGGCAAAACATCGCAGTTCGGTCTAGACACCAAACCGAGTACGGTACTCATTCATGCTCAATTATTTCGGGGTGTGCCCAATTATTTTTCTTTTACTGGGGAGGTAATGCTTGTCTTTAACTCGTCTGGCTCTTTCACTTTGCCTCTGATTACTCAGCTTCAACTGAAAGTTACACACCAGTTTTTTAACGGATACTTCAAAAGAGTACACTTTTCCATGGAAATATCGAATATAAAACAACAAAGTAAAGTTAATTTTTAATTAATAACTGATAATAGTCATGTTATAGTAAATAATTACCTGTATGAAAGCGTCTATACAAATAAATAATTTCAATTTATTTGGAAAGATTTCTGAAAGCAGAACTACGATATTTTGCTTCTTTAATAATTTCAAACGCTTTTGTAAATTTGAGAGAACATTATTGCTTCCTTGACGACCAAGAGTGCCCAGTAACAATCCAAATTTTTCGGATTTTACAGACTGGTTAATTACTTCTTCTCGACACTTTTGCATCAATTCATAATTATAAAATTCTTCAGTAACTTGTTTAGCATATGGATCATACTGAAAAAATCTCAATTTAGGATTGGCTATCATCACTGCTTCTAAGTGAAATCTTCCATCTCCTATATAGACAATAACATCAGCACAGGCAATCCTGGGTGCTGTACAACCTAAAATCTAAAATACAATTTATATATTACTACTGCTTAAAGTAAAATACTTTGATCAAATATACAAAACTTTCATTTCTTCCGACTTAAATAAACCTAAAATTATGATTTCTATTTTTATATTTCTCACATGCTAATATTATGATTATGTTTTTATTCACGAGGGTGAGACAAATTCAACCTAAGTTTTTGGAATTACAAATGTTTCAAGTGTATTTTGACATATGACGACAATTCATTTGTAAAAAGAGATCCTGCCGAAGAGCTTTTTACTCCCGGCAAGAAGCCTTGAAAAGAAAAGAATTAAATTTATTTGACATTTACTCAAAATCGCAATGATTTCTTTTCTATTAAATGCTTGAATTTCCTTCAAATATTTACTTTCAGAAATACAAAAGAATATTTTTGAAATTGATTCCGCTTTATTTTAAAATGATTTAGAATTGAAATTTTTTTTAATTCCAGAAACTTCTTCTGTTCTATAAAACAGCATACGCATTCATGGTTTTTCTATCCCCAATAATTTCTTCTGGAATAGAGTCTACAAAATACTTAATTCCGTAATAGAAAATACAGTTGAGATTTTTTCTTTTCCTGGCAATTCTTTTCACATTTTCAACTCAAAATGCTCAATTATGTTTGTATTTTCAAGTCACGTGTAGCTCAGTGGTTATTTTCATAGACTTGTAATATAAAATTTGGGAATCGATTCTTATATTTATAGGAATTTTTTCAGAAACTGAATTATAAGGAATAGAATTTTGTTATTTTTAATTCATAATGAAAAATGATAAAATGAAGAGAAATTTAAGTATTAAAAAAGAAAAGAAAAGTCCCAGCAAGGTAAAAAAAGTTCTAATGAATTAGCAAAAGTATTCACTGTAATAGGTAAACTTATAGCTAGAATGGAGTCATGGTTAATCCAAATTCGCCATAATAGTAAACATTTTAGTGTTATATAGTGTGAGTCCGTAATTTTAAGAATGTTGATTGACGAATTGACATTCTGAATATAGTTTGAATAGGAGTTTGCTTTAATAAGTGATTTCCGATTAATCAAATATTTACTGTTTCTGCTTTTGCCAATTCCCATATAGCATCAGACTTTCCAGGAAGTTAACAGGAAGTTAACTTAGGAAACTAACCTGGTAAAAAGGGAGAAATGGAAAAAATTAAAAAGTTGGAGATTTTGCTAGAAATACGGAAATATTCAATTATTTTGAATGCGCGATTTTTCCCTTTTTAAAATATCACTTTCCAGCAATAGAATTTCTGAAAAATGAATTTTTTTCTATTAGTAGGTAGACACGAGCAATTGGAAGTAATTCAGAATCTGAATTATTTTTAATGCGCGAATGTTTCACTGATATAAGTAACTGCAAAGCGTTTGAAATGAAACTTTAAAAAGTAAAAAATTGTATTGTTTTCAACTGACTACAGAAATAATGAAGAAGCGAGTTGAAGCGAATTGAAAAGTTGGATAATGTAAATATGAGATTTTAGTGACTACCAGTAGAGATTATGAGAAATCGACAATTTCTATTGCTTTAATAAATAACACCCATGTTAGATGGGTGACCGTCTTTGTGATATCGCTATAGCTAGATATTTTTTACTGAAATTTGAAATACTCTCAGATAAGAAGAAATATGAACGCCGAAGCCTTGATGGTATACAAAACAGTTTTAGACCTCCAGATATTCAACAGGAGAAGAAGAGGGTTTGTACCGGTGTAAATTAAAGCTGAATAAGGAAAAGACCGAATATTTTATTTTACAATTATTTTTTGCACTATTAAACTTATTAGATATTTATAAGAACGATATTGAATATACGGATTGTTACATCAAACAAATATGAAATATTTAGGTGATAATTAAATCGAAATTTGCTTGAAATATTTCCTTAAAATTAGCAAGAGAAATTAACCTAAAGAATGACAATGAAATTTCCCCGAAAATAAACTGTCATGTTTCAATAAAAATGATTAGGTTATGTTTATACATTATTTACAAAAGCAAGCTCTTTGGAAACGAGTTAAGAAAATTTTCTGAAATATTGAAATGGCAGTTTTAAGAAAATTTACTTTGTACTTTTCATTAAAAGTAGCCAGGGAAACGGAAAACTAACCTAAAAGTAAACAGAGAATTACTCTAGAAAGTATACTGACCAACTATGGAAAAAGATATTGCCCTACCGATAGAAAACCACTGGAAAATTATTGGAAGCTCACTGGCCCAGTGAGCTACTAGCGCACTAGGGTTTATTGCTACACTCAGGCCAGGTCAAAATTTATTGCTCGTTTTGAGGTAGTCCTTTTAAATTTAGTTTCAAAAGAAACTAAAATTATATTGTCACAAGCCATCTGTGGCTCTTTATTGAATAAGTATATATTTTTATGTAAATTTCTTAAAAAAATATTTTACATTAAAAAAGCTTATTATGATTTAAAATTATTAATTAATTTTATTGTTTATAAATTACAATATTACTTTTTGCAATTATTATTTTATATAAAAAATATAAATGTCTATAACATATATTTTAATAATTAATTATTCTTTAAGTATTTTATTGATTATAATTTTAATTTAGTAGTATAAATTTTCAAAATGAATTTTAGAAATTCAGAATAGTAAAATATAGAAGATTTCAATTTTTGTATTGCAGACCTCAAAAAGTAAAAGTATATAAATTCCAGGTAATAAAATGCTGGGTTGAAAAAAATTAACTTAAATGACAAAAGATTTGGAAATCTACTGTTAAAGCAGGGATCCATTTTAAATCCCCATGTCTATTGTTACCCTAGCTAATAATTTTTGAACCCTAATATTTTATGACTTGAAATTTCTGCAATTTAATTATTTAAAAATTTTAATTAAAAAATTTAGAATCTGTAATACTTCACGATTATAAATATCTAAAATTTATTGTAATAATTTTATATTTGAAGAAATTATAAAATATTTCGTAAACCATAAATATTACGTTAAAACTGATATCATTTTTAAAATCAAAGTCAAAGGGATATGTAATAAACATAATAGAATCATAAAATTAGCTGAAGTTTATAAAAATAAGTATAATGTTGAAATAAATAAACATTATTTCCAGCGTAATTATTTTTATGCCCGAAGGTCACCAAAAGTATCTATGTTGGTCATAAACCGCAAAAGGACCCAAGAAATTATTTTTACCTCTTAAGGGTTTCCAGTGGTATTTCCCATTGCCATAAATCAGACTTAAAAGACCCAATAAGTTTTCAGTGAGTAAATGTTTCAAACACTATCTGAAAACGCATTGAAACGGCCCAAAAAACTCTGTGATTTTCGCCAGTGAGTTTGTATCGGTAGGGTGCTGGATGAAATTTACATAACTTTAAAAAACTACTAAAATAAATAAATTATTGATTACACTGCTAAGAGTAAAAAGATATAAATCCTATCAGATTGAATACTTTTTTATCCGTGAGATAGAAAGAGTCTTCAAACCTGTTTTTTGGGGCCATTCATTAATTACGTAAGCATGATTTTAGCTAATTTTGACTACCCTGTTTACGAAATTTGATAGGATTTGATAGAAAAGAATTTCTATCAATTTGAATCCGTTTTCTGAATCCAAAATTTTATGTACTTTGTATACGTTTCTATCAAACATTTGGATAGAATCTCTATCAAAATCAATACTTCGCATTTGATGGAATTTGGTAGAAAGAAATTTCGATCAATTTAAATCCGTTTTTTGAATCAAAAATTTCAAGTACTTTTTATACGATTATATCAAATCTTTGGGATAGAATCTTTATCAAAATCAATACTTCGCATTTAATAGAAAGTAATTTCTATCAATTTCAATCCGTTTTTGAATCCAAGTTGCCATTTACATTGTATACGATTCTATCAAACCTTTTGGATAGAATCTCTATCAAAATCAATACTTCGCATTTATTAGAAAGGAATTTCTATCAATTTCAATCCGTTTTTGAATCCAAATTTTCATTAACATTGTATACGATTCTATCAAACCTTTTGGATAAGAAAGTATACGAATTTTCCGTCGAAAAGATTTGATTAATTTTTAATCCCAAAATTTGGATAGACAAGTATTCGATTTTCCGTTTGATTAAATTTGATAGAGTTTCTATGCAAATGATTTGCTAAGATTGTATTTTTAATCCGTATTCTGAATCCATTTGAATAATTTTAGGAATATCCTAATAATATCCGTAGTTCATCCTTAGGATATCAACGGGAAATGCTCATCAGGATCCCACCAGACATCGTGAAGAGAGATTCACAAGACATCATTTTGAATTTCAAAATGGTCAAAATATTTTTCCGGTAGTTATATATCCACACTGAAAAAAATACTGTGATCAGATTAGACATTTGACTATGGTTAACAGGTTATGTAGGAGTTTGACATAATGCATCGGTGCGCCACTGTCGATTTTACCTAACCTTACAATGTCACTCGCGGTTTCACACAGTCGTATGGCTAAAACACAAATACGTATGGCTGTTCCCAAAACAGCAATAAAATATTGCCAATCTGCCCATAATTATTGCAGTTCCACGGAAATATTTTTTTCAGTGCAGGAAAGCAGGGATTTTAATATCCACTGGATATCCTAAGGATACCCAAAGATATCTTTCTCATTACCTGAAATCAGAAAACGTTTCTATTTAATATTTTTAGAGTTATAACAATTAAAAGATCCCGGTTTGTACAGACTACTATGTGCACTTGTCTTTTCTTTTCGCTCTCCAGTATAATCACTAATTTGCTTCTAAGGTCTTCTTCTTCGGAGTGCATACATATATTGTAAAATCTGAAACCCAGACCTCACTTAATCTGTATTAAAGAAACTGTTTTATTAATTCCGATCAATTTTTTCAATTCTTTACTAATCCAGCCTTCTTGTCGAGTATTTGTAAGTTTTATTCCATTGCTGCCACTACTGGCGCAGCACTGCGTCTATTGTTACTATCCTCTTCGATGTGTCATATTATTAGTTAATAATTTTATTATATTTAGATTTGAAGAGCAGGAGCGAATTTTTCCGTGGTGTGGACGACTTACTTAATGGTTTCAACTTTAAAGTCCAATTCCTGCAAAATTTAAATTATGTTATAACATGTTAAGTTACATAATGGAAATAATAATAATAACACAGGCGTAAAAAAGTAGAAACCTTTTTTCGCTAAGTATTGGGCCAATAATGGTTTACCCTTGGAAATCTGTCACTGCGGACAGTGAAAAAATACATATAGAAATACTCAGCCAATTGTCCAGTACATACATTTGCCAATAATTTGCTACCTGTTATCGCAGAATGAGGAATCATTGGTTAAATCTTGGAATGTAGACATCCGTGCCAATCATTGGCTAACAATATTGGTCCAATGTTTAGCCGATGTTAAGTTTCCGATTGACTGTTATATTCTGAAAATAATGATTATGTATATATGAAATAGTTAGTGGCTTTAGAAGCAAGTTTATTAAAAAGAAGAATTTTTTCTTTTTCAAATATTCATTCTCTAAACGTTTCGGCTCTAAATACTGATGGCCCTCGTTGGTAGAAAATAGATTTATTCTGAAATCAGGGTTGCCAGCAAACCTCGATAGTTCGGCGCCATCTGTCGAAAAAAAATCGCCAAATATCGCCAAACACGGGGAATTCAAAATCACAAATATTTATCTAGTTACCCAATAATTTAATATTGATGGAAAATGAATATTATTAATCTTTTATTCGAATATAATTACTATTATTAAAAGCAGGTCAATCAAAATATTTACAGGATGCAGGAAATTATTTTTGAACTCAGTTTATCATTGAAAAATATGTTTAATATTTAAAATTTCAAGATCGCCAAAAAAAGCGCCATGCGCCAAGTCAAAAAATCAGTCGCCATTTCCAAAAAAAAATCGCCAGTTTGGCGCAAAATCGCCAATGCTGGCAACCCTGTCTGAAATAGTATTATGTATAACAATATTAATATAAGGCTGAAGATAAATTGATGTGTTACGCATTCTCTTTTTTGTTTTTTAGTAATTAATTCTAAACCCAAATAATGCAAAAATCGATATAACCGAAAAATAAAATTTAAAGAACAACAGTATAATAATAACAAAACAAAAAAGAGAATAATACAACAATTTATCTGAAGTTTTTGCAGTTGTCTACTACATTATTAATACTATTTCAGAATAAAACTATTTTCCTTTAACAAGGGCCAGTATTTGGAGCTGAAACGTTTGGAGAATGAATTAATAAAAGAGTAAATTCGTTTTTTCAATAAACTTAACAGTGTAAAGTCACTAACTTCTTCATGCGTTTCTTTTACGAAGTTGACTGTTTGAAAATCAAAAAGATACTGACTGTACGCCCTTAGCAAAAGAGCACAAAGGAAAAGGTCCTGGCGTTGGAATTTTAGAGCCATATGTGTTTCCTTTCAGTTAGAAATGTGTTTAGAAACTAGTCTTGAGTAGAGTCAAGTAATCGCGTTGCATTCACAGATAAAATAAGATAACTAAGAAATAAACTACAATATTATATTAATTTTTAAACAGTTATATTGATATTAATATCTGATTTATTTTTTAATAAAAACATAAAAAAAGTTCGTAATGTCATGATCCAAATATGTTAAACAGTTGCTCATTTACTTCTTTAAAAAGCATTCTCTACAAATCCACTCATAAAATTTTATTTTTCATAGATAAGAATTTAATTATATTTTATATATTTGTATATGGATAAAATATTTTGTATAAAATTTTGTGAGTAAAATTAAGGATTGAATAAGCGGCCAAAAGTGAGACAAATTTTTCTAATTTCGAGAAAATTTAAGAAATACAGTTTTTAACGTAATCCTCAACCAATATGATTTATTATTATTATTTTTTTTTTTAATAGAAATTAAGTCTATAAAAACTAATAAACCCTTATATCTATATATAATTAACTTTCACTAATATTAAACTGCCTTAGATATAAGAATCACTGTTATTTAAAAAACTTAGTATAGTTTTTCTAGTTTTTAATTAACTTTCAGGATTACGTTAAAAACTGTATTTCTTTAATTTTCTCGAAATTAGAAAAATTAGTCTTGCTCACTTTTGGCCGCTTATTTAATCCTTAGTTTTACTCACAAAATTTTATTAAAAATATTTTATCCATAAACAAATATATAAAATATAATTAAATTCTTATCAATGAAAAATAAAATTTTATAGGTGGACTTGTAGAGAAGGCTTTTTAAAGGAACTAAATGAGCTATTGTTTAACATATTTGGAAAAAACTGCAATTGTTCATCAGATTTGAAAATAAAACATAAAACGTTAAATGAATAGTTAAGAATAAACTATTTAAATCAATAAAATTTTTTTTGCAAATTGTGTGTCAGTAAATTTGTTAAAATATATTAAAATAAATTTTTCTTTGAATTTATTTTCATCCTTAAATCGTACAATTTTTAATTTCGAAAATACAATTTCATGACATAACGAACTTTTATATGTTTTTATTTAAAAATAAATCAGATATTAATACCAATATAACTGTTTAAATTTAATATAATATTGTTAGTTTATTTCTTAGTTCTGCTAAAGTTAAAAATTAAATTTTCCCTTAAAACATTATTTCTCTTAAATTATTATTTTATCTATGAATGCAACGCGATTACTTGATACCATTCAAAACGAGTTTCTAAACACATTTCTAACTAAAAGGAAACACATATGGCTCTAAAATTCCAATATATATATATAATCATTATTTTCAGAATATAACAGTCGAAAATTTAACATCGGCTAAACATTGGACCAATATCGTTAGCCAATGATTGGCACGGATGTCTACATCCCAAGATTTAACCACTGATTCCTCATTCTGCGATAACAGGTAGCAAATTATTGGCAAATGTATGAACTGGACAATTGGCTGAGTATTTCTATATGTATTTTTTCACTGTCCGCAGTGACAGATTTCCAAGGGTAAACCAATATTGGCCCAATACTTAGCGAAAAAAGGTTTCTACTTTTTTACGCCTGTGTTATTTTTATTATTTCCGTTATGTAACTTAACATGTTATAAGTAAGTCGTCCACACCACGGAAAAATTCGCTCCTGCTCTTCAAATCTAAATATAATAAAATTATTAACTAATAATATGACACATCGAAGAGGATAGTAACAATAGACGCAGTGCTGCGCCAGTAGTGGCAGCAATGGAATAAAACTTACAAATACTCGACAAGAAGGCTGGATTAGTAAAGAATTGAAAAAATTGATCGGAATTAATAAAACAGTTTCTTTAATACAGATTAAGTGAGGTCTGGGTTTCAGATTTTACAATATATGTAATGCACTCCGAAGAAGAAGACCTTACACTGAAAAAAATATTAATGTGAAAAACAACAATTTGGCTATAGTTGAGTCCATTTTAGTTAAAATGACAAGGATTCCTTGTTCAGTTAGCAACCGAAGAAAAGTTAATTCTAATAAATTAAACTTGTTCGACTTGTAATTCTTAAAAACAGAAAAAAAATTATAAATCAGCTGAAATATTACAATTTCCCAGTGCAAATAAGTTATTTTGTGTCAATTAATCTGTAAAATAATACCAAAGTTTACTAAAGTTTTAAAACTTTTTTTCGAAAATGTCAAATCGCCATAACCTTAAAATATATGGCGACCAAAACTGGTATTATTTACCTTAACCACTAATGTTTGAAAGAGAGAAAGTATTGACAAATGTATTTTAGATAATAAAGAACTTATTGCAGTAATAAAAGCAGTCGATCGCACAATTTTTGGTGTTAATATAATATAATTCCTAATTACTTAGAGTACAAATTATCCTTGTCGTTTTAACTAACCTCCCCTAGCTGGCGCCTTAACTAACAAGGAAAAATGGTTGATTCCTAGTAGACGGGTGCAAGGTAGTTTTTTCAGTGTAGAAGCAAATTAGTGATTTTACTGGAGAGCGAAAAGAAAAGACAAGTGCGCTTAGTAATATGTACAAACCGGTGATGTTTTAATTGTTATAACTCTAAAAATATTAAATAGAAACGTTTTCTGATTTCAGGTAATGAGAAAAATATCTTCGGGTATCCTTAGGATATCCAGTGGATATTAAAATCCCTGCTTTCCTGGATATATAACTACCGGAAAAATATTTTGACCATTTTGAAATTCAAAATGATGTCTTGTGGATATCTCTTGACGATGTCTGGTAGGATCCTGATGAGCATTTCCCGTTGATATCCTAAGGATAATCCGAGGTCTATCATAAATAAAGATGCTTACAAAATTGAAAAGGTAGTTTGAATTAATTTTTGAATTAAAAAATGTTCTCGTGACGTCACGTTTAGAACGATCTCCCCCCCCCCCCATCAATATGTTACGTTTTTTAACGTTTGATCAAGAGTCAACCCTCCCCCTTATAGCGTGACGTTATATGTAAATGCTCCCTATTCGACTTTTCTACGTATAGAATTTGATAAAATTATAATACAGAGCTCTTGATACCAAAGTATTTGATTTTTAGACGGATAGAAATTAATAGATTTTGCATACCAAGATTTTGATAGAATAGAATAAGAATTTTCCATAGATAAGATTTGATTAATTTTTAATCCCAAAGTTTTGATAGAAATGTATTCGATTTTCCGTTTGGTAAAATTTGATAGAGTTTTTATGCAAATGATTTGATAAGATTGTATTCGACTTTTCTACGGATAGAATTTGATAAAGTTTTAATACAGAGCTCTTGATAGCAAAGTATTTGATTTTCAAGCGGATAGAAATTGATAGATTTTGCATACCAAGATTTTGATTGAATATTATAAGAATTTTCCATCGATAAAATTTGATTAATTTTTAATCCCAAAGTTTTGATAGAAATGCATTCGATTTTCCGTTTGATTAAATTTGATAGAGTTTCTATGCAAATGATTTGATAAGATTGTATTCGACTTTTCTACGGATAGAATTTGATAAAGTTTTAATACAGAGCTCTTGATACCAAAGTATTCGATTTTCAGACGGATAGAAATTGATAAACTTTTGATACAGACGTATGTATACAAATGTATTTAACATTATTTAAGTATTAATTTTGATAGAAACTCTATCCACACTTATGATTGAAATTGATTATGTTGTTTAGAAGTACAAGATTTGATACACTTTTTATACAAAATGAAGTATAGACATGTACTTGTCTTTAGTTCAGTATTAATTTTGATTCAAATTCTTTCCAAACTTGTTATTAAAATTGATTGAATTTAGTATTTTTGATAGAATTTGCTAGGATTTTTTATTTTGTATACAATTTGATTAAAATTTGAAAATATTTGTGATAGAAATCCTATCAAATTCTATAATTTTTAATACATTCTTTAAACAGGGTACCCCTCCCCCATGTAAGCACACATAAGATTTGTCGGACCCCCCCCCCCCTATTCTTACGTAAGATTTTTGTATAATTACCCTTAAATTCGTTTAAAAGTATGCTTTTCTCAGAAAAAGTTCATTGCACTAAAGCACATCATTATTTGATATAATTTAAAGATGTCAGCCCTGACAGAGGCGCTGGATGCCGCCGGCGCGTAAAAACGTCCAAAAACATCCAAACTGGATGCGGGCAAATAAACGATTAAAAAACAATAGATGTTATAAAAAATGATTGGGGATAATGAAGTGGGCCTCACTGAACATATAAAAAACAATTTCATGACAAAATTAATTGTTATTAATTATGGAAATATGTAAAAATGTGTGATAGTTTGGTTGTGCAAAAAACACTGACAATAAAGTTTGTCTGATTGAAAACAAACATTGGATTCATAGGCAAATTAAAAAAATATATTACTCCTACTGTTTGTTTACAATTTCCAATTGTTTAAACAAATTATTTAAAAAATATATTTTTTAAAACATATTGATAGGAATCAATTGTATGAGAAAATTTGAGAACAGTGAGTAGAAAATTGGCAAATTAATAATAAAAATAGTGAAAATAAGTAAGTTGTTTCAGCCAACTAACCTACAAAGATTGACCACCAATCAGAGGGGGTCACGTGCTTTTCCACACGAAAATCAAATCACTTTTGTTGACTTAAAGAATATATAAGTACAAAAATCAAAAGTTTGAATAAAAATGATCAATTATTTATTTCTTATCATTATTGAAAGAATAATAATTCATTTCTTAAGAACGAAATGTAACAATTAATTAAATTTAATTTAAAAGTAAACTAATTAAATCCAAAAAAAAATAAAAATAAAAATATTTAACTACCACAAAATTAACAATTAAAAAATAAAACTTCAATTACACAAAAAATAAAATTGAAATATTAGGATAACAAAAATTAAAATGTACGACAGGTAGTAGCAGACAGGGGCACGAAAATAAATTTGCACAAAAAAATCTAATAAAAATCTAAAATAGTTGATCATTCATAGAAATATACAATTTAATTATTTAAATTAATAACAAAAATTATCTAACGCTAAAAACCACCCTAAATGATAACACTCGGAAAAAATTAAAAAGAAAAATATCAATTTGCGCAAAAAATTCTAAAAAATATCTAAAATGGTAAAACATACTCTGAAATATTAATTTTGTCCTTTTATTATACATATGGGTACTTTCTTTCATAATTATGCCTCGCCAGAAAAATTTAGCAAAATACACTAGAAAATTTTCATCCAAAAATCACTTCTTTTTCATGTTTCTAGATCTAATTTCAAACTTTCTCATCTATTAACGAACAAAATTGAACAAAAATTAAAAAACTTACTTACTTACTTACTTTCAACTTGTCAAAAAATGAAAATTCAATCCATTTTTGCCTCGCCAGAAAAATTTGGCAAAATACACAAAAAAATGTTCAAACAAATATCAATTAATTTTCATATTTCTAGATCTAATTTCAAACTTTGTCATCTATTAACGAATAAAATTGAATAAAAATTGAAGGACTGCGCGTTACTTTCAACTATTCAAAAAATGAAAATTCAATCCATTTTCGCCTCGCCAGAAATATTTGGCAAAATACACTGAAAATTTTTCAGTCAAATATCAATTATTTTTCATATTTCTAGATCTAATTTCAAACTTTCTTATCTATTAACGAACAAAATTGAATAAAAATTGAAGGACTGCGCGTTACTTTCAACTTGTCAAAAAATGAAAATTCAATCAATTTTTGCCTCACCAGAAAAATTTGGCAAAATACACAAAAAAATTTTCAGACAAATATCAATTATTTTCCATATTTCTAGATCTAATTTCAAACTTTTTCATCTATTAACGAACAATATTGAATAAAAATTGAAGGACTGCGCGTTACTTTCAACTTGTCAAAAAATGAAAATTCAATCCATTTTTGCCAAGCCAGAAATATTTGGCAAAATACATTAAAAATTTTTCAGTCAAATATCAATTAATTTTCATATTTCTAGATCTAATTTCAAATTTTTTCATCTATTTAGAAACAAAATTGAATAAAAATTGAAGGACTGCACGTTACTTTCAACTTGTCAAAAAGTGAAAATTTAATCCATTTTTGCCTCGCCAGAAATATTTGGCAAAATACACTAAAAATTTTTCAGTCAAATATCAATAATTTTTCATATTTCTAGATCCAATTTCAAACCTTTTTATCTATTAAGAAACAAAATTGAATAAAAATTGAAGTACTGCGCGTTACTTTCAACTTGTCAAAAAATGAATATTTAATCAATTTTTTCCTCGCCAGAAAAATTTGGCAAAATACACAAAAAAATTTGCAGACAAATATCAATTATTTTTCATATTTCTAGATCTATTTTCAAACTTTCTCATCTATTAACGAACAAAATTGAACAAAAATTAAAAAACTTACTTACTTACTTACTTTCAACTTGTCAAAAAATGAAAATTCAATCCATTTTTGCCTCGCCAGAAAAATTTGGCAAAATACACAAAAAAATGTTCAAACAAATATCAATTAATTTTCATATTTCTAGATCTAATTTCAAACTTTGTCATCTATTAACGAATAAAATTGAATAAAAATTGAAGGACTGCGCGTTACTTTCAACTATTCAAAAAATGAAAATTCAATCCATTTTCGCCTCGCCAGAAATATTTGGCAAAATACACTGAAAATTTTTCAGTCAAATATCAATTATTTTTCATATTTCTAGATCTAATTTCAAACTTTCTTATCTATTAACGAACAAAATTGAATAAAAATTGAAGGACTGCGCGTTACTTTCAACTTGTCAAAAAATGAAAATTCAATCAATTTTTGCCTCACCAGAAAAATTTGGCAAAATACACAAAAAAATTTTCAGACAAATATCAATTATTTTCCATATTTCTAGATCTAATTTCAAACTTTTTCATCTATTAACGAACAATATTGAATAAAAATTGAAGGACTGCGCGTTACTTTCAACTTGTCAAAAAATGAAAATTCAATCAATTTTTGCCTCACCAGAAAAATTTGGCAAAATACACAAAAAAATTTTCAGACAAATATCAATTATTTTCCATATTTCTAGATCTAATTTCAAACTTTTTCATCTATTAACGAACAAAATTGAATAAAAATTGAAGGACTGCGCGTTACTTTCAACTTGTCAAAAAATGAAAATTCAATCCATTTTTGCCAAGCCAGAAATATTTGGCAAAATACATTAAAAATTTTTCAGTCAAATATCAATTAATTTTCATATTTCTAGATCTAATTTCAAATTTTTTCATCTATTTAGAAACAAAATTGAATAAAAATTGAAGGACTGCACGTTACTTTCAACTTGTCAAAAAGTGAAAATTTAATCCATTTTTGCCTCGCCAGAAATATTTGGCAAAATACACTAAAAATTTTTCAGTCAAATATCAATAATTTTTCATATTTCTAGATCCAATTTCAAACCTTTTTATCTATTAAGAAACAAAATTGAATAAAAATTGAAGTACTGCGCGTTACTTTCAACTTGTCAAAAAATGAATATTTAATCAATTTTTTCCTCGCCAGAAAAATTTGGCAAAATACACAAAAAAATTTGCAGACAAATATCAATTATTTTTCAATTTTCTAGATCTAATTACAAACTTTTTCATCTATTAACGAACAAAATTGAACAAAAATTAAAGGACTGCGCGTTACTTTCATCTTGTCAAAAAATGAAAATTCAATCAATCTTTGCCTAGTCAGAAAAATTTGGCAGAATACACAAAAAAAATTTTCAGACAAATCTTAATTATTTTCCATATTTCTAGATCTAATTTTAAACTTTTTCATCTATTCACGAACAAAATTGAACAAAAATTGAAGGACTATGCCTTACTTTCAACTTGTCAAAAAATGAAAATTTAATCAGTTTTTGCCTCGTCAGAAAAATTTAGCAAAATACACAAAAAAATTTTCAGACAAATATCAATTATTTTCCATATTTTTAGATCTAATTTCAAACTTTTTCATCTATTAACCAACAATATTGAATAAAAATTGAAGGACTGCGCGTTACTTTCAACTTGTTAAAAATGAAAATTCAATCAATTTTTGCCTCGCCAGAAAAATTTGGCAAAATACAAAAAAAAATGTTCAGCAAATATCAATTATTTTTCATATTTCTAGATCTAATTTCAAACTTTTTCATCTATTAACGAACAACATTGAACAAAAATTGAAGGACTGCGCGTTACTTTCATCTTGTCAAAAAATGAAAATTCAATCAATCTTTGCCTAGTCACAAAAATTTGGCAAAATACACAAAAAAATTTTTAGACAAAGAGCAATTACTTTTCATATTTCTAGATCTAATTTTAAACTTTTTCATCTACTAACGAACAAAATTGAACAAAAAGTGAAGAAATGCGCGTTACTTTTATCTTGTCAAAAAATAAAATTTCAATCAATTTTTTTCATTTTTTACAGGCTGAAAGTATCGCGCAGTTCGTCAATTTTTGTTTAATTCTTTCGTTAATAGATGAAAAAGTTTGAAAATAGATCTAGAAATATGAAAAATAATTGATATTTGTCTGAAAATTTTTTTGTGTATTTTGCCAAATTTTTCTTGCGAGGCAAAAATTGATTAAATTTTCATTTTTTGACAAGTTGAAAGTAACGCGCAGTCCTTCAATTTTTGTTTAATTTTGTTTGTTAATAGATAAAAAAGTTTGAAATATGAATATGAAAAATAATTGATATTTGTCTGAAAATTTTTTTGTGTATTTTGCCAAATTTTTCTTGCGAGGCAAAAATTGATTAAATTTTCATTTTTTGACAAGTTGAAAGTAACGCGCAGTCCTTCAATTTTTGTTCAATTTTGTTTGTTAATAGATAAAAAAGTTTGAAATATGAATATGAAAAATAATTGATATTTGACTGAAAATTTTTCAGTGTATTTTGTCATATATTTCTGGCATGGCAAAAATTGATCAATTTTAATTTTTTGAGCATTTGAATGTAACGCGCTGTGGGTTAATTTTTGATCAATTTTGTTCGTTAATAGATGAAAAAGTTTGAAATTAGATCTAGAAATATGAAAATTAATTGATATTTGACTGAAAAATTTTTAATGTATTTTGCCAAATATTTCTGGCGAGGCAAAAATGGATTGAATTTTCATTTTTTGACAAGTTGAAAGTAACGCGCAGTCCTTCAATTTTTATTTAATTTTGTTCGTTAATAGATGAAAAAGTTTGAAATTAGATCTAGAAATATGGAAAATAATTGATATTTGTCTGAAAATTTTTTTGTGTATTTTGCCAAATTTTTCTTGCGAGGCAAAAATTGATTAAATTTTCATTTTTTGACAAGTTGAAAGTAACGCGCAGTCCTTCAATTTTTGTTCAATTTTGTTCGTTAATAGATAAAAAAGTTTGAAATATGAATATGAAAAATAATTGATATTTGACTGAAAATTTTTCAGTGTATTTTGTCATATATTTCTGGCATGGCAAAAATTGATCAATTTTAATTTTTTGAGCATTTGAATGTAACGCGCTGTGGGTTAATTTTTGATCAATTTTGTTCGTTAATAGATGAAAAAGTTTGAAATTAGATCTAGAAATATGAAAATTAATTGATATTTAACTGAAAAATTTTTAATGTATTTTGCCAAATATTTCTGGCGAGGCAAAAATGGATTGAATTTTCATTTTTTGACAAGTTGAAAGTAACGCGCAGTCCTTCAATTTTTATTTAATTTTGTTCGTTAATAGATGAAAAAGTTTGAAATTAGATCTAGAAATATGGAAAATAATTGATATTTGTCTGAAAATTTTTTTGTGTATTTTGCCAAATATTTCTGGCGAGGCGAAAATGGATTGAATTTTCATTTTTTGAATAGTTGAAAGTAACGCGCAGTCCTTCAATTTTTGTTCAATTTTTTTCGTTAATAGATGAGAAAGTTTGAAATTAGATCTAGAAACATGAAAAAGAAGTGGTTTTTGGATGAAAATTTTCTAGTGTATTTTGCTAAATTTTTCTGGTGAGGCATAATTATGAAAGAAAGTACCCATATGTATAATAAAAGGACAAAATTAATATTTCAGAGTATGTTTTACCATTTTAGATATTTTTTAGAATTTTTTTGCGCAAATTGATATTTTTCTTTTTAATTTTTTCCGAGTGTTATCATTTAGGGTGGTTTTTAGCGTTTGATAATTTTTGTTATTAATTTAAATAAATATAGTGGTATTGTTGTATGGGCTTATTTTCAGATAATAAAAATTTTGCACTGATGAAGGCTCACATTGAAGCCGAAACGTCTGCACATATTACAGTGAATCACTACTGATTTCTTCTTTTTTGGATTCTAAAGCCCATACAACAATACCACTATATTTATTAATACAAAGGATCAATATAAAATAAACTCATCATGAATTCTTATATTAATTTAAATAATTAAATTGTATATTTCTATGAATGATCAACTATTTTAGATTTTTATTAGATTTTTTTGTGCAAATTTATTTTTGTGCCCCTGTCTGCTACTACCTGTCGTACATTTTAATTTTTGTTATCCTAATATTTCAATTTTATTTTTTGTGTAATTGAAGTTTTATTTTTTAATTGTTAATTTTGTGGTAGTTAAATATTTTTATTTTTATTTTTTTTTGGATTTAATTAGTTTACTTTTAAATTAAATTTAATTAATTGTTACATTTCGTTCTTAAGAAATGAAATAATTATTCTTTCAATAATGATAAGAAATAAATAATTGATCATTTTTATTCAAACTTTTGATTTTTGTACTTATATATTCTTTAAGTCAACAAGAGTGATTTGATTTTCGTGCGGAAAAGCACGTGACCCCCTCTGATTGGTGGTCAATCTTTGTAGGTTAGTTGGCTGAAACAACTTACTTATTTTCACTATTTTTATTATTAATTTGCCAATTTTCTACTCACTGTTCTCAAATTTTCTCATACAATTGATTCCTATCAATATGTTTTAAAAAATATATTTTTTAAATAATTTGTTTAAACAATTGGAAATTGTAAACAAACAGTAGGAGTAATATATTTTTTTAATTTGCCTATGAATCCAATGTTTATTTTCAATCAGACAAACTTTATTGTCAGTGTTTTTTGCACAACCAAACTATCACACATTTTTACATATTTCCATAATTAATAACAATTAATTTTGTCATGAAATTGTTTTTTATATGTTCAGTGAGGCCCACTTCATCATCCCCAATCATTTTTTATAACATTTATTGTTTTTTTAATCGTTTATTTGCCCGCATCCAGTTTGGATGTTTTTGGATGTTTTTGGACGTTTTTACGCGCCTGCGGCATCCAGCGCCTCTGTCAGGGAGTAAAGTCAAGGAAATGACAGGGAAAAAATTTGTTGTCAGTAAAGTCAGGGATATGACAGGGAAAAAAGTTTTTTGTCAGGGAAATTAAAAAAATTGAGACGAACCACAGTGCGGTCAAAGTTATTATTTTTTTGACAAAAATCTTTTAACAACTCAAAAATGAATCGGTTCTTTCTTTTTTTAAAATACTTATAAATATTTGTACAATAATGCCTAACTACTAAAAAAGCTAGACATTTATTAGTAACTAAAAAAACGTTAATAACGTTAATTTTTTCGATATCAGAAACTTTTTACACCCAAGTAAATTATATATTTTATACACAAAACTAAAATGGTTTCGAACCAACAATTTTGATTTGTTTAAACAATCTTAGTTAAACAAATTCATAACTTCTAAAGCTTTTTTTACTTAGATTTCGTTTATTTTCTTTTAATTAATTAATTAATTAATTAATTACTATAATAATTAAGAGATCTTTTGAGGTTATTTATTTGTTAACTAAAATTGTTTAAACGATTTAAAAATAATTAGTTAGTATTCAAAACTACCCTGAAACTCTATGTCAATAATAATAATCAAATAAATTTACAAAAAAATCTAAGTAATAAAAATTTTCGAAGTTATTTATTTGTTAATTAAGATTGTTTAGACAATCTAAATATTGTTTGTAAACATTCTAAATTGGATTAGGACTGTAGGCCAATAGTGACGAATTAATTTTACAAAAGAAACGAATTCTAAGTAATGAAATCTTTTGAAGTGATTATATCGATATACCTTGAAATCTCTTTCTAAAAAAATGATCATTTATATTTTTAAAAGTTATTAACATTTTTTTGTAGTTAATATTAAAAGTCTTGATTTTTTAGTACCAACTTAAGCGTTATAATACAAACATTTATGAGATTTTTAAAAAATATAACATTAAAATTGGTTCGTTTTTGAGTTGTTGGCAGATTTTTGTTATTGCTCTAAGTAAAAAAAGTTTTGTCAGGAAATTTCGTTGTAAAGTCAGTAAAATGTCAGGGTAATGACGGGGAAATTGATAAACTGAATCTTGTGGCCACCCTGATAATTAAACGTAAGATTTCTAAAAATCTTAAAATGGAATACTTTGCGTAATCCAATAAACTGAATAAACGATTATATTGAAAACGATCTTAAAGTAGGTAATTTAACGAATCTATCAAAAAACAACAAAAGAGAATTTACTTTAAGTAACATCAAATAAACGACGAAATTTGAAACAATATTGTGAGGAGGGAATCGGTAAAAGTCAAATATTACTAATTTGAATAATATAAAGTAACGTATAACTTTATTCCTAAGCAAAAAAAAAAAATGTCGGGATAATGGCGCAAATTACAAAATATGTACATTTCTCCCGGTATAATATTTCTGTCCCGACTTTCTCCCGGTTTTCTCCCGATTCAAATTTCTCCCGGTTATCTCCCGGTTCTCCCGGTCTCCCGGTTGAGTGGCCACCCTGAATTCGGTCATCCTGACCTAAGTTCGACCTCGGACAGAATAATAACAGTAATAAACAGAAACAACACAATGCATGGTTTGTAATAAGAGAGGAAATACATTTTGTTTTAATTATTTATAGGTATTAAATATCTAGATGTTAATCAGTGCGCCAGGGCCTCATATTAGAAACGTCCCACTTACCTGTATAGGGTTTTTGAGAAATTTGGTAGTTCTCGATATCTTTGAGAACATACCGATCGTTCCGGAGTGCTTTAATGACCTCATAAGGGCCTTTGGACCGTGGGATGAATTTCTTAGGAGCTCCAGGCGTACTTTTAAAAATTTTGACCATAAAAAAGTCGCCAGATTGGTATCGATGAGGTTCTTTACGTTTCGCGTCAAAATACGTTTTATTATAATTTTGTGCTTCGTCAATATTTTCTTTCGCTTTAGATCTAATTTCGTAAAGATCTCTCGGTTGACTTCCGACTACGAAATATTTTAAATATTCAGCTATACAATCAACTGCCTGACCTCGTTGTCCTACTCCAAATAGTAGTTTGCTGGGGGTTTCTCCTGTAGCTTTATTAACAGAGTTATTTATGGCAAATTCGGCTTCCGACAAAATTTTGTACCAACGCCAACGCTTCCCAGTAGGAGGATCTGACAGCTTGGCGAGCATAGGTCCGAGAACGCGATTGACCCTCTCAACCTGTCCATTAGCTATAGGTGATCTAGTTGCAATTAAGATGTGTTTTATGTTACAATAATTTACAAAAGTTTTGAACTCTTCTGATGTGAAGCATGTACTCCGATCAGAAACAATAGCCGACGGACTGGTATAATTTCTAAAGTGTTGGGTTAAAGCGCTGATTGCCTCTTTCGAGTCCGTGGATTTTACAGGGTAAAGTTTTACAAATTTTGTAAAGCCGTCTATTACTAAAAAAACATGCTTCACGGAATAACTTTTATCGACGGGTCCGAAATGGTCGATGTGAGTGATCAAAAACGGAGCATCACCTTTGGGGATAGGATTAAGATATCCTTCTTTTTTCTCTGTCTGAGAATTAAATGAAATAAATTTCAGGCAATTTCTTATGTGTTCTTTAACTTTTTTGTTTAACTCGGGAAACCAGTAACTTTTAAGGATTGTATCTACCGTTTTTTCACACCCCATAGGTCCCATTTCGTCATGATATTTACGTATGACACTACCCACCATCCCTCCTGGGACGTAAAAAAGTATGTTCTCGCCGCGTTTTCGAAAAACTATACGATTTCTCATCGCATATAATTTTTCTTATCAAGTTTGAAGCTTTTTGTATAACTCACAAATTTTGGGATCTCTATTCTGGCTTATTGTCAAATTAGCCTCGAACGTGTTGTCTTCTACAATCATAACACTAAAATTACGGCTGAATGCGTCGACATGTTTCATTTTATCCCCCCCCCCCCCACGGTGATCTAAAACTTTGTCGTAATTTTCGAGCTCGAGTGACCATCTCGCGATACGGGGATTTAAGTCTTTTTTATCAAGCGTCATTTTAAGAGAATTGCAATCGGTAACAATTTTAAACCTAATTCCTTGAAGATAGATTCTGAACCGTCTTAAAGCATAAATTATGGCTAAAGTTTCAAGTTCAAAACTGTGATACTTGCTTTCTGTATCGGTAGTCCGCTTTGAGAAATAGAAAATTGGGTGCAGCTTATTGTCTGCTTTCTTTTTTTAACAAAACGGCTCTAAAGCCCAATTTGCTGGCGTCGCAGTGTAGTTCCGTATCGTGTTTTGGGTTGTAAATACTAAGAACTGGAGCCTCAACTAATTTGATTTTTAAATCTTCAAATGTAGAAAGTTCAACTTTTCCGAATTTAAAAGTAACATATTTTTTCATTAAATCCGAAAGTGGTTTTGCGATTAAAGAGAAATTCACGATAAATTTTCGGAAATACGATGCGAGACCCAGAAAACTCTGCACGTCACGAACATTACTAGCAATCGGAAATGAAAGAAGAGCTTCTATACTGAAGGGATTCGATATTTATGACAAAAATAGTTTAATTTGAAATTTAAATAATATGACAAGTCTCTTCATTGCCTGGGCGCCAGAAGGTATTAGGGGCGTCGGGACTAACGAGGGGAAGGGGCAATTTCGCATTAAATAAAATTTCTTCCGCACCCATCGTCCTCACAATCGTTTCCCGGCATTCAAATGAATCCGAAATCGTCACGACTTTGTGTGTCGCCGGCAACACGAAGATTTTTATTTTATTTCAATTGTTTATTTCTTTTGTGTTGGTTTTTTTTTTAATAGTGTATTTGTGCAATTTTTATTAATTATTTATTTTTAACATTTTGAAGTGTGGCGATTTTTAACATGTGTTGATTTCCGAAGAAACGAGGACGATGGGGTGGATTTAACATAAGAGAAACGAACATCAAATGAAAGTATGATTTAATAATACAAAAACAAAAAAGTGGTCCACGCTCAAAAAGACGTTTTGCCGTCAACTGTTTCTGCTCTTCAGTCACCACGCTGCATAACGATAATCGCCCCACGTTCTCAAAGAAACTCAAAAAAAAAGGAATGCGGGAACGATAAGTTTTTATATTTGTTTAATTGTCCTTTTATTTTGTCTTATTGTTTTGTCTCAGAATTATGTGCAATTTTGTATTAACTTTTATATGTAAAATTTTTAATAATCGCTGTATGGAATATTTATGTGTGTGTCGGGTTCTTTTATCTTGATTTTATTTATTTACGTCGAATTTTTATTTGATAATTTAATTCTGAATAAATATAATTTTATATAATTGACGATAGATTCCGACTTTTATTTTGTTTCATGACATTAGCGTATTCTAGACATATATTTGTTATATTTCATAACTTTATTTATAATCTTTTTATAATTTTATATTTAAATTTAAATGTGCGATTTTAAAGATAGTCTTAATAGTTTTCAATCGTTACAATACCTTTCTCTGTTGGCCTTATGCCGCCTTCAGAAATTCTGAAACCAAGATATTCGATTTCTGTGTAGCAGAATTTACATTTATCAAGACGTAATTCTAATAGTCTCAACTATTACCTGGAAAACGAGCATCAATACGATCAGGTGACGTTCCAAAGTTTCAGTAGATATCAAAATGTCATCTAGATAGGTTGAGACGTACCCTGATTTTATCAAGTCATCGAGCGCGAGACTAATAAACCTTTGATACCTCGACGGGGCGGTTTTTAATCCGAAGGGCATTTTAAGGTACTCAAATTGTCCATTAGGGGTTATAAAAGATGTATACTTGATGGAATCATCTGCTACTTTGACGTGATGAAATCCATCCTTTAGATCGAGAGACGTAAAATATTTTTTATCGCGTAATCTATCTATTTGGTCCTCGATAAGCGGAAGAGGAAAGTTATCGCATTCTGTGACCTTATTTAAAAACCGGTAATCTATGCACATTCTGGGTTCCCCATTTTTGCGTTTGGTCAAATGTATTGGAGACGCGTAAGGAGATTCACTAGGACGAATCACCTGTTTTTCTAGTAACCGATTAATAATTTGTGTAAGTTGTTCTTTTTCTACGAAAGACAATCGTCTGGGATTAAAACTAAACGGACGGTGTTCTCTAAGATTTAATGAATGTTGAGTTTTGACTTTAGCCGTTTCGGGACGCGAGGGAGACAAATATTCACGATAAAACAAATTTTTCAGCCTAAGTTGCGTTTCAGAATCTATCTCAGGATTTATATTTAGTTGAACAGAATCGCCTGTCATAGAAGAATCATCAATTTCAATAGCCATGATTTCGCGTACCGCCTCCGTTTCTATATTAACTGCAATACTTAAACCGATCCCGAATTTTCTCAAAGTTTTACGCCCCAAAATTACTGCAGAATTCATGGTAGAATCAGGTAGAACAAACATTAATCTATTCTTTCGACCTGTTATTTATATTTACAATACACGAAATTTCGCCTAGGATATTCACTTTCCTCTCGTTATTACCCTTGTACTTACAATTTTCGTTGACCACGGGATTTAACACACTTTTAGGAACATAACACTCTTTAATAAGATTGATTGGACTTCCTGTATCCAAAAGCGTTGTAAGATTTTGTTTCACATTCACATCATTACTCTGGATCTCGTACAGAACATCTTGCGTATCCTCGATGTCATTCTTCGATATACAGCAGATCTACTTCTCCTTCTCCTTAGTTTGTGTTAACTTCGGGCAGTCTCTGGATTGGAGTGGTGACCAATAGGGTGTCCGTTAAAAGTCGACTTTCGAATTATGTTTACGATACCCTCCAGTTTGGTTCCAATATAAAAAAAAAAATTTCTGTAAAATTGCAGCCTGATTGATTAATATTAACCCGTGCCAGCAATCGATTGAAATGTCCCATTCAAAATGCATGGGAAAAATGAACTTTTTTTAAAAAATTTCATAACTTTTTTAATTTTTTTGCAAATAAATTTCCAGGTCAAAAATTTCTTCATTTTCAGCTATATTTTTATGGCAGCGTTTTTAGAAAAATTTAATTTTCAAAATTTTAAAAATGGCGGATGTTCAAAAATGGGTCAAAAAATATATTGTAATATTTGCAGCGTTTTATCATATAAATATTCAAGGAAACTCAATAGATCTTCTTAATCGGAGGTTCTTGAGGTCGCTAATGAAGATTACAATGTTAAAAATTAATTTTTCATAATTTTGGAATCAATATGGGGGACTCAAAATTTTGCATTTCCACATTTTTCAAGAAATCGCCTTGAAACACCATTATCGGGCTTTTCGGGGTCACCAATAACAAATTTCATGTCAAAAATGTATTTTTCAATAAAGCCGATCCAATTTGGCGGATTCAACAAACTTTATTTTTTTTAAATATAGTTTTTACATTTTTACATTTTAATTATTCAGTTTTTGATCATCCATAATAAGCAAAACTGATCTGTAAATCTGACTTTCAATTAGTGATTTTTTACTAATCAATTGGCGAGAAATCGGTAACTATTAAATAGTAAAAACTTTTAATAGTTATTAGTAGTAAACTACTAATTTAAAAGTGAAATATCTATTAGTTAAAATTGTAAAAGTTCACTTTCTCAATTAGTAGTTATGCAACTGTTAAATTAGTAGTAATTTTCTACTAAAAAATATTGCAAATTTTAACTTTTTTGACATCGTAATCTTCATTCGCGACCTAAAAAACCCCTGAATAAGAATATCTAATGAGTTTCCTTGAATATTTATGTGATAAAACGCTGCAAATATTGCAATGTATTTTTTACCCAGTTTTTAACATCCGCCATTTTTAAAATTTTGAAAATTAAATTTTTCTAAAAACGCTGCCTTAAAATATAGCTGAAAATGAAGAAATTTGTGACCTGGAAATTTATTTGCAAAAAAATTAAAAAAGTTATGAAATTTTTAAAAAAAAGTTCATTTTCCCATGCATTTTGAATGGGACATTTCAATCGATTGCTGGCACGGGTTAATATTAATCAATCAGGCTGCAATTTTAAAGAAAATTTTTTTTTTTATATTGGAACCAAACTGGAGGGTATCGTAAACATAATTCGAAAGTCGACTTTTTAACGGACACCCTAGTGACCAAGCTCGTAGCACTTGAAGCAGGCACCTCGTTCTCTCTTTGGTAGATTGCAGACGGTCGCCATATGACCGTATTTATTACAATTAAAGCAGCGAACTGAACGCGGGACAGGTGACTTCTCCGTTTTAGATTCATTACTGACAGGCTTGTTTTGAGCCTCTTCGTTCAAAGGTGTTTTCTTTTCAGGTTTTAGAGTAATCTTTTCAAAAGCTTCAAGGAGGTTGAATTTCTCTTTAAATCTCTGGATTCTGGCCTGGTTTCTGATGGAGGCGTCGGGAATGCCATCAATGAGGTAGTCTACGATCTCTTCGTTATCTATAGGGACTGCATCTGCCAGTATAATCTTTTCATATAACTAGTCGGTAAAGCATTCGGTTGTCTTCCATGTTCTGTCCTCAAACTTTCTTCTAAGGGCTAATCTGCTTTGTCTGTGATCGAATATTGTCGACATTTCCTGAAATAGGTCCTGTATAGACATACTTACAGCGTCAGATTTTGATTGGAACCATTGAAGTGCCTTGCCTTTTAATTTGCAGCTCATTAAAGCACGAGCACGGAGATCATCTAAACGATACGTTGTTTGTATTAACAAAAACTGCTGCTTCCATCTAGTAAAATCAAGGTTAGATCCATCGTAGTCATTTAGCAGTTCTTTTAATGCAGATATATTCAGGTGATGAGATTCCGCGTTTGGTGCAGGAATTTGACGAGCAAGTTCTGCTTCTCGCCTGGACAGGTCCAACTCTCTCCTCAAAAGGTTCATTTCTCGACGTAAAAGTGCTACTTCGCTGGTTTCTTCGTCATCTGAATTGCGTACTAGTGGATTAGTGTGTGATGAACCTGCTCCTAGATTATTTCCATTAGTTTGGTTCGACGAGGCGTCGCTGAACTCTTCTTGCTGAAGCAACATTGCATCCAATATCCATTGTTCAGTGGTATCATGTTCACATAGTCGTCGGATAAGTTCCGCTCTTGTACCCGCTGTTGGCAATTTGAATCTCTTAAGCACTTCCTATAGAGTCGCGACTGTAAGTTTTGTTGAGTCTTGTAATGTCTGGGAATTTTTTGACTTGTCAAATTCAGACATTTTGTTTCGACGACCAAGTAATCATGCGCAGAGCGGACAATCAGACAGCAGCAGTAGCGCCACCACGCATTCTCCTTGGAAAACACTCGAATCACAGCACATAAGCGTTTACCGCCATTTTGTCACACGCGTAATAAGAAAATGAAAACTTCCACAGCTATGCACGTATATTTCACTAACTCATGATTTTAAGCGTCAATGATTTTTTGCAGGGTCAACACTCGTACAATGCCTGAGAAGTACGGCTCAACTTAGAAAGACGCAGCAAAATCCAAGCGATCACTTCATATGACGCGCTGAACACGTTTTTTTTTCTTCTCTTCTTTAAACACTTTGTGCTTCTTAAAGTCACAAATGCACTTATGCGAATAATTAGATTCCGTCCGTAAGCTCACCGAAAGTGTAAAACCGAAAACACGAGCCTGTACCGGTAGAAAATTCTCGAGACTGTCCTCGCACTCTGAAAGGACAAAGGCAACCACAATTTAACCAAATTCGTCAAACCTATTTAACTCAATTACAAAGGGCGAGTATAGGGCTTATCCCACTTCTGAAAGCTGTGAGGAGGGAATCGGTAAAAGTCAAATATCACTAATTTGAATAATATAAAGTGTATTTAGTATAGAAAGGTAAAAGAGTACAATGTACCCTGCCGATGCACAGTACCTGAAACGTACCTGGAATATACCTAGAAAATGCCTTAATAAGGTATTTTATAGGTATATTTTAGGTATGATTCAGGTATATTCTTATCGACAGGGTATGGTTGCCGTCCAAGACGAGACTGCTCACTCTCGCGCCAATCTCGCTCACGCCGTCGCCATCAGCGACCTCTTTCGCAAGATCTTAGTACTATATTTGAATTTGAATTAACCTTACAATATTAATTTTCGCGCTACCGAAAATTTTTGTATACGCGCGCGGACTTTTATTTGTATTTAGAAAAAAAAATTAAGTTCATAAACATTTTTTACTGTTATTGTTGTTTATCAACAAATATTGTATTTTACGAATGTTTACAGAGAAAAAAGGATTTCTTTTGCGAAGAATAAAAATGTGTTTACATTGATTGTCTCGAAAGAAATCGTACTTATGCTTGATTCAAGAATAAGACATTAAATGGCGTAAACTCGGGTCTGCTTGACTTCTGTCATGCGCATAACAGTTTATCATAACCTCAAATTCTTGAGTCTATACTATTTTATACTAGGACCGATGAAAAGTTTTTTCTCAATATTATGATGAATTTTTAATTTGTTTAAACAATTTATTGTTGACAAATTGTAGCATTTCCAAATAAACTAAGAGAGTAAGAAATTAAAAAAAAATTGTCGAATTTTGCTTCCTCATAAAGGAATCTTTGTGATCGCTAAGATTTTCGATTTTCCGAAAATAGTCTAAATCGACTATCTAAAATGATCTAAAAAGCGTAAATTTTCATTCCAAAGCAACTGTCCACATGTATGTGTGTGTATAGCATTTTTTGTTGCCAGGATATCTCGAGAACGCTTCAGCGGATTTCAATAAAATTTGGATGACTTATTAATCTCATGAATATGTAAACTTAGACACAGAGATTTTTAAAAATACACAATTAAATTTTTTTGAGCACTTCTTTTCTTCGAAAAAAATCGTTTTTTGAGAAAATTTTTTTCCAGTCTAAACTTACAACTGAAAAGTGTTCCAAGTAATTTAGAAACTACAAATATGTACAATTTCTCGTTGACGTTGCGTTTTTATGTCAAGTATTGTGTTGTGCCAAAAATTTATGTATAAAAATTGACGTTTGGTATATATTGTCTGTCTTTGTTATGATGTTATGGCTTAGCTTAGCATTAGAACACCCTTAATGAATACAAAAATCAAATTTTGAAGAAGCAAATTATTTTGCTTAATTGGAAGCGAAAGGTCCATGAAATGGACATAATTTTCACCTAATTTTTGTTTTTGTTAGTAAGAATAAAACGAATAATAACGATTACACAGGTCTACAAGGTTTTTTTTTTATTAGATATTGGAGTGGTTTCTTATGTATTTTTGTGCGCTGAACACGATGCCGGGTTCCAAAATTGCGCATCACGTCATAATTTTGAGAAAAGTGGGGGTAAAGACTCCCAAAAACGTGTTTTTGGGGTTTTTCAACATTTTTCTCCTCTTTAACCTGACGTTCTAGAAACTTCAATAAGGTCTTAAATTAAAGCTTGAAATGTGCACTTTAGAATCCATGTTTGGAAAACTAAAAAAAATAGAGGCTTTAGAGAAAAGTGGAGGTAAAGACCACAAAAAACTTGTTTTTGGGGTTTTTCAATTTTTTTTTCTCTTTAACCTGACGTGCTAGAGACTTTAATAAGGTCTTAAATGATTTTTTTTTTAGATATTTACTCCCACTTTTCTCTAAAGCCTCTATTTTTTTTGGTCTTTCAAATATGGAGCTTAAAACGCACATTTTAAGCTTTCATTTAAGACCGTATTAAAATCTCAAGCACGTCAGGTTAAAGAGAAAAAAAATTAAAAACCCCAAAAACGAGTTTTTTGAGGTCTTTACCCCCATTTTTCTCTAAAGCCTCTATTTTTTTTAGTATTTCAAATATGGATCTTAAAGATGCACATTTCAAGCTTTAATTTAAGAGCTTATTGAAGTTTCTAGCACGTCAGGGGGTCGATTATGTAATTTGATTTAATGTCGAAATGATTTGATTTCGCCTGACTTCACTTTTTTTCACTTTTATTGACTTTTGTTGTCGAAAGTTTTGACGGTTATTAGTGAAAAAAATGACGTCAGGCGAAATCAAATCAAATTATATAATCGACCCCCAGGTTAAAGAGGAAAAAAATGTTAAAAAACCCCAAAAACACTTTTCTCAAAATCATGACGTGATGCGCTATTTTGGAACCAGGCATCGTGTTCAGCTCACAAAAATACATCGGAAACCACTCCGATATCTAATTAAAAAAAAGTCCGATTTTGTAGACCTGTGTTATTAAAACATTGTTTAAACAAATAAATATTGTTCACCAATTTTCTACACAAAGCACATACAAATATGCAGTTTTTTTTCGAATTTTGCAATTAACTAATTTTTATGCGACTATATGGGTAAGGAATAAAAATTAAATTAGTATTCAAACATTTTTAAGCAAATTATTCTTGTTAGCTATAGCAACTTTGTTCACATGGAACCTATAAATATGCAGTCTTCCCTAATTTTGCAATTTTTCGAGCTTTATCTAATTACGGAAAAATAATAGGGGAGAGGGCCCCAAATTGGACACCCTTTCGTCTTATTGATGTAGAATCCAAACCAAATAAAATATATTAAAAGATTTTATACTGAATGAAAGTACAATTTATAAGGTAACTTATGGCCACAGAGATAAAATTTTATTTTGAACATAAACATTTTTAAAGCGTTTTTTCTAATTGTTAAAATTTTCGGTCTAAAAAAAAGTGGCCCCAAGATAAACACCTTCTTAAAAGTCTCTGAAAATTGTAGTAAATAAAAAATTAACATCCTGTAACAATTCTTAAACTAATTTTAAATCATTTTACGGAATTTATCAGGAAATAACATTTCTTAAAACTTCAATCTAATAGCTTAACAGTAAAAAGTTATAAAATATCGAAAAATATAGATGGGGCGAAATTTCTGTACCGATCCAACTAAAAAAAAAATTTCCTCCGATTGGGCTAAAACTTGCCCTAAGTTTAGGTCTATGCGTGAGTACATTAGCCACTAAGTATTACTAAATTTCATCATTAACTGTGTAGTGGGGAGGGGGGTCAAGTTTTTGATGAATGGTGGGTGGACTAGTTTTTCATCACTCGTAACTTTTATACGGTCAATCGCACAAATTTTTGACCTATATACTTTTGAAAGAGTTTTTTCTGCTCTTTCAGACGGTAAAAAGAATTTTTTTGAAAATTAAAAATTTGACCCTTTTTTTAAAAAATCAAAAATATTTTTGACTTTTTTTTCAAAATCGACATTTTTTTTTTCATTTTTTATTTTTTAAAAATAAAGTTTAAAATGTGTACTTTGAGTACACCAAGTATGAAAAGGTCCTTTTTTTTGTTTTCGAGATATTAAATAATGAATTTTTAAAAATTAAATAAAAAAAAGTAATAATTCTTTAAAAAAGTAAATTTAGAATTAATATGAATTTTTATTCTAAAGACAATAAAAATTTACATCCAACAAAACCCAAATATATAACATTTTGCATAAAAAGTATTAAATAAAAAAAATTTAAATAATTATTAATAAAAAGTTAATTATGACATTCTTAGCGTCCAAATAAAAAAAATCATAAGGTCAATTCTCTTTTTATTGTATGACTTATTTATTTGTTTATTTATTTATGTGGATGTTTTTTTATTTATATGTTTAAGAAAAATATCAAAAAGTACCTACCTATATTTTTACAATCGCTAGTAAAAAGAAATTAAGGAAAATAGCTATCCGTGTACTTTAAGTAGGATCACAGTTTATATCCCCTTTGTCCACAAAATTGTTTTCGTTTTTTTTTGTCTTTAAGAATATAGTAAAATATTGTAGTACTGCTGTCTTCTTTTTTTATTTCAATTATAGAAGTATTAAAATACTTTTTCTGTTGTAATAAAATAATCTTGTTTTGTCTAATAATGTATCCTTTGCTTAGAGTAGTTCAAATTTTGGCGCCTATTTAAAGTAGTATTAAAAGTTGCCACAGGGTGGCCAACTTTTCTATTTCTCACAGTACAGATGCGTATTATATTTTATATAAGAGCTTAATATTCAAGTTTTTTATTCTATAAGGATACGTTTTCAGGTTTGTACAAATTATCTTGGTTTCTTTTTCGTATTATATACTTTTAAAAAACTAATAATATTTTTGTATTGTTGGAATAAGTTTTCTGTCAGATATTAGATCTTTTAAATTCGAGTTTTAAATACATTAAACGCAGGTTTGTAAATCTCTCTTTTTATATCCTTTTCTAACATATAGTGTAAGTAAATTTAATATTTTCTAACAATCGTTTTATTTAATAAAATAGTTTTCATTTGTTTATTGGTATTTTAATCAAACATGGCTCCTAGTAAGCCATTAAAAGTTTGTTATAATAGATGCTTTAATCCCTTTAAAAGAAAAAGCCATCTAAATAGAGCATTACGTCCGGTAGCTGGGAGTGTACAAAGTAGATACTCTTTTCCACCAGGAGCAAAAATTTGCTTGAAATGCAATTTTGATTTAAAAGAAGAGATGAAGACTTCAACAACAGTTGAAAAACCTTCAAGCTCATATATTGAAGCACAGGAAAATGAAGTAAGTGAAATAGATCTTGAAAAACCTGGTGGATTTATTGAAGAAAATGATGATCGGACAAATGATAATGACTTTGTTTTAACTCCAAATAAAATAACTAAGTCTAAATGTTCTGATGACGATTATGAACATCACAAATCGTGTGTAGAAATCTTTGATCAAATTAAGGAAAAATTTGAGAACTCAGACAATTCAGCAGAAAAATTTCAGCTTCTTACACTTTTACCAAAATCTTCGAGTCGTAATAAGATAATGACAGAATTTAACGTTTCCGATAGACATGCAAGAAATGTAAAAGATGAAGTAGCTAAATATGGTATTTTGGCTTTTCCAAAACCAAAAAAAGGAAATCCAATATCGACTGAAACAGTGAATTTAGTTAAAGATTTTTACAATCGTGATGATATCAGTCGCATGATGCCTGGCATGAAGGACTTCATATCTGTCAAAAATGCAGATGGAACTCGTCAACATGTACAAAAAAGGCTTTTATTATGCAATTTAAATGAACTGTATGAGCAATTTAAATCAGAACATAAGAACGTCCAAATAAGTTTATCAAAATTTTCCCAACTTAGGCCTACCCATTGTGTGTTGGCTGGAAGTAGTGGAACACACACTGTTTGTGTTTGCACGTATCACGAAAATGTGAAATTAATGCTAAATGAAATTGATATTGAACATTTAACTAAAGACCATCAATTACAATTAGCTGATTATCATGATTGCATAAAAGCTATAATTTGTCCTATTCCGAGTACTTCTTGTTACTTAGGAGATTGTGGACTAGTCCAGGTACAAATGTTTTAAGAGAGATTTTAATTAAAGCTTTTGATAAAGATTGTGTTGAAGAGGTAAAATGTGAAATTTGGATGTAGACCGACAGATATAGTTTAAAAACACTCGTACTAAATGTTGATGAATTTACAGAAGATTTATGTGAACGCTTAAATAAGTTGAAAGTACATGATTTTATTGCCAGAGAGCAAGCATCTTTTTATAAAAATCTAAAGGAAAAATTAGTGCCAGGTGAGTTTGTCATTTCATGTGATTTCGCTGAAAATTATGCCTTTATTGTTCAAAACGCTGCCCAAGCTTTTCACTGGAACAACAATCAAGCTACCATCTTTACAGTAGTCATATACTATAAAGTAGAAGATAATTTGTTACATAAAAGCATGGCTATTATTTCGGACAATTTGTCACATGACACTGCGAGTGTATATGAATATCAGACTGTCATCATGAACTATTTGAAAGAAAATTTTGAAGTAAAAAAAGTTTTTTACTTTACAGACGGAGCAAAGCAGCATTTTAAGAATAAATATTCTTTTGCTAATCTTCTAGCTCATGCACAAGATTTTGGAGTTCCTGCAGAATGGCATTATCATGCCACTGCCCATGGTAAAGGTGCTTGTGATGGCGTAGGAGCTAATATAAAAAGAGGAGCTGCTCGTGCAAGTCTCCAAGCCTCTTCTAAAGAACACATTCTTAATGCAGAAAATCTATTTAACTGGGCAAAGAAAAACTGCAAAGAAAATCACATTTTTTTTAAAAGTAAAGAGACTCTTGCTTCAACTACCCAAATGTTGAAATGCAGATTCGATAGTGCAGTAACAACAACTGGTAGTTCTCAATACCATTCCTATATACCACAAGAAGATGGTAGAATTCAACTAAAAAAATTCTCATCTGCGATGGAAAGTGACTTTTTTCCGAAAACGTTGAATAAAACTCCAAGAAAAAGAAGGAAAAATCCAAAAGCAGTCAAATCTAATACAAAGGTTTCAAAAACAACGAAATCAAACAAAACCAATAAAAAAACTAAGTAAAACAATCTTAATCATTTAAATCTAATTACACATATGAAAAATATTATCATACAACTCATTACACAGTTACAACACAAAATACGAATCATATTTTTAACAAAAGTTAAAATTAACATATTAACACATTTACATATTACACAGCTGTAATGCAGGCATTGAAATAACTCACATGACAGTCTAAACCCTGTAAAATGCAGATAGCAGTACTACAATATTTTACTACATTCTTCAAGACAAAAAAAAAACGAAAACAATTTTGTGGACAAAGGGGATATAAACTGTGATCCTACTTAAAGTACACGGATAGCTATTTTCCTTAATTTCTTTAATTTTTACTAGCGATTGTAAAAATATAGGTAGGTACTTTTTGATATTTTTCTTAAACATATAAATAAAAAAACATCCACATAAATAAATAAACAAATAAATAAGTCATACAATAAAAAGAGAATTGACCTTATGATTTTTTTTATTTGGACGCTAAGAATGTCATAATTAACTTTTTATTAATAATTATTTAAATTTTTTTTATTTAATACTTTTTATGCAAAATGTTATATATTTGGGTTTTGTTGGATGTAAATTTTTATTGTCTTTAGAATAAAAATTCATATTAATTCTAAATTTACTTTTTTAAAGAATTATTACTTTTTTATTTAATTTTTAAAAATTCATTATTTAATATCTCGAAAACAAAAAAAAGGACCTTTTCATTCTTGGTGTACTCAAAGTACACATTTTAAACTTTATTTTCAAAAATAAAAAATGAAAAAAAAATGTCGATTTTGAAAAAAAAAGTCAAAAATATTTTTGATTTTTAAAAAAAAGGGTCAAATTTTTAATTTTCGAAAAAATTCTTTTTACCGTTTGAAAGAGCAGAAAAAACCCTTTCAAAAGTATATAGGTCAAAAATTTGTGCGATTGACCGTGTAAAAGTTACGAGTGATGAAAAACTAGTCCACCCACCATTCATCAAAAACTTGACCCCCCTCCCCACTACACAGTTAATGATGAAATTTAGTAATACTTAGTGGCTAATGTACTCATGCATAGACCTAAACTTAGGGCAAGTTTTAACCCAATCGGAGGAAATTTTTTTTTTAGTTGGATCGGTACAGAAATTTCGCCCCAGATACATCAAATTCTCCAACGATAACATCACATTTTATGGTGGAAAATAAAAAATTTTAATTAATTGGCTCAAAAAATTATTAATAAAAGTGTAAAATCGAAAATATGCAAATAAATACATTGAGATTTGAGGCCTGTCCATCTTAGGGTACATGACACCATTTTTTAATCCCCAGCAAAAAAATATATATATATATACTAACACTGAATTAGTAAAATTATTTTAGGATATTATTATACGATAAATAAATAATATTATAACGTTAAGTACTCATTCTAAATCATAAATTTAAGTAACTTTACCAACTTTAGAAAAAACTGTTACAAAACTTTTTTAGACCCAAAATTACGTGGCATGTATAGAAGAAAAACCAACTGGTTTTTTTTCTTTAAATGTGTATCAAAATCTTCGTCCAGACAAACAACAAAAATGACAAAAAGCATAAGGCGCTGCAACTTTAAACAAAAATTTTATACGAAATGTCCATCTTGGAGCCTACTCCCCATACAAATTAAATTATTACTTTAAAGTTGTTAAATAAAGTAGTATTATTGTAAGTATTATTGTTAAATCTTTTAACCAGTCCTAGACAGTTCATACGACTCTCAGTCATTTTTAAAACCTCGAAACAGTTAAAACTATTTTTGAACTAGTTTTTAGCAGGTTTAAACTAGTGTTAAATAGTTAGAAACTTGTTTTAAATAGTTTTCAACAAGTTAAAAAAAGTTCTAACCAGTCCTAAGGGGTCATCTACATATCAGGTAATATTTTTAGGGTCGGGAGAGGGGCAGGCAAAATATCATATTCCATGGAAATTCTTAATGAGTTGGAAACAGTATAAACTACTTTTAAACTAGTTTTTAGTAGTTATACGAGTCCAGGACCTTAACCAACTGAGCTAATTCAGTGCTTAAACAGTTTTGGTATGTGCTTTCTTGTACCATTTTTCAGCATCTTTAAGATTGAAATAGATAATTAATAGTCCATATTTGTATGAAATGAGATAGTAACACTCATTTTTGCTTCTTGGCCAATGTCTCCTCGAAGAATTTATCACTCCTCGAATTGGTTCTTTTTTTTCAAACGTCTATTATGGTGTAAAATATTAACAAAAATAAATTTTCATAAGAATGTGGGTCGCCTGCATTTCTTCTAAAACCCAAATGACCGAATTATCAATTATCCGAAATTCAAGTGTTCGAAATCTCAACTCCCTGAACTTGCAATTGCCCGAAATCGAATTTGTCCAAACTTCTAAGTAACTGAACTAGCATTTGTCCGAACTTCCATCTCCTCGGTCTCGCATTTGTCAAAAGTTTCAACTACCCGAACTCACAATTGTCGAAACGTTGAACTTCTTGATATCGCATTTGTCTAAACATTAAATCATTCGAATTCGCATTTGTCAAAAACTCCAGCTACCCAAATTTGCATTTGTTCGAACTTTCGAAAATCTGAACATGCAATTGTCAAAACATTCAAATCTCCGAGCTCGCATTTTTCAAAACTTTCAATTCCCTGCGCTTGCATTTGCCCAAACTTTAAACTCTTCGAAACTGCAATTTGTCCAAAATTTCAATACTCTAAACTCGCATTTTTCAAAACATGCATCTCTCTGAATTTGCATTTGCTCGAATATTCAACGACCCGAACTCGCATTTGTCAGAAAAACCAAATCCTCAGATTCGCGTTTGCCTAAACTGTCAACACCCCGAACTCGCATTTGTTAGAACAACCAATTCCTCGAATTCTTTTTTGCTGGAACTGTCAATTGCTTGAACTCGCATTTATCCAAACTCTTAAGTCCCCAAACTCGCATTTGGCGAGCTATTAAGTACCCAAACTCGCATTTTTCTAAACTTTCAACTCCTCTAATTCGCTTTTGTCCAAACTCTTAAGTTTACAAACTCGTATTTGGACGTACTCTTAAGTACCCAAACTCGCATTTGGCAGAACTCGTAACTTCCCAAACTATTATTTGGTCGAACTTTTATATCACCAAATTCGCATTTGTCAAAACATTCAACTCTCCGAACTATCATTTGTCAAATTCCTTAACTCACAGACTTCGCAAATCCCAGAACTCGCATTTGACCGACCCTCGGAAAGTAGCCTCTCTAAAGGAGTCTTCTGATTGACTGGTAATGTTTCCAGGAAAGTTACCCGCCAATCAGAACCCAGGCGCGTAGGGACGATGATTTGAGGCTTTATAAAGCTTGACTGAGGATTGGTCCATATTGATTGAGGATTGGTGAGTCGGAGGAAGCAAGACTCGTCCAAGCTAGAATGTAACAGCGATTCAAGCCTGACACTCCAAGCTTGGTTGAGGATTGGAGTCCAAGACTGAATCAATGTTCGGAAGTCCGATTATAGCTTCGTCAAGCCTGATTCCATTGTCCATTTATATTGAAACTTGGTATTTAGAGATTTTTGAGGTCTCTGGTTTTTGAGATTCCCCATTTAGGATCGGCCATTTTTAATTCACTAATTTTAACAGCATATTTGTATTCAGTGACCTCAAAAACAGTAAATTCCATAAATTTACGTGAAAAAGTTGTGCTACATGGAAATTTGGCATTGATTCAGCGGTTTCTCAAGTTGATTCTGTTAAATGAAGGTTCAAGCTTTAATTAAAGCCCAAGTAAAGACTTCGAGCACGGCATGATCACATTCTAGATGTGATCGAAGTAGGGCTAACACAGGGTTTTTTGAGACTTTGAGTCCATTTTTCTCAAAATCTCTGCGTGATGGGCACTTTTCGAGGTCAGATTCGTGTTCAGCGATAAAAAATCTATAAGAATATCATGGTCTAATTCTTGAATCAGAAAAAAAGTCATAATTTGTCGACCTGTGTAATAAGTGGGCCTCTGTATACCGCTCTATAGGTGCAAGTAGAGTGCGCGCACACATGAAAATTTTAAATTGATTCAGCGTTTTTTCAATTTTATTCTGTTAAATGAAGGTTCAAGCTTTAATTTAAGCCTAAGTAGAGAGTTCTAGCACGTCAGAATCACTTTCTAGATGTGATCAAAGTAGTGCTAAAACAGGGTTTTTGGAGATTTTGAGTCAATTTTTCTTAAAATCTCAGCGTGATGGGCATTTAATTTAATATTATTATTTAAATAAATAGAATAAATAAATAGAATAGAATTTATTTATCCTTAGTCTTTACTGATATACAGTTTATACAATCCAATCTCGATCTTAACTTATTAATATTTTATAAATAAATATTTTTATACAATATTTGCAAAATTTGTAAACAAAATTAACTAATAATTTATCATTATTATTTATAACTTTAATTTAATAATATTATTTAAATAATAAATTTCAATAATATATATAATACAAAAGTAAATTATAAAAATTATATATATATATATATATATATATATATATAATGTATTGAAGGGCACTTTTATTTAAATAAAGAAATTTATTTAATTTGTATAATTAAAGTTTTTTTTAGTTTGGTTATATAATTCTTTGAACTTTGTTTTTTTAAAAGAAGAAAATAATTTTTAACAATTTAATTTACTTGTAATATATCTTACAATTGAGTAAAATTACATAACTTTTGTTTGTTTATTTACAGTTTATTTTATACAAAATTAATATTAAATATTCATAAAATTACTAAAACTGTAGCAATTGTAATATTTATATTTATTATTTAATTAATATTACTTTTTATATGTATATACTGTAATATATAAAAAAATATATAATTATGAAAAGTTGAACAATTGTGTCACAGTTGATTCAAGCTCAAATCTAGATTGGATGTTCAAGCTTCGCACATGAGAATTCAAGCAGTCTTGAATCAAGCATGGAACGAGCATTGGTGTCCAATCTTGAACCAATCTTAAACGACAGTGATTTACAGACTGCTCCCAGTATCGGTTACCCACTCTGGGTGTCAAAGCTAGAATCAAGCCTCAACCTAGCGTCAGCATTGGTTTCTCGCGCCTGGGAAGGCTCCTTTAGAGAGGCTATTTTCCAAGGGTCGGACGAATGCGAGTTCGGGGATTTGCGAATTCTGTGAGTTAAGGAATTTGACAAATGATAGTTTGGAGAGTTGAATGTTTTGACAAATGTGAATTCGGTGATATAAAAGTTCGACCACATGCAAGTTTGGGGAGTTAAGAACTCTGCCAAATGCGAGTTTGGGTACTTAAGAGTTCGGCCAAATGCAAGTTTAGGGACTTCAGAGTTTGGACAAAAGCGAGTTAAAGGAGTTGAATGTTTAAAAAAATGAGATTTCAATCAGTTGACAGTTCAGGCAAAGGAGAATACAATGATTTGGTTGTTCTAACAAATGCGAGTTCAGGGTGTTAACACAAAAATTTAATCCACACAAATTTTTGGCTGTCAATAGAAAAACATAAAAAGTAGTCCATTTCTCTTCGACTTACTCTATACACGTAATAAAAAATGTGTTTTGAGCGTATTCCACAGTCAAAATGTTAATATAAAATATAATTTTTTGACCACGGAGTTAGCTCAGTTGGTTAAATACTAGATTCTGCGGTCGCGCCAAGTTTGGCTTGCTTGGTTTGCGCCCCGATTAATCTGGAATCTTTCTGGCTCGTGAGATAGCTTCAATGGAAGGTGTGAAGCGACGTTGAGGTATAATAATGTGCTCTGTCGGTAACTGACAACTACACATAATTAGAACTCAACTGTCGATAAACCGGTTGTACTCAGGTGAGGCTTTTCTACAGTTTTCCCTCTCCACTGGCGAGCTAACCCAATATTGGGTGGTTCAGGCAAATGCGAGAACTCCTACTTCGAAGCTGTTCTGAAGGCGCGCAATACTTGTTACTTGTGTTTAAAGTACTATTTTTCGGAAATTTCTTCGGTGTAAAATTGTGAGTGCAAAAGACCAAAAGACAAGTGTATAATTAAAAAAAAAATTAAAAATTAAAACATGTACCTCTCCAGGACTTAGCGGTTTACTTTGAGGAATTATGGTGTTATAACCCTTTCTCTTCAATTCAGTTGCAATAACTTGTAAACTTCCAACAAACTGTATCGTACTGACAAAAGCAATCGTGTTGTGAATGGATAAAGTAGATTCTAAGCATTCAATGCAGTGTGCAACATCAATTTTAATGTCAACAAAAATATATAAAACTCTGATGTCTTCAGTTTGGTTTATTGGTATTAAACAAGAATGTCCATAGTGTATTAGAAATTCAATATCTAAAGCTTTTGCAGTGAAATCATCGATGCAACAGGCACCTGTAAAATACATATTACGTCATAAGATTAATATATTAATAAATAAGAAATTTGCAGGATTATAGAAATTTATATTAATTTTAATTACTAAACTACGAGCAGTAGTATAAAACTTAATTGTACAAAACTTAATTGCAAATATTTTCTCTCCAGGTTGTATATTAAATACAACATAGAAAAAAATGTTTTCAAAAAAGGATTCAACTTTTTCGAAGAAGAAAAAACACTCCTCGGCAGCTTTAAAAACAGACGTTTCAGAAACGTCAAAGTGACGGTTTTTAAAGAAATGAACTAAAGCTAAGCAGCAACAGATCGCTTTTCAGATTATGATAGTTTTACACAAACAAAAAAGATTTTTATTTAAAATTTTTCATATAACAATGACTTAAACATCAACGGTGTAAATAGAGTGTCATACATACTGTGACACATTTTTTCAGATTATGCTTGATGTTTAATGTTTCTTAATTTAATTTTGAATATTTAATCAAAACCAAATAAACAATCTAAAAACAAAACCCGGACGCCAAGCAAAATTAATAGTAAAATAAAAAACTAATTAAACTAATCAAATGATTCTAATCTTTAATTAAAGTATAATAAAGCCACGATTAACTCATAATCCGGAGAGTGGAGAATAAGAAGCAGCAACAAACTAAGAATTTAAATTAAACCACAAAATAACAAATTTCTTAAATAGAAACCTTTTCAAAAGGTTACAAAAAATCAAAAATAGCCGGCCGCATGACACGGCCATTTACAAAAATACGCGCACTGAACACTGACTCTAAATTTAATGTCTATTATTGGAGATTGACTTCATCACAGAAAAAGAAATAAATTGCTAATATAGGAGCTCATCTAGACGGGCACAATGTCCGCGATAGGAGCACCGTCAGTAGTATTATTTACAACTTTAGAAATAAAGTTTTACACTTTTAATAACACATGTCCATAAGGTCGAACACACTAGTCCAGAATACGACGACAGCAAGAACGCGTCGTCGACCAGTCAATATGCGGCGATACATGCGCCGCGGTGTCGCTCTCACGAATCACATTCCAAATTGAGCGTCAATCAACCGAGTCCTGGAACTCTTGAGAGAACGGGACTCACATCCAAACCCATGTGCCAGGACAATCCCACGACAATCAGGAATGCCAACAATGACGACCACTAGGACCACCTCCTCGACGATTCATTATGATGTCGAAAACTCAACATCGGAGCAAGCAGGGTTCGTGGGTGTAAAATAAAAGGGCGAACCCTTAATGTTTATCGCACAGAACAACATTTGTCCGGTCAGACAAGTTGGCAGATAAAAACCGGAAGTTCAAACAATAATATTATCTAATCAATTTAATTAATTAAATACAAAATAAAAATAGAAATAAATTTTAATTCAACTAAATCTTAAATTTGACTAGAATAAAAATAAATATAAATTAAAGTGAATTTTAAATATTTAATAAAATTAAATAATGTAAACTCAAAATAATAACAGGCACAAATCGCCAAGTTTACGTTAAGGCTGAACAGTAGTGGAATTGATTCCAGACTGGTGTGTAATAATTTATTTTTAAATTAATTTCAAAATATTGTGGGTAGTAACTTTTACCGCGTCATTATACTCGCAGATATTTTTTCTAACTCTGTTAAATCATTATTTTTCTGCTTAGGCCTTTTAAATCACAAATCGATATTTAAAAATATTATAACTAAAGTTGAACGTATGAGGCGCGACGCAAGGGAAAGTATCTTACGGTCTGACACCATAAGGTAGCTTTTGTGTGGTATATTGCAAGGAAAGCTGCCTTGCAATGTAGTACCATACCCTCAAAATGTTTTATAATAATATTCTTATTCGAAAATTTTTAATTTTTTAAAATATTGTAGTTAGTGATACATGTCGAGCGATCTCGTGCTTGAGTATGCTCAAAAAATTGAAATTTTTTGAGTGGTGTAATTTGAAAAGGATCAAAAAAGTTTTCCACAAATTGTTGAATATTGTGAAAATTGAATTTACATTTTTGAGAGCAATATCGTGAATAAATTTACTGAATCAGTCAAAGAGCATAGCCGGTTAAGTATGTAAAATCTGACCCCGCACCTATTGTGCTCATATTGCTGTCACAATTTGGCATTGCTGTGAAAAAAATTTTCACCAAATATTAACCCTTAAATCCAATTTTTGGGGAAGATATGGAGGGGGTAAGTAAAATTGAAAAATGTGTTTTTCTCCAAAACGGCTCATTCGATTTCATTAATTAAAATATACGTTAAGGTAGTCAATGAGACTATTAAGAAAAAAAAAGTTTTTATTTTTGCACAAAAATTACAATAAAAAAAAAATTCTCAACATTTTCAAAAAAATTTTTTTTTGTTATATGTGACTTGGACAGTGAAAAGGGGGCTTACGTGTCAAAAAATCGTTTTTCATTTTCTTGCAGATTCTGATAGATTTTTTGACGCTTTTTCATGTGGTGTAAACCAAAAAAAAATTTTTTTTTGACACGTGGGCCCCCTTTTCACTGTCCAGGTCACATATTTAAGAGCGAGACTCACAGACTTCAGTTGATTTATTCCCTAAAGTATCCCCAATAATAAAAAATTTTTACCTTATTAGTTTTCGAGGTGCGTCGTAGTAAAAAAGATTAAAATATAACGTGCTCATGGAACGTTACAGAGTAATAGCCATTGGCGGATCCACGAAAGGGGGGTCATGACCTTCCCTGGAGCCTTATATATAAATGTGTGAGAGAGAGAGATAACATAATAGTGTCTAAATAATTATATTATATTATTTAAACGATCGCCATGTCAGTTTTACGGTTTGGGCGATTGGTCCCTTCTCTCGTGCGGCGTCATATGTAGGTTATCATATTTTTTACTTTTGAAACCCATGTTAATTGTTTATGATCCTTTAAGCATATAAAATGTAAGACTAACGAAGATTTAAAATATAACAAAAGTAAATAAATATAAAAATGTGTCACGTCGAAGTAGCTATTGCCAGGGGCGCACAGTGGGACTTTTAGCATTTGTTTTGTCAATATCTATTATCTCTCGATAGAATAGACGAAAATGAGTGGTCCCTAAATCAAAATAAAGCTAGATAAATGCAGAGTAAGAAAGAAATTATAAAAAAGCTATCTTCTAATTTTTCTGGTCCAGGAAACACTCGAGAAGTTAGCAGTTTTTTCAAAAAAACGACAAATTGAAGTATACAGACAAAACAAATTTGTAAAACCTTAAAAAAGTCGTTATTCGTAAGCTTCTGAGGTCGCTACCTTAAAACATGAATAAAACATTAACTTTCAAAATGGCTAATCCAATATAGTGGACTTAAATCTAAAAAAATAATCGATTTTTACGAAACTTGTTTTTCAGATGTTTTTGGATCGTAGAATGTAAATATAACATTCAAATTGGGAAATTCAATATTGCGAATCCAGTATGGAGGTCTAAAATCTCAAAAAATAATCGATTTTTACGCAACTTGGTTTTCTGATGTTTTATGGGTCGCAGAATGTAAATATAATATTCAAATTCAGATGTTCAATATGGCGGATCCAATATCGCTGACTAAATTCCCCAAAAACACTCGATTTTTATCAAAATGGTTTTTAGGTGTTTTTTGAGTCGTAGAATTAACTTTGTTAACTTGTTTATTATAATTTGATAACAGAAGATAAATAAATAACTTACAAACTTTTATAAAAGTTTAATACACTTTTAATTAATACTTTAAACTTTGGAACCTTTTCCCATATGCGTTAGTACAAATTATTATAACAGAATCTTAAGACTATATATTATCCTTTTTTTAGTTCTCTGAAGAGTATCTATCACGTTCAGAATTTTCGTCACTTTCGATTATATCTTCAACTATATTGTAAAAGAATTATAGATACAAAATCATTTTACTATAAAAACATCTAAAAACCAAGTTTGGTAAAAATCTAGTGTTTTTGGGGAATTTAGTCAGCGATATTGGATCCGCCATATTGAATTTCTTAATTTGAATATTATATTTACATTCTTTCTCAGATTTTAGCCCTCCATACTGGATTTGACATATTGAATTTCCCAATGTGAATATTATATTTACATTCTACGACCCAAAAAACATCTGAAAACTAAGTTTCGTAAAAATCGATTATATTTTAGATTTAAGTCCACCATATTGGATTAGCCATTTTGAAAGTTAATGTTTTATTCATGTTTTAAGGTAGCGACCTCAGAAGCTTACAAATAACGACTTTTTTAAGGTTTTACAAATTTGTTTTGTCTGTATACTTCAATTTGTCGTTTTTTTGAAAAAACTGCTAACTTCTCGAGTGTTTCCTGGACCAGAAAAATTAAAAGATAGCTTTTCTATAATTTTTTCTTATTCTGCATTTATCTACTTTTATTTTGATCCAGGGACGACTCATTTTCGTTTATTCTATCGAGAGATATTAGATATTGACAACAAAAATGCTGAATGTCCCACTGTGCGCCCCTGGCAATAGCTACTTCGACGTGACACATTTTTATATTTATTTACTTTTGTTATATTTTTAATCTTCGTTAGTCTTACATTTTATATACTTAGAGGATCATAAACAATTAACATGGGTTTCAAAAGTAAAAAATATGATAACCTACATGAGGCTTTCTCTGAGCAAAAAGCCACCCTAAAAAAAAAGTTGCCTAATGTTTTGGTCAATGATATGTAGTCAAAAAACAAAAATTTTAAGTGGGTTCTTAGGTCTGTGTAATGCGTGGTTGCCATGTTATCAGGGGCCCAATTTTATTGCAGCGTAATTTTCAACTGCCAATAACTTTTAACCGGATAAATGGATTTAAAAATCTTATGGGTGTTTTTTGTGCAGAATTTCCTAAACTTTCAAATGAAATTACTCATTATTTTCATAATTTTATTTTTGACAAGAAAAATGCAAAAAAAATGTTTGTTTTTTAATTTTTGACCAACACTCCCCCCTAGGAACTTTTTCATAGCTACCTAGAAATGATCTTTATTTTATAAGCTTTTCAACCCCCTAAGTGCCATTTAGGGAGAGCAAGATTCGTAGAAGCTGTAGGTGAATGTGTGTTACAGTACACCTTACAAATTTGCATCCAGTTTTCTTTTATATAGTCTTAAATGATTTTAATGTTACCAACTTTCTATACTTGAACAAAAAAGTGAAAAAATAGTATATATTGTTTTTTCTACAACAAAAAGAACGATTTGTAAGGTGTACTGTAGCACACATTCACCTATAGCTTCTACGAATCTTGCTCTCCCAAAATGGCATTTAGGGGTTTGAAAAGCTTATAAAATAAAGATCATTTCTAGGTAGCTATGAAAAAGTTCCTAGGGGGGAGTGTTGGTCAAAAATTAAAAAACAAACATTTTTTAGCATTTTTCTTGTCAAAAATAAAATTATGAAAATAATGAGTAATTTTATTTGAAATTTTAGGAAATTCTGCACAAAAAACACCCATAAGATTTTGAAATCCATTTATCCGGTTAAAAGTTATTGGCAGTTGAAAATTACGCTGCAATAAAATTGGGCCCCTGATAACATGGCAACCACGCATTACACAGACCTAAGAACCTACTTAAAATTTTTGTTTTTTGACTACATATCATTGACCAAAACATTAGGCAACTTTTTTTTTAGGGTGGCTTTTTGCTCAGAGAATGCCTCACATATGACGCCGCACGAGAGAAGGGACCAATCGCCCAAACCGTAAAACTTCCATGGCGACCGTTTAAATAATATAATATAATTATTTAGACACTATTATGTTATCTCTCTCTCACACACATTTATATATAAGGCTCCAGGGGAGGTCATGACCCCCCTTTCGTGGATCCGCCAATGGCTATTACTCTGTAACGTTCCATGAGCACGTTATGTTTTAATTTTTTTACTATGACGCACCTTCAAAATTAATTAGGTAAACATTTTTTATTATTGGGGATACTATGGGGAATAAATCAGCTGAAATCTGTAAATGTCGCTCTTAAATATAATACAAAAATAAAATTTTGAAAATTTTGAGATTTTTTTTTATTGTAATTTTTGTGCAAAAATAAAAGCTTTTTTTTCTCTTAATAGTCCCATTGACTACCTTAACATATATTTTATTTAGTGAAATCGAATCAGCCGTTTTGGAGAAAAACACATTTTTCAATTTTACTTACCCCCTCCATATCTCCCCCAAAAATTGGATTAAAGGGTTAATATTTGGTGAAAATTTTTTTCACAGCAATGACAAATTGTGACAGCAATATGAGCACAATAGGTGCGGGGGCAGATTTTACATACTTAACCGGCAATGCTCTTTAAAGAAAAGTATTAATTGAAAATATTAACAGAATTTTTTTGATATTTTTTTTTGGATTCTCGAGACATATGGTCGGAAGTAATGTTTTTTCTCGATTTTCTAATAGTGATGAAAAGTAACCGTGGAGATCAACGGGGATCGAATTGTTAAAATTTTATTCAATTTTGTGGTTTTAATACGGTATTGAAATTTTATGAATTTTAATTTTAAAATTTTCATCAATAAAAATTCGAGAGAGTGAACAAGTTTTTCTTTTCAAACGTGTTCCGGCGTGAGTCTTAAGAAAGTTGAAAATTCGAAATTTTTTTTAAATTGATATTCTTTACAAATCTTATTTTGATGTCGCGTCGGTCTAATAATTACTGAGAAGTTTTAAATTTCGGTAAATGAATTCGACCTAGGGTTATTCATGGTCGATTTTGGAAATTGTTTATTAGCGTGATTGTCAAGTTAATAGTTGGTGATTGATGATTACGGACTTGCACAAATTATTGGATAATTTTTTAATATTTTCTTTTAGCAGTATTGTTATTGAAATTATTTATGATTTTATGGTTTAACACTTTGTTGATGTCTATATTATGATTGATTGATAATTTATAATTAAGATTTTATTGAGTGTTGCAATTATTTATAGTTTTATTTATGGATATTGAATTTATTTATAAATTGACTTGTTCGTGATAAATGTGTGTATTTATTATTTTATAACTTGACCGATCAGCGGAGATATTTTGTGAAAATTTTAAAATAAGTTTTAGGATTTAACGGTATTAAAAACGGCGGTTTACCAGAATCAGTTGTTGCGTGGGCAACCGGATAGAAAATGATGGAGATTATTAATGTTGGAGTTACAGAAACAAGAACTGTCCTGTGAGTTAAGATAGAGAGTCGAATTATTTGATAATATGTAATTTTCGTAAATATTAGAAAATCGCCATTAGGCGAAAATCCTTCTCATATCGAGTCTCATTCTAACAAGCAGGTAGTATTGTGGTCCCGGTATAATATATATACCCTTGTAAAATGACCTGCTTGTTAGTCGCAATTGATTCAGGGTTTCTCAAATCTATCGCAACATCGACACCTCCTTCTACAATAAAATGGTGTAAGTGAATAATCTAGTTAAATTTACCACCACTACAACTCGAGACGGATAGCATATCCTGGAGTGCAGCGAGGTAGACGAAGAACTCGCTTGAAGAAGTTGAGTTAATATTTTTCAAGCATGTCAAAATGGTCATGCCCCCAGATCTGAACCCTACATAGAAGGGTACTTAATATCAGGCTATCGCAAAGTCTTGAATACAACTGCCATGAGTCGGCCTAAGAATCGTAGATTACTCTCATGGTCGCGTTCATCACAGAGCTGGCTGAGCTGATGAATTTACTAGCTGATTCTTTAAAGGAACAGGAGTTTGAGAACTTGACCCCCAAATATGTAAAATGGTCGACAACTTCAAATTTCATGTCGCCACTTTTAAACGATTTAAAATGTCTTACAGAGGCATTCCCTTCTAGATGGAAAATTACAATTTTCGTCATGTCTTCATTAATAGTAAGGCATTTCTGGTCACAATATAGTCTTAAGACCTCTAACTTTCTTGCGAGCTCAGTAGGAGTGTCTGCGAATAGGACTATATCATCGGCGTACGCAAGCAGTAAGACCACACAGAGAGTGCTTATAGCTATACCTCTGCAACCGTGGTCTATCAGGAAACGCTCTAAATCGCTAATTACAATTGAGAACAAAAGTGGACTTAATACGTCACCTTGTAACACTCCCTGCGAGATCCTAACCAGACCAGTATTTCCTCCGTCGCAGCTGATAAAGGCATAAGCATTTTCGTAAAAATTTGCAATGATTTTAATTAATTTAGAACTTATTCCAACTTTATTCAATTTATTCCACAACAAGCTATGGTCTACAGGAAGGAAAGGAACTTCTTAAATCTATAAAAGCGGCAAAAACGGAACTCCGCGGGTGTCTGAAATGTGTTTGATCGTTATTAACTAACGATATTGATCTGTAATTACTAGTAACTGAAGGATCTCCCTGTTTAAGTAACACTAAACTATTTAATTTACCCCACTCTTTCGGTACGGATTCTGAAACCAATATTTTGTTAAATAAATTTTCCAGAAACAAAACCCAGTTGTCTGGCAAGTTCTTGAAAAAACTATAACACAGGCCGACAAAATTTTGTTGCCCAATCAATGGAAGCTAATTCTTATAGGATTTTGTCCGCAGAATCCAAATTTGACCTTGAAATTTTTGGATTGGCTCTAGTTTTCAAGCAATTTTGGTTTAAATGTGTAAAAACACGCATTTTTGGTACTTTTTGAGTGTACGTAAAACAATAAAGCAAAACAATAAATCTGTCAGCATTGGACAAAATGTTGGCTCAAACATTACCCTTTTAGACCCAAAAACAAAAACCTAAGTATTATACATAACCTTTAATATCCAATGTGATGTACCTACCCTGTCGAAAGAAAAACACTGAAAAATCACTGAGACAGAACCACTGAAATCCCAGTTGTTTTTAAGTGGTTTCTCAGTTGTGATTTGGGACAATTCGCCACTGAAAATATCTATTGTGAGGGTTGATTTATGACAGTTGGCCTGGAAGTCCCAAACCGTTTTATGGCCTTTACCCTCATAAAATGGAAGGATAACCTTTCTTTTTTACAATTTTAAATAATTTAAATTATTTATTCCAATATTATATTTGTTGTTTAAGAATTTAGCCACTTATATAAATATATGTTTTTACTATGAACATAATACATACTTCTATTCAAAAATCCAAAAATGACATCAGTTTTTTAATATCTGCTACCGTTTATGAGATACGATATTATTCATTTAAATTTAGGATTTTTGGGGAAATTTTTATATGTACGTAATTGTTAGAACTTACAGATTCTAAATTTAAAAGAAACAATTTTCTATCATTAAAATTTAAACAATTTTATTTGTTAAGAATCAAATTTTTCACAGGTCAATTTTTAATATATTCAAGGCCTCGTAGAAGGGTCCAGAGAGATCATAAAACTTGAAGACTCCTGAATTTAATTAAAAATCGGGAACAAAAATTTCTCTAATTTCGCATTAATAAATTTAAAAATTAAATATTAAATTTCTACGTGTTCTAACGATAAAGAATATCTAAAAATTTCCTCAAAAAAGTTATTTTTCATAATAATAAAAATAGCTTTGAAAATTTACTTCCCTTCAATTTTAATAGTTTTTAGAATTTTTTTTATATTCCTAATCGTGAAAATAAGTAGATTTCATATTTTTATTTTTGAAATTTTAATTTTTGAAATTGCAAAAGTTTTTAATCATAAAAATTTTGGGTTACGGGAACCATAAAAGGAAAAAAAATTACAATCAGTAATCGGTGTTCGACCTGAATTTCCAGGTCAAATTGCTTGTAAATTTTTCTCGTTAAAGAGTCGAAGTTTACTCCCCTACAAAACTACTTGGCATTTAAAACTATTGTACTATTGTTACCCCAACTCCAAAAAAAATTCTATCTGAAGATATGCAGGTCAGACCACTGAAAAATCACTGGGCCAGTGGTTTTTTCAGTGGATCTTGAGTGGTTTACTTTCGACAGGGTAGTCCCAGAAAAGTGATTAAAACAACATAGCTTTTGATCATGTAAACCAATTTACGTAAAAATTTGTATCTGGGGATTTCTAGGGTCGCTGCTTACAAATCGGTTATCAAAATTTTTAAATTCAAAATGGCGGATCCAAAATGGGCGACAATTTCTTTTTAAATTTACATTTTTATGAAACATGGTATATAGAGGTTTTTGAGACCGCTGATTGTAAATCTGTTCTAAGATTTTCAAAACCCAAATGGCGCACCTAATATGGCGGAAAATTTTTTAAAAAAATTCACATCTTAATGAAACTTTGTATTTGGAGGTTTTGCGAATACAGATGACGAATGTTTGATCAGGTTTTCAAAATTCAAAATGGCAGATACAATATGTCATTCACCCGTCCAGTAAAGGAGAAATAAAAATGTCTTTACCCAACCAAGAAAGTTAAGATAAAGTTATCGTTGCCCTACCATTAAAGGTAAGATAAAATTACTTTCACCCGTCCAGGGAAGGAGAGATAAAAATTTCCAGACCCAACCAAGAAAGGTAAGTCAAAATTGTCGTTACCCGACATTTTAAGGTTAGATAAAATGATTTTACCCGTCCAGTAAAGTACCCCAAGTAACATGTTTCAATTAAATCCGGTAGATTTTTAATCCTTTGTCAGCCATATTGGATCCGCCATTTTAAATTTTAAAAAACTAATGTCAGATTCGCATTTAGCGACCTCGAAAACTCAGGAGTAATGTGTTTCAAGTAAATATGGCAGATTTTTTATTTTCAGTCCGACATATTGGATCCTGCATTTTGAATTTTATAAATCTGTCAGATTCGTATTCATCAACCCCGAAAACCCCCCAGTAACATGTTTCAATTAAACCCGGCAGATTTTTAATTCTTTGTCCGCCATATTGGATCCGCCATTTTGAATTTTAAAAATCTGATGTCAGATTCGTATTCAACGACCACAAAACCCCCAATTAACATGTTTTAATTAAATACGGCAGATTTTAAATTTTTGTCCGACATATTGGATCCGCCATTTTGAATTTTAAAAATCTAATGTCAGATTCGTATTCATCAACCCCGAAAACCCCCAAGGTAACATGTTTCAATTAAATCCGGCAGATTTATAATTTTTTTGTCCGCCATTTTGAATTTTTTAAATCTGATGTCGAATTCGTAATCAGCGACCTCAAAAACTATTGAATACATTCGATTAAAAAAAAATTGTTCTGTATGAAAATATGTTGTATGTTTTTGATTAAGAGGAAGTTTGCGAACAAATTTTGCCTATACCAGTGACGTCATTCACCATCACATGCTGTTAAAGTATGCAATACTTAAATTTTTTTGTTTTTGGGTCTCAAAGAGCAATGTTTAAGCTTGCATTTGGTCCTATGCAGGAAGATTTACTGTTGTGGTTTATTGTTTTACAGACATTCAAATAATGCCGAAAAGGCGTTTTTTTGCATATTAAAACCTAAATTGCTCGAAAACTAGAGCCAATCCAATATTTTCAAGGCTAAATTCGTATTCTACGGACAAAATCCTATAAGAATCGGCTGTGACATTTCAGGCAACATGCAGTTAATGAAATTTTGTCGGCCTGTGTAATTAATACCGTCCTTGCCAGCTGCCTTTCCGTCCTTACACTTTTTCAAACTTCTCTTAATTTCCTATTCCGATATCCGACCATCAAGGAAGGAATGGAAATCTTTTTTTAGGGTTCCGTACACAAAGTGTACAAACGGAACTTTTATGACGAGATTCGTGCGTTCGTAGACAAAAATCGTATCCCCCCCCCCCCCCCTAGACGCCAAACTATTTGGCTTCGAAAGCTCAAATTTGGCACACATGTATTTTCACGTGTAGATTACAGGAAAATTATAGAGAAGGTGATTGAAAGGATTAGTCATAGTGTTGTCAAGGAAATAACAAGATTTTTGAGCGTTTTTAAAGTACTTGTGCTGAAAGCTCTGGCTATATCCTTGATACCGCTATGGCCACTACCTTCTCTATAATTTTCCTGTAATCTACACATAACAAGACATTTGTGTACTAAATTTGAGCCCTCTAAGTGAAATAGTTTGGAAGATCAGGGGTGGGGGATGGTCCATTTTTTATAAAAAATGCAATAAAAGCTGATGTTTCTTCCACTCTATCTGACAAACTACTGTATTTAGGGTGCTGAAAGTTGGTACACACATGTAGTTTGACGTGTAGACTACGGAAAGACTAAAGAAAACTTTGTTACAGGCTGTTATCATAGTGGTTTTAGCAAAAAATCACGACTTTTTTTAAAAAATGATGAAAATGACCATAGCCCCACCCACTTAACTTCCAACCTATTTGTCTTAGAAAGTTCAAATTTGGTATACAAATGTGTTTTTACGTGTAGATTAAAGAAAAATTATAGAGAACATGATTATAGGGCTTGGTCATATCGTTGTCAAGGAAGTAAAAAGATTTTTGGGCATTTTTTATGCATATTTGCCTAAATTTATCGTTCTTACTTTGATAGCACTATAACCATCACCTTCTCTATAATTTTTATATAATCTACACCTAAAAATACATGTTCATACCAAATTTTAGCTCTCTAAGACTGTTATCATATTGTTTTTGAGCAAATAACCACGACTTAAAAAAATGGTTAAAAATGATCATATCTCCCATCCCCTTATCTGTCAAAATATTAGAATTAGAGAATTTAAATTTGCAAAAATGCATAAATAAAATCAAGCACAGTGCCGGTTTTAGAGATTTTGCGCCCCGGGGCAAGATTTCTAAGGCGCTCCTATACTTTGTTAGGGAGAAACATATATTATTAAATAAACAAAACTAGAAAAATAATTCTTAAATGTTTAAACTTATATATGTTTATTAATTAATGTTACACATTTAAACTAATAAAATTTTACTTTTCTGGCTTTCTTATCAGCAAATTCCCTTATTAACTGAGCAAAGTCCATGTTTTCTGCAATTTCATTTTCAATTGATAAAATAGCTAAGTTTTGAAGTCTAGATTGCGATATTATATCAGAAATGACATTTTTATGAAATCTCTAATTTAAAGATATGTTCATTTGACAACCTATAAACCTGTAAAAAGGTTATGCTAAAACGTATTTTATTATTCGGAAATATAATATTTAAAATTTTTTATTTTGTGGAATGTAGAGAAGATTTGACTAAGTTTAAATCGATTTCTTTTTTCCATTAATCAATATTTGCTTTTAAAATTAATTATTTTTGTCATTTACTTTCAAACAAAACTTTTCACAATTTCTCTTAAATTCGAAAATACATACATTCTAATTAATTCCTTTATTCTATACATTTCAATAATAAAATTAAATTTTATTTATAATGGGCTATTATAGAATGTCGAATTATACAATGTATAACATTAAAATATTATTTCTTATTCTACTAATTTTTAAACTTTTTATCAAAGAATTGAAAAAATAGATAATATTGTATAAACTTAAAGTGAATGTTCAAGTTGTTACCGATCCCCTCTGTGAGCAAAGAAGGAATCAATTCAAAGATGGGGGGGCGATTTATTTTTGAATTCTGATGTCCCCCTGTCGGAGGGGGGGGGGGAGTGATTTCGGGAGAATGAGTTACTCGACGAGCGAGCCGGATGAGATGTTTAGAACATACGGGTCGTCCTCAGAGACTCAGCGGGCTAGGGCCGCTTGTGGAGGTTCGGTGAGAGCGAGGGGGGGTTTTCGCCTGGGATCGAAAAAAGGAATTCGACCCGTATACCGGCGAGGAGAGGAAAGCGCGAGTTTTGTTGGGGCTCTCCACGCTATTCTGGCGTACTGGCGTCGTGGAGGGGGGATCACTGGGGTCACACAAAGCGGAAGTAGAACCAGAGACGGTCGAGGGGGGGATAGAACCAATGCTGGCGAGGGGGCAACGTACTCGAGGCTTTCCAATGCCTGCTGCAACTGATCCTCGGACTCAAAGTGCTGACGACCCTCCGCCGGTGCTGGGCCGGCACTGGCGGCTAACTGGCGTTGCTGACGTTGCTGCTGCTTCTGGGCCTCCCTGAACTACCGACCGCGAGCGCGCCGTTGCTCCCGATTCTGCTGACTCCGGACACGGGGCATTGGGGGGCGGTTACGAGGCGGAAATATAGCCACGAGTATCCTCCGACGGTAGTCAAATAAGAGACGAAGTCCCCAGCACTACCGTTGTCGAGAAAGACAACCCTGCTGAACTTTCTCCCCCGGACCTAAACAGGTTACAGAGAGAGAAAGACAACCCTAGTAATTTCTCCCCCGGACCTAAAACAGGTTTCAGAGAGAGAAAAAACACCCTGACTTATTATCTATAAGCCAGACCCCGTCGACCTGAAAGGAGGAGTGAGGATTTGATACTACACAGTGGAATTCAGAACAAAGTCTTTATTCGTAGGAAACAAGTCTTGCACCTGTGCGGAGTGCAGACCGATGAACAGTTACAAGGACCGGTGAGTGGTACAGAATCGTCGCACGCTCGACCTTATATCTACGCTACGCGCTAACTCGACTGTGAGCAGGCTCTCCAAGCCGTAATGCATTGGTGTGATACTCTGGTTAGTTACCCGCCCGGCTACTGCGGCGCTTTTGTCGCTGCACACAGACGCAAAATTTGTATAGCGACATGACAGTGATGTGTGTTAGTAAATACCAATACATATAACTGTCATTTCGCTATACAAATTTTGCGTCTGTGTGCAGCGACAAAAGCGCCGCAGTAGCCGGGCGGGAAACTAACCAGTGTATCACATCAATGCATTACGGCTTGGAGAGCCTGACTGTGAGTCGCAGCCTGGCGTGGACAACCTGCGAGCCTAGCGGCGAGCCAGAAACTAAATTATGCTAATTTTAGTAATACGTGAAAAAGTAAACTTTAAACTTAGTAATCGTAAAGTACATCAAAAACTGAGATTGTACATATAATTTATATTGAAATCGGCCTATCCTAACTGAAAATATTGATAAAAAGGCGAAAATCAACGGTTACGAGTATCCGGGAAGCGCGCGCGAGCGTTAGTGGGGATGCCGTGGGAGCGTAAGAGAGAGAGAGAGCGAAAACGAAGGCAGCGGATTGGTCGACGCCGGGACTTGTTTTCTCTCTCCGTCTTACACATAGTGGTTGATACGTGTGTGCACGGTAGTATGTGCATTGGCGTGTTCTTGTAGTGGTGACCGGGCGCTGCCGAATACTCGCGCGCGTTGTTTGTCGCGTAGATAAATAAAATTTAAAAAGAACAATAATAATAATAAAAATAAGGTAAATTAAAAATAGAGATAAAAAAATAATAAAGTAAATAAAAGTAATTAATAATTAAAAGTATATGGAAGCCGGGGCAAGTCACAATGCAATCTTTCAGGCCGATTTTTCTTAGATTCTCTTGTTTCTCGAGTATTACAAAAAATACCCGAAAAACAGAAAACCGTGGAAAGAGGCGAACTGTAACAAAGTGAACCAAGCTATTTTGACATTTTTTAAATTCAAACTTGACAAAAAATAATGTTTTAAATACCAATTGATCATTTGGAATATTTTAAGAATTACATATTTTTTTAAATTCTGTGTAGCAAAAGTTATTTTTGAAAATATTCCCTGGAAAAAAGTTTCGGTGAATTCAAGACTGCAGGAACATGATAATCATAATAGTTGTAAATGTTGCTGCGATACATTGTCAGGATCAGTCATTTTCTGTTTTTTTCCATATAGCACAGAATTAGAGATTTCTAATATCGTTTTTAGGCATAAGAATATGTATTTATCAAATTTTTAATATTTTAATAAGATATAAATCTTGATTTTAATTTTAAAGAATTAATTACATCTTATTTTTGTTTTTAGAGATAGTTTATACTTAAATCTCATTTTTAATCACAAATTTAGATATTAATTTTTTTCCGTGTAGAATGAGACAACTGTAAAGTTACTGGAAAAGATATAAAAGCGGCTTTAGGTCACAATTACATGTCTGCGTCGAACGCTGCGTTCTTGCGTTGTATGGTGAGAGAGAGAAAGACAGAAATATAGTCTCATCTTTGTCACTCTCACCATTCAACGTAAAACGCAACTTTCGACGCAGGCATGTAATTGCGCCCTTAGGAAATTCTATTCCATTCCATTCAAAATTTCTAGGGACAAATCGCAGATCCCAAACTTTGTAAAACAACGCACACATCAGTATTTGGGATTTTCTTCTTTTAATTTTTTAACTTCGCAACTTAACTTGGGACTTGACCAATGTGTACCAAGCTAAAACCAGAGGGGCGCCGCGGCGCGGCGCTCCTAAAACCCCCCCTAAAACCGGCACTGATCGGGCAAATACGAGTTAAACCCGTACCAAAACCAAGGGTTTCGTACAATTATTGTTAAATATTGTTAAATATTGTTGAAACAAAAAGTGTATAAAATTTTTGAAAATACTAATTGTAATTTTCAATTATTTAAAAAAGAAATTTTATAATTTTTACCATTTTGTGGAATAAAATATGTATTTGTGTACGCTGCACAAAAATGTGTTACTAATATAAATAATAGTTCAAATATAATAAGTAAATATTCTTATTTACCTTTTATCCCACTTTCCAATTTTGATACAGAGTTTTTCTAATTTTGACCAATAAGGTCGTTAAATTGATATTTAATAATTAAACAATTGTATTTAGATAAGCTACGAATTAAACAGATTAGTTTATGTAATATTATATTCGGCAGCGTACACAAATACATATTTTTTTCCACAAAATGGTAAAACTTATAAAATTTCTTTTTGAAATAATTGAGAATTACAATTAGTATTTTAAAAAATTTTCTACACTTTTTGTTTCAACAATATTTAACAATATTTAACAATAATTGTACGGAACCCTTGGTTTTGGTACGGGTGTAACTCGTACTTGCCTGATTTTTTTTATGTGAATTATTGAAGTATTTTTATGTGGAAAAATATCCTCTAAAAACTTAGACCAGGAAGAAACACTGATCGAGTTTAGACGCTTAGGTATAGGACTCGATTTATTTACCACAGGCCAAAAGGTTTTAGAATTTCGGGACTCAGCCAGCTCATTACCTTGACGTTCTTTAAAAATGCGTTTTTTATTTTTTAGAATTCTTCTGCAAATTTACGCAGGGCATTTATATCCCAGAAAATATTTGTTTTTAAAATCATTAATTTTACATAAGTTATACGCTGAATACGTCTCTTGTTTAGCGATTTGACAAGACATGTCAAACCAAGGTTTATTTTTATGAACAGGTAACGAAACAAAGTCTTGCGAATGAGTTTTAGTTATTCCAAGTTCATCAGATCCCACACAGCACCCAAACTTCCCTAAAAATTGACAGACCCTCGCATAGCGAGGTTAGGAACCTTAAGTGCTGAAGTTCATTCAAGTTTGTGTCGGTGTTTAAATGTCCGCACGTATAGAATATCTACACGAAACCTTGAACGAATATCACATTTCAATGTTTAACAAATATTCACGTTCAATATTGTCAATATTGTGTCAATATTGACATCGCATTTTCGCCTAGTTATAAAAATACCGTTTGCTATGTATATATGTATAGGTGAATACTGACACAACATTGGCTGAACATTGCCCGTGAATATTTGTTAAACTTTGAAAATGTAATATTCGCTCAAGGTTTCGTGTAAATATTCTATACGTGCAGACATTTAAACATCCATACAAACTTGTATGAACTTCGGCACTCAAGGTTCCTAATCTCGCCGTGCAAGGTTCTGTCAAGTTTTAGGGAAGTTTGGGTGCTGTGTGGGATACAGATTTAATTGTTGACATAAGTAAATCATTCAGAATATCAATATCACCCTTTAATTCTTCCACTTCATCTCTCCATCTCATTGTTTCGCTGAATAATTCCGCTTTATGAGAGTCGAAGAAATATTTAAAAGTATAATTTTTAATATTGGAAATTCTATTTTGTGAAGAAGCATCACATGAGATGGAAACAACAACAGGGACGTGATCAGATAATGTTTCCATTTTATGAACCCGAAAATCTCGTATATCATTCAAGCCACTCATAGAGCACCAAAGTAGATCAATCACACTTTTGCCCATAGAACCGTAAAAAGTATATTGCGCGAGGGAATCGTTAACACTTCAACCGTTGCAGACGAAAAAGTCATTGACTTCCATAAAATCTACGAGAAGTTTGCCTTTATTACTACTAAATGAATCTAAGGTACATCTAGACGACAAAAAAACGTTACTATTTTTAAAAATATGATTTTCGAGATTATTAAAACTTGCTATTCTGATGTTAAAATCACCCCCGATAAAAATAGGTAAGTCAGGAAAATTGGAGCGAACTAAGTTTAATACAAGTTCAATTTCCACAGTAAAAACGTCAAAATTCGCATCTGGTGGGAGATATATAGTACCAATAATAAAAGAATATGACGTCAAAGAATCCTCCGCATTGAAAAAGACTTTGTTTTAAAAAACCATTATACCTCCCTTTAGCTTTACCCCTGTTATTCGATCTTGATGCAAGTGACTGAAATACCTGAAGATTCTTGAATCGGCCCGAAGTGAAGCAGACAGGGTTCTTTAACCAGGTTTCGTAAATGCAAATAATGTCGTTTCCTCCCCATGATCCAGAAATATCCTTTAAATTTGAGTATCCATGGATGTTCCAGTAAATATTTTAAAATGATCATGTTGTGAATCACTGATAATTCTCGCAGATGAATCGCAAGGGTGTTCCCGCTATGCGTCGAGTTTAAGATTTTTACAACGATGATCAGGAGGTGAGTCATCAGTAGCAGTTGGGCGAGCTTCCGAAACCAGGAAACTATCTATTAATCTGTTCAGAGTGCCGACCATCAGAGCATCCTTCGACGAGCGTCCTCTTTTTAATTTCTAAATAGGGTTTCACCCCGTTTTTTAAGTCGTATTAATTAATTAAGAAGATTAATGTTAAAAAATTTTCGTAATTAAGTCCTCTTTTTAAATTTTTTCGTATCAGTGGAGAAACCAAGGTGTTGGGCCCAGAAGCCGTAGGGGTGGGAATGGTAGAATCTTTGTGTACATTCTAAATTATAGGTTAAATGCTATTTGATTCTACTTTTTTTGCCATTCACAATAACACAAGATTTTTTGATTAAAATCTCAGCTCCAGGGTTCCTTAGTGATTTTGCGTGATTAACTAGATTCCTTCTTATTGCTTCTTTCTTGTGCGGATCTATAATTAGAAATGGCAATATTCAAAGCCTGAAGTTCTTTTACTTTGGTAAATACTAATTTAACCCATCGTGTGGCAATGAATTTGACAATGACAGGACAAGAGCTTGTATGTTCACCTAAAGTATAAAAATCGGCGAAAGCCAAGTCGGGTATGTCCAAACCAACACTTTTAAATAAGGAAGTAACCGTGTCTAACAAATTTCTTGCATTGTTGTTATTCAATTTTAGATTAAAAAGTATTATATTTTTCGCTCTGATTTCGCTCATAATTGTATCCAATTTTTTTTCATGTCTCACTATTTTGGTAGCTAGAGAATTGACTGTATCTGAAATTTTGGCTGAATTTCTATTAAAAGTCTGTACTTCTTCTCTTAAGAGATTGTGGGAAGATGTAAGAAATTTAATATTTTCGGATAGTTGAGAGATAAGTTTTTTTAGGTCTTCATCCATTATTATAGAAGAATAATTCACTCTAGGAAATACACTGTGTGAAAATTATATAGCACGCTGAACAAATTACTTTTAAATTCACTATATTTGAACGAAAATAAGACTCAAGGAACAAACAATAACACGTCCGAACACCTTGAAGGCTCAGAGCGAAATTTCAATATAAGTTATACACAGTAAACATAATACCGAAATACATAAATCGAAATCAAACCTGAAACAGAAAAATCAGCTCGTATAAAGACTTGAACCCGGGCCTCTCGATGTCGAAATCCTTGCTGCTAGCCACTGGATCATCTGAGACTATGAAAGTTTTTTCAAAGACAGTCTAATGGATGTAAGGTAACAGTCTATTTCCATTTTCTATCCGCTTTAATCTTTTCAGTATAAAAGCGTTTGTCTATACGTCAGAGGTGCAGTTTTCAATCTGTCATCCGATTCTTTCTCTCCGTCACTTATTTTAATATTTATCGATAATAGTTATTAATAAAAGATGAATCCACGCAAATCTTTCTATATGCATTTTTCATTCCATTGATTAAAAACATATTCCTATATCCATTCGAATCTGTAAAGTTTATACCATTTCTCGATTAGTATCTATCTGTAAGTTACTTTTAAAAAATCTTGCTTGAGGATAAACATTGTCTTCGCGAATCATTCTTCACAAAGCTTTCAATACTTTCAAGGTGTTGCACAATCACCAGATGGCGTCACGTCAATGTCTATCTGTCTTTTTTTCATTCATCTGCTCATTACAAATAGTTTATCTGACATATATTGTTGTCATATTCGGGTTCACGGATAGAGTTTGCGAATTTAGTGAAAGACCGTCGAACACTTTTTGCATTAAACGATTGAAGCGGATTAAACATCATTTTCACGGATAACTCTTTTATCCGTGCAGAAGTTTACTGTAGAATATTTTAGACTAAATAAACCATATCATATATTTATGAAAAATATCATATCATATCATATATAAATAATACTATATCGGTATAAACCGATTAAACAAGATTTATGCTGATACATATTTTATCCGTAGCAGGTAATAAAAAAATGTAAAGTTGCTCAGGGATAGACAAGGATTAAGATGAGGATAGAAAACTGCGGATTTAGAAAGATAGCCAGACACTTTTTTAATCAAACGATAAAATCGGTTAGAAAATGATTTGCGCTGATTTATACGTATATGTGTCACTCCAGGGTGAAAGGGACCTTAGCTGCAAGAAATGAATTTTGCGGGACGGGCGTTTGAAGTTGAACCTGACTAAGTTATTGTTATGTTGTGCCTATGTTTCATCGCCAATTACATGAAAACTAATAGACATAAAAAAAAATTTCTTTTTTGTATGTGAAAGACTAACTCAAATTCTATTGATTGATAATAAAGATTTAAAATTGAATGTTTTGAATTTTTCAGGACAGGCGTTTAAAGACGAGCCTGCCTTTGTTGTTGTTATGTTATGCCTATGTTTCATCGCTAATAACACAAAAACTAATAGACATAAACAAGTTTTGATTTCTGTATGTGAAAGAGCAACTCAAATTTTATCGATTCATAATAAAAAATCAAAATCCAATGTTTTGCAGCTAAGGTCCCTTTCACCCTGGAGGGTCACATATGCTGAACGGATATAAAGAGTATTTAAAAGAATAGATGGATCGACAGCTGATTCAAATAGATGGAGAAGTATAGAAAAAGTATTCAAGTGGAAAAAACAAAAAAAAAAAAAAACCAAAAATTTCTCGTTAGTAGATTAGCTTCTTTAGTACTTAAGCGAAGCACATTTGAAAAAAAAGTTTTTTTTAATTTTTTATAGCAGTTTGAAATGAAAATCGTGGTTCTTGCTTAAAAATGGATTTTTATTTTTTTAAACAAATTGTAAACGTTGTAAAAAAAGTATTCCGCTCAAGTACAAGGTAAATATGTATAAAAGATGTAAAGAAAATTGCAAAATGATCAGTGCGAAATTGTTTAAGATATAGTGTCCACCCTCTGAGAATGTGGTTTTGAGAAAAACGCGTTTAACCTTCTCGCTATCGCAGAGGTTTGAAATCAGAATTTGATGTTCAAATCAACTTTTAGAGAGAACGGCTGCCTGGATTTTCAATTTTCTTTTTTTTTTAACATTCAGTATTAAATTCTTAAGAGATTTGTGAGATTAATTTGAATAACAAACTCTGATTTCAAACCACTGTGTGCCGCAAGAAACGACACGACAGTCATGGGCCTTATAAGCGGCGCACAAAACGCGCTCTTTCTCTTCCAATTTTGCTCGCATCGACTTGAAATTTTGAGGTAACATTTCTAAGATGCTGTACTCTAATACAAAGAAATCTCCAAAAATCGATTTTTTAAATTTTGTGACTGCCTATGCCCCCTTAACTCTATAACCTGGGTTTAAGTATGTCTATCTTATCTTTTCCAGTCCATACCACTTTATCGACAGGGATGTGATTTTTTGCATGATTTTTGATATCAGTGTTACATTTCTTTATGTAATTGTTCATAGATATGAATTTTGATACATCTTTCGATATCGTTTCTTATGTCCTTTTTAATATGGATTTTTATGTAAATTTCCATATAATTTTTTACATTACTACTTTCAGTAGAGTGAGAAAAGTTCTGAAATAAATAGACTGTAACGGTTCGTTTTTGGGGGGTCTTAATAAATATTTATTTGATAAAGGAGATGACCTGAGGGAGGTAAATAAGTGTGATACATTTATTTAAATAAACTGAATCGACGCCCCTTGTTGATAACATGTTTATTAAAAAGCCAATGAAATAAAATGTTAATTTAAAAAACAGTGGAAAATCATTTTTATTAATAATTTTGGAAGATATGATTTGTATTCAATTGTTTGTTTAATTAAATGTCTGTTGAAGTTGAGTGCCATAGAATGTTAATTGGGCCGAACGTACACTATAATATTTATTTAATCAAATATATGCAATAACATTCTATTTCAATCTTCAATACTATATTATTAAGTTAACACAAGGCTATATACGTAAAGGAGGTATTCTTTTTTTAATCTTGTACCTAAAAAGTACAATTCCCCTCAAATTTTTTATTTTGTTTTAATTAATAATATTTTTTTTAGTTAGAAATATTAATACCTGAATTATTAATTAAATAAAATTTGAAATGATTCATTAAAAATATTAAAATTAAAATGTTGAACTTGTCTACTGAAAATTTCTTTTTAAACTTTGTCATTTCCTTAAAATTTAATATTATTTTTCAAAAGTTAAACATATTCTTTTTTGAGAAATTTTTTTTTCTATTAAAATATTTAACTCACGAACTTTAAACTATATAGCAAAGCAAATAATATTAACTTACATTTTTATTATTATTATTACTATTGGAACAAAGATGACACATCCCCGTGACTTGTTGAGTTCAGATGTAAACAAACTTCATCTAATTCTTAAAATGCGTTTGAAATCAATACTTGCGTGATGACTCCATGACCCACAGAGTTCAATGTCAATGGACTTCACAAGTTCATTCTTGAATTGTGTAAATCGATATTTGAGTATTGATTAGTTTTGAAGGTACGGGGTAAGATGCATAAAAAGAAGGAACAAGATGCGTACGAATTTGGTTTTTCTGTAGTGGGGGAGGTGATTAAGAAAGAAAGGGTAAGACATGCGTAAAATAAATTTTCTGTAGTGGGAGTAAGATCCTGGGTCATTTTTGCTTCTTTGACTTTGGGAGTTCAAACTCGTGTTTAACTTGTGATTGGCTACCGCATTCTAGGGTTCCATGTACCCTTTCAATGCTGTATGGTAGAAGGGATGAAACTACAGAAACCGAGGTTTCTTCAAAAATTGAGGAAAACCAAAAATCAGTTCCTCAGCTACCATCATCGGAGTCGCAACGAAGTTCCTTTACCAACTTTATCTAAACCGGTTCTCTCTTCTCTAAAGAAAACCTCAGCGGAGTCACAAAATACTTTTGCAAATATCGGGTCGGACTTGTAAAGAATACTCACTGTTGAATCTTTAATACTGTATCGCGTCAATGATAAATAAGTCGTGACGAATTCGAATTCATGAAATCTGTAAACCCGAATAAATCGAGTTGATTATTTGGCGCAATTGAACTTAGAAATACTGTATTTTACAAGATTCCGTTTTGACTTGTTGGTTTGCGGCTCCGTGGAACTCGCAACAATCGACTTAATCATTCTTGTAAACTTTCGTAAATAATTGGTGTAATTGTAAATTTTATTAATGACTGTTAGTAATCTGTGACTTTGACTAAGAAAAATTGTCTGAGTGCAACTTCTATTGATCCTTGACCATTTTTCCTACATTTTGATTACCGCCCTTTGTACATCCTTTCTCTCGCTTAATATTTTCCCTAAACAAGTCCTTGTTCAAGAATCCAGATTATTATGAACTAATAAACGTCTTGTGCTTCGCATCTGAACTTTCATCTACATTTGAAGAGGACTTTCACGTAAAGCTTGCAGCGTGATAACCATCTCTGTCCTAGTTGTGGACCACGGTTAATACTGTTCTGACTGATTTGGCAATTTTCTTTCCCAACTGCTGGACTTTTGAGAAGCTAATATACCTCAACATCTACAAGCCAATCGTTTGAGATACAGCTACAGCTCTATAAATAGCAGTGGTTAACCGAAGCATACAACTCTTTTCCAAGCAGTAAGTTATTCAATTTTTCTGCCCCTACATCCTTTACAAGTGTTTACCTTGTCAACATATTCATTCCTTGTTTCAGTGAATGACGATTTCACCTTAATCAAGGATTTGAATTCAAAAAGATTTCTCCTCTTCCACAACCACATTTTACCTAACCGTACAACGCTCAGTAACTGCTTCAATTTGTATTTGATTAAATAAATTTAATGTAACTTGTGTGGTAAATAATATTGTTCAGTGGACTTTCTTCCCCGTTCCCTTAGTTCAAATCCTGCAAGGTTTGTAAATAAATCGGGGGTTTAAATTTATATTCTTTGTAGACTGTGACTGTTCCTTCCGGACATAACAAAGATATGAAAACTTAAAAGGATTCCAAACTGTATAAACTGTAAAATAAATTATTTATTTAAAAACACAAAAAACACATAAATTTTATCATACAATCAGCGTTTGATTCTTTTTCAAACCGAAATAAAATTGTTAAATAGAGCTGTAAACTTCTTATTTAGAACATAATTTTAGAAATATTATAAATTGAACAATTAGTAGTCATTATGATAATTTTTAATATTTAACTCATGAACTTTAAAATATACAGGTAAGCAAAACATATGAACTTACATTTTTTTTTTTTTTTTTTTTTTTTTTTTACAAAACAAGTTTAGGAGAGGAAAAAATGCCTTTACGCACTTGTTCGTGTGGGACTCAACCACGTGCTGTGGTAATACCGCACTAAAACAACCTCTCCCATTCTTGCCTTACGTACTCTTATCCGCTTTTGCTCCTTCCGTCCTGAAAGGTAAGCAAGAGCGCGATTCTTTTGCTCGAGGTGTTTTCAGTTCACTGTTCTGTAGGTGTCCCTGTCCCTTGCCGCTGTTGTTCTTACGCGGTGGCCAGAAACGCTATTGGATGCTTTTTTAGAGCTACCTTCGTTATATTATATTATGAAGAACAGTGCTGTCGGACCAGATTAAGTGAACCCAGAAGGACAGCCTTTTGCATACGAACCGTCAATGCTTCAGCTTGACGTTCGCAGTTTGGTATCTTTTTCAATTGGCTTATAAATGAAGCTTTAATCCCTCCCAAACAGCCTAGTATGAGAACAATTAATCGGATTTTATAACCTGGATACATTCGGCTCAGTTCAAACATAAGGTCTTGATATTTCGTCCGTTTCTCATCCTCCTTTTTTATGATGTTGCCCTCAGCAGGAGCCGAAAACTCTATCACACAAATGATCTTACTTTTATGATCCTGGAGTACAATATCAGGCTTAGTAGCTCTGATACGATGAGTTGTAGAAAAAGAAAAATTCCAGTAGATCTTACACTGTTCATTTTCCACAACGGATTCCTGATCCCCTTGGGCATACGGCAAGATGGGTTCTTTATCTATACCATACTGGTGTCGAAGGTGATAATACAACACCTTAAGCGCAGCATTGTGTCTTTCAATATACCTGCAACACGCGTACTTCGGACATGCACTTAGAATGTGACTAAGTGTTTCCGGGTATTGCTTACATGCTCGACAGTTGTTATTGTCGACAGTTGTTATTGAACTTACATTTTTATTATTATTATCATTATTATTATTGTTATTGTTATACGACACATAATAATTATGTATTTCAAATTTATTAAAATATATTAGGGGAGAGTCGCCAATTGTGAGACGGCTCCAGTTGTGAGACAGTTCATTTTTTTTAACACGGAATATAAAAAGGCTGATTGGTATACATAAAAACATTTCTTTTTATACGAGCCAACTTTTGCGTGTACACCGAAGCAGATATATGTATTGTTTGTGTTAGATGCCAACACTGAGTGTGAAAATCGACTAAAAAACTTTTTTTCAATATGTGCAAAGTACTTTTTTTTTAAAGTTAATTAATTGGAAAAGCTAAATGTTATGCATTTTTATTTAGTATTTTCCTTCTATTTTGTAATGCAATATTGCATTGTTTCAATCTACAGATGGATATATTTTTTTTCCTTTTTCAAAATAGCGCCAATTTCCGGTTGTGAGACACAGCAAGTCACCAGTTGTGAGACCTACATTTGATAACACAACAATTATTTAAAGTGTGGGAACATGCGCACAAGTTATTTCATTTGCCTACATTGCGACAGCGATTTCGATGTAGAAAACTGATAGTCATGTTTTAAAGAATAAATATTTTTATTTAGTATATAATAATATGTATTATCAATATATTTAGTTATTTATATTAAACATAATGTTTCATGCCAAATTTTTTAAATTTTACCATTTTTTTATAAGTGTCTCACAACTGGACACCTTTTTTTTTTTAACTAAAAAGATGTGCTCGGAAAATTGATCATAAAATTTTTCGAGTTCATCTGAACACTACACTTTCTATGAATAAAAGTTGCGTATTTAAGTTATTTTTTAAACGGTGTATTTTATTTACGATTTCGTTTACCTATTTCCAATTTATAGGTCAAAAATAAAAACCGTCTCACAACTAGCTGGCTCGGAAACAAATTTCGGAATGCCCCAGAAGAATTCTGATTAAAACTTATTCAAACTGATTGAAATTCAATCCAATACTTTTGTCAGGGTACAAATCATATCTTACAAAATTATTAATAAAAATGATTTTCCACTGTTTTTTAAATTAACATTTTATTTCATTGGCTTTTTAATAAACATGTTATCAACGGGGGACGTCGTTATATTTATTATAAATGGTGACCCTCACCACTATGTCGTGGTTACAAGTCCTAATAATGTAGCAGGTAAATATCCTACAATTCTAACCAAATATATAGTTCAATCAACAGTCGCAGAAAACTAATCTTCCTTCTCGGGTTTACCGGGCGCGTTTCAATGGCGAAGGCTACACAGCAACACCACCGCGGTAAGAAACAAAAAATCAAAATTCAATCGATAAATAAATAAAATAGTTTTTTATAATTTCAGATTTAACGGCGAAGGCTACACAGCGAACATCACCGCGGTAAGTAACAAAAAACGTATTTCTACATGGAAAAAAATATTAAGCTTTTCTAGCATGTCACGAGTTAATGCTTTTAAAGCAGTGGTTCTCGGCTTAGTATTGAAGTAGGGGAGAGGGCCCCAAGTTAGACACCCTATCTATTTATTGCTGTAGAATCCAAACCGAATAAAATATATTAAAATGTTTTATACCGGATGAAAGTACAATTTATAAGGTAACTTATGGCTACAGAGATAAAATTTTATTTTGAACATAAACATTTTTTAAAGCATTTTTTCTAATTGTTAAAATTTTCGGTCTAAAAAAAAGTGGCCCCAAGATGGACACCTTCATAAAAGTCTCTGAAAATTGTAGTAAATAAAAAATTAACATCGTGTAACAATTCTTAAACTAAGTTTTAATCATTTTACGGAATTTATCAAGAAATAAAATTTCTAAAAACTTCAATTTTTTTCTTCTCTAACGATGAAATCACATTTTATGATAAAAAATAAAAAAATTTAATTAATTTGCTCAAAAAATTATTGAAAAAAGTATAAAATCGAAAATATGCAAAAAAATACATGGAGATTTTAGGCCTGTCCATCTTAGGGTACATGACACCATTTTTTAATCCCCAGTAAAAATATATATATGAATACTAAATTAGTAAAATCATTTTAGAATATTATTATACGATAAATAAAGAATATTATAACGTTCAGTACTCATTCTAAATCATAAATTTAAATAACTTTACCAACTTGAGAAAAAACTGTTACAAAACTTTTTTAGACACACAATTACGTGGTATGTGTAGAAGAAAAACCAACTGGTTTTTTTTCTTTACATGTGCATCAAAATGTTCGTCTATACAAACAACAAAAATGACAGAAAGCATAAGGCGCTGTCACCTAAAACAAAAATTTTATACGAAATGTCCATCTTGGGGCCCTGTCCATCAGGGGCCCACTCCCCTATAAATTCATAGATATTTGGTATAAGTGCCTTCTATGCAAATACAGTATTACCGATAGGCTTTAAACGCATAAGTTACCACGCCTTTTCAGGTATGTGGCCATGCATCGGAATTTTCGTCTGCTCACCTACCGAGCTATTTTTTTGAGTTGTCGTATTATTATGTTAGATGATTTTTTTGTCTCTTATATAAGTGCTTAAATCTTTTGTAAAGTATTACGAGTATTTTATATGTGTTTGAAATTTGTGAAATATTATTTCTATAATGTTCCATTAGTGCGTATTTAACTTTCAACAAAACATTTTTATGTTATATTACAGAAAAGTTATGAAAGTTATAAGTGTATATTCTTTCAATTGACGTAAAAATAAAGTGGTATTATGTTATGAATATATATTTACCACAATTTCACTTTAATTCAAAGTTTCCTTTTTGATTCTGTAAAATGAAAATCAGTTTTCATTGAAAATTTTGGATACAATATAAAAAACTTATTGCATTAAAATATGTTGTTCATTTTTATTTTAAAAACATCATAGTTTATTTTTCTATCTTGGGAACATTTTTTCATATTGTGTCAATATATAAAACAACAGTAAGTATAAGGAAAGTCATGTTTTTCACTATTTTACTTAAGGGGGGAACACCAGTTGTAAGTAAAAAAAAAGTGCTTTTTTCAAGAATTTTTTTCTAGAAAACCATAAAACTTTTTGAAGAATACTATTTATTAATTAAAAGTACATATTAAAAGCTGTAATTTAAAAAAAAAGTGTTTTTCAACCAAAACTTTTGAAGATATGAGTTATTGAAGCGACGCCTTCCAAAAAAAGGTGATTTGCGGTGATCAGGATTCCGCAAGTATGCTTCGTCTGAAATTCAAAACTGAAATTGATTTACATTTATTATAAGATTATCCTGTTAGTGATCGAAGGATTTAAAGAAAAAAAAATATTTGACAAAATGGCGACCTGTCAAAGTCAAAAGTCTGATTTTTGTAAAGAAAAACGGTCGATTTTCAGCTTTATAAAAAAAATTTTTGCACAAAAAAAAATCCTTCGATCACTAACTCGGCTTAGAAGTGTGAATTAAGCATACCAAATTTTAAGTAAATCGGTTTAATGGTTTTCGAGTAATCGTGATCACCGACTTTGAAAATGTCATTTTGAGAAAAACGCATTTAAAGTTTCAACGTACTTTCTTGTCAAATACTTGAAATGACCTTTGCTTGTCATATTACTCTATCTTTCCTCAAAATTATAAAGGGTAGGTACAAAAACTGTAAATTTAAGCGTAAAACAAAAGAAGAATAGCCATTGAGCACCAGGTGTAAGTGTTGGCAGATCTGGAGCGACCTGACGCGCCGCCGTATTGTGCTGTATATCTTATTTATTTTTTATCGGATCAACTTAAAAAATTTCCAGACATATTTCTAAATATGTCTACTTTAAGAAAATGCAACAAAAAAGAAAAACGATTTTTCGAAAATTACAACTGGTGTTCCCCCCTTAATTTAAATATTATCTCAGAAATATAACCTAAAATTTTTTTGTTGAAAGTAAAATACGCACTAATGGAACATTATAGAAATGATATTTCACAAATTTTAAACACGTATAAAATACTCGTAATACTTACGAAAAGATTTAAGCACTTATATAAGACACAAAAAAATCATCTAACATAATAATACGACAACTCAAAAAAATAGCTCGGTAGGTGAGCAGACGAAAATTCTGATCCAGGGCCACATACCTGAAAAGGCGTGGTATCTTATGCGTTTAAAGCCTATCGGTAATACTTTATCTGCATAGAAGGCACTTATACCAAATGTCTATGAATTAATACTTCAATACTAAGCCGAGAACCACTGCTTTAAAAGCATTAACTCGTGACATGCTAGAAAAGCTTAATATTTTTTTCCGTGTATTGATAAATAAATAAAATTGTCTTTTTTAATTTCAGGTTCAATGGCGAAGGCTACACAGCAAACATCACCGCGGTAAGTAACAAAAATCGAATTTCTATCGATAAATAAATAAAATTGTCTTTTATAATTTCAGGTTTATCACGACGTGGAATAACCTGATTTATAAACTCCCGGGCTGAACTGCCTCGAGTTGGAGCAAGCTAGAACAATTATAATCTAAACTCTGCAACTCGATAGCGGGAGATCTCTCCGCGGCAAGAGAACAGAGTTCTTTAGCGGCGAACTCGTCAACCCTTTCTGCTGCCACAGGGCGCTAGGTCGCATCAGCAGCCCTGTGCTCAGGCGTGATCTCACTGATTTTCGCCACGGGCTTAAGAACGAGACTCTCATGGAACGTACCGTTTCAAGTCATCACTCTTTCAAATGCCATAATTTTTTACAGGGAATACATTAAAACACATAATGAGCAGATAAATCAAAGTATAAAAATATTTTATATAATATTATGATATTACCGTAAGTTACGTCTCCTAGAATAACAGTTTCAGCATGCGTGAATTCTTCTATAATATCGGCAATAGTTGTAGCAAATAATAAAAGTCCTTCAGGCATTTGCAACCCTACTCTTTTAGATCCATTTTCTGTAATTCTCCATATCGTTTTGTGAATTTCAAAATTATAATTAGATGGTAAAGCTGATATTGCTGCATTAATTAGTGGATCATCAAGTAACGTTTGAGGTATTTTGTTAACTTTTACGGGAGCTTTAAATATTTTTCTAATGGGTTTCGCTTTTACTACAATAACAGAATCCGTTTCTTTTTCCATTTACAAAATAGTATTTAACCTGTAACAAATTATTCAATTAATAAAATAAAAATTAGTTATAGAAAAGTATGTTATACTAATATTGTTTGCGTATCTGCCTTGGATGGGTTATTCTGTTATAGTCTACACGGAGGGGAATCTGTTTCTGAAATCGCATGATGAAAGGCTGCCATTTTGGAAAATGTTTTATTTGGTGCGTGAATTTCAAACCACTATAAGACTATTACACAATTTCTTCCTTCCTCTATACAAGAAATCTTCTACAGAGGAGCTGAAAACGCATATTAAATTATGTACTAGAAAAGCACTCCTGATCATGCGCTTTGTTCATGTCACTTTGAAATAAATGCAAGAAAGTTCGTACCAAAAGCGCATGGACTCGATGCGATTCTAGATACATGAAATTGACGTACGCTGTAGAACGATATTAATAATGAGGCGTTTACTATTTGTGTACAGAAATTTGCCTTACTACTAATTCATGAATTCAGACAATAAAAGCACGTTACGACTGTTGCATATAGCGAAGATTACCTTTCCATGCGTTAATAGAAACAGATTTCTCTCTGTGTAGGTATAGGACAAAGTAAACCATTCAATTTAAAAATTAAGAATTAAGGATGATTTCTTAATAGCATTATATTATAATTGTATAAGATTCTTTTATTTCTGGATATTTTATATTTTATTTATACACTTGTCTATTGGACTTTATGCGCACTTCCAAGTGAAGGGTCTGCGGTCTAAAGTTGTTAAGCGACACTTTTTTCGAAATTGACATTTTTACATTTTTTGGTACTTCTGCAATATGCTGTTACTATCCCGCAGAGAAAACTCAAAAATACCTTTTAGTTTTTTTTATGAATTTTTGAAAATCGCGTTTCGCTATCATCCCCTTATGAAAAATAAGTATTGGATTAAGTATTGGATTAAGTATTGGGAGTAAGTATTGGGAGTAAGTATTGGATTAAGTATTGGAATAAGTATTGAAGTATTGGAATAAGTATTGGTTTAAGTATTGGAAACTCGAATACTATTTTCGCGTAACATATTTTTAAACAAATTTTTTTTTAATTTTCTGTATAACTGTGATTTTGCGTTCCATGTATTTCTATGTATTAAATTAACAAAAAAACTACTGCGTAGAGTTGGGAGCCATAGAAACTTAGTGCGCAACCAGTAAAATTTTTAAGAATGTTTGGCGAAAAAAGTATTGGAGTTTCCAATACTTAAACCAATACTTATTCCAATAAGGTAATGGAACCAATAGTCGATCAACATCTTGAGATAAAAAAGTAAGATTTTCAATAAAACTCAATAAATTCAAAACGAACTATGCATTTTGAATTTTCTTTTTTAAATTATGTAGTGGAAGCTCTGCAAATGCGTAACCGTTGACATCGAATTATTTAGTATAAGTTATTTATTGTAAAATTAAAATTTAAAAAGGACCTTCTTTTGGGGGTTAGGGACCCAATAGTCGATCAGCGGCAAAAATGGCTGAAAACCTTTTGCACCAGTAGTCGATCAATCTTGGACCAATAGTCGACCACACAACTTGAAATACAATTATTTAGTTAATTAACTAGAAAAATGAGTCGTAGTACTTAAAAATTAATGTATTTATAAGTTTTACAAATAAAATTACCAACAAACAAATAAAAATTACATGTAAAGCGCAAATTAATCGACTTATATCAAACTGTATCAAACTGATCGACTATTGGTACCCGATCGACTATTGGTGCCGTTACCTTACTTCAATACTTATTCCAATACTTAATCCAATACTTAATCTAATACTTGCTCCCAATACTTAATCCAATACTTATTTTTCATAAGGGTCGGCATAGGCCTGCGGTCTAAACCTGTTATGAATGCATGGCCTCCCATGGAGAAACCCTGTATTTCCAAACATTTACTAGGTTCGTTCGTACAATAGAGCAGTAGGCGATCTTTCATTGTGTGAAAAGTGAGGTTTATTCATTGGTCGAGAGTAATTTGGACGCCATTTTCAAAAATATTCGGCAGTTTCGTCAGCTTGGCCTTCAGAAGACGGGTCAGTAGAGCGTGTCTCGACTTTCCCTACTGAAAAATCCTATATAGGATCCTACATAGGATCCTATATAGAATCCATATGGATTCCTATGAGAATCCACGTAGGATCCTATATAGGATCCTATATAGGTATTGTCCTATAGGAATCCATGTGGATTCTCATAGGAATCTATGTGGATTCCTATAGGTCGCCTATAGGACACGTCCTATATAGGATCCTATGTGGACTCTCCTATAGGAATACATGTAGGATCTCATATAGGATCCTACATAGGCGTCCCAAAAAAATTTTTGTACACCCCCCTACATAGGATCCTACGTAGGTTCCCATATAGGATCCTATATAGGATCTTTTATGGGCGCCCAAAAAAAATTATGTACACAGAATTAATTGTTTTTTTTAACAACTTTATTCAAATATACATTAAGCACCATTATAAGGACGAAAAATATTTACTGCGCAGGCGTAAGTATTGTAGAATACGTAAAAGACGACTGCGCATGAGGAAGGGGTACAAAAAATTTTTTTGGGGGTACCCATGTAGGATCTTATATGGGTTCCCATATAGGATCCTATATGGGAACCTACGTAGGATCATATGTAGGAGGGTGTACAAAAAATTTTTGGGACGCCTATGCAGGATCCTATATGAGATCCTACATGTATTCCTATAGGAGAGTCCACATAGGATCCTATATAGGACTTGTCCTATAGGCGACCTATAGGAATCCACATAGATTCCTATGAGAATCCACATGGATTCCTATAGAACAATACCTATATAGGATCCTATATAGGATCCTACGTGGATTCTCATAGGAATCCATATGGATTCTATATAGGATCCTATGTAGGATCCTATATAGGATTTTTCAGTAGGGTTACGAGCTTAGTAAATTTTTACAATAAATAATAATCAAAATTTGCATGCAGATTCATATTGTACATGAAATTCCTAACATTTTGATGTACAACACTTGTTTGTAGGTAGTGAGAGCGGAAAAAAATGCGTACACGCGAGAAAAATCGGGAGCTTCATTGCAAAGGCGAGTAATAGACAGCGACAAATGAAAAGACAATCTACGCGGTGACAATCCAGGCCTTTATTTGTGCTCAAAATGAGTTTAAATTATATTACTTATAATTATAGAAGATACATAATTTACTTATTATGAAATTTTGACAGTTAACAGCTGTCAACTCAATTGTCAACTTTGCCAAAAAGCAATTTATTTTTATGAAAATGACAATCTAAGGATTTTCGGGATCACTGATAAAAAATATTTATTTATTTATTTACATACATAAACGGGCGAGCAAAAAGAAAAAACCCTTTCGTACAAAGTACTTATAAATAATATACATATAAAAGAATAAATATAATATAATATCAGAGCTGGGTAAAATGGTTTTACAAATCTATTTGAAATATAAAATGTAAAATGGTTTTAAAAAAACCATTTAAAATGCAAAATGGAAAATGGTTTTCTATTTTCTATTTGAAATGGAAAATGTATATTTGAAATAGGTTTACATAAAATGCAAAATGGTTTTCCAATTTACTCATTAAATAATAATTAAAATTAATTTTTTGCACCCGACAAGAATAAAAGAACAATTAACAAATTAATTTCAATAACTGTTTAATGAGTAAATTAAAAAATACGAATTATCTAACGTCAAGCCTTCCACGTGCTTTTAAGTAAAATAAATGGGTCATTCTCTGTAAAACAGACCCCTCCCCCTTTACCCAAAAAAGGTTTAAAAATAAATAACCGTTCTTTTTAAAAAATTGCAACTTAGAATATATAGTTACTTTTGCCATATGGCTTTTTTTAATTAATATTTTTTTAAGATAATATATTGTTATAAATAAAAAAAAGTTAACTAACAAAATAAATGAATTGTTTCAAAATTTTTAATTTTGATCTGATTCGCTTTAAATTTGTTACTTGGGGGTTTTTGGGGTTGCTGATTACGAATCTGAAGTTACTTTTTAGAAATTAAAAATGGCGGATCCAAAATGGCGGACACCATTTTTAAATTTTGATTAGATTGGCTTCATTCTTGTTACGCGGGGGTATTGGATTTTTTAAGGGTTTCTAATGAATAGGAAATTATTTGGTGGTCGAGTGACCTTGATATTAAGTGATAACCTGAGCCAATCAACCCTTAAAACTCACCCTAGATTTGGATCCACCATATTAAATTTCCAAAAAGTTGCTCCAGATTCGTAATCAGCGACCCCGAAAACCCCGGAGTAACAACTTTGAAGCGAATCCGATCGAATTTAAAAATTTTGAAACCATCCATTTATTTTGTTAGTTAACTTTTTTTTATTCTTAACAATATATTATTGTCTTTAAAAAATTATTAATTAAATAAACGTTGTTTAGGTCAAAATGTTTGTGTATTATACATTATTATACTTCAAAAATGCGCTTAAAATGGAAAATGGAATTTCAAATGCAAAATAGGTTGCAAATCTATTTGAAATGGAAAATGGAATTCTGATTCCTATTTGAAATGGAAAATGGAAAATGGCATTTTGCATTTCAAATACGTATTTGAAATAGATTCATTTCAAATACTTACCCAGCTCAGTATAATATAAGAATAAAAAGAAATGGCGCTTGCGAATAAACTATAATTAGTATTGTATAAAATCCTACGCAATTCTAGTATAAATCTATCTACAGTGACTCCAGAAAAGTTAATTCTCTCATGGAATGTATTCGCTTCTTTGCACACTCTAAAACAAAACAGAGAAATCACCAAACCTTGTTCTATTCCGAGGCAATCTAAATAAGGGTGGGTTCCTTAAACAAACTGAAGCTAAATTGGAATAAAATAAGTTATTAATTCTGTCAAATAAATAAGAACTATTAATTACGCCATTAATTAGTTTAAAGAGGAATAATAAATCATTAAACAGAAATAGAGAGGAAATGAATGGCATTTTAAATAATGATCTTAACTCGGAATAATCATGGTCAAGCCTGTTGTAAGTAATCCCAAGTTGATTAGCAGCGAAACGTAGAAACTTATTCTGAATACGTTTCAATCTAATGAACATGATATAATGAAATATAATAATGAACGATTACAATAAATAAATTACTTGAAGTACAGTATTGACATAATTTTTAAAAGTAAATAAACCGTTAAACCTTTATTAATGAAGATACAAAACTTTTTGTAATGCCCTTGCATGCCGTAGGGTGGGCAAATCCTTTTGAGCGGTACTGTATGTTATTTTTTAATTTGAAATTGATAAAATATGTATCATGTTGCGTCAAAATCTAATCTTCAATAACAGTAGTTTTCTAAAAGTAACATATATAAGTAAAAAAAGTTTTTAAGTTTAAAAAATCGAGCGTTTTGTATAATTTAACCTCAAAGTTTTAAAAGAACAGCTTTGCGCCGGTGTAAACTGATCGTAGGGCAGTTGCCAATTGAATCAGCTTTTCTGTCCAACACAATTGGATGGCAGAACCATCTAGAGGGATGTAACAACCAATAGCTGGTATCATTTTTAAATTGTTGCTGTGTTTAACTGCGTTAGTTCATTTATCATTTTAGATAGTAGTTAAAAAAAATTTTCTCTCAGTTAATAAAAAGTGGATAAAGTAGCACACTATTTTGGGTCGCGGACATTTTCACCAAAACCCAATTGACCGAATTTGTAATTGGCCGAAATTCAATTGTCCGAATTTGTAATTCTACAAACTTGCATTTGTCAGAATTTGCAATTCCCCGAACTTGCGTTTGTCCGAGCTATTAACTTCCCGAATTTGTATTTGTCATAACTTTCAAATCATCAAACTGACATTTGCCAAAACATTTAAATCGACGAAATTGCATTTGTTAAAATTTTTAACTCCTCGAACTCGTATTCGTCTGAACTTTTAAATCCACGAACTTGCATTTGTCAAAATATTCAATTACCAGAATTTGCATTTGTTCGAACTTTGAAATCACCAAATTTGCATTTTTCCGAACTTTGAAATCACCAAACTCGCATTTAGCAGAATATTCAACTCTCCAAATTTGCAACTGTCAGAACTTCTAAATCCCTGAATTTGCATTTGTCCAAACTTTAAAATCACCGAACTTACATTCGCCCGAATTTTGAAATCTCCGAATTTGTAATTGTCTGAACTTTGAAATCACCGAACTCACGTTTGGCCGAACTCTTAAGTCTCCGAATTTGCATTTGGCCGAACTTTTAAATTACCGAACTTGCATTTTTCCGAATTTTTAAATCACCGAACTTGCATTTGTCAAACTCCTTAAGTCACCGACTACTCGTGTCCCCGAATTTGCATTTGTCCGACCATCGGAAAGTATGTTTTCTAAAGGAGTCTTATGATTGGATGGTAAATTTCCCGGTAACATTACCAGCCAATCAAAAGACTCCTTTAGAAAACCTACTTTCCGATGGTCGGACAAATGCAAATTCGGGGACACGAGTAGTCGGTGACTTAAGGAGTTTGACAAATGCAAGTTCGGTGATTTAAAAATTCGGAAAAATGCAAGTTCGGTAATTTAAAAGTTCGGCCAAATGCAAATTCGGAGACTTAAGAGTTCGGCCAAACGTGAGTTCGGTGATTTCAAAGTTCAGACAATTACAAATTCGGAGATTTCAAAATTCGGGCGAATGTAAGTTCGGTGATTTTAAAGTTTGGACAAATGCAAATTCAGGGATTTAGAAGTTCTGACAGTTGCAAATTTGGAGAGTTGAATATTCTGCTAAATGCGAGTTTGGTGATTTCAAAGTTCGGAAAAATGCAAATTTGGTGATTTCAAAGTTCGGACAAATGCAAATTCTGGTAATTGAATATTTTGACAAATGCAAGTTCGGTGATTTCAAAGTTCGGGCAAATGCAAGTTCGTGGATTTAAAAGTTCAGACGAATACGAGTTCGAGGAGTTAACAATTTTAACAAATGCAATTTCGTCGATTTAAATGTTTTGGCAAATGTCAGTTTGATGATTTGAAAGTTATGACAAATACAAATTCGGGAAGTTAATAGCTCGGACAAACGCAAGTTCGGGGAATTGCAAATTCTGACAAATGCAAGTTTGTAGAATTAGAAATTCGGACAATTAAATTTCGGCCAATTACAAATTCGGTCAATTGGGTTTTGGTGGAAATGTCCGCGACCCACTATTTTTCTGCGTGCAGCTATATTAATAGAATTTTTTCTGGTATCAATTTTGGCGTTTAGTTTCATTTGATACATAAATTTCAAATATGAAAACATTCACGAGAAGAGAAATTTTAGACTTACACACGGAAAGGAATATATTGGTTTTGTACCATAAGATTACTGTATAGTATTTTCCTATTTCAGTTTGCTAACCTATAAAAGCAACAATATATAGTTTCAGGGGCGTACCCAGAAAATTTTCTTGGCGGGGGTTTATGTGGGAGTGAGAGAGACAACAATATATTGCTATCTCTTTCTCTCTCATATAAACTGGCTTTCTAGGGAGGGGGGGCAGCGGCCTCCCTGCCCCAACGTGAATACGCCCATGTATAGTTTTGCAGTATCGCCATAGCCAAAAGCAAGAAACATCGCTATAGTATGCAGACAAAAGAGTATAACAGGATTACACTATTATGTTGGTGGAACCGTTCCACTAACATAACAGCCTAATCCTGTTATACTCTTTTGTCTGCACTATAACGATGTTCCTTGCTTTTGGCCTATATGATGTCTTTCTTTGCGTTTAGATTATTATGTTCTTACTATAAAAGTAAGTCTATGATAGGTATTTCCTATGGCGATACCTAATACTGCAAAACTATATATTGTTGCTTTTATAGGTTAGCAAACCCAAATAGGAAAATACTATACAGTACACTTATGGTGCAAAACCAATATATTTATTTCCGTGCAGGATGCTGAAAAAGGAAGTGCATAGTGTTCAATATATTTTAACCCTTTGCGGCATACACGTTTTAAAATAAACAATTATTTAAGTTATACTGTTTTTAATGGTTTTTGGGATCGTTGATTACGAAAAAATTGATTTTAAAAATTCAAAATGTCGGATCCAATATGGCAGACCATATTTGTTTAAAATTGGATATTTTTTTTAAATTAGCTATTTTTTGGGACACTTGGTATCTATGGGATTTTTGGGGCCGCTGATAACGAATTTGCGATCAGATTTTAAAAATTCGAAATGGCAGATCCAGTATGACGGACGATATTTTTTTTAAAATTCGCATATTCTCATGAGATTTTGTATCTAGAGGATTTTGGGGTCGCTGATTACGAATTTGCAATTATATTTTACATTTTAAAATAGACGATCCAATATGGCGAATTAAATTTTTGTTAAATTCGCTGATTTTCGTAAGACTAGCTCTGTATTTAGGGATTTTTGGTGTCAATGGTTACGAAATGCAATCAAATATACAAAAATTTTAAATGTCGTGTCTAGTATGGCGGACTACATTTATATAAAATAAAATATATTATATATTAGGAGTGAGATGTACATTCACTCCAGATAGAGTGAAAGTTCACTCTAAAAGAGTGAGATAGCTCACTCTGATGGAAAGAGTGCAGAAATTCACTCTATTTTGAGTGAACATAAGCACGTATAACTTATAACGACAGTTCGTAGGTTTTGTACCAACGAGCGTATAGCATAGTGGTTAGAGCGTTGGGCTTTAGGCCTGGGGGTGGCACGTTCGAGACCCCTCAGCGTCAAATATTTTAATTATATAAGTTTAGCGTTAGTATTAAGTTGTATGTTGTATTTGTAAATATGATATAAAAAATGTTATAAAATAATATAAATAACAAATATCCTTCAGACTAAATAAATACGAAAATACCACAGTACTGACAAAAAGTTACTAATTCATGAGATTCAATATTTATTTTTATTTATTATTTTTATTTTTCAAAAATAAGATATTATTCCTTTAAAGTTATAATGTTATGCAAATTTCCAAAAGCTTTAATTTACTCAATCTAAAATTGGAGTGGGAAATTCGATCTAAGTGGAATGAGCCGCCATTTTAAATCAGCTAAAAAATTTACTCTGATTCGCTCTTTCAATGAGTGAACATTCACTCCATATGGAGTGGCTGAATTTTCACTCTTGCCTGAAGTGAACCTCACTCTTAAAGAGTGAGATTTCACTCTAAGAAATTTAGAGAGGAGATAAGTTTATTTTAAAAATTGCTTTTTTTGTTAAACTTTACAATAAAAAAATTAATATAAACAAATAAAAATGTAATAATCTTTTCAAAATTTTATAATCTTTCATTTGAAATGAAACCCAGCAAGAAGGACAACATTAAAAAGGATTGAAAATTTTTAATATTTTTGAATCCCATTTTCCGACAGCACTTTTCAATCCGTTGATAGCAACCAAAACCTATCAAACTTTTATCCTGGCAATACCATTTAAAATTTTTTTAAGATGATTCACATAGAAAGGTATTGAATAGAGGTTAAATAATATTTTGCAGTGCAGTATATAAAAATAAATTTTTCATTTAGTATAATGAATATAAAATTTAGTAAATAGTATCTGAATCTGGATGCATAATTATAAGTAACAATTCACTTATTGAACTTTATGTACTTTCCCTGTCGATAACAACTCACTGAAAGCTCATTAAAAACTCACTGAAAACTCACTTGTAGAGCGAGTTTTCAGTGAGTTTTTAGTGAGCCTTCAGTGAGATGTTATCGACAGGGTTTCAAATAAGTGAAAAGAAAAACGTCAGCTGTTAACCTACAACACTTATCATTTCTCTCGAAAGAAGAGAACAAACAAATATATATTATTCAGAGGCAGGAAAATAAACAACAATAAATCTTTTATTTGAAAAGTCGGAGTAATTGATGAAAAGATAATGATTTACGCAAGAAGCTCAATATAACCTAAAAACTCTGAATATAAAATAACCTGTATGACCTATATTACAGTTCGGAAATTAAAGTATTCTAATTATATAATAGAATATTTAAGTGCTCATGAATTTCTTTATTGCTAGTATATACTAAAAACCTGCGAACTTCTTTCAAAAACACGAAATGTTGAACATCGCGTCAAAATAAGCGAACTGACGCGAACGTCACGAAACTGACTTGGAAAGTATATTGAAATTATCGGATTGAAAGTCATTTCTAAAATGTACACAAATTCAAAATGGGATTCGCTGAGCCTCTTTTCACGATAAAACTAGCTATCATCACGGGATTGAAAAGTCGAGTCGGAAAAAGGGATTAAAAAAGATTAAATAATTTGCGAAATCATGAAAATTATTAGATTTTTTAATCATTTTTAATGTTGGCCTTCTTGCTGGGAATTCATAAAAGTCGGTTAATAAATATAATAAGAACTTACATGCGTTCGTACCTACGTTCTCACATAAGATCTTATACGAGATCTCGGCTGTGTCAACTGAGATCTTATATGCGTACACATGTAAGTACATTCCTACCTTCTTATGACAGATCTCACGCACGTTTTTACAATAGGGTAGTTTTATGAGACTTCTTATCTAGGGCTTTTAGGTGTCACTGATTACGAATATGCAGTAAGATTTTATTATTTCAAAATGGGGGATTTTATCTGGCGGATTTTTTAGGAACGATATTTCCAGAACTAAAAGCTATAAAAACCATATTTGATTGATCATTTTTGTAATAATCGTAACATTTAACCTTTAAAAACCAAAATTTTTGAAAATCAGACAATTTTTTTAAATTTGTGAATAATATTGGATCCGCTATTTAAATCTTTAAAATCTAATTGCAAATACGTAATCAGTGACTGCAAAAACCCCTAGATACCAAGTCTCACGAAAATAAGACAATTTTTAAAAATATGGTCCGTTCTATTGGATCCGCCATTTTTAGTTTTTAAAATCTGATTACAAATACGTAATCAGCGACCCCAAAGAACCCTAGACACCAAGTATGACGAAAATAAGCCAATTTTTAAGAAATATGGACCACCATATTGGATCCGACATTTTGAATTTTGTAAATCTGATATCATATTTGTAATCGACGACCCCAAAAAACCCTTGGATAGCAAGTTTCATGAGAATTATTTAAGTTTTCGATTTTTGGCCACTTTTTCGTAATTTCCTACTCCCACTGTGCGCTGTATTACGGGAACTTTTCATTAATTTGACTTCAAAAAATTTATATGGCAGAAAAATAAAAGTTTTCAGTTTTAATTGCCATTTAAAAAAAATTCCCATAAAACAGTTAAAACGGCCGTTACACGGGTCAACACCCTTAAATAAATCGGAACTGTGAGAAGTCAAAAATATTCATTATATTTTTATTTTATTTTTACTGTAACGCGATTTATTTGGATCCAATAATGTGAATTGTGGATATTAAAATATATACATTTATACAAAAAAGATGTTTGATTGATATTGATCCATTTTCCATATTTTGAAATCGGAATAATAATGATGTTTGATAAATTTTGCCACTTTTAGGATCTGGTTATGATGAAATAATTAAGATGTTATATTATTTCCATTTAATTAATAAAGTTGACGTTTCGGCCTCGGATAGAGCGCCATCATCAGAACTTTTTCTTGTTTATTTAAATTCAAAAAATGATGTTACATGAAGAGGAGAACGATGAGAACATTTTTGATAATATATCAATAAAATATATTATTGACGTGTAGATCAAAGAATGTATGTAGTCGTGTACTCCTCTACCTTAAGAAGATCTTTTCTAAAATGTATGGCTGTTTTTTCTTAAGGATTTTGATGTTAATTGTGTATTCAAATTGTTGAAACAAGAAAAAGTTCTGATGATGGCGCTCTATCCGAGGCCGAAACGTCAACTTTATTAATTAAATGGAAATAATATAACATCTTAATTATTTCATCATAACCAGATCCTAAAAGTGGCAAAATTTATCAAACATCATTATTATTCCGATTTCAAAATATGGAAAATGGATCAATATCAATCAAACATCTTTTTTGTATCAATTATTCCGAAACAACTAAAAATTCAACAATTTGAATACACAATTAACATCAAAATCCTTAAGAAAAAACAGCCATACATTTTAGAAAAGATCTTCTTAAGGTAGAGGAGTACACGACTACATACATTCTTTGATCTACACGTCAATAATTTATTTTATTGATATATTATCAAAAATGTTCTCATCGTTCTCCTCTTCATGTAACATCATTTTTTGAATTTAAATAAACAAGAAAAAGTTCTGATGATGGCGCTCTATCCGAGGCCGAAACGTCAACTTTATTAATTAAATGGAAATAATATAACATCTTAATTATTTCATCATAACCAGATCCTAAAAGTGGCAAAATTTATCAAACATATATACATTTTATTTTTTTCATTATAAAGGGATTCATTTCGATTGCAAAATATTTATTAGTAAGGATTGACTTTTTGATAAAAGTTGGTGGTATCATCGGATTTCAATGGATTGAACAAAAAACGTATTCAAGAAGATTGAATAATTTTCCTTTTTCTTCGAAAATCATAAAATTCCAATCCTTTTCAATCCCAGTAAAAAATAATTTATTGGAACTCGGGCAAAGGGAACTGGCAGTGCCGGCTTTAGGGTAGTGCCCGCCTGTGAGGCAGCACTAGGGCGCTGAGTCTTAGGAGTTGCCGTGATTTTCAAAGGGGCGGTTTCAAAAAAATTCGCCAACTTGAAAAAAAAAAAAAAAAAAGTAGTAACTGACAACAAGAGAAAAAAAACTACTAAAAAGGGTGCTATAAAAATTATCACAAATTATTTAAAACTTGTATGCGCGCCTAAATCATAGCAGTAAACAACTATTTAATATCTTTTTCCGTTTCATGCGTGTCTCATGGGTTGTGTTATGTAAAATTTGCATTTAAAAAATTGTTTCATTATTTATTAATAAAAGTAAGAAACATAATATTAATTTAGCATTAAAAAAAAATTATTTAAATTATTGAATAAGCAAAACATTTTTTCTCGTTTTAATAAGTATAAAACAACATTATTTTATGAAATTTATGTAAAATTTCCAATTTTTTTTATAATTAAATTTATAAATATTTCTTACAATTCAATATTATACTTTTTTATTATGGTAACCATATATACAATTTAATTTCTACTCCGTCTAAATTATTTTAATTTTAAAATAAAAGAAAAAATTTGAATTTAAAGAAAGATTGTTTTTATTCAAACAATTTTTGTTACGCTTATAACTGCATTTAAGAAGCATTTTAAAATATGGACTATATTTTTTATACATAAGTTGTCAACATTGCTGTAAAAAATAACTAATAATATTTTTTTCTCAATCAGTAATACAGTACCGGCCGAATTTGTCAGTCCACCCATTTTTTAAGAATTGAAAAACTACTTTAAGCGTACAAAGTATAGTTATTAAAATTTTTTGATTTTTATTTCCTAAAAGTAGATGAAACTCTAAAGAAAATAAAACCCGAGTGAAGTGATTTAGTACATTTTTCATTGAAATATATTTAAAAAAGTGGAATTTTTACTGTTTCACAAAAATTCAAATTTCTGACTAAATAACGATATTTTGAAGTTCCTATGAGTGTTTTCAAGGTAATTTTCTAAGAAATGGAACTATTATACAAGCGTTAAAGTGCAATTTTTATCTTAGAATATGCAGGGCTCGGAATTTGGACAAAAAAATTTATAAAAATTGCAAAAAACAATATATTGACATAAACTTAATTATAAAAATTTTTATAAATATATTATATTATTTTTTTCTGAAATTTGTTGACAATTACAACTTTGTTATACTTTATATAGCTGTATTTAATATCAAGACGTAAATTATAAGTTTTCTATCTTTTTTGGTTCTAATTTCAAGCCCTGCGTATTTTAAGATAAAAATTGTACTTTAATGCTTATATAATAGTTTTATTCCTTAGAAAATTACCTTGAAAACAAGCATAGAAACTTAAAAAAAACCATGGTTATTTCGTCAGAAATTAAAATTTTTGTGAAACAGTAAAAATTCTACTTTTTTAAATATATTTCAATGAAAAATGGACTAAATAACTTCACTCAAGTCTTATTTTCTTTAGAATTTCATCTTCTTTTAGGAAATAAAAATAATTTTTTTTTAATAATTATACTTTGTAAGCTTAAAGTTTTTTAATTCTTAAAAAATGGATGGACTGACAAATTTGGCCGGTACTGTAATAAATAAATTTTTTTAAAAAAAATTTACATAATTCTTTGCTATTATAATTTGACAATCATCATACATGTCTAAAAAAAAATAGGAGAATAGAAAAAATAAAATTTTTTTTTTTTTAACGGTTGACACTTTATTTTACTTCATTTTGACGACTTCAATTAACGCCTTCAAAACTTGCCTACTAAAAAAAAAATATTCATAGAAGGGGGCATTAAAATTATGTGCAAGCCAATAAGGCCCTTCTTTGTAATTTTACCCGCGGCCTGAGCTGACTCTCCACGTCCCTGCTCGTGCGCGAAGCGCGCAATTAAATTTTTTATAAACGTTTTTAAATAATAGTATTATATTACTATATCAATATAATTTTAATTATTAGATAATTTAGTGTAATGAATGCGAATGAAATAAAAAATCACTTATATAGTTAAAAAAATATAAGTTCCTCATAAAATCTTGTATAAATTTTTTGGCTGTGGTCTGTGAGTGTTCTTTAAGAGACTCATTTAAACAATATAAGCATTATGTTGCAAATGAACGTGAATTATGCAAAATTGGAAGCTGAAAATGTAGAAACACGACAGTTTCTCATTTTAGACGAATTTAAGAAATTATGCGATTATGCAGCTTGCATTAAAGTTACCATCCTTATACATTAAAAAGCATTATCCAGTTTGAAGCTAAATTCTTTAAGGTCATCACTTTGAGAATTCCCATGTACCACTCCCACCTTGAATTCATAACCAATATTTGAAATTTGTTGAAATCAATTTTATATTTTTATGTTGGCTACGACTATACGTCCGGCAGGCCGGACGTTTAGGCTCAGGAAGCAAATATAACTAAACGTCCGTCTTACCGGATAAAATATTTTTGTCCTGACAAAATTTTGTATGGGGTAGCGGGAGATTCTTGTCAGTAAATCTAGACGGACAAAATTATTTTATCCGGCTAGCCGGACGTCTAGACACTTCATTTTATTTTGTATGAGAATTCACTATATTTTTAGTTCGAGGTTATGTTATACCTTCTCCCTACTATAGGGCTAAAAAGAATTTTTTTTCAATTGCTAGATGCGGTGAAAGATCTGATTAAAATTCGGAGGGTGCAGGGGGGGTTGGATATAAATTTTGGGGATACAGGAGGGTTGGTATGTACGTAGAGTTAATAATTTACCGTCACTATATCTCCCTACTGGGCTAAATAGTCGCAGTATATTTATAAATAATAAGTTACTTTTGATAAGCAGATATAACAGTCTCTAAAGTATAATGAAGTATGAACAAGTCTATGTTGATTGTTTACAAACATTTACAAAGTTTACTTTTTAAGCCCAACGCACAATGAATACGGTTACGGGACCAGAGCATGATACAGAAAAGGACAGAAACATTCTCTGTCCTTTATTATCTCACGCCTGCTCCCGTAACCATTGTCGTTATGCGTTGGGCTTTAGGCCTTTAACTTTAGCCTAACGCACATTGAATCGTAATCGCTAATCCTTAATCGTAAGAATGAGAGGAAGTAGGACAGACATATATCTCTGTCCTGCTTTCTCTCATTCTTACGATTAAGGATTAGCGATTACGATTCGTTGTGCTTTAGGCTTTTATTTGACTGAAGCCTAAAGCACAATGAATCGTAATCACTAATCAAGAATGAGAGGAAGTAGGACAGACATATATCTCTGTTCTGCTTCCTCTCATTAGCCTAAAGCACAATGAATCGTAATCGCTAATCCTTAATCGTAAGGGCGCAAATACATGTCTGCGTCGAACGCTGCGTTCTTGCGTTGTATGGTGAGAGAGAGAAAGACAGAAATATAGTCACATCTTTGTCACTCTCACCATTCAACGCAAGAACGCAGCGTTCAACGCAGACATGTAATTGCGCCCTAAGAATGAGTGGAAGCAGGACAGAAATATTTGTCTGTCCTACTTCCTCTCAGTCTTACGATTAAGGATTAGCGATTACGATTCATTGTGCGTTAGGCTATTCTTACGATTGGATTAGCGATTACGATTCATTGTGCGTTAGTTAGGGTCCAGGCACATGGTGGAGAATAGGAGAATAGAGGAATAGAAGTCGACCAATCAGGTGCTTGCAGGGGATTTTACATTTGTGCGTTCCTAAATGCATCCAATTGAGACCGAACAACTTTTGTGCACATTCTATACTACATTGCTAGAGCAAAGATATTATACACCTAGATGCGGCAAGCAGGTTTAGTTCGGTAAGGTTAATGTAGTTGGCGCGAGAGTCGAAAACATTACCGCCCCTCCCTTGCTCCTCTACCCGCTGACAGCACCCACCAACTCACTTTGAAAAATGTTCGCAGCACGTCAGCTAAAGACTTACCATAGGCTGCGCTGACGATTACTATGATAATATATCGCCTATGGGTAAAGTAGTTACCTATGAATTTTATTTATTTTTGACTGGGTTATATGGCACTTTGATGGCACCGCCAAAGCACCGCGTGCAAAATTGAAATTTAATACTTATTTTTCGTCTTTTACAGTAAAAAAGACAATGAATATTACATTTTTTGTATAGGACTTTTTTTTGTAAAAAAGAATTATAGATATTCATGTTACATATATAAAAGTACAAATTAATCATTTTAATTTCAATTTGCATGATTATATATTACTTTTTAAACCTCCAAAAATGGTGTGAAAATAAGTTTTTAATGACTAAACTTTTTAGATAATGTTATTTAAGGTTGCTACTTAGTTTAAATATTTTCTAATACCTAGATTACAGAAAGTACTAAATGAAATTATTTAATTCTTTATCAGTTATCACAAAAAGACTTTAATAAAGTCGCAAAAATCAAGCTCAAATTTGTCCATGCTCTCAAACTTCTCTTCAGATTTGCGGAAGTTTAAAAGTATTAAAAAAGTATTTATGATAATTGTTGACAATTTACTTGTCATGATATATGCGTGGTGCGCTATCTTTTTATTGCATATTTTAAGAAAAAAGTATAAAAAACTGAATAACTAGGATTTTGTAGATAATTTTGAGCCAGTATCATTTTGACACATGACTTAAGGCCGTTGGAGACACAGAGTCCGCAGAGAATCTGTAGGGGGGAGCAGTGGTTCTCAAAGACTGTCCCCATGCGATTTGAAGACTTAGGAATTTTTCGCGACAAAGTCCAACACTTTTCCCACAAAAGAACATCGTACTGCAAATTCTATTGAAATAAAGATTCAGAAAAATACTTACTTTTGATAAATCAAGTATTTCCTGAGCTTTAGTGTCTCGAGGAAATTCGTGTGATGAAAACAACCTCCAATGATGTTCCATGTTTGGCAATTTTTTCCAATAAAACCAGACACTTTTTCCGAAAATGAAAATCGTAGTGAAAATTTAAATTTAATTAGCACTTTTTCACTTATTTTGTTTTTGGCATATGAGTTTTTAAATCGCGTCAGTCTCTCGAGGAAATACAAAATCACTTGACACTTCACTCACTGATTCCCACTTTGACAATTTTTTTCGGCAAAACCAGACACTTTTTCCGAAAATGAAAATCGTAGTGAAAATTTAAATTTAATTATCACTTTTTCACTTATTTTGTTTTTGGCATTTGAGTTTTTAAACCGCGTCAATCTCTCGAGGAAATACAAAATCACTTGACACTTCACTCACTGATTCCCACTTTGACAATTTTTTTCGGCAAAACCAGACACTTTTTCCGAAAATGAAAATCGTAGTGAAAATTTAAATTTAATTATCACTTTTTCACTTATTTTGTTTTTGGCATTTGAGTTTTTAAACCGCGTCAATCTCTCGAGGAAATACAAAATCATTGACACTTCACTCACTGATTCCCACTTTGACAATTTTTTTCGGCAAAACCAGACACTTTTTCCGAAAATGAAAATCGTAGTGAAAATTTAAATTTAATTAGCACTTTTTAACTTTTTTTGTTTTTGGTATTTGAGTTTTTAAATCGCGTCAATCTCTCGAGAAAAGTAAATTTTTTTCAATTTCATCAATGAAAATGTCAAACAATGTAGCAGAATATAGTTTGTCGTGCGCTGTTCTGATACGGCATTTTCGGGTACTATAATTCACACGGCGCCGCCTTTGAAATTATAGACAGGCGTACATTATATTCATTATATTAATCAACCTATTTATAAAATTCAATGTTTAGATATTAATTGTAAAAATTTAATATAAAAAATTAATGTCAAGTTCCAAACATAATTTTGCTAACTTTGTACAAAAAATAAAAGTTGTTTGTTATTTGAAGTGTAATTAGCTCTATTGAAAAGACGCATTTAAAATAATTTAAACCATTTAAATGCAACAAGTACATTATTTACTGTAAATCATGCATTAATAATTTCTAAACAATTTAAATATTTTTTAAAATCTAAGAGTTGAAGGAAAAATAGTAGAGCTTATTTAGTTTATCAGAAGAATGCAACCCGACTTACAGAGGAGATGGGAAATAGATATTGTATAGGAACTGAAATAAGTGTTTCTTTTAATTTTTTAAAATTAAATAAACAGAGCATTCGATAAATATTTTATACATAACGTAAAAATTAAAGAAATAATTAAAACGCAAGAAAGGACTAAAAAAATAGTGTAATATCAAAAAAATTAAATGAACAGGAAGAAAATGGAGAAATGTTTTTTTCTTAATCTAACAAACTGTAAAAAATGTAAAAAGTAAAAAAGAATAAGTAAGTAAGTTTGTAAAAAAACTCTCAAGAAATAGACAAGATGTGAAAAGAAATTGAATAAATTTACAAAAAAATAAGTGTATTTACTTTTAAAAGTATAGAAATAATTATTAAAATTAACGTACTTAAAAGTTTAATGAATGTATAAATAAGAAAACTGTGTAATATAATATTAAATAATTTTTATAAAAAGAAGAAAATTAAAGAAAATCCTAAAAAGAACAGAGACAAATACCAAAAAAAAAATATCAAAAATACCTAAACGGAGAAAAAATTTTAAAAATGTTGTAAAAATAATAAATTATAATATAAAAATGAAAGTAAAATCTCTTAAAAATCTTGTAAGAATATTACCAAAGGAAGGATTATTGTGAATATGGAAATTAATTAATATTATTGAATTAAGATGCATTGAAATTTAAATTAATTTAAATTTAAAAGTTGGTACAAATTGAAATATGAGTTCATTGACGTTTGGAATTTATATAACTTTTAATGACTTGAAGATATACAAATCTAATATTATTTTTTGATAACTTGATACCAAAAATTTGTAAATTGTAGGTATTTTGATCATCTGTATTAATACAATTTTTTAAATTTTATAACGAATAAAATATTAAAATTTTCAAGATTTATCCACAAATTTCTGTTTTTTTTATGATTTGCGATACTTTACATGCAATATTGGACATCCGGAGAATTGAAAATTTTTTTTTTTATTTAAATCAATAACAGCCCTGTTTATAGATTACATTTATTTTATTTATTTCAAGCAATCTATAATATATCTTTGATGAATAATTTGATCTCTGTTTCCGAACTTCTATGTAAGTCGGGTTGCCTTCTTTCTCTGCACTAAATAAACCATAAGGATTTATGATGTAACTCTTAGTATTTAAGAAATAATTTAGCAAAAAAAAGATAAAATTTTTTCCTACATAAATTTTAATTTGTTAATTTTAAATTATGCAATTCTTTATTACAATATTAAATATAATAAACAAATTAATAATGTTCTAAAACAAGTATTAAAGTAAATTTCTTATTTCTTCAAAATAAAAGGGAGAATTTTTGTTACATAATATAAATATTATATAATTTTTTTTTAATATATTGAATGTTTTAAAAATAAAATAAATTAGTTCAAAAATGATATTAGATTAAACTACATATCTTTTAAAAATAAAATGTAAGAAACTACTTGGTAAATAAATTATATTTACTTATTTAATTTTAAATCATACATTTTTTAAACCACGTTTTTTTTCTTATAAAAAAAGAGATATACATTTGTCTGTGTAGCATAAAATATATACAATTTATTGACAACATTTTCAGAAAAAGCTGTCTCAAATTCGACCAATGCAGATGAAAATTCTAAACATGACAGTTAAATTTCAAAAATATTTGTTAACATGCCCAAGTTATTAAATATTTAACAAAAAAGATCTATAAAAACGATTTAGCTTTCAAGAAAGTGCAACATTCGCAGTTTACAAAATTTTTTCCACGACATTTGTAGAAAAGTTTAATTTTTGCTTCGGTCAGTAAGCACAAAGTTTCTTATTTCTGATCTAAATTTGTTAAATATTTGATAACATGACCAAGTTATTAAATATTTAACAAATTAGACCAATAAGAACGATTAACCTATCGTGAAAGTGAAAAATTCACATTTTACAAAACTTTTTCGACGACATTTGTAGAAAAATTTAATTTTTGCTTCGGTCAATAAGCACAAAGTTTCTTATTTTTGATCTAAATTTGTTAAATATTCGATAACATGACCAACTTATTAAATATTTAAAAAATTAGATCTATAAAAAAGTTTTAGCTTACGAGAAAGTGGAAAATTCGCAGTTTACAAAATTTTTTACACGATATTTGTAGAAAAATTTAATTTTTCTTCCGTCAATAAGCACAAAGTTTCTTATTTCTGATCTAAATTTGTTAAATATTTGACAACATGCACAAGTTACTGAATATTTAAAAAAATTGACCAATAAGAACGATTTACCTATCGTGAAAGTGAAAAATTCACATTTTGCAAAACTTTTTCCACGACATTTGTAGAAAAATTTAATTTTTGCTTCGGTCAATAAGCACAAAGTTTCTTATTTCTGATCTAAATTTGTTAAATATTCAATAACTTGGGCATGTTATCGAATATTTAACAAATTTAGATCAGAAATAAGAAACTTTGTGCTTGTTGACGGAAGAAAAATTAAATTTTTCTACAAATATCGTGTAAAAAATTTTGTAAACTGCGAATTTTCCACTTTCTCGTAAGCTAAAACGTTTTTATAGATCTAATTTGTTAAATATTCAATAACTTGTGCATGTTATCAAATATTTCACAAATTTGGTCCAGAAATAAACAACTTTGTGCTTATTGACGGGAGAAAAATTAAATTTTTCTACAAATGTCTTGGAAAAAATTTTGTAAACTGCGAATTTTGCACTTTCTCGTAAGATAAAACGTTTTTATAGATCTAATTTGTTAAATATTTAATAACTTGGTCATGTTATCGAATATTTAACAAATTTAGATCAGAAATAAGAAACTTTGTGCTTATTGACCGAAGCAAAAATTAAATTTTTCTACAAATGTCGTGGAAAAAGTTTTGTAAAATGTGAATTTTTCACTTTCACGATAGGTAAATCGTTCTTATTGGTCAATTTTGTTAAATATTCAGTAACTTGTGCATGTTGTCAAATATTTAACAAATTTAGATCAGAAATAAGAAACTTTATGCTTATTGACGGAAGAAAAATTAAATTTTTCTACAAATATTGTGAAAAAATTTTTTAAAATGCGAATTTTCCACTTTCTCGTAAGCTAAAACGTTTTTATAGATCTAATTTTTTAAATCTTTAATAAGTTGGTCATGTTATCGAATATTTAACAAATTTAGATCAGAAATAAGAAACTTTGTGCTTATTGACGGGAGAAAAATTAAATTTTTCTACAAATGTCTTGGAAAAAATTTTGTAAAATGTGAATTTTTCACTTTCACGATAGGTAAATCGTTCTTATTGGTCAATTTTGTTAAATATTCAGTAACTTGTGCATGTTGTCAAATATTTAACAAATTTAGATCAGAAATAAGAAACTTTGTGCTTATTGACGGAAGAAAAATTAAATTTTTCTACAAATATCGTGTAAAGAATTTTGTAAACTGCGAATTTTGCACTTTCTCGTAAGCTAAAACGTTTTTATAGATCTAATTTTTTAAATATTTAATAAGTTGGTCATGTTATCGAATATTTAACAAATTTAGATCAAAAATATGAAACTTTGTGCTTATTGACCGAAGCAAAAATTAAATTTTTCTACAAATGTCGTGGAAAAAGTTTTGTAAAATGTGAATTTTTCACTTTCACGATAGGTAAATCGTTCTTATTGGTCAATTTTGTTAAATATTCAGTAACTTGTGCATGTTGTCAAATATTTAACAAATTTAGATCAGAAATAAGAAACTTTGTGCTTATTGACGGAAGAAAAATTAAATTTTTCTACAAATATCGTGTAAAGAATTTTGTAAACTGCGAATTTTGCACTTTCCCTGGTAGATGGCCGGAACCGTGGGAGAACGAATCTGGGTTCTTTCAGAGTACTCGTTCGTTCCCGTAGGGTTCTTTGTTGAATGTTGGCAAAATATAATAAAAATTGGGCAAAAGGGTTATTATTAGGATAAAGTGTAACTTTCTTAATAAGATTGATAAGGTTTTGGGTGGCAAAATAATGTTTTTAAACAAAAAAATAGAAAATTCTAAAATTGATACTTTAAAGGTGTTTCCACACACGGCACGTGTCAACTTTTGATAGAGTTCGCGGCAGATTTAAATATGTCCATCTGATTTGGAAAATTTAAGAGTTAAAAACGTGTACATTTCTATAGAAATGTGCATTTAATTAAAAATGAAAATGTGTAATTTGACGAAGGAAGATAAAAAAGTGAATTTTTAAGTTAGAAATAATAAAGTGTAGCAACATATCCTGGCAACATAGCCTAAAAACAAATAATGTTTTTTTCCTAAAATAATTGGTATTTAATTAGTTAATTTATTATTTCATAACTATTTTCCTATTTTTTCTTTGAATCTTATCCTTTTTTCCCACTTCAAGTATAATAAGAAAATATACACATTAAATATAACCTCAAAGTGTCACATATTGTTTTTTATATCTCTCCCTAATGTAAATAAAAGTTAATATAAACAAATTAGAATTTTCCAAGTAAAATTAAGAGACATGTGTCTTTTCGATTTATAAAAGAAATCATTTATACACGAAATTTTAAGTATTTCAACTTTTTCTAAAAAAAAAACCATTTTCAATTTGACTTTTGTGACATTTGAGACTTTTGTGTGTCATTTATTGTCAAATTATGAAAATCAATTTTCTTTTCTTGATTCTTGTTAGATACTATAAGGTTCTTTAAAAATCCTTATAAACTTTCTGAACATCTTAAAAATTAAAAAAGTCTCGACTAATTTTCCAAAACTAAAACAAAACAATTTTCTCGTAAACACCACCTACGACTCATTTTGCTCAAGATTTAATATTTCTGGTATATTATCTTTCTCTAGTTTATTATTATTTTTTTGTAATTTACCTGACAAAAAACAAGTCCACAAAATTAAAAAATTCTAAATACAATACTTTGGTCACCAGAAAACAAAAATCTGGTTTTCGAGATTTTTCAATTTTTCTTAAAAAATAATATCATAATAAACTTTAATTAATTTTCATTTTTAATATTTATTTTAAGCTCTACAAAATACAATCAAATTATCGTCATATTATGTTAATTCCAAATATTAAAAATCTCAAATCTTTTTAAAAATTTCGAGTTTTTTATAAATAAGTATTTTTCTAAAAAATTAATTTCTTCAAGTTTCTTATAATTTTCTTGTAATTTACCTGCGAAAAAAACTGTAAATCAAATATTTTGCTCACCAGAAAAGAAGAAACTGGTTTTCAAGATTTTATGATTTTTTAATTTTTTTTTCAAAAATATTACCCTAATGAACTTTAATACAAATTTTATTTTTTTTCATTTTTAATATTTATTTTGAGCTCTACAAAATAAAGTCAATTTATCGTCATATTGTGACAATTTTAAAGATCAGAAAGCTCAAATCTTTTAAAAATTTCGAGTTTATTATAAATAATATTTTAGAAAAATACCTATTTATAAAAAACTAGAAATTTTTAAAAGATTTGAGCTTTCTGATCTTTAAAATTGTCACAATATGATGATAATTTGACTTTATTTTGTAGAGCTCGAAACAATGATTAGAAATGAAAACGATAAAATTTGGATTAAAGTTCATTATTGTAACAATTTTGAAGAAAAATTGGAAAATCTTGAAAAAATTTAGAGTTTTTATTTTTGTAAACTTGTTGTTTTTTGTCAGGTAAATTACAAAAAAATAATAATAAACTAGAGAAAGATAATATACCAGAAATAATAAATCTTGAGCAAAATGAGTCGTAGGTGGTGTTTACGAGAAAATTGTTTTGTTTTAGTTTTGGAAAATTAGTCGAGACTTTTTTAATTTTTAAGATGTTCAGAAAGTTTATAAGGATTTTTAAAGAACCTTATAGTATCTAACAAGAATCAAGAAAAGAAAATTGATTTTCATAATTTGACAATAAATGACACACAAAAGTCTCAAATGTCACAAAAGTCAAATTGAAAATGGTTTTTTTTTAGAAAAAGTTGAAATACTTAAACTTTCGTGTATAAATGATTTTTTTTTATAAATTGAAAAGACACATATCTCTTAATTTTACTTGGAAAATTCTAATTTGTTTATATTAACTTTTATTTACATTAGGGAGAGATATAAAAAACAATATGTGACACTTTGAGGTTATATTTAATGTGTATATTTTCTTATTATACTTGAAGTGGGAAAAAAGGATAAGATTCAAAGAAAAAATAGGAAAATAGTTATGAAATAATAAATTAACTAATTAAATACCAATTATTTTAGGAAAAAAACATTATTTGTTTTTAGGCTAAGTTGCCAGGATATGTTGCTACACTTTATTATTTCTAACTTAAAAATTCACTTTTTTATCTTCCTTCGTCAAATTACACATTTTCATTTTTAATTACATGCACATTTCTATAGAAATGTACACGTTTTTAACTCTTAAATTTTCCAAATCAGATGGACATATTTAAATCTGCCGCGAACTCTATCAAAAGTTGACACGTGCCGTGTGTGGAAACACCTTTAAAGTATCAATTTTAGAATTTTCTATTTTTTTGTTTAAAAACATTATTTTGCCACCCAAAACCTTATCAATCTTATTAAGAAAGTTACACTTTATCCTAATAATAACCCTTTTGCCCAATTTTTATTATATTTTGCCAACATTCAACAAAGAACCCTACGGGAACGAACGAGTACTCTGAAAGAACCCAGATTCGTTCTCCCACGGTTCCGGCGATCTACCAGGGTTCTCGTAAGCTAAAACGTTTTTATAGATCTAATTTTTTAAATATTTAATAAGTTGGTCATGTTATCGAATATTTAACAAATTTAAATCAAAAATAAGAAACTTTGTGCTTATTGACCGAAGCAAAAATTAAATTTTTCTACAAATGTCGTCGAAAAAGTTTTGTAAAATGTGAATTTTTCACTTTCACGATAGGTTAATCGTTCTTATTGGTCTAATTTGTTAAATATTTAATAACTTGGTCATGTTATCAAATATTTAACAAATTTAGATCAGAAATAAGAAACTTTGTGCTTACTGACCGAAGCAAAAATTAAACTTTTCTACAAATGTCGTGGAAAAAATTTTGTAAACTGCGAATGTTGCACTTTCTTGAAAGCTAAATAGTTTTTATAGATCTTTTTTGTTAAATATTTAATAACTTGGGCATGTTAACAAATATTTTTGAAATTTAACTGTCATGTTTAGAATTTTCATCTGCATTGGTCGAATTTGAGACAGCTTTTTCTGAAAATGTTGTCAATAAATTGTATATATTTTATGCTACACAGACAAATGTATATCTCTTTTTTTATAAGAAAAAAAAACGTGGTTTAAAAAATGTATGATTTAAAATTAAATAAGTAAATATAATTTATTTACCAAGTAGTTTCTTACATTTTATTTTTAAAAGATATGTAGTTTAATCTAATATCATTTTTGAACTAATTTATTTTATTTTTTAAACATTCAATATATTAAAAAAAAATTATATAATATTTATATTATGTAACAAACATTCTCCCTTTTATTTTGAAGAAATAAGAAATTTACTTTAATACTTGTTTTAGAACATTATTAATTTGTTTATTATATTTAATATTGTAATAAAGAATTGCATAATTTAAAATTAACAAATTAAAATTTATGTAGGAAAAAATTTTATCTTTTTTTTGCTAAATTATTTCTTTAATACTAAGAGTTACATCATAAATCCTTATGGTTTATTTAGTGCAGAGAAAGAAGGCAACCCGACTTACATAGAAGTTCGGAAACAGAGATCAAATTATTCATCAAAGATATATGTATAGATTGCTTGAAATAAATAAAATAAATGTAATCTATAAACAGGGCTGTTATTGATTTAAATAAAAAAAAAAATTTTCAATTCTCCGGATGTCCAATATTGCATGTAAAGTATCGCAAATCATAAAAAAAACAGAAATTTGTGGATAAATCTTGAAAATTTTAATATTTTATTCGTTATAAAATTTAAAAAATTGTATTAATACAGATGATCAAAATACCTACAATTTACAAATTTTTGGTATCAAGTTATCAAAAAATAATATTAGATTTGTATATCTTCAAGTCATTAAAAGTTATATAAATTCCAAACGTCAATGAACTCATATTTCAATTTGTACCAACTTTTAAATTTAAATTAATTTAAATTTCAATGCATCTTAATTCAATAATATTAATTAATTTCCATATTCACAATAATCCTTCCTTTGGTAATATTCTTACAAGATTTTTAAGAGATTTTACTTTCATTTTTATATTATAATTTATTATTTTTACAACATTTTTAAAATTTTTTCTCCGTTTAGGTATTTTTGATATTTTTTTTTTGGTATTTGTCTCTGTTCTTTTTAGGATTTTCTTTAATTTTCTTCTTTTTATAAAAATTATTTAATATTATATTACACAGTTTTCTTATTTATACATTCATTAAACTTTTAAGTACGTTAATTTTAATAATTATTTCTATACTTTTAAAAGTAAATACACTTATTTTTTTGTAAATTTATTCAATTTCTTTTCACATCTTGTCTATTTCTTGAGAGTTTTTTTACAAACTTACTTACTTATTCTTTTTTACTTTTTACATTTTTTACAGTTTGTTAGATTAAGAAAAAAACATTTCTCCATTTTCTTCCTGTTCATTTAATTTTTTTGATATTACACTATTTTTTTAGTCCTTTCTTGCGTTTTAATTATTTCTTTAATTTTTACGTTATGTATAAAATATTTATCGAATGCTCTGTTTATTTAATTTTAAAAAATTAAAAGAAACACTTATTTCAGTTCCTATACAATATCTATTTCCCATCTCCTCTGTAAGTCGGGTTGCATTCTTCTGATAAACTAAATAAGCTCTACTATTTTTCCTTCAACTCTTAGATTTTAAAAAATATTTAAATTGTTTAGAAATTATTAATGCATGATTTACAGTAAATAATGTACTTGTTGCATTTAAATGGTTTAAATTATTTTAAATGCGTCTTTTCAATAGAGCTAATTACACTTCAAATAACAAACAACTTTTATTTTTTGTACAAAGTTAGCAAAATTATGTTTGGAACTTGACATTAATTTTTTATATTAAATTTTTACAATTAATATCTAAACATTGAATTTTATAAATAGGTTGATTAATATAATGAATATAATGTACGCCTGTCTATAATTTCAAAGGCGGCGCCGTGTGAATTATAGTACCCGAAAATGCCGTATCAGAACAGCGCACGACAAACTATATTCTGCTACATTGTTTGACATTTTCATTGATGAAATTGAAAAAAATTTACTTTTCTCGAGAGATTGACGCGATTTAAAAACTCAAATACCAAAAACAAAAAAAGTTAAAAAGTGCTAATTAAATTTAAATTTTCACTACGATTTTCATTTTCGGAAAAAGTGTCTGGTTTTGCCGAAAAAAATTGTCAAAGTGGGAATCAGTGAGTGAAGTGTCAATGATTTTGTATTTCCTCGAGAGATTGACGCGGTTTAAAAACTCAAATGCCAAAAACAAAATAAGTGAAAAAGTGATAATTAAATTTAAATTTTCACTACGATTTTCATTTTCGGAAAAAGTGTCTGGTTTTGCCGAAAAAAATTGTCAAAGTGGGAATCAGTGAGTGAAGTGTCAAGTGATTTTGTATTTCCTCGAGAGATTGACGCGGTTTAAAAACTCAAATGCCAAAAACAAAATAAGTGAAAAAGTGATAATTAAATTTAAATTTTCACTACGATTTTCATTTTCGGAAAAAGTGTCTGGTTTTGCCGAAAAAAATTGTCAAAGTGGGAATCAGTGAGTGAAGTGTCAAGTGATTTTGTATTTCCTCGAGAGACTGACGCGATTTAAAAACTCATATGCCAAAAACAAAATAAGTGAAAAAGTGCTAATTAAATTTAAATTTTCACTACGATTTTCATTTTCGGAAAAAGTGTCTGGTTTTATTGGAAAAAATTGCCAAACATGGAACATCATTGGAGGTTGTTTTCATCACACGAATTTCCTCGAGACACTAAAGCTCAGGAAATACTTGATTTATCAAAAGTAAGTATTTTTCTGAATCTTTATTTCAATAGAATTTGCAGTACGATGTTCTTTTGTGGGAAAAGTGTTGGACTTTGTCGCGAAAAATTCCTAAGTCTTCAAATCGCATGGGGACAGTCTTTGAGAACCACTGCTCCCCCCTACAGATTCTCTGCGGACTCTGTGTCTCCAACGGCCTTAATTTTAGATTGTTATATTGTACAGAATGGAAATGTTATTTTGTACAACTGCTAAATGTTATTTTGTACAGTTTTGAAAAATGAATTTGTTATTTTGTACAATTTTTTAAAAAAGCAATAAAACATTGAGAGTACAATATTTTAGCTTTTTTAAAAAATTGTACAAAATAACAAATTCATTATTCAAAATTGTACAAAATATCATTTAGCAGTTGTACAAAATAACATTTCCATTCTGTACAATATAACAATCTAAAATTAAGTCATGTGTCAAAATTGTGAGCCAGTATCATTTTGACACATGACTTAATTTTAGATTGTTATATTGTACAGAATGGAAATGTTATTTTGTACAACTGCTAAATGATATTTTGTACAATTTTGGAAAATGAATTTGTTATTTTGTACAATTCTTTAAAAAAGCTAAAATATTGTACTTCCAATGTTTTATTGCTTTTTTAAAAAATTGTACAAAATAACAAATTCATTTTTCAAAACTGTACAAAATAACATTTAGCAGTTGTACAAAATAACATTTCCATTCTGTACAATATAACAATCTAAAATTAAGTCATGTGTCAAAATGATACTGGCTCAAAATTGTTATATTGTACAGAATGGAAATGTTATTTTGTACAACTGCTAAATGTTATTTTGTACAATTTTAAAAAATAAATTTGTTATTTTGTACAATTTTTTAAAGAAGCTAAAAACCTTTGGGATCACAATTAAATCCAGTTTTTAAATACTTGTACAAAATAACAAATTCATTTTTCAAAATAGTACAAAATAACCTTTAGCATTTGTACAAAATAACATTCTCATTCTGTACAATATAACAATCTTAAATTAAGTCATGTGTCAAAATGATACTGGCTCATTTAAATTTACATTTTCGTGAAATGTTCGTCGTGAAAGTTGACTGAAGATTTAAATTAAATTTTCGTGAAATGTTTGTCGCAAAAGTTGATTCAACATTTAAATTAAATTTTCGTAAAATTTTCGTAGTGAAATTTGACTGAATATTTAAACTGAATATTTGTGAAATGTTTGTCACAAAAGTGAATTAAACATTTAAGTGAATATTTGCTAAATGTTGAGCGGAAAGTTGACCGAATAAAAAAAATATACTAAATAGAAGGGGAACAAGTAAATCAAACAGTAATTAAATTAATATAAACACATTTATTGAATAAAATTTTGAAGATTCTGTAACGTTTTACAAATCCTTAATCTAATACAATCTTTCAACTTACAATTTCCTGTGTGTTCTATTTAATATAATTTTTTTTATTTGGTCAACTTTCCGCTCAACATTTAGCAAATATTCACTTAAATGTTCAATCCACTTTTGCGACAAACATTTCACAAATATTCAGTTTAAATGTTCAGTCAAATTTCACTACGAAAATTTCACGAAAATATAATTTAAATGTTGAATCAACTTTTGCGACAAACATTTCACGAAAATTTAACTTAAATCTTCAGTCAACTTTCACGACGAACATTTCACGAAAATGTAAATTTAAATGTTCAGGAAACTTTCACGATGAAAATTTCACGAAAATGTAAATTTAAATGTTCAGGAAACTTTCGCCACGAAAATTTTACGAAAATGTAAATTTAAATGTTCAGTCAACTTTTACGCTAAACATTTATTTAATCGGGACCGAACTTTGAAATCACCAAATTTGCATTTTTCCGAACTTTGAAATCACCGAACTCGCATGTAGCAGAATATTCAACTCTCCAAATTTGCAACTGTCAGAACTTCTAAATCCCTGAATTTGCATTTGTCCAAACAATAAATCACCGAACTTACATTCGCCCGAATTTTGAAATCTCCGAATTTGTAATTGTCCGAACTTTGAAATCACCGAACTCACGTTTGGCCAAACTCTTAAGTCTCCGAATTTGCATTTGGCCGAACTTTTAAATTACCGAACTTGCATTTTTCCGAACTTGCTTTTGTCAAACTCCTTAAGTCACCGACTACTCGTGTCCCCGAATTTACATTTGTCCGACCATCGGAAAGTAGGTTTTCTAAAGGAGTCTTTTGACAAACATTTCACAAATATTCAGTTTAAATGTTCAGTCAAATTTCACTACGAAAATTTCACGAAAATATAATTTAAATGTTGAATCAACTTTTGCGACAAACATTTCACGAAAATTTAACTTAAATCTTCAGTCAACTTTCACGACGAACATTTCACGAAAATGTAAATTTAAATGTTCAGGAAACTTTCACGATGAAAATTTCACGAAAATGTAAATTTAAATGTTCAGGAAACTTTCGCCACGAAAATTTTACGAAAATGTAAATTTAAATGTTCAGTCAACTTTTACGCTAAACATTTATTTAATCGGGACCGAACTTTGAAATCACCAAATTTGCATTTTTCCGAACTTTGAAATCACCGAACTCGCATGTAGCAGAATATTCAACTCTCCAAATTTGCAACTGTCAGAACTTCTAAATCCCTGAATTTGCATTTGTCCAAACAATAAATCACCGAACTTACATTCGCCCGAATTTTGAAATCTCCGAATTTGTAATTGTCCGAACTTTGAAATCACCGAACTCACGTTTGGCCAAACTCTTAAGTCTCCGAATTTGCATTTGGCCGAACTTTTAAATTACCGAACTTGCATTTTTCCGAACTTGCTTTTGTCAAACTCCTTAAGTCACCGACTACTCGTGTCCCCGAATTTACATTTGTCCGACCATCGGAAAGTAGGTTTTCTAAAGGAGTCTTTTGACAAACATTTCACAAATATTCAGTTTAAATGTTCAGTCAAATTTCACTACGAAAATTTCACGAAAATATAATTTAAATGTTGAATCAACTTTTGCGACAAACATTTCACGAAAATTTAACTTAAATCTTCAGTCAACTTTCACGACGAACATTTCACGAAAATGTAAATTTAAATGTTCAGGAAACTTTCACGATGAAAATTTCACGAAAATGTAAATTTAAATGTTCAGGAAACTTTCGCCACGAAAATTTTACGAAAATGTAAATTTAAATGTTCAGTCAACTTTTACGCTAAACATTTATTTAATCGGGACATTTAAATCTTTACACAATTTTCGCTAAGCTTTGCACCTAAATATTCCGAAGTTTGCAAATAAATCTTTAATAAATTTTCAGGAAATTTTCGGTGCTGTGGGGGTAGAATATCTAGAAAAAATATTTCCTACAGTAATAACGATAAAAAAATTTTTTTACACAATTTTATTATAAACTAGCTTTAGTGTACAAAATAGCCCCATCAGTGGGGCTAATCTATGCACGACTTTGAGTTTCTATAACTCAGACAAAAAATTTTTTCTCGTCGGCTAGCTTATAGGACACTTTTAGAAGGATGTCCACAACATAACTAAATAGTTTAATTTTATATTTTTTAAATTATGATTTTTAATAAAGCATAGAGTGGAAAAAGTGCAGTTTTGTGCACAAAATAGCCCCTCTCGACGGTATGTTACATTGAACATAAAATTTAAAATTGGCCAAAAACGGTACATTTACTCTATAAAGAGTTTATTTATTAAAAATCTCAAAAAATAGCCCAGATTGTACAAAATATAACCCACCTGGACGGTACTTTTTTAAAATGTGTGGATGGGATTAAGAACTGAATTTGTTTAAATTTGAGTAAAATTAAATTTTAATAATACTTCTACTTTAGATTGATTGAAATTCAAATCCAGTAGAATTGATGCATATAATACTGTTTCTCTTTTTTGGGGAAAATACTGTAATTTTACTCCTTTTATGAGCGGAAAAAAGTGCCATTCTAATTTTTAATTTCTACTAATTTGACAGTTGAATAACTACTAATAAAGAAAGTGAACTTTCACAATTTCAATTAATAGATATTTCACTTTGAAATTAGTAGCATCCTAGTTAAAAAGTAGTGAAATTTTTCACTATTTAATAGTAATTGCGATTTCTTGATAATTAATTAGAAAATCAGTAGAAAATTACTGTAATTCCGATTTAGAGAGCACAAAGCTAAATTTCTATGTAAGAAATTTCAAGCTTTAAGAAAAACATTTGAAGATTTAATTTTGCAGATTTATTTTTAACAAACAAATTAATTTTCTGCTTTGCTCTTTTTCTTATTTTTCCATGTTTTCGTTTTGTGACTTAATTACTATTAGCTACATTTTTTAGCTGCGGCAGCTAACTTACTTTTTTCATCTATGTTAAGCGTTACTATCTTTATTTTAACATTTAGTTTTGCACATCATTTTTTTCTGTTTAAATAACCATCGCTTTTATTTCGAATAAAAGCGATTTTATTTTTTATTATTTTTTATTATTATTTTTTTTTTCAACTGATGAATTTGAATATAATTTACCCTTTGTTTTTACTTTTAATATAATAATATTTTTAGAAAAATATAAAGTTCGATATTTTATTAGAAGGTAAAATATACAATCTGTTTACATTGGTCACAAAGGACCTCCAGCTGACAAAAGGATTAGGTGATGTCAAACAATATTCAGAAATTGTTTCAAGGGTAGTTGTTTTGACACAGCGACTACAATATGCTCACAGTAGGTAGTCATCCATTGTATACAGATATCGTATTATTATAGTGTCATCAACTTAAAAGTTGGGATTTTTAAATCTAATATATTTATAGTTTAAAGGGAAATTAGGACATTTAGATGGCTAACTCTGGAGGGTTAAAAATTTACCTAACAGAGTTACGAGAAGAATCTTAACATAAATCAGTTATAACCTGCAATAGAAAATTGAAAAATTTTCCAAGAAATAGTTTGGGGAATTCCAAAATATACCTACAATGGAGAAGGAAAAAGTGGAGGGGTTAAAAGTGGAAAGGGAATTTTGAAAATAGTTTGTTAAAATCTTTCGTAAGCTTAGAATTGAATAGAATCTTGTTCTAGCTTCATGTTCTTTTATATCTAGCTTGATCTACATAGCTTATTTAAATTTTAAACGGTGCTTAAACAAAACTGTGTTTAGAAATTAAAATTTGGAAGTTTAATAAAATTAAATGTATACTATATTTTAATTGGTTTTAACAAATTTTGTTTGTGGTGCAAGTTAAACAATTTCGAACAATGAGCTCCGTTAGAATGTTTTATAGGTGCTCTTACAAAGGTTGTTTAAATATAAAGGGAAATGAAGGAGTCCAACTATTTTGTTTTCCTTTAAAGAGTGACTCTCAACGGCTCCAAAAATGGTGTCAAAATGCAGGTAAAATTAATAACATTTATTAACAGAGCCGTAGTGAGCTTTTCTTGTGCAGGATGCAAGCTTCCAAATTGGTGCCAACCCCCCCCCCCCCCTTCATGAAAATTTAATTTATTTTGTTTACTTTATTATTTTTTTTTGCAAACTTATTTATTCCTTGAAAAAAAATTGATAGACTTTGCCCTCTTTTTATATTTTTGAACATTTTGCTTCCCCATAGAGGAAATTTTGTGATCGTTAAGATTTTCGAATTTCCAAAAATAGTTTAAACCGACATATATTTATTTCAAAGAATATAAATAGATATAAGATATAAATATCTAAATTTGGACACAAGGATTTCTTAAAATACCCTACTAAATTTTTTGAAGTATTATTTTTCATTTTTTGCCAAAATTTTTTTTCACGCTAAAAATACAACTTAACAAATAAAAAACATAATATTCCTTTCTCAAAACGAGTTGATCCCGGTTGTAAATCCATGTACAAGATCATTTACTGAATCCCATAGATAACTAATGCGCAACGTTTAAAGGGGTCGCGGACATTTCCACCAAAACCCAATTGACCGAATTTGAAATTGGCCGAAATTTAATTGTCTGAATTTGTAATTCTACAAACTTGCATTTGTCAGAATTTGCAATTCCCCGAACTTGCGTTTGTCCGAGCTATTAACTTCCCGAATTTGTAGTAGTCATAACTTTCAAATCATCAAACTGACATTTGCCAAAACACTTAAATCGACGAAATTGCATTTGTTAAAATTTTTAACTCCTCGAACTCGTATTCGTCTGAACTTTTAAATCCACGAACTTGCATTTGCCCGAACTTTGAAATCACCGAACTTGCATTTGTCAAAATATTCAATTACCAGAATTTGCATTTGTCCGAACTTTGAAATCACCAAATTTGCATTTTTCCGAACTTTGAAATCACCGAACTCGCATGTAGCAGAATATTCAACTCTCCAAATTTGCAACTGTCAGAACTTCTAAATCCCTGAATTTGCATTTGTCCAAACAATAAATCACCGAACTTACATTCGCCCGAATTTTGAAATCTCCGAATTTGTAATTGTCCGAACTTTGAAATCACCGAACTCATGTTTGGCCAAACTCTTAAGTCTCCGAATTTGCATTTGGCCGAACTTTTAAATTACCGAACTTGCATTTTTCCGAACTTGCTTTTGTCAAACTCCTTAAGTCACCGACTACTCGTGTCCCCGAATTTACATTTGTCCGACCATCGGAAAGTAGGTTTTCTAAAGGAGTCTTTTGATTGGATAATGGATACTTTATTGACCAGCGAGCAGGTCAATAATGTGACCATTATTGCCCATAAAGTATCCATTATTGCCCTAGGGCAGTAATGGTTACTTTATTGACCTGCTGGGCTATATGGAAAAACTTAGCATGCACCGGCATAGGTAGCGTAGAGTGACCATAATACGCCTTTGTTGCATTAAGAATCGTATGTACCATGTGTCATAGGTGCGTCTTTCGTAAACTGCGAATGTTGCACTTTCTTGAAAGCTAAATCGTTTTTATAGATCTTTTTTGTTAAATATTTAATAACTTGGGCATGTTAACAAATATTTTTGAAATTTAACTGTCATGTTTAGAATTTTCATCTGAATTGGTCGAATTTGAGACAGCTTTTTCTGAAAATGTTGTCAATAAATTGTATGTATTTTATGCTACACAGACAAATGTATATCTCTTTTTTTATAAGAAAAAAAAACGTGGTTTAAAAAATGTATGATTTAAAATTAAATAAGTAAATATAATTTATTTACCAAGTAGTTTCCTACATTTTATTTTTAAAAGATATGTAGTTTAATCTAATATCATTTTTGAACTAATTTATTTTATTTTTAAAACATTCAATATATTAAAAAAAAATTATATAATATTTATATTATGTAACAAAAATTCTCTCTTTTATTTTGAAGAAATACGAAATTTACTTTAATACTTGTTTTAGAACATTATTAATTTGTTTATTATATTTAATATTGTAATAAAGAATTGCATAATTTAAAATTAACAAATTAAAATTTATGTAGGAAAAAATTTTATCTTTTTTTTTGCTAAATTATTTCTCAAATACTAAGAGTTACATCATAAATCCTTATGGTTTACTTAGTGCAGAGAAAGAAGGCAACCCGACTTACATAGAAGTTCGGAAACAGAGATCAAATTATTCATCAAAGATATATGTATAGATTGCTTGAAATAAATAAAATAAATGTAATCTATAAACAGGGCTGTTATTGATTTAAATGAAAAAAAAACTTTTCAATTCTCCGGATGTCCAATATTGCATGTAAAGTATCGCAAATCATAAAAAAAAACAGAAATTTGTGATTAAATCTTGAAAATTTCAATATTTTATTCGTTATAAAATTTAAAAAATTGTATTAATACAGATGATCAAAATACCTACAATTTACAAATTTTTGGTATCAAGTTATCAAAAAATAATATTAGATTTGTATATCTTCAAGTCATTAAAAGTTATATAAATTCCAAACGTCAATGAACTCATATTCCAATTTGTACCAACTTTTAAATTTAAATTAATTAAGATTCTTGCGCTTTGTTGCTAGACAACGGGGGATTTTTTATGACAGACATAATCATGACTATGCTCATCTCAGATCTGAATTTGACATTCCCACTTTACCCTCAAGATTTTTCTGTGCTGATTTGCTATATTTGTTTAAATTAATTAATGGCATCATAGACTGCTCTCAATTCCTTGGCAGAATAAGCTTTTATGCTCCAACTAGGAATTTTAGAAGTAAGAGCTTATTTAGACTGACTCTTCATAGAACGGCTTACGGGGAAAACTCTGTTTTAAATAGAATTTGTAGGGAAGCAAATTCTGTGCAGAGATCAATTGATTTCTTTGGTGTCACCCTGAGCAGGTTCATTGCCCTACTGAAAAATCCTATATAGGATCCTACATAGGATCCTATATAGAATCCATATGGATTCCTATGAGAATCCACGTAGGATCCTATATAGGATCCTATATAGGTATTGTCCTATAGGAATCCATGTGGATTCTCATAGGAATCTATGTGGATTCCTATAGGTCGCCTATAGGACACGTCCTATATAGGAACCTATGTGGATTCTCCTATAGGAATACATGTAGGATCTCATATAGGATCCTACATAGGCGTCCTAAAAAAATTTTTGTAAACCCCCCTACATAGGATCCTACGTAGGTTCCCATATAGGATCCTATATAGGATCTTTTATGGGCGCCCAAAAAAAATTATGTACACAGAATTAATTGTTTTTTTTTAACAACTTTATTCAAATATACATTAAGCACCATTATAAGGACGAAAAATATTTACTGCGCAGGCGTAAGTATTGTAGAATACGTAAAAGACGACTGCGCATGAGGAAGGGGTACAAAAAATTTTTTTGGGGGTACCCATGTAGGATCTTATATGGGTTCCCATATAGGATCCTATATGGGAACCTACGTAGGATCATATGTAGGAGGGTGTACAAAAATTTTTTGGGACGCCTATGCAGGATCCTATATGAGATCCTACATGTATTCCTATAGGAGAGTTCACATAGGATCCTATATAGGACTTGTCCTATAGGCGACCTATAGGAATCCACATAGATTCCTATGAGAATCCACGTGGATTCCTATAGGACAATACCTATATAGGATCCTGTATAGGATCCTACGTGGATTCTCATAGGAATCCATATGGATTCTATATAGGATCCTATGTAGGATCCTATATAGGATTTTTCAGTAGGGTGCAGCCTTGCGATCTTTGCAGTGTGACAGCTATAAATGATTGTTACATTTATTTATTGTTGAGTGATCTTCACTTCCCACACAGCACCGGAAATTCCCTGAATTTTCCCTGAATATTCGTCTACATTTCTCGAATATTCGAACTAAATATTCAGGGAAGTTTCGTGGAAACAGTCAAATGTCCGCCTAGAATAATATTGGGCGCGAAATTTCCCTGAAAATGTATTTCTAATTTTCAGGGAATTTCCGCATCTAACATTCCTCCAATATTCATAGTATTCGTATATTCACTTAACTTGATGCGCACTGGTCGAACTTGGATTCTATGACACTTACGGCTGCGCAGTAGTTTTTAATTTTCTAGAATCCCACGGATGTCGAATATAACATATTTTTTTGATCAATTACCAGATTAAAAAAAATTTTGGAATTTTTTTTAACTTTCCCTGAATTTTCAAGGAATATTAGAGGCAGAAATTCCCTGAAAATTGGAAATACATTTTCAGGGAAATTTCGCGCCCAATATTATTCTAGGCGGACATTTTACTGCTTCCACGAAACTTCCCTGAATATTAAGTTCGAATATTCGAGAAATGTTGACGAATATTCAGGGAAAATTCAGGGAATTTCCGGTGCTGTGTGGGTTGTGTGATATGCGCATTTTCCAACTATTTTTAGTACCTATGTACGAAAGGGCTTTTTTACTTTTATAAATTATAGTCCGTATATGTAAGATAAATAAATAAATTTCAATGCATCTTAATTCAATAATATTAATTAATTTCCATATTCACAATAATCCTTCCTTTGGTAATATTCTTACAAGATTTTTAAGAGATTTTACTTTCATTTTTATATTATAATTTATTATTTTTACAACATTTTTAAAATTTTTTCTCCGTTTAGGTATTTTTGATATTTTTTTTTGGTATTTGTCTCCGTTCTTTTTAGGATTTTCTTTAATTTTCTTCTTTTAATAAAAATTATTTAATATTATATTACACAGTTTTCTTATTTATACATTCATTAAACTTTTTATTACGTTAATTTTAATAATTATTTCTATACTTTTAAAAGTAAATACACTTATTTTTTTGTAAATTTATTCAATTTCTTTTCACATCTTGTCTATTTCTTGAGAGTTTTTTTACAAACTTACTTACTTATTCTTTTTTACTTTTTACATTTTTTACAGTTTGTTAGATTAAGAAAAAAACATTTCTCCATTTTCTTCCTGTTCATTTAATTTTTTTGATATTACACTATTTTTTTAGTCCTTTCTTGCGTTTTAATTATTTCTTTAATTTTTACGTTATGTATAAAATATTTATCGAATGCTCTGTTTATTTAATTTTAAAAAATTAAAAGAAACACTTATTTCAGTTCCTATACAATATCTATTTCCCATCTCCTCTGTAAGTCGGGTTGCATTCTTCTGATAAACTAAATAAGCTCTACTGTTTTTCCTTCAACTCTTAGATTTTAAAAAATATTTAAATTGTTTAGAAATTATTAATGCATGATTTACAATAAATAATGTACTTGTTGCATTTGAATGGTTTAAATTATTTTAAATGCGTCTTTTCAATAGAGCTAATTACACTTGAAATAACAAACAACTTTTATTTTTTGTACAAAGTTAGCAAAATTATGTTTGGAACTTGACATTAATTTTTTATATTAAATTTTTACAATTAATATCTAAACATTCAATTTTATAAATAGGTTGATTAATATAATGAATATAATGTACGCCTGTCTATAATTTCAAAGGCGGCGCCGTGTGAATTATAGTACCCGAAAATGCCGTATCAGAACAGCGCACGACAAACTATATTCTGCTACATTGTTTGACATTTTCATTGATGAAATTGAAAAAAATTTACTTTTCTCGAGAGATTGACGCGATTTAAAAACTCAAATACCAAAAACAAAAAAAGTGAAAAAGTGCTAATTATATTTAAATTTACACTACGATGACCATTTGCGGAAAAAGTGTCGGGTTTTGACGGAAAAAATTGTCAAAGTCCGAATCAATGAGTGAAGTGTCAAGTGATTTTGTATTTCCTCGAGAGACTGACGCAATTTAAAAACTCAAATGCCAAAAACAAAATAAGTGAAAAAGTGCTAGTTAAAATTAAATTTGCAGTACGATTTTCATTTTCGGAAAAAGTGTCGGGTTTTGACGGAAAAAATTGTCAAATTCCGAATCATAATATGTATAATTTCAAAGGCGGCGCCGTGTGAATTATAGTACCCGAAAATGCCGTATCAGAACAGCGCACGACAAACTATATTCTGCTACATTGTTTGACATTTTCATTGATGAAATTGAAAAAAATTTACTTTTCTCGAGAGATTGACGCGGTTTAAAAACTCAAATACCAAAAACAAAAGAAGTGAAAAAGTGCTAATTAAATTTAAATTTTCACTACGATGACCATTTGCGGAAAAAGTGTCGGATTTTGCCGAAAAAAATTGTCAAAGTGGGAATCAGTGAGTGAAGTGTCAAGTGATTTTGTATTTCCTCGAGAGATTGACGCGGTTTAAAAACTCAAATGCCAAAAACAAAATAAGTGAAAAAGTGCTAATTAAATTTAAATTTTCACTACGATGACCATTTGTGGAAAAAGTGTCGGATTTTGCCGAAAAAAATTGTCAAAGTGGGAATCAGTGAGTGAAGTGTCAAGTGATTTTGTATTTCCTCAAAACGCATGGGGGCAGTCTTTGAGAACCACTGCTCCCCCCTAGAGATTCTCTGCGGACTCTGTGTCTCCAACGGCCTTAAAAAGACAACATTTTATTTCTTAAATAGGAAAGTTCAATTAAATGTTTCATTTCAATATAATAACATGAAATACTTACTTTGATAAGTTCTTGACCATTATTATTTATTGTCTATTATATTTCACTTCCTTGTTCGAAAATATAAACTTGTAGTACCGCAACTTGTTGCTAGGTGACGCCACATTTTAGAGATAGATCAAAGAAAAGTTTCCCTTCTCTGACTATCTCATTGCTCTCTCTTCCGTCTTCCCGCCTTCTTCATTCGTTTCTTGGCGTTGGTTGACGACACATAAAGTTAAAAATGAATAATTTAAAAGAAAAGCTTGAACAGAAAAAGGAAGAGTTAAGAAATCTTGAGATGCAGATGAATGGTCTCTTCGAAGAAATGGATTCACTGGAAAAAGAGAACGCAGCCTTAGAAAACAATGAAGTCCCAGAGGGTAAGAGTTTTCCCTGTTAATAAAAATCTTTTCTTTGTTACAGTGTGTTACAGAGTTTACTGGTACCATGTTCCCCTCCTGCAAAAATAAAATATAAAATTTTGGGCTGAGTTTCAAAGAAAAATTGAAACCAAGTGCCTTTTTATCCCACGCCGATTCTCGAACGCTTGATTCGAGGACGAGGGCGAAGTAATATTCTTTAATACAAGAAAATAAATTTCGTTTACAGAGGATCTCACGCTGGAGGAAGTAATTGCGTACGAGGAAACAGATTCCAATATGGAGGATGATGCGGTTAGATTCCTTGGAGAAGATCCGGCAGGGTTGTTGGCACAAGAATTGAAATTAAATGACGAGGTGGCTTCCAGAATAAAATTCTGGCTTACTAAAGGACTTACAGGAAAAGACGAAAAGGAAGATTTGCTACGTTCAATTCCCAGAAAAGGTCAAATCAATCTCGAAGCTCCAATCTTGAATGAGGAAATACGCGTACATTTACAGTCCCAAGCTCTGGTCAGGGATAAATGTGACGCGTCGCGAAGAAAAGCACCTAAGAAGCAAAAAATCGATTTTCGGATTTTGATAATATTAGGTTAATTAAATGTCCCTTTTTCATTATCTGAAGTCAGAAAAAATTTTCGTTGAATATTTTTCACGTATTTAAGACTCAAGCATCAGCGATTTGTACAGAATCCAATGGCGCGCGCGCCGCTTCTTTTCACTCTCCTGTAAAATTCCCGTTTGGCTTCTTAGGTGCTTTTCTTCGCGCCGCGTCACAAATACTTTTGCGATTATCAAAACCTTACTGGATCGGCAATATCAAATGTTGCATGCGTGCTCAACGATATCTTAAACAATAACCAGCTAGATAGAGAGGTAATCTTGGATCAGCTTTCCAGTTCAGTAAAGCTACTGTCTCATTTATTTTTTTCATTGACACAGTCCAGGAAAGTCTTTTTATTGGGAAGATTTGAGGAAGTCATACAAAAGACCTTAAAAGATATTGTGCCAACGTCGTACCTATTCGGCGATAACCTAAAAAACGTTATTGACAACTCGAAAGTCATAGAAAAGGTCTTCAAAGACCTGAAGATCAAGGCCAAACCCCCCCAGAAGCAGAACACTTTAAACTGGAAGAGCCCCTCGATCAACAGAGGCCTGAGTCGAGGGGGCTTCAGGAACAGTTTCCCGAGAGCGGAAACCTCCAGAGCAGGCCACAGCGTCAGATCACGGCCGTATCCAGCCAGGAGATATTACCCCCAGACACAGCCGCAGCAACAACGGCGTCGCTAAATAGAGACGAGGTAAGTTCGGCCGCTAGACTTAAGAACTTTTATGGAAATTGGATTCAGGTCACAGATGACAAGTTTGTTCTTGAAGTCATAAAGGGTTATAAGATTAACTTAGAACACAAGGTGTTTCAATCCAAACTTCCTCTAGATACAGAATGTTCAAAAGATTTAGACATCGCGATTAAAGATTTACTCACTTCAGGCACAATTGAGAAATGTCAAGCTACAAAGGACCAATTTTTGTCCTCTTTTTTTCTTACCCCGAAAGCAGACGGTTCGTTAAGGTTTATCTTAAATCTAAGAGAATTTAATAATTTTGTCAAAAAAGAACATTTCAAGATCGAGGATTTGAGAACGGCTGTGAATCTGTTAAATCAAGGGGACTTCTTGTGTCGCCTTGATTTAAAAGATGCATATTGGTTGGTTGCAATTGACGTGCCTTATAAAAAATACCTTACATTCAGCTACCGCGGACAGCTCTATCATTTTAATGCCTTACCTTTTGGATTGTCCTCAGCTCCATTCGTCTTTACAAAAATCGCAAAACCGGTAGTTAAATGGCTAAGACAAAACGGAATAAAAGTAGTAGTATACTTGGATGATTTTTTAATTTTCGGTAGTACAATAACGGAATGTTTGAACAATACCAGGCGTGCAATCGAGTTATTACAATTTCTTGGATTTATAATAAATTGGAAAAAGAGCGAACTTGACCCTAAAAAATCGTGCAAATTTTTGGGAATGATTATTAACTCCGCTGAAATGACACTAGAGCTTCCTAATGAAAAACGTGTCAAAATCCGCGAGATGGTTGCAAGAATTATGAATAGAGACAAAATTAGCATAAAAAACCTGGAGGAATGCATAGGGGTTTTAGTCGCAGCTTGTCCTGCGGTAGCCTACGGGTGGTTATATTACAAAGAATTGGAGATCGTAAAACAGAACGCATTAATTCTTCACAATTATAACCCTAATAAACAAATAATTTTATCGAACGAGGCTCTTAGAGATCTAAAATGGTGGTTCTCACAGATCATGACAGCAAGAAATAAAATCAGATCTTGTTCCTTTGAAATAGAAATTTTTTCAGACGCGTCTACTACGGCTGGGGAGCTACTTGCGGAAAAGATAAGGCCCACGGTTTTTGGAACAATGCGGAATCTAGAATGCACATTAATTATCTAGAATTAAAGGCCGCTTTTTTAGCTTTAAAGTGCTTCGCGTCAGAGGTTTCTCAGAATCAGATTTTGCTTAGAATCGATAATATTACGGCTTTAGCTTATATCAATAAGATGGGAGGAACAAAGCACGATAGTCTTAATAAAATTACCAGACAAATTTGGGAATGGTGCAGGCAGAGAGAGATATGGATCTTCGCGGAATACATAGCCTCGAAAAATAACCTAGCAGACGAAGGTTCCAGAATTTCAAATTTGGATACTGAGTGGGAAATCGCCGGATATGCTTTCCAAAAAATCATCGCAAAATTTGGGCCTCCTACTATTGATCTTTTCGCATCTCGCATTAATACTAAATGCGTAAAATATTGCTCGTGGGAAAGAGACCCGGATGCGGTTGCTATTAACGCGCTAACAGTAAATTGGAGAAATGAATTTTGGTACGCGTTTCCACCCTTCGCTCTGATTCCTAAAACCTTAAAAAAGATAAGAGATGAGGGTTCAAGGGGAATCTTGGTTGTACCACTATGGACGGTGCAACCTTGGTTCCCTGAATTTAAGAGACTCTTAGTCTCAGATACAGTTATATTTGATCCTTCATCTAAGCTTCTACTTTCACCTTGCAGAAAAATAACACATCCTCTGGCGAGAAGCCTTTCCCTGGTGTGCGGGATTGTCTCTGGAAGGTGTTCAAGGAAAAGGGACTGGAAGACAGCGCAATTAACATAATGATTAACTCAATCACGGAGAGTACAACAAAGCAGTATAATTCAGCTCTCAGAGAATGGTGGACTTTTTGTATGGTACGAGATCTTGATCCATTCCAGGGGAATGAAGCGTCAGTTCTGAGTTTCTTGTCTCAAAAATTTACAGACGGAGCAGCTTATGGAACACTAAACTCCATGCGATCGGCAATCTCACTGGTGATATCAGAAGATATTTCCAAGAGCCTTCTAATACGTCGCTTTTTTAAAGGGGTGTTTAAATTAAGGCCTGCTACCCCCAGATATAATTCGACTTGGAATGTAAATGTTGTTTTGAAAACCTTGGAGAACTGGGGTCAATCAGAGAACCTGGAGCTCGAAAGATTAACCCTTAAACTCGCGATGCTTTTGGCATTAGGGTCAGCTTTTAGAGTGCAGAGTTTGTCTCTCATACGTATTAGCAACATTAGAATTTTGGAAAATGGAGTAGAAATTAAAATCAGGGATCGTATTAAGACTTCAAGACCAGGTGCTACACAGCCATCGGCGTTCTTTCCCTTTTTCGAGAACAAGCTACTCTGCATCGCTAAGACAATATCTGTCTACAAAGAAAGAACCAAAGAATTCAGAGGCGAAAAGGACAAGTTGTTTTTATCATTGAAAAGGCCTCACTGTAAAGTTGGTGCTCAGACCATCAGCAGATGGCTGAAGGTTGTTCTAAGGGAGGCAGGAATTGCAGAGGAATTTGGTGCACATAGCACGAGGCACGCGTCGACATCCAAGGCCTTGGTTAAAGGTGTAAGTATCAATATAATAAAGGAGACTGCAGGATGGTCAAAAAACTCGACTGTTTTCGCGAGATTTTATAATCGCCCAGTTAAAGAACCTGTTAATGATTTCGCCAAAAAAGTATTATCAGTGACTTAATATCGAGTTTGTTTTTACTATTTTATATTCTGTGTTATAAATTTATTTAGACAGAGTTCTAGGATTTATAGACATAAATGAGAGTTAAAATCATAAATGTTCAAGATGTAGATCATTCTAATCCTATTTGAGTTTCGTTTTGAATTTCTAATAGATATAGTTTAATAATATTAATTTAAAGTTGGTTTTACAAAGATTTGTAAAATAATAATACTCAGAGTTGTGGTTTCTTTTTTAATAAATATTTTTTCACAGTTTTAACTTATGGTCTGTAGATAATAGGTATGTTCTCGCTACCTACACTTTCAACACTTTTCACAAAAGTGTACACTTTTGCGTTCTCGCTACCAGAAGTGACGAGATAGTGTACACTCAAATCCCTAGCTGCCGTTGCACTTTTCCCTATTTCATTACACTCGACTACAAGCGAGTGTAAAAAGTGGAGTAAACGAAATGGCGCAAAAGTGGCATCTAATTCAAAATTAAAATTTTGTTAATGATAAAAATTCAAAGTCATTTACTTATGTTTATGATTTTTTCGTAACCTATAGTTTGTTTATAGAAATTATAAAAATTAGTAATTGATAAAATTAACACAAAATGCAGGTTAACCTCAAATAAAAAATATTATGTATATATACATATATATGTTTATTAAACATTTATGTAATTAATAACAAAAATAAAAAAAAAATTTAATTAAAAAAAGAATTATTAAAGAAATTATTTATTTATTAAATTTATTAATTATATACGTAAATAAATAAAACGCTATATAGAGAAATAATGAAATTAATGAAATATGTAAACAAAAATTTGAATATTTAAAAATGTTTAATTATCATTAAATAATATGAATTAAAATTAATTGATTTTGAGTAAAATCTAAATCTGAAGGGTTACAATTTTCACATTTAAAAGCAGGGCTGTTATAATTGTTTTAAATCATGATATATATATAAATCATTGGATTTAAATTAAAAAAAACTTTACAATAAAATATTTAATTTTTGATAAAATTAAAGAAATTGTGCTAATACTGATGATCAAAATACCTACTATCTAACAATTTTTGGTATGAAGATATATACAGCACAAATTATTATTAAATTTATATACATATATTTTTAAGTCATTATAATTTTAATAAATTCTAAACGTCAATTAACTCACATTCCAATTTGTTCGAGCTTTTAAATTTCACTTAATTCATATTTAAATGCATATTAATTAATACAACATAATTAAATAACATTATTTATATTTCATATTCACAATAAACCTTTTTGTAATAATTCTTAAAGTTTTTCTAAGAGATTTCACTTTTTAGAAACTATTTAATTTTTATCTTATAATTTCTTATTTTTACAAAATTTTAAGATTTTTTCTCCTTTTTCATCTGATTTGTTTTTGGATTTGCGTCTTTTCATTTTAGGATTTTCTTTAATTTTCTTCTTTTTATGCAAATTATTTAATATTATTTTACACAATTTTGTTATTATAACATTCACTAAACTTTTTATTTTGTTGATTTTCATACTTATGTATTTACACTTTCTTACAGTTTGTAAGACTATAAGGAAAAAAAACATTTCTCCATTTTCTTCCTATTTATTTAATTTTTTCATGTTTTACTATTTTTTAGTCATTCCTTTCGTTTTAATTAATTCTTTAACTTTTGTCGTCATTTTTCCATTTCTTATACATCTTTTTTCTTTATTTAAATTTTTTTTGTTTCTATCCTGTACTTACGAATTTTTGAAAATATTTGTTCGATGCTGTTATAATTTTTTAAATTTCTCAACTTTCTACATTATTTTGTAGACTTTTATTCTTTTATTTTTTATTTTGTAAATTTAGGCTTTTACTAAATATTCTTAATTTAACATCGTTCTTCTATTTCATAAAATGTTTTTTCTTTAAAAATTTTCCCAACTTTGCTTCATTTTTTTTTTCTTCAATTTGTGAATAATTCTCTAATTTTTCTAATTTTAAAATTTTCTTCTCTTTTGTAATATATTTTAACGTTTTTATAATTATCTTCTTAATTATTTTTTAATAAAAAAAATGTCCGTAAATAGTTTAATTTTTTGAAAAGAATTTCTGCTTTTTATATATTTTTATGTCACTGTTTTATTCATGTGTTGTTTTTTTAATCTTTTTCTTCATTTCTTTAATATTATTGCCATGACATTTTTTATTTAAAAGAATTTTCTCATTTTTTTAATAGACTGTTTTCTTATCTTTTTACGTTCTTGTTTTTTTTTTTTTTTATAATTTATTACCTTTTTGTTGCTTTTACCTAATTTTCCTAAGTTTGCATTCATATAAATTTGAAGGAGTTTTTTTAAAATTTTCTCATTTGTTCGACATACTTTATTTGATTTTTATTAAATGTTTTATTATTCATTATTTCTTATTAAATGTTCTATATATAAGTTTGAAAAATAAACTACTTACAAATAATCATTTGAAGATTTTATATACTGATTGGATTTTTAAAAAAATCAATTTTTGGTTCAAATAAAGAAAATCCGATTTAAATAAAAAAAAAATCGGATTGTTTGACTTTTTTAAAAAAATTATGATTTTTATCAGCCTTGTTTAAAAGGAATATAATAAAAATTTTAATGAAAGAATGATCTTAATTAAAGAAAATTAAGTTTCATTCATATTGTTAATTAATTTCTAGTAAAAGAATTGCATATTTATCAAGCAACTTAAACAAATGTTGGTAAAATTTTATTATTATAAATTCAATATCTATGCTTTCTAACTAACCATTCACTGTTTTTTATTTATGAACCTTCTTAGATTTTTTGTTTTAAATATATATATTTTTAAGGTAATTTTATGATGTAATAAAATAAGTTCAAAATTTGACAGTATAACTACTTTTAATGTCTTACATAATTTGAAAAAAAGTGTAACAGATCTACACTATTCTGTTCTCGTTAGTTTCTGTACTTTACTTTAATGCGCATGCTCCGTTTTACACCTTCTTACACTCGAGTGTAGCAAGTGTAGGTAGCGAGAACATACCTAATATGTTTCTCTAAACATCTACAAGTTTATATTTTCGAACAAGGAAGTGAAATATAATTAATGATTAAACGAACTTACCTGTGAAGTTCAATCATAATTATATGAACGACTTGTTCGAAAATATATTCCCTCCCATTTCCCAACCCTCATAAAATTGAATTTACCTCTAAACTAAATGAAGATGGCGGGAAGACGGAAGAGAGAGCAAGGAGATAGTCAGAGAAGGGAAACTTTTCTTTGATCTATCTCTAAAATGTGGCGTCACCTAGCAACAAGTTGCGGTACTACAAGTTTATATTTTCGAACAAGTCGTTCATACAATTATGATTGAACTTCACAGGTAAGTTCGTTTAATCATTAATTATTACATTTCATACATTAATTAAAGTACTTGCTGGCTCCGCAATTTCGTCCCCATCTCTTGTATTTTTTTATTCATTATGTCAATAATAAATAAATTTTAATTTTTCTTACACTGAGATATAAACAAATCAATCAAAATATGTAAACAGAATTCAAAAATTAAGATCACGAACTTAGCAATGTAGGATAGAATGTGCACAAAAGTTGTTCGGTCTCAATTGGATACATTTAGGAACGCACAAATGTAAAATCCCCTGCAAGCACCTGATTAATCGACTTCTATTCCTCTATTCTCCTATTCTCCACCATGTGCCTGGACCCTTAGGGTGCCGTCTCATGCTAGGGATTAATGGATTAGGGATTAGAATAGACCAATCAGATAATTGGTCACATTGGAAAGCATTTTCTGATTGGTCTATTCTAATCCCTGATCCATTAATCCTTAGCATGAGACGGCACCCTTAGGGCGCAAATACATGTCTGCGTCGAACGCTGCGTTCGACGCAGACATATAATTGCACCCTTAGGGCGCAATTACATGTCTGCGTCGAACGCTGCGTTTTTGCGTTGAATAGTAAGAGAGAGAAAGACAGAAATATAGTCACATCTTTCTCCCTCTCACCATTCAACGCAAAAACGCAACGTTCGACGCAGACATGTAATTGCGCCCTTAGGCTTGATTTGACATGAGCAGGGTTGAGAACGTAAAATACACGATGTATTCCTGCAGTACAACGTAAAAAGATATGGGTGAAATCCCATCACCCCCTACACTGTAAAGAATACTTCAGGAAAATTAAGTCCGTATCAGGATTGTGTACGTAACATACCAGAGGTATGTTACATAGTTTGTTACTGTATGTTACCTAGGTAAGTTACTTGCAAAATTTGTGACATAATGCATTTTTTTGGTGGTGGGGGGGGTAACATACCTAAAACAGGTATGTTACTTGATGTAACATATCGGTAACATACGCAGAAAACCTCGAGTGACGCGTCATTACCCAACCCTGGTCCGTATTGTAATGTCATGGCTTATTAAGGGCGCAATTACATGCCTGCGTCGAACGTTGCGTTTTTGCGTTTAATGGTGAGAGTGACAAAGATGTGACTATATGTCTGTCTTTCTCTCTCTCAACATACAACGCAAGAACGCAGCGTTCGACGCAGACATGTAATTGCGCCCTTACACCTTCGAAAAATAAATTTTTTTGCATGAGAGTAAAGAGGACAGATACACAGTCTGTCCTCTTTCCTCCAATGCAAACATTTTTTTTTTTCGAAGGTGTAAACAGGCCATTACTTTAGAAACTTTCTGTAATATTACTCTTTGGAAAGTAGCAATAATACCAATTAACTTGAATTTTTGCAGCTTTCAGTAATGTAATGGTGTCTCTACAATGGATGTCGATGGGATCGATACGCATGTAATGCACATCGACATCATGACGATGCGCACGCATCGTTCCTACACTGTAAAAAAAATACTTGCAAAATTACCATGCAAAGTATTTTTCCGCCCCAAACATTAAATTTATATTGTAAGGTATCACGTAGTAATATTACAATGCATTCTGATTTCTCTGCATCGACTGTGATTTCACTACGTAGTACGTGAAATATTTGCATGTCGGTCGAATATTTTCATCGTAATACGTTGTAAATTTATCAAGTGTCACGTGAAGCGATTTATTTCCATCGTGTCACGGTGTAAAAATACAACGAAATTTTTTACAGTGTAACCTTAAATAAAAACAACAAGAATATGTTTAAACTTGAGATTTAATGAGACCAATTCCTTTTGAAATTTTATAAGTGTTGACAGATTTTAAGTTCTCTCATGAGAGTTACAAATGGTCTAAGGGCCGATTCCACAACTATGGCTTTAAACCGAGGTTAGTTAAGCCGAGTTCAAATTTAACCGAAGCTTTAACCGGCAGTTAACGAGTCTTGCGTTCCACATGTGATTTTTGAACATCGTTTAACTAAACCTATGATCCTTCGTCATAACTCTATATTTCCTTTCGTTTCTTCTGTAGCTGTCTGTTTGATTGGGCGAAGTAAAATCGGAAGATTGACACATGTTTCAAAAAAGCCAAACTATGACACATGTTGGAGTGTTTATAAAAAGTTAATCAAATTGTTTTCAAGATATTAAAATGTCACTAAAAAGTGAAAAAGGAAACGAGGTGCAAATTTTTGTGAAATTAAGAAAGGAAAACTTATGACCTTAGTTGAGAAAAATAAAGATATTTTAGAAAATAAAAAAACCGATGATGTGACTTTGAAAATGAAAGAGTCTTGTTGGGAACAACTTACTGCGGAGTATAATAGTAATAATTTAGAAAATTATAGAACATGTGAATTACTAAAGGCATATTGGGAAAATTGTAGAAAAAGGAGTAAAAAACGTTTTGCCGAAATGCGGCGTGAACAATTAACTACAAGTAATTATTCTTATTTTATAATAATAGCATTTAGAACAAAGAAACTGCAGCAAATTCTAATTTTTAATCATAAATTGTTAAAATTTTACAAATGAATAAATAAAAAACATCTTTTTTTATATCTCATGTTAGAAGAAAGTAATTAAAACGAAGTATAAAAATTGTTTATTTAGGAGGAATTAGACAAACAATGCGTACAATGGATGTACGCGCTGCAGCTGTACGCATCTGTTACTGGTGGGGAGCAAGTTAACCGAGGTTTAAGTATTTGAACCGCCAACTTTGGCCGGTTAACTTTAACCAGGGGTCAGCCATTTTAACCCGAGTTTAAGAACTTGTGGAATACGTAGTTTTCACTAAACCGAGTTTACCAATTTAAACTCCGGTTAAACATACTTGTGGAATCGGCCCTAAGGGTGCCGTCTCATGCTAGGGATTAATGGATCAGGGATTAGAATAGACCAATCAGAAAATGCTTTCCAATGTGACCAATTATCTGATTGGTCTATTCTAATCCCTAATCCATTAATCCCTAGCATGAGACGGCACCCTAACGAGACGCTGGCGGTCGCTGAGGTCCTGTTGTCCCCATTTTGGGATTTTGAGTCCGTTGAGTGGAAGGGATGAACTATCCCTTCTCTGGAGTTTTCCATGTGACTAGCTTGAGCTTTTTCGCAGTGAATTTCCTTACTCACACATAACCCAACATAATTATTATTAATTAAACAACAACAACAATTAAATATTGTTGGACTTGAATTTAACTGACAAATACATTAATGATAATGACATTAATTTAGGTGATTCTCATAAAACAGAATCTTGTTATAAATATAGTAACATTAATAAATAATTAACGAATTATTTATTAATTCGCATAAATAAGTTATTAAATCTCTATCGATTTCAACGCATGACATTTTTATTGATCAATATACGATGAAAATATTGTTAGCAATGGCAATTAGAATTAATTTCATTTTAATTCGTTCTAGGTAAATTATTAATCCATATTTGATTAATTTGTATCAATTACGGCAATTAAACGGTAGCCATTATGAAATTTAAGTCGACCCAAATAGTTATTAGTAAGTTCCGTTATTTTCATTAAAATATATTCGTTTTCTGAAAATGTAATTAATTTAATGTACCAAATTTCTTTTCAATTATATTTTGCATTCTTTATGGGTTTTTCCCACAAAGGAATAATAAGGAGACCGAACTGTAGTGTTCATCCCTGTAGAAACTGTGCCAAAATTCTGTCTTGGTTCACTTGTTGGAAATTAACTCTGATATGAGTACGCGTGCGCGGCGCTCTGTTGCTGTCTTCGTTTCTCCCAAAAGTAGAATGAGAGAGAAAATTATTATGGCGGGAATCGAAACGTCAATTGATATTTGAGTTTATGTTTATTAATGTAAACAAGTATCGATACATCGATATATCGATAGTAATCGCGTACTGCGCATGCGTAATTATATCAGAGTTAATTCCAACACGTGAACCAGGACAGAATTTTGGCACGTAAAAATCAGCGAGTGCAGTCTCCTTATTATTCCTTCGTGGTTTTTCCCATCGGTAAAAACCATGTTTTATTGCAGGAAAGTACGGAAGATCCTACGCGCCACTTGATGACATGGACAGGCATGTAGGCATAAGCAAGTGGAGAAACCATTTTTATAAGGCGGAACCGAGGCAGGTAGGCATGTGTGCCTAGTTGCCTGCTTGCCTCCAAACGTATGCGCATGCGCAATAGGTTAATTTTTACTATCTTTGTCGATTTCTCTATGGTTTACTACTACTACTACTACCGTGAAATGACAGTTGTTGACAGCTGAAATAATGAAATTAATAATCAATTTAAAATTACGTAAAACTTACAAAAACTACAAAGAAAAATAAAAAATATGTCTAACAATAAAAAAAACTTTTAAAAAAATAAAAAGATTTACCGAAAGGTACCTTTAAATATATGTTATTAATTCAGTTAACCTAGCAAAACAAACATGTTTAATATAATAAAAACATAATTGTGTTAATAATTTCTGTTTAAAGGAGAACATCCTAATTAAATAAAAACTCATAAACCAAAAACAAAATCAATAGCAAAAGAAGAAAGAAAACGTTCTTTAAGTCTGAACAAAACTGCTGTCACGTGCAACGTTGACGTTTCTTACTTTTAAAACAAAGTGAATTACTTAATGCTCATTTATAAGAAATAACAGAGTGGTGGAATTGAATTTTGTTGATATAAAAAAGAGCTTAATATTACTTTTTAATCATTTTTCTAAATTTCAAAAATAATATTTAGCACTGTTTTAAAAGCAACAAAATTAAAGTTTCACCACTTTTGCCGCACTCTATTATTTCTAATAAATTAACATTACATAATTAATTTCGTCTTTTAAAAATGAAAAACGTCAACATTAAAATCAGATTTTTACATCGAAATCTGGAGCTTTGAATAAATTAAAATATGAGTAAATCGATGTTTGCAATTTTTTTAAATTAACTCTTAAAGTGTACCCTAATAGCACCGACTAGGCCGGGAACGTTCCTGGAATGGGCTGCTGGCCCCTTGGGTACGTTCCCTTGGACCGCTCCAATATACCTGACAAATCCGTTCCGGATTTCACTAGGCTAGGAACGTTCCCGCGGAACGTTCATGGAATGTTCCGAGGAACTTTGAATACACATTCAAAAAATCGCAGAACGGGTTGCGGAAAAAGTATGCGGAAAAAGCTGAAAATTTTTTTATTAATATTATTTAATGTTTTTAATATAATTGCTTCTATAGAACAGTGGTCACTAAAATCAACTGCGCAGCTCTAGGTGCGATAGAAAACTACTGCGCAAGATATTAACATTAATTATTTTTCAATGTGTATTTAAAGTTCCTCGGAACATTCCAGGAACGTTCCGCGGAACGTTCCTAGCCTAGTGAAATCCGAAACGTATTTGTCAGGTATATTGGAACGGTCCATGTGAACGTACCCCAGGGACCGGCGGACCATTCCAGGAACGTTCCCGGCACAGTCGGTGCTATTAGGGTAACGTGTTTTTCGGCACCCTTAAGCTGTAACTCTGGGTCACTTGTGCCTTGCGCTTTAAAAAGTGCTTTAAATTGCTCTGAAAATTTTTTAGAAAATTCATAGTCTTACATCAACTATCCTAGTATAAGGACTAATTATAATATTGCCGATTTGTTCATTTGTTTAAGCAGTACAATTGTTAAAACAAATCAAAATAGTGAACAAGTTTCAATTTTTTAAATTTGGCAGGGGCACAACACTGAAAAAAAAATTATTTGATTTAATTAATTCAAATTATTTGATAAATATTTACTTCGTTCAAATATTTTTCAGTTGGATATCTAAAAAATATGTATTTGGTTCAAATAACTTGAATTACTTGAATCACGTTTATTTAAACCAAATAAATCTTTTTTGGATCAAGTAAATAATTAATTTAATCTAATAAACGAATATATTTAATACAAATGCTAAATTATTTGAAACTATTCATTTATTTATTTCACTCAAGTATTTGGGTTTTTGTACACAAATAAAAATTATTTGACACAATTAATTTATTTTATGGATTAAAGTAAACCGAATTATTTAATATAAATAATTTATTATTTAAAGATAATATATTATTTTATAAAAACAAATAAAAAGTATTTCAGTCAAATAAATAATTTATTGAAACGAAATTTGTGAGTTATTTAAAACTATTCATTTATTTATTTCACTCAAATATTTGAGTTTTTAACGTTAATAAAAATTATTTAACACAATTAAATGATGTTATGAGTCATAGTAAATCAAATTATTTAATGCTAATATTTTCTTTCTTAAAAGCAAATAAAAAGTATTTGGAACAAGTAAATAATTTATTGTAACTAATGTGTGAGATTTATTCATGCAAACTAATATTTATTTGCTTTAAAAATATAAATGAAATAATTTTTATAATTGATTTAAATTATCAGTTATTAGCTCCAAATATTTAATTTATTTGACACAAATTACTGTTTATTTAATGCGATAAAATAAAATACTCAGATCGAATAAAATATTATTTGAATGGAATAATTTTAATAATTGATTTAAAACATTAGTTACTAGCTCCAAATATTTAATTTATTTGACACAAATTACTGTTTATTTAATGCGATAAAATAAAATACTCAGGTTGAATAAAATATTATTTGAATGAAATAATTTTCATAATTGATTTAAAACATTATGTACTAGCTCCAATTATTCCATTTATTTGACTCAAGTAATTTTTATTTGATACAAATTAGTCTTTACTTAATACAATCAAATAAAATACTTAGGTCTAATAAATAGTTATTTGGTTCAAATACAGGTTTATTGGATAATAGACAAGTAAATAATTTAATTGGATCAAATAATTTTTATTTGATCCAAATAATTTTTTTTCAGTGAAGTGACCCAGCGTTACACTTTAAGGGTTAAGATAATACATTTTATTATCTTATTATTTTATAATTTTATTATTACTTTAAGATAATAAATTTTTATACTATTTTTTACTTGTTTCCTTTCCAAAATTTGTAGATAGTAGTTTGATCATTTCTATTTGTCTAATTATTCAAATTTTAAAAAAAAGCACAAAATTAAAATTTTCAAGATTTATCAACGAATTTCTGGTACTTTTTACAAACTTCCCATATTTTTATTCTATACTAAATTCCCGGACACTTTTGAAGCCTTTTTCAATTACATCATGACTTAAATTAAGGTGATTTAAATTTATTGGAACACAGAATGAAATGATTCTATTTTTACTTATTTGTAGGAAATAAAAAAAAAGTCAAAAGAGGTGAATGACATCTTTTTTAAAGATGATAATAATTGCATTTTTATTATTTCTTTAAAACCATTTCTAAATATGTGCAAACATAAAAAAAATGATGCAAAATAAGTAGTTACTGTCATAAATGATTGAAATTTTATATTTAAATTGCAAATAATTTAAAAATATTATTTAAAATTTATAAATGTTTTAGAATTTTTCCTTTCTTTTTTTTTCTAGAATGTTTACAGGTCAAGAGATTTGTCATCAACCCTTATGGACAGATATATTTAACAGCGTTGTCATAAATCAAGGATTTTCATTATAAGAACTTGAAAAATGCAAATAATATATCAAATTATAAAAAAAAATTTATTTTTCTAAAATTTACTAAGTATAAAAATGTATTTGAATAAATTTTTGGAAGTCATATCTTTAATATTACTAAAAATAATCATTATTTGCTACAAAATAATAAAATTAAAATTACAGGACAATAAAAAAAAACCTTTACAAAATACAAAATTTATTTAAAAACAATAAAATATTACTTTAACACAAATAAGGTTGTTATTTTATACTTCAATGAATTAAATATTGTAATAAAGTAATGAGGTTTAAGAAATAATTCATTAATACAATTCCAGTTTAATACAAACAAAATAACATCTATTATCCATCAGCGATAGGATGGTTCAACGACACATGGTTGAATTTATTTCAAATCATACAGACAGCCTAACTTTAGGTTCTAGATTTAATAAGTGCTGCTAATATATGTTATAAAAAATGAAAAGAGACTATTTTCTGTTTATTTTCTATAAAACCTATTTTTAATCCAATTAAGCGCCTTTGAATAATGGATTTGAGATCGGCACGTCGAAAGGTCCTCTGATTGTTCGGAAAAATCAAAAAGCACCAAAACCACGTCTTTGCACCGCCGCTTTTGATACTAAAGACTCAACTGCAGCTGTTTAGCATTAGCATTCTCTAGTAGCAAGAAATAAAACATAAATTACATGAATAAATTATTCATAATATTAAATTAAATTTCAAGTTTTTCAGGTTTAACATTGTCATGATTTTGAATAACTTGGGCACATCCTCCTACGTATGCTTCATGGTTTTAGTACTGGCTAACAATAGCCTAAAGCACAACGAATCGTAATCGCTAATCCTTAATCGTAAGAATGAGAGGAAGCAGGACAGAGATATATGTCCGTTCTACTTCCTCTCATTCTTACGATTAAGGATTAGCGATTACGATTCATTGTGCGTTAGGCAAATAATAATAATATAATTCTGAAAAAATATATAGTATTCCACAGAAAATTTATTAGCAAGTTCTAAATCCATGGAACATACGTTGGAGGATATGCCTTAGTTATTCAAAATTATAACAATATTGACGTTTTTCATTTTTAAAAGACGAAATTAATTATGTAATATGTTGATTTATTAGAAATAATAGAGTGCGGCAAAAGTGGTGAAACTTTAATTTTGTTGCTTTTAAAACAGTGCTAAATATTATTTTTGAAATTTGGAAAAATGATTAAAAAGTAATATTTAGCTCGTTTTTATATCAACAAAATTCAAGTCCACCACTCTGTTATTAGCCTAAAGCACAACGAATCGTAATCGCTAATCCTTAATCGTAATAATGAGAGAAAGCAGGACAGAGCTATATGTCTGTCCTACTTCCTCTCATTCTTACGATTAAGGATTAGCGATTACGATTCATTGTGCGTTAGGCTATTTCTAATAAATGAGCATTAAGTAATTTACTTTGTTTTAAAAGTAAGAAACGTCAACGTTGCACGTGACAGCAGTTTTGTTCAGACTTAAAGAACGTTTTCTTTCTTCTTTTGCTATTGATTTTGTTTTTGGTTTATGAGTTTTTATTTAATTAGGATGTTCTCCTTTAAACAGAAATTATTAACACAATTATGTTTTTATTATATTAAACATGTTTGTTTTGCTAGGTTAACTGAATTAATAACATATATTTAAAGGTACCTTTCGGTAAATCTTTTTATTTTTTTAAAAGTTTTTTTTATTGTTAGACATATTTTTTATTTTTCTTTGTAGTTTTTGTAAGTTTTACGTAATTTTAAATTGATTATTAATTTCATTATTTCAGCTGTCAACAACTGTCATTTCACGGTAGTAGTAGTAGTAAACCATAGAGAAATCGACAAAGATAGTAAAAATTAACCTATTGCGCATGCGCATACGTTTGGAGGCAAGCAGGCAACTAGGCACACATGCCTACCCAGGGTGGCCAGACTCTCCAACCGCAGTTATGTATTTGCCGTCACAAAATTATGGTACATTATGGTACGCACCTTAAAGCGCATGCGTGGCGCGAAATTCAAAATTAGAACCCACACAGCACCAGAAATTCCCTGAATTTCCCCTGAATATTGGTCCACATTTCCCGAACCCTGGTAGATGGCCGGAACCGTGGGAGAACGAATCTGGGTTCTTTCAGAATACTCGTTCGTTCCCGTAGGGTTCTTTGTTGAATATTGGCAAAATATAATAAAAATTGGGCAAAAGGGTTATTATTAGGATAAAGTGTAACTTTCTTAATAAGATTGATAAGGTTTTGGGTGGCAAAATAATGTTTTTAAACAAAAAAATAGAAAATTCTAAAATTGATACTTTAAAGGTGTTTCCACACACGGCACGTGTCAACTTTTGATAGAGTTCGCGGCAGATTTAAATATGTCCATCTGATTTGGAAAATTTAAGAGTTAAAAACGTGTACATTTTGTATAGAAATGTGCATTTAATTAAAAATGAAAATGTGTAATTTGACGAAGGAAGATAAAAAAGTGAATTTTTAAGTTAGAAATAATAAAGTGTAGCAACATATCCTGGCAACTTAGCCTAAAAACAAATAATGTTTTTTTCCTAAAATAATTGGTATTTAATTAGTTAATTTATTATTTCATAACTATTTCCCTATTTTTTCTTTAAATCTTATCCTTTTTTCCCACTTCAAGTATAATAAGAAAATATACACATAAAATATAACCTCAAAGTGTCACATATTGTTTTTTATATCTCTCCCTAATGTAAGTAAAAGTTAATATAAACAAATTAGAATTTTCCAAGTAAAATTAAGAGATATGTGTCTTTTCGATTTATAAAAAAAAATCATTTATACACGAAAGTTTAAGTATTTCAACTTTTTCTAAAAAAAAAACCATTTTCAATTTGACTTTTGTGACATTTGAGACTTTTGTGTGTCATTTATTGTCAAATTATGAAAATCAATTTTCTTTTCTTGATTCTTGTTAGATACTATAAGGTTCTTTAAAAATCCTTATAAACTTTCTGAACATCTTAAAAATTAAAAAAGTCTCGACTAATTTTCCAAAACTAAAACAAAACAATTTTCTCGTAAACACCACCTACGACTCATTTTGCTCAAGATTTAATATTTCTGGTATATTATCTTTCTCTAGTTTATTATTATTTTTTTGTAATTTACCTGACAAAAAACAACAAGTTTACAAAAATAAAAACTCTAAATTTTTTCAAGATTTTCCAATTTTTCTTCAAAATTGTTACAATAATGAACTTTAATCCAAATTTTATCGTTTTCATTTCTAATAATTGTTTCGAGCTCTACAAAATAAAGTCAAATTATCGTCATATTGTGACAATTTTAAAGATCAGAAAGCTCAAATCTTTTAAAAATTTCTAGTTTTTTATAAATAGGTATTTTTCTAAAATATTATTTATAATAAACTCGAAATTTTTAAAAGATTTGAGCTTTCTGATCTTTAAAATTGTCACAATATGACGATAAATTGACTTTATTTTGTAGAGCTCAAAATAAATATTAAAAATGAAAAAAAATAAAATTTGTATTAAAGTTCATTAGGGTAATATTTTTGAAAAAAAATTAAAAAATCATAAAATCTTGAAAACCAGTTTCTTCTTTTCTGGTGAGCAAAATATTTGATTTACAGTTTTTTTCGCAGGTAAATTACAAGAAAATTATAAGAAACTTGAAGAAATTAATTTTTTAGAAAAATACTTATTTATAAAAAACTCGAAATTTTTAAAAAGATTTGAGATTTTTAATATTTGGAATTAACATAATATGACGATAATTTGATTGTATTTTGTAGAGCTTAAAATAAATAGTAAAAATGAAAATTAATTAAAGTTTATTATGATATTATTTTTTAAGAAAAATTGAAAAATCTCGAAAACCAGATTTTTGTTTTCTGGTGACCAAAGTATTGTATTTAGAATTTTTTAATTTTGTGCACTTGTTTTTTGTCAGGTAAATTACAAAAAAAAAATAATAAACTAGAGAAAGATAATATACCAGAAATATTAAATCTTGAGCAAAATGAGTCGTAGGTGGTGTTTACGAGAAAATTGTTTTGTTTTAGTTTTGGAAAATTAGTCGAGACTTTTTTAATTTTTAAGATGTTCAGAAAGTTTATAAGGATTTTTAAAGAACCTTATAGTATCTAACAAGAATCAAGAAAAGAAAATTGATTTTCATAATTTGACAATAAATGACACACAAAAGTCTCAAATGTCACAAAAGTCAAATTGAAAATGGTTTTTTTTTTAGAAAAAGTTGAAATACTTAAACTTTCGTGTATAAATGATTTTTTTTTATAAATCGAAAAGACACATATCTCTTAATTTTACTTGGAAAATTCTAATTTGTTTATATTAACTTTTACTTACATTAGGGAGAGATATAAAAAACAATATGTGACACTTTGAGGTTATATTTAATGTGTATATTTTCTTATTATACTTGAAGTGGGAAAAAAGGATAAGATTCAAAGAAAAAATAGGAAAATAGTTATGAAATAATAAATTAACTAATTAAATACCAATTATTTTAGGAAAAAAACATTATTTGTTTTTAGGCTAAGTTGCCAGGATATGTTGCTACACTTTATTATTTCTAACTTAAAAATTCACTTTTTTATCTTCCTTCGTCAAATTACACATTTTCATTTCTAATTAAATGCACATTTCTATAGAAATGTACACGTTTTTAACTCTTAAATTTTCCAAATCAGATGGACATATTTAAATCTGCCGCGAACTCTATCAAAAGTTGACACGTTCCGTGTGTGGAAACACCTTTAAAGTATCAATTTTAGAATTTTCTATTTTTTTGTTTAAAAACATTATTTTGCCACCCAAAACCTTATCAATCTTATTAAGAAAGTTACACTTTATCCTAATAATAACCCTTTTACCCAATTTTTATTATATTTTGCCAATATTCAACAAAGAGCCCTACGGGAACGAACGAGTACTCTAAAAGAACCCAGATTCGTTCTCCCACGGTTCCGGCCATCTACCAGGGAATATTCGAACCTAATATTCAGGGAAGTTTCGTGGAAGCATCAAAATGTCCGCCATAAAGAATATTGGACGATAAATTTCCCTGAAAATGTATTTCTAATTTTCAGGGAATTTCCGCATCTAATATCCCTTCAATATTCACAGTATTCGTAAATCTTCTGTACATGATGCGCAATGGTCGAACTTGGTTTCTGTGACACTTACGGCTGCGCAGTAGTTTTTAATGTTCTAGAATCCTACGGGTGCCAAATATGACATACAATTTTTATCAATTACCAGATCAAAAAAATTTTGGAAATTTTTTTTAACTTTCCCTGAATATTCTAGGAATATTAGATGCGGAAATTCCCTGAAAATTAGAAATACATTTTCAGGGATATTTAGCGTCCAATATTCTTTATGGCGGACATTTTGATGCTTCCACGAAACTTCCATGAATATTAGGTTCGAATATTCGGGAAATGTGGACCAATATTCAGGGGAAATTCAGGGAATTTCTGGTGCTGTGTGGGAAGATAATAAATATTTAAAATTTAATACTTTTTTTTAGAAAAAAGTGTTAGAATGGTAATAAGTAATATAAGGACAATAATTGATTTTCAAAAATTTAAACTATGTTTTTAAAAAGGAATTAAAAAAATGATCTTATTAATATTTTCATAAAAAACTTTTTTTCAAGAGACTTGAATCTCTAAAGGTAATAATTTTAATTTTTCTTAGAGTAAAAAAATTAAAAAACTATCAGTAACGTAAAGTAACTTCTGTTTATTTAATAAGTCTTTCATATTTTGGAACCAATATAATACAAGTGTTTTTGTTCATAAAATAATTCTAACACTGCGACATCAGTCTCGTTATTTGGCGCTAGAACGTTAAAACTGATTACCAATTTGACGCACATATTACATAAATATTAATATATCAATATGTTAACTTTCGTATAAGTCATTTTAGACATGGAAATCAAAGATGACAATTTTTATAAAATATTTTTTAACATAAAATATTTTATGATAATAAACTAATACAATTAAGAACTAGATAATACTTAGAAATCATTCTTAATATTTGGCGATATAACATTAAGATTAATAATCAGTTTGGTTTAGAGAAATGTCTTGTCAGTAGTATTTCTTACAAATTATTATTATTAGTTTTAAAAATCGAATTTTTTGAAATTATTGTACATTTAAAGGGTATTGTACGTGAAGGATTGTACATTGTACAAGAGTCATAATTATTGTACAAAAACATAATTATTGTACGGTCTGGCAACCCTGTGCCTACCTGCCTCGGTTCCGCCTTATAAAAATGGTTTCTCCACTTGCTTATGCCTACATGCCTGTCCATGTCATCAAGTGGCGCGTAGGATCTTCCGTAGGAAAGGCCCAGAGCCCCACGGTCCAGATTTATGATGACCAGATGTTTATTTCCGGAATTTCCGATTGTAAAATAAAAACCCCTTTTGATGTCGAGTACGTGTCTATTTCTAATTTTCAAGATTATCAAGGTTTAATGGATATTTTAGAAAAGATTTAAAGAACATAAAAGGAATCTATTGTTGAATATTATTGAAATATAAATAATATATTTCTATTTAATAATTCACATTTTACCGGTTATTATCTAGTTACATTCGTTAACGTTGTTTTAGCGTTTTCGCTAGCGAAACATTACGTGACGTTAGACTGCCGTCACAACATTACTGAAAGCTGTAAAAATTCAAGTTGATTGGTATTATTGCTACTTTCCAAAGAGTAATACAGTGGAACTTCCGAAGAGTGAACTTCCCAAGAGTTAATTTTCTCCTCTTGTGGTCCCTTTTCTCATGTTTTGTCATGCGCAGACAGGACAAGATGGCGACCAGAGATGCCACGGACCCTCTACAAACGCATCTGCGCAAGTCTTTGAAAAGTTGTTTGATTGGTCGAAATGAGCGGGGTGGTTTGAAACTCTTTTAATTAAACGATTTCAAACCACCCCGCTCCTTTCGACCAATCACACAACTTTTCAAAGACTTGCGCAGATGTGTTTGTAGAGGGTCCGTGGCATCTCTGATGGCGACAATCTACATAAAATTTCCCCTCATTTGCCTTTGTCTCCCATAAGTTAATCCCCACCAAAATTAACTCTTGGGAAGTTCGACTGTATTACAGAAAGTTTCTAAAGTAAGGGCACAATTACATGCCTGCGTCGAACGTTGCGTTTTTGCGTTTAATGGTGAGAGTGACAAAGATGTGACTATATGTCTGTCTTTCTCTCTCTCAACATACAACGCAAGAACGCAGCGTTCGACGCAGACATGTAATTGCGCCCTAACATTACAATTCGGACGTAATTTTCCTGAAGTATTTTTTACAGTGTACTTCTATAGTGGTAAAATTACAGAATCATTTTTTTCAGTGTAGCTGTAGATTAATATTTAGCCTAAGGGTGCAATTACATGTCTGCGTCGAACGCTGCGTTGAATGTTGAGAGTGACAAAGATGTGACTATATTTCTTTCCTCCTCTCTCTCATTATGCAACGCAAAAACGCAGCGTTCGACGCAGACATGTAATTGCGCCCTAAGGGCGCAATTACATGCCTGCGTCGAACGTTGCGTTTTTGCGTTGAATGGTGAGAGTGACAAAGATGTGACCATATTTCTGTCTTTCTCTTCCTCAACATACAACGCAAGAACGCAGCGTTCGACGCAGACATATAATTGCACCCTAAAGCACAACGAATCGTAATCGCTAATCCTTAATCGTAATAATGAGAGAAAGCAGGACAGAGATATATGTCTGTCCTACTTCCTCTCATTCTTACGATTAAGGATTAGCGATTACGATTCATTGTGCGTTAGGCTTTTGCCGCTAGAGATTAGCCTAACGCACAATGAATCGTAATCGCTAATCCTTAATCGTAAGAATGAGAGGAAGTAGGACAGACATATATCTCTGTCCTGCTTTCTCTCATTATTACGATTAAGGATTAGCGATTACGATTCGTTGTGCTTTAGGCTATTTCGGTTTTCAGCTTTTCACTCTTTTACGTTGTCATGGGACGGTACCTTAATACAATTTATGATACACATGATTTTCTACTTACCCATCACTGCCTATTTTGGAATTGTTTACAGTGTTCTCTTGTCGTTCCATGTGTCATTTTGTAATCTTAACCTATCTAAACAGTAATATTATTATTGAATAAGAAAATAACATTATATTAATAGTTTCTTAAAAGAATATTCTATTAATTCAACTAATTTTTTTGTATGTTTTTGTAAAGGAGATTTTTATTTGTATTTTATTAATAGAGTGTAAAGGGTTGATAATTTGTAAAACTCCAAGTTTCTAAATGACGAATACAGTGGTTAATTATATTAAAAATTTAATATTTTAGCTGTGGAACTTTATAATGTTTGCTCGACAAACGTCTGGTACAATGTTGAGGCTTTCTCACTTTTCTCGTGCTATTTACTTTAGGACTTCTCTTGATTCTCTTCATCTCAATCAGTGTCTGTCTTTCAAAAGATTAGGTAAAATATTATTTCTTTTAAATCTCAAAGAACTTTTATGCAAAGTTGTCAAGAAAAAGTCATTTGTTTTAAAATATTGTTAACGATATTTTAAAATATTATTAACGATTATAATGAAAGATAGTAGGTTATATAATGATATTAATTGTGTGAAGTCTTGTATGTACATAAAACTGTTTAAAATTAATTTTTTTTTTGCTTTCTCATAGATTAAGTATTATTTACCAAAATTTTTTAATTTTGTTTTTTTGACATATTTTGGTATTATTTGACCCGGAATCCAAAAACGACATTTTTAAAAAGTGTGATTCTGTTTTTGTGTGTGTGTGTGTACTATGAATATTACAAGTCTCATCAAAGCTATTGAGTTAGATTTGTTTTATTTGTAGACCTCCCAGCCGGACAAAAAAGTGTATGTCTTTGAAGCCAACGGGCCAACCATACATATATATTTTTTTCGGTGCCACTAAATGTCTGTCTAGACCGACAATTTTGATTGAAAATAAATTGTAGGTGCATTAAGCTGGCACAACAACATCATCAAAAATAAAAATAAATTATGCCATAATTTAGGGCTCATTTAAGGCTAATTTAATGCCACATTGACGAATTTAATGCTCATAATTTATTTATTTAAAAAAAATACATGCAAGCTAGCTTAACATTAAGCTGGCACCACTACTTACAAATCACCACTAATTAATCACATAACAAAAAACTAAATATCCTATAATTTCAGGCTAATTTAAGGATCTATAAAAATCCTAGACCGGAAGTGGTCCGCTCATTAATTATTAAATTCTTTTTAATTAAAGCTGTTAGAGCCAGCTTAACGTTCTTGAAAGTCAAAGAAACTAGTTTTTGCATCAGCGCTATTTTGGTACCATAAGTTAAGACTGAATTAATGCTTTAAATAAATCCTGAACCGGAAGTGCTCCGCTCAATACATTTTTATGGCCCTTAAAGTAAAAAAAAAAAAAAAAGTACAAGGTCACTAAAAATGCAGATTTTTTTTACCTGCAGTTAATGAAATTATTAATAACACCCAGCTTCATTTTTAAGATTCATCCCTTACACGAACCCACCCCCTAAAACAACCATAAAAAAATTTTTTTTAATACTAATTGCTACATTTTATTTTTTTATTTTAATTAGTCAATTTTAGAACTTTTGAAAAACAATTTTCTTGATTTTTGGGCTCCTACCCTTATCACAAAATCACCCCCTTAAATGACACTGACTAACAAAGTTTCTAAAATAATTATAAAATCTCACTTTTCTCTACGGAATATCAAACCACTATTTTTTGGATTCTAATAAACATTTGACCCCATTTTTGGGCTTTAACCCTTAACCCAAAACCACCCTCTAACATGACTCTGACTAACCAAGTTTCTAAAATAATTATAAAATGACACATTTTCTGCGGATTTTCAACCCACTATTTTTGGGCTCTCGAGAAACACTTGGAATTATTTGGCTCCTACTCTAATCTTAAAACAACGCTCCAAAAAGATCCGTTCAGTTGGCACCTCCACAAACGATTTTAATAATCACTCTCTGTACAAATGTTTTTCTAATTTAGGGCTAATTTTGGTCACCAAAAATTTTTGTCTTAATTTTTGGTCTCTTAAAAAAAAAAAATCGCGTGGAATTGCTAGCGGAATATACTGCCAGCACCTCTAGTACAGAAAATTATACAAATTTAAAAAATCAAACACGTGACAGTTTTGGGCTTCCTGAAACCATATTTAGAATTTCGAAAAATCATTCTTTAACCAAAAATAGCCAACTAAATCTTTGCAAAACTGTTCACTCCGTTTTTTAGCTCCTACACATATTTAAAATCTACCCCCTAAAAACACGGTGTCCACTCAAAATCCTAAAAAAGAATTGGAAAAACTCATTCTTTCAACTAAATAAGACTCTCCTATATTTTGGCCCTCAAACACACTCAGCTCAAGATTTAGGCACCAACCCATAAACAAAAACTACCCCCTCGTCGCAGTATTCACCTAAACTTCTTACATAATTAATTAATGAGCGTATCACTTCCGATCTAGAGTTTTTTTCGAGCCTTGAATGAGCCCTAAATTATAGCACCAAAATGGCACTGACGTGTATTGCGGTTCTATGACTTTAACTAAAGAATGTAAAATTTGCACCAACAGTTTAAATTAAAAAGAATTTAATAATTAATGAGCGGACCACTTCCGGTCTAGGATTTTTATAGATCCTTAAATTAGCCTGAAATTATAGGATATTTAGTTTTTTGTTATGTGATTAATTAGTGGTGATTTGTAAGTAGTGGTGACAGCTTAATGCTAAGCTTGCTTGCATGTTTCTTTTTTAAATAAATAAATAGCATTAAATTCGTCAATGTGGCATTAAATTATCCTTAATTGAGCCCTAAATTATGGCATAATTTATTTTTATTTTTCACGATGTTGTTGTGCCAGCTTAACGCACCTTGATAAAATCCGAGTTAACGACCTGCAATACCCACCTATACCAAGTTTAACTGCAATTTTTTTAATTAACTGATTTTTCATTTATTTACCTAAAAAAATTCAGATTTAAAAAATTATATTTTCTATTATTTCATCTAAATTTCATCTAAATTTTTTGTAAAGTTCTTATATTTTTGGTTCTAATTCAAAATTTTAAATTTTCTTAATTCACAAACCTAATTTAAATAAATATCTAATATTCCACTAAATTTTGTTTAAATCGGTCAAGTCATTTAATTGTGATTGGCGTACAAAGTTTTGTGATATATACATATACATATTATTATGTATGTGTGTACATGCGGTATAAAGATTATTATTTTATTTAGATGTGTAGTTATATGCGTGTGTATATGTGAGTCTATGTGTATGCGTGTAAATGTGTGTATATATGTATATATGGGTGTTTATGTGAATGTGTGTACGTGTATGTGAAAATGCGACTTAGTTGTATATCTCAGCTTCTAATAATCTTTTCTGAATATTTTTTTTTTTTTATAAATCTAAGTTGAGTAAGTCTCTACCCTGCTTAAAATTTCGGACAAATTTCGGATCCAAAAAATTGTCCAAAAAAATCCGGAAAACTGTCTGGTATTTGTCATCCGAAATTAATCCGGTTTTGTCCGAAAGCAGTACGAATTTTGTCCGAAATTAATCCGGTAGAAATGGAAATCTATCCGATTGAAAGAACGTTAATGAAGTCCGAAATTTATCCGGTTTTGTCCGAAAGCTGTCCGAATTTTATCCGGTTTTGTCCGAAAACTGTCCGAATTTTATCTGAAAATTGTCCGAAAATTGTCCGCAAAAGTCGGGAACACTATCCGGTATTTGTCATCCGAAATAAGTCCGGTTCTGTCCGAAAACAGTCCGAAATTAATCCGGTAAAAACGGAAATTTTTCCGGTCGAACAAACGTCAATGAAATCCGAAATTTATCCGGTTTTGTCCGAAAACAGTCTGAATTTTATCCGAAGATTGTCCGAAAAATTTGGAATCTTGTCCAGTATTTGTCATCCGAAATGAATCTGATTTTTTCCGACATTAATCCGTTAGCAACGGAAATTTGTTTATAACAATTTTTAATATTTTATTCTTGACTTATTTATTTATATTGACCTAAGATTCGCTACACCTAAACAATTAAAACTATCTAACATATTAAAAATCGCACAACCTGGGAATTCGATCCCAGGTCACTGCGGACGCAAGTTCGATGCCCTAACCCCCCATACACGATACGCTTGGTAATTAATCTGCGAACTCCAATACTTGAGCAGAAAGGAAATCCGTCCGGTGGAATCCGAAAACAATCCCGCAGTAATAAGAATTTGTCCAAAATAATCTGAAATGAATCCGAATAAAAAATTTGAGATCAAAGACAAAACGGAAATTTTTCCGGTGAAATCCAAAAAGAGTCCGGCGAATTTTGAAATCTGGAATGATTCTCAAATAAAAATTTCAGATCAAAGATAAAACGGAAATCTGTCCGGTGGAATCCGAGAAGAGTCCGGTGAATTTTTAAATCCGAAATCAGTCCGAAGAAAACAAGAATTAGTCCGAAATAATAATTTTAGATCAAAGATAACACGGAAATTGGTCCTGTAGAATCCGAAAAGAGTCCGGCGAATTTTGAAATCCGAAACTTGTCCGTTGAAATCCGAAATCAGTCCGAAATAAAAAATTTAGATCAAAGTCAAATCGGAAATTTGTCCTGTGGAATCCGAAAAGAGTCCGATGAATTTTGAAATCCGAAATTTGTCCGTAGAAATCCAAAATCAGTCCAAAATAAAAATTTCAGATCAAAGACCAAAAGGCAATTTGTCCGGTGGAATCAGAAAACAGTCCAGCTAATTTTTGAAAACCGAAATCAGTCCAAAATAAACATTTTAGATCCAAGACAATTAGTCCGTTGGAATCCGAAATCAGTCTGAAGTAAAAATTATATCTAAGGAAAAACAGAAATTGTCCGGTAAAATCAGTACTTTTTTCGAATTTCACAGGATTAATTTTCGTTTTGTGTTTGATCTGAAAATTTTAATTCGAACTGATTTCAGATTTCAAAGTTCGCCGGACTCTTTTCGGATTCCACAGGACGAATTTCCTTTTTGTCTTTGATCTGAAATTTTTATTTTGGACTGATTTTGGATTTCTACTGACAAATTTTGGATTTCAAAATTCGCCGGACTCTTTTCGGATTACACCGGACAAATTTCCGATTTGACTTTGATCTGAAATTTTCATTTCGGACTGATTCCGGATTTTTTCGGACAAATTTCGGAATTCAAAATTCGCCGGACTCTTTTCGGATTCTACAGGACCAATTTCCGTGTTATCTTTGATCTAAAATTATTATTTCGGACTAATTCTTGTTTTCTTCGGACTGATTTCGGATTTAAAAATTCACCGGACTCTTTTCGGATTCCACCGGACAGATTTCCGTTTTATCTTTGATCTGAAATTTTTATTTGAGAATCATTCCAGATTTCAAAATTCGAGGGACTCTTTTTGGATTTCACCGGAAAAATTTCCGTTTTGTCTTTGATCTCAAATTTTTTATTCGGATTCATTTCAGATTATTTCGGACAAATTCTTATTACTGCGGGATTGTTTTCGGATTCCACCGGACGGATTTCCCTTCTGCTCAAGTATTGGAGTTCGCAGATTAATTACCAAGCGTATCGTGTATGGGGGGTTAGGGCATCGAACTTGCGTCCGCAGTGACCTGGGATCGAATTCCCAGGTTGTGCGATTTTTAATATGTTAGATAGTTTTAATTGTTTAGGTGTAGCGAATCTTAGGTCAATATAAATAAATAAGTCAAGAATAAAATATTAAAAATTGTTATAAACAAATTTCCGTTGCTAACGGATTAATGTCGGAAAAAATCAGATTCATTTCGGATGACAAATACTGGACAAGATTCCAAATTTTTCGGACAATCTTCGGATAAAATTCAGACTGTTTTCGGACAAAACCGGACAAATTTCGAATTTCATTGACGTTTGTTCGACCGGAAAAATTTCCGTTTTTACCGAATTAATTTCGGACTGTTTTCGGACACAACCGGACTTATTTCGGATGACAAATATCGGATAGTGTTTCCGACTTTTGCGGACAATTTTCAGATAAAATTCGGACAGTTTTCGGACAAAACCGGATAAAATTCGGACGGAGTCCGGTGAATTTTGAAATCCGAAATTTGTCCGAAGAAATCCGAAATCAGTCCGAAATGAAAATTTCAGATCAAAGTCAAATCGGAAATTTGTCCGGTGAAATCCGAAAAGAGTTCGGCCAACTTTGAAATCTGAAATCAGTCCGAATTAAAATTTTCAGATCAAATACAAAACGAAAATTAATCCTGTGAAATTCGAAAAAAGTACTGATTTTACCGGACAATTTCTGTTTTTTCTTAGATATAATTACACTTCAGACTGATTTCGGATTTTAACGGACTAATTGTCTTTGATCTAAAATTTTTATTTTGGACTGATTTCGGATTTCAAAAATTAGCTGGACTGTTTTCTGATTCTACGGACAAATTTCCGTTTCGTCTTTGATCTGAAATTTTTATTTTGGACTGATTCCGGAATTCTTCGAACAAATTTCGGATTTCAAAATTTGCCGGACTCTTTTCGTATTTCACCGAACATATTTCTGATTTGACTTTGATCTGAAATTATTATTTTGGACTGAATTCGGATTTTACCGGACAGATTTCCGTTTTGTCTTTGATCTGTTTAGTGTACATTTTTTAAGTTCATAAAGCTCAAATTAAAGAAACAAAGACAATAATTATTCGTACAAAGATTCAATTTTTTCCTTCAATTTTTCTGGCTTAAGGAAAAAGTTAAATTTGAAGTAAGAAATTTTAAATAATTGAAAAAATCATTAATGTTTCTCTAGTGATAATAATTAAAAAACTATTTAAGCTATTGCTTTCGGATATCGACCAATTTTTAGAAATTTTATAAGTTTTCAAATCTTTTTGGGAAATTTTTCTAGCATTATTTGTCGCGATTTGTCACAGTTCAAAGGCAGTCGTGTTTTTATCGCTCTTTCAGAATCTGTCATCAAAATTTCAAAAAAATAAAAATCCAAAAAGCTATGGACACTTTTTGGAAAAAAATCCAAATTTTTGACATTTTTGATTAAAAAATGATTTTTTTCCATTTAACCAATAATCAGAAAACTTCAGCATCTGAAAATATCGCGTCCACAATATCCTAGCTTCAAAGTGATGGACCATACATTTGACCTACTCAGGGGTTTTTGAGATCGCTGATTGTAAATCGAAAGTTAGATTTCAAAAATTCGAAATGGCGGATCCAATATGGCGGTCGATATTTTTGAAATTAATCGGATTTATTTGAAACTTGTTACTCGGGGGTTTTCGGGGTCGCTGATTGTAAATCTGAAGTCAGATTTCAAAAATTCAAAATGGCGGATCCAATATGGCGGTCAAAATTTTTGAAATTGATCGTAATTATTTAAAACTTGCTACAAGGGAAATATAGTAGAGGAAACCGAGGATAAAAGTAACAAAAATCACTTTTTCAATGCTAGCGTTAAAACTATTTGTCGGATAAGTTCTGTAAACATACTAAGAGAAAGTTTGGACTGCTACCTGTAATATTAAATTGGAATTAAACATTAATAATAACACAGCCACACACAAAAAATAAAGTTCCCTAGCCTGGGTATGAGACCGATATTCTCCTATGTATTTTGATGCGCTGAATCGACAAAATGTCGGATCCCATATGGCGTTCGATATTTTTTAACTTCATCGGATTTATTTGAAACTTGTTACTCTGGGGTTGTTGGGGTCACTGATTGTGAATCTAAAGTCATATTTCAAAAATTCAAAATGGCGGATCCAATGTGGCTGTCGATATTCTTTTAATTGATCGATTTTTCTTAAAACTTGCTATTCGGGGATTTTTGAGATCGCTGATTGTGAATCTGAAGTCAGATTTCAAAAATTCAAAACGGCGGATCCAATATGGCGGTCGATATTTTAAAACTTAATCGGATTTATTTAAAACTTGTTACTCGGGGGTTTTCGGGGTCGCTGATTGTGAATCTAAAGTCAGATTTCAAAAATTCAAAATGGCGGTCGATATTTTTGAACTTAATCGGATTTATTTGAAACTTGTTACTCAAGGTTTTTGGGGTCGTTGATTGTGAATCTGAAGTCAGATTTCAAAAATTCAAAATGTCGGATCCAATACAGAGGTCGATATTCTTTACAATGACCGAATTTCTTTTAAATCTTATCCCGGGGTTTTTGGGGTTGTTAACAACGAATCTGAAGTCTGATTTAGAAAATTCAAAATTATGAGTGTTGTCAAAGAGAGTATAAGTTTATGATGTAGATTGACATATAATATATACTTTTGCGAAAGACGTTACAACTCAGTGCTAATGCAGAATAAATGATAAATAAATATTATAGCTAGGAGGCAAGAGCAATGAAGTGGCAAAAGTAATAGCAACCCACAGATACTGCAAAAAAACTGTAAACATTGTCAAAGAAAGTAAAAGTTTACAATATGCATAGACATATTATAATTACTTTGTTATCAAGGAAATGGAAATGAAATATGTAATGCTGTCGAATGAACCCCTACTATAAAAACGTGCGTGAGATCTGTCGTAAGAAAGTAGGTATGGACTTACATGTGTACGCATATAAGATCTCAGGTGACACAGCCGAGATCTCACAGCCGTCATCTTATGTGAGAACGTAGGAACTAACGCATGTAAGTTTTTATATAAGGATATTCAAGTTGGGTGGGGGGAAATTCAAAATGGCGGCTACCTGGATGACAGGTTTGCATTGCAGTCAATGGGACGAAATCAGTTTTTGTACAATTACTTTTAAAAAACAAATTTGCGAACCTATGTTTATTAACAAAATATTTTTCATTTATCGAAAGCTATTTTTTAAAATAATAAAATTGTATAAAATTTTTAAATGAGTTTTTATTATTTTAAAAAATAGCTTTTGATAAATGAAAAATATTTTGTTAATAAACATAGGTTCGCAAATTTGTTTTTTAAAAGTTATTGTACAAAAACTGATTTCGTCCCATTGACTGCAATGCAAACCTGTCATCCAGGTAGCCGCCATTTTGAATTTCTCCCCACCCAACTTGAATATCCTTATTAAGTTCCGTCATGCGCAACGTATAACGTTACTCAATATGAAATTGAAACAGCGTTGTTATATGAGTTCGTATATGAGTTCTTATCTGCGTACGTGTGTACGAACTCATGTGCGAACATACTTATTATTAAATTAAATATGTTAAATTAAATATATTATTTAAAAAAAATTCTCGCCAACGAGATTCGAGCCCATCTAACTTGAGCCTAAGTACGCCTTAAACCCCTCGGCCACCGTAGTTATAGAAACAACTTTACAAAATCTTAGTCATTGGGAATTATATACATTGGGAATTATGTACATTGGGAATTATGTCCATTGGGAATTATGTACATTGGGAATTATGTCCATTGGGAATTATGTACATTGGGAATTATATCCATTCGGAATTATGTACATTGGGAATTATGTCCATTGGGAATTATGTACATTGGGAATTATGTACATTGGGAATTATGTCCATTGGGAATTATGTACATTGGGAATTATGTCCATTGGGATTAAGGGAATATTCATGCGCCTCTTTAAAAAATTCGGTCGTTTTAAAAAATGTCGACTGCTGTATCGCATCCAGAATTTGGAATTCTTTAAATTTAAATTCATAACGCCGGCACACAAAAAAAAATTGATGCTCTGAGCTTGAGATCAGACCATGACTACTTTTTGGGGGGGGAGGGGGGGTCGCTGAAAAAGAATCTGAAGTCCATTTAACCCCATCACGTCAGGATTTTAACATAACCTCAAAAAAACCTCAAAATTTGACTCCAAAATTTTGAAATCCAGATAAATTTTGATTTCTATGTCTTACTGTGACAGCTTTATGCTTTTGGAGTCGCTGAAGCCGTATCTGATGTCTACTTAACCCCATCACATCATACTTTCGATATAACCTAAAAAAACCCAAAATTTGACCTCAAAATTTTGAAATCAAGATAAACTCTGATTTATATGTCTGACTATGACTGCTTTATATTTTTGGGGTCGCTGAAGCCGAATCTAAAGTCTATTTAACCCAATCACATCAAACTTTTGACATAACCTTAAAAAAATCCCAAAGTCTAAATTTTCCATGACTTCAAAATTTTCAAATCAAAGTTTTAGTTTTTTTTTAGGTTATGTCAAAAGTATGAAGTGATCGGGTTAAGTGGACTTTAGATTCAGCTTCAGCGACTCCAAAAACAAAGCTGCCTTAGTTAGACTTAAAAATCTGAATTTCTCTTGATTTAAAAATGTTGAGGTCAATTTTTGGGTTTTTTTTAGATTATGTCAAAAGCATGCTGTAGTGAGGTTAAATGAACTTCAGATTCGGTTTCAGAGACCCCAAAAACATAAAGTAGCCAGAAACCCACGAGTAGCAAGTTTTAAATAAATAAAAAGAGATTTACAAAAAGTGTCCACTGGGTGTCAATTTTTTAAAAAAAAAATTTTGTCGTCGCCATTTTCGATCCGCCATCTTGAAATTTTCAAATGTATGGTCCATCACTTTGAAGCTTGGATATTGTGAACGCGATATTTTCAGGTGCTGAAGTTTTCTGATTACTGGTTACATGGAAAAAAATCATTTTTGAATCAGAAATGTCAAAAATTTGGATTTTTTTTCCAAAAAAGTGGCCATGGCTTTTTGGACTTTTATTTTTTTGAAATTTTGATGACAGATTCTGAAAGAGCGATATAATAAAAAATACGTAATTAAATGTTATTCCGAAAACTTTCTACATGCCTAATAACAAAAATAATTAACGTTGAAAATGCTTGAAAAAAAGCGTCCGTCCCGGCGTTAAAGGGTTAAAATCGATTAAATCTATTTTTTATTTGTTCCTTATAAAAAAATATTAGATACGTATTTTTTTAATTTTATATAAGTGGCCAAATTTTGGAATTACAAATTTTCAAAATTCTAAGTTTTTAAAAGTAGACCCATTTTTAATCGTTCATACCCAGGCGAGAAGGGACAATGGAACCAGGTTTGCTCAAGCTTGGTGGAAGTCTGATCAATACTGGTTGAGGCTTGGTGGGGCAGTCGAACAATGCCTGGTTCAAGATTGAAATGTAACACGGATTTAAGCGTGGATAGCCCAGCTTGATTCAAGATTGGCAACCAAGCTTGGATCAATCTTCGCGGATTCAATAATTAAATGTTCTGCTTTTAATGCGTAATAATTAATAATGAAGAAAATAATAATAATAATAAGAAAAATAATAATAATAATAATATAGTAACTGTACAGAGTAAAGAAAAATGATGCTTTTGCTCACCTTCCAGGACGGAAGGAGCAAAAGTTGATAAGAGTATGTAAAGCAAGAATTGGGAGAGGTTTTTTTAGTGCGGTATTGCCACAGGATGTGGTCGAGTCCTACACGAACAAGTGCGTAAATGCATATTTTCCTCTCCTAAACTTGTTTTAAAAAAAAAAAAAAAATTATAATAATAAATAAATTATTCGGTAGCTCTAAAAAAGCATCGAACAACGTTCTCGACCACCGCTTAAGAACATCGGCGGCTACGGGTGAGAACAACAGTGCAAGAAGTAGGCAAAACGTCTCTAGCAAATGAATCACGCTTTTGCTTACCCTCCAGGACGGATGGAGCAATAGCGGATCAGAGTAAGTAAAACAAAAATGGGAGAGGTTGTTTTAGTGAGGTATTACCACAGCACGTGGTCGAGTCTCACATGAACAAGTGCGTAAATGCATTTTTTCCTCTCCTAAACTTGTTTTGTAAAAAAAATGCAATTCATTTGTAATTCATTTTAAAAAATAAAAAATAATCTCATTTAGACACTTTTTTTTAAGTTCAATTTATTTATTTTTTATATTCAGGGGGATATTTATTACTTAATTGATTATTTTGTTTATATTTAAATATTTTTACAATTTTAACGCCACACACCACATAGTTTAGTTAAACACTTATTTTACCTAAACACAAACATACACTTAAGAATTAAAATATTTGACGGATAGAGGATTCGAACCCTCGACGCACGCACATGAATTAAACGCTGTACCACGGGACCACACAAGCTTAGGAAAGCAAATCGGAAATCGCATTCTTGAACTTCATACTTGTCAGGGACAAATCATTTTTTTATTTGCAATATGTTTCGTATTACATTAAATTTTTTATAAACAGTTATTTAGAAATCATTAATTATATTGATTATTGAATTCGACAAATAAGCCGTTTATATTTTTTCAATTTTGCTTCCTCATAGAGGAAGCGTTGTGATCGTTAAGATTTTCGATTTTCCAAAAATAGTGTAAATCGACTCAGTTTCATCTGAAAAGTTCAAATTTTCATTCCTGAGAAAATGTCCGGATGTGTGTGTGGGTGTGTGTGTGTGTGTGTGTGTGTGGTAAATTTTTTGTCGCCAGGATATCTCGAGAACGCTTCATCGGATTTTAATAAAATTTGGATGACATATGAAGCTCACAAATATCTAAATTTGGACACAGGGATTTTTGAAAATACCCAATCAAATTTTTTTGAGCACCTTTTTTCATCGAAAAATATCGTTTTTTGGCAGAAAAATTTTTCATGCAAAAAATTCAGACAAATGAATGAAAAAATCATATTCCTTGTTTCAAAACAAATCGATTGACCTATATAAAGTATATAATTGACCAAAAACTCAAGTAATAATTCATGATTTTTCAGTTTTTTTCATCGAAAAATCTCGCGATTTGCCAAAAAAAATTTTCATGCTAAAAATCCAACCAAACGAATTACAAAATCATATTTCTTGTCTCAAAACAAATCGAGTGACCTATATAACTTTTATATTTGACTAAAAACTCACGTACTTATTTGCATAAAAATAAATAATAATTAATTTAAAACTAAATTATTATTTTTTATATTATAAAAAAATTTATTGCTTCCTCTATGAGGAAGCAAATTATCTTGCTTCCTTGGAAGCGAAGTGTCCATGAAATGGACAGAATTCACACCTAGTTTGTTTTTATTTTTGTTTAATTAAATTTAAATAACGTTTGAAACACTATATTTTAATATTCGTTATAATATTTGTATTAACATTTAATTTTAAAATGTTTTACAATAAATAAAAAATACATAAATGCATAATACATAACCACGTAATATCCAGAAAAATTCATTAATTTAATTTAAACTACAAGAACTACAACACTTAAATTAGAAAAAACTGTTTCAAATTTATATGATGAAATATCTTATTTTAATTTAGTTTTAAGTTTTATTTTGACAGGTCAGTTTTCTGTTTTACCTACTATCGATGTATTATACGTTTGTTAGTGTTCGTTATTGTTTTGATTTTGTAACATATGACTACATAAAATTTTTTAATTGTGATATTTATTCTATTTATTTTAACTATTTTGTTTAAATTTAAAAAACGACTTAACAAGTTATTTTAATTTTACGTGTGATATAAATATAAAATTGTTTTAGTTAATTTTGATTCATTATAACCTCAAAACTTGGTTTTGTCGGTCTGTGACATGCGTGGCAGTTGTTTTTAGTTTATTTATTTAATCATATAATTTATATATAATCATTATATATAATTCTTGTACTGATTTTTATTTGTTTTCTTTTTCAAGTAAATTAAATGTGAAATTAAACAAATAAATAGGTAAATTCTTGTTTGTGTTAAAATTGTATTTTTAATTTTTATAATTTAAAAAATGGTTTCTAAATGTTGAAAAATTAAAAAATATTTTATAAATAATCCACTTATTAAAAAATATAAATAACAGATCAAGGATTATGAAGAATTATTGATTTAATATTATGATTATGTTTGATTATTAAAGTTCAGTATTGGATCAAGATTGATACAAGCTTGGCCACCCAGTCTGTGTTCACCAACATTGAATCAATCTTGAAACGAGCATGGAATGAACGTTGGTATCCAATCTAGAACGAAGCTACGTTGACGATGGATTTAAGACTGTTTCTAGCCTTGACAACCCAGCATGGGCGTTCGGCCTGAACCAGGCTTCAATCCATGGTCAGTCTTGGTTTTTCTCACCTGGGTAACTCTGAACCTATTGAATTATAAAAGGTTTGCCAATACATAAAAGTTAGGTTTTTCTTCAACTTTTAAATAGTGTTTACAAAAAAAAGATAATATTTTTTAATTTAAAAAAAAACAATTTTTTAGAGACTAATTCATTTTTTTTTAAATTTGGACCCGACTAAAAAATTATTTTTTTTTATTTATACATATTTCGAAATGTCAAGAACATTTTACAAAAATATTCGGGATAGCATTATAAGTAGTATGAGTATAAATTAATTTTCAAACTCTACCTCTTATATCCACGTACTGTACTGTGCCTGTTTAAACTACAAAAAATTGTTTTGACTTAAATATTCGCCTCGGACACGGAAGCACGGTAGCGCCTCTATCGGTGCCGCGGCGCATTTTTCGTTGGATACAAGATAACTAATTACACTGAAAGTTTGCATAATTTGTTATAAAAATAAGTAAATACGTGTTTTATTCAATTTAATTTTTTTTCAAAATTAATGCATAACATTACTATTTGTTTTTTGTTATTTAATAAGATTTACTGAACTTAAACTTGCAGCTTATTATTAAAAAAATTTATCGTGAAAACATGCTTGTGATTTTGGTTGATTTCTCGTTCGTAAATATAATTATTATTTTGCTTACTGAAAAAAATAATTCTAGGCAGAACAAGAAATTGTCTCTCTAATTTATTTTTACTCATATTAAATTTAAATTTTCAAATTATTATGTAAAAGCCTGCAGTCGAAATGGTAAATTTTTTCTTTAATTTTATAGGTTATGTAACTTTATTTTTGAAAAAAAAGTAAAACGTTACCTTAGATATTTAGATGAAAACAAAATTATATTTTTTCATTTGAATTTTTTAAGTCTTAAATACATACTTTTGTATCTTTAGAATCTTTTCAAAATAATTTTTCTAGCGACAAGAAAATTTACTATTAAAGCCATAAGCAACCACAAAGAAACTAGCGAACACGCTTATGAAAAATAATTTTATTTTAAAAGTTTGATGAAAACTTCACCAAACATTATTTCACAAATCATTTTACGAATTAAATAAGAACTTTTTACAAAATTTGAAATTTTGATCACACAAAACAAGTTAATAAATGATTTTAGATAGTTTCGCTTGAGTAGTTGTCGAGTTCGGTTGTGTTTACCTGTGCTCTCCGAACTTCAATATTTTGAATCGTATATTGAATATATGGGCGAATCCACAGAACCGGTCGATTTCATGTTACTCACCGATTTTTCTATTTTAGAAGCACCATATTAATTATTTTCATATTTCTTCCATTTTATAGTTTCTCTGGGAACCAATTACAGTAAGAAAATTGAATAAATGCGATCCTTCTCGTCGCATATAAATAATACAATGGAGTTAAGTCACTTATAAAATGAAATTTCTCGTGTTACTCTAGGTATCAATTTTAATTCTTAAGGGTATAACTTGTTCGGCATAGCTTGAAACAAATCCAAACTATGGTGAATTATAGTTTACTTATTGTAGAATGTATTGAAGTCAGAAAAAAAAATGTGCTCCTAATTAAAAAGAAATGGTAGACCGTTAAAGAAACGTTTTTCATTATTTTAGAAAAACGAAATACATATACATTTTTAAAAATATCTTTTGCGGCGATTACTTGATTTGATTTTTTTAAATTGGTGCTTATTGTTTTTGAGCTGACGAACAAATCTAGGTATTGTAAAAAAGTGTGCGATTAAAATTAAAGAAAATATTACAATAATTATCACTCTATGTTTGATCGTGAACGATTCAAAACTCAGTCTTTTTTTAGTAGCACAACTACAGGTTAAAATATAATAAATTGAAAATTTGTGTGATTATATAAAGATATTCTTACAATTCTTATATACAAATGCCAAATTCTATTTTCAACTTATGATATATAAAAATTAAAAAATAAAAAAAAATTAATGAAAATTTAACATAGTTAATCATGAACGTATTTATAAATACTTCATTTACTTTCATTTGTTTTATTTTCAAATGTGTAACACAGTCAGCGTCAATAATGCTAGTTTCTTGGTTAAATTAATTTAACCTAATAAAATAAAGAAACAAATAACAAAATGGTTAAGTAAACAGTTTTATAGTTTTGTAAATTAGAATGTTTGATGAAATTTTACATAACATAGGACAGAGTGATATTTATAGCGTATTTTTAATTTAAAAGCTGATGAATTAGTGAAGATAACAAAAGGTCAAAAATTGCTATTGAAAAGGGAGCAACAACGAAAAAAACGCGAAAGTCTTGCTGCACTACGAGTTCAGGAACAGCTTCGAAAAAAAAAATATCACGACGAAAAACGAGCGGAAAAAATGAAAAATAACTCAAACAATTTGTAAGTTTATACAAATTTTTATTAATTGTCGTAATTGAAAGTAAGGAAATAAAAAAAAATTGGAAAGACTTGTAAATATTTCTGATCATTAAAAAAAACTTTGAAATTCTCCTATTACGATATACTTTTTACCTCTTTAGAAACGAAATTGTCCAAATTTCGCGAACTAGTGTGATTCTTCACCTACCTTGCCCTCTTCGAAAAAGAAATCTTTCGAACGTTGAAAGTGAAGAACCTCTAATTAAAAGGCGGAAATTGAATGAAACCAATAATAAAAACTTAAAAGAACCCGAGAGCGAAATTAGCAAAAACTGTGAAGGAATAAATGATGATCCTCAAAACACAAATCATTTAAATGTTCAAGTTTCAGAAGACCACTCATCTGATAAAATTGAAGAGCAATCTTGCCAATATAAGTGTCCAAATAACTCAGATAACCTGTAAGTTATTTAATTATCTTAAAATTATGATAAAAAATCTAAAAAAAAAAACTTAAAGCACGAGATGAATGAATATTCCCCAAATCTTATTTGACCTAAATTTTATCTGGCCTAAATCTTATTTGGCCTAAATCTCATTCAGCCTAAATCTTATTTAGCCTAAATCTTAGTCAGCCTAAATCTCATTTTGCCTAAATCTTATTTGGCCTAAATCTTATTTAGCCTACAGCTTATTTAGCCTTAATCTTAATGAATATTTCCCAAATCTTATTTGGCCTAAATCTTATCTGGCCTAAATCTTATTTGGCCTAAATCTTATTTGGCCTTAATCTCATTCAGCCTAAATCTTATTTAGCCTAAATCTCATTTTGCCTAAATCTCGTTTTGCCTAAATCTTATTTGGCCTAAACCTTATTTAGCCTTAATTTTGTTTAGCCTTAATCTTATTTAGCCTAATCTCATTTATCCTAAATCTTATTTGGCCTAAATTTTGAAAATTCTCCAATTAAGATATACTTTTTATCTCTTTAGAAACGAAATAGTTCAAAATTCGCGAACTCGTGTGGATCTTCATCTACGTTGTACTCCTCGGAAAAGAAATCTTTTATACGTTGAAAATGAAGAACCTCTAATTAAAACGCGGAAATTGAGTGACGCCAATGATGAGATGTTAATAGAACCCGAGAATGAAATTGGCAAAAATTGTGAAGGAATAAATGATGATCCAAAGAAAACAAATCATTTAAATGTACAAGTTTTAGAAGATCACTCATCTGATGAAATTGTAGAACAATTTTGCCAATATAAGTGTCAAAATGACTCAAATAACCTGTAAGTTCATTTAATTTTCTTAAAATTATAATACAAAAATCTAAATAAAATAAAGTAAAAGCAAGAGGTGCATGAATATTCCCCAAATCTTATATGGCCTAATTCTTATTTAGCCTACATTCATTTGTCCTACATCTTATTTAGCCTAAAATCATTTGGCCTAAATCTTATTTAGCCTAAATCTCATCTGGCCTTAATCTTATTTAGCTTAAATCTTATTTAGCCTGAATCTTATTTGGCTTAAATTTTATTTAGCCTTATCTCATCTAGCCTAAATCTTATTCGGCCTAATTTTATTTAGCCTAAATATTATTTGGCTTAAATCTCAGTTAGACTAAATCTTATTTAGCCTAAATCTAATTTGGCCTAAATCTCATTTAGCCTAAATTTTATTTAGCCTAAATCTTCTTTGGCCTAAATCTTATTTAGCTTAAGTCTCATTTAAATAAATCTTATTTAGCCTAAAACTTATTTAACCTAAATCTTATTTGGCATAATTTTTCTATTGTAAATTTTTTTTAATAATATTTTGTCATTGTTAAATTAGACCAAATAAGATTTAGGATAAATAAGATTTAGGCTAGACAAGATTTAGGCCAAATAAGATTTAGGCTACATAAGATTTAGGCTAAATAAGATTTAGGCCAAATGAGTTTATGCCAAATAAGATTTGTGGAATATTTATGCACCTCTAAAAGCACAATCTTTAATGTTTTTTTAAATTTATATAAAAGAAATTATTATGACTCTAACAGTAACAATTCTTTTTTATATTTTTTAAACAAATTTACTTTTTTTTTAATTGCAGAATTGAGTCCATTGAAAACTCAATAACTGATCTTAACTCACATGGTACTCCAAGAAAGAAATTGCAAGATGACTTGAAGAAAAAAAACAAAAATATTTTTCAACGTTTAACTAGAACAGTTAAGCTTACAAGAGCTAGAGAACAAAAATTACGTCGAGAAAATGAAAAATTAAATCAAGTTATAAAGAAAAAAAATGCAGCTATAAGTAAATGGAAAATGAAATATTATAGGTTATTGAATAAAAATGAAGATGATATCCTAAAAAGGTTAAGAAAATTGAGCGTAAAGGTCCCACAGAAGTTAGAAAAAAACTGCTATTTCTTGAGGTTTTCATTCAACAATTAAAAGAAAAAAAATCGGCATTACAGGGTGAAAAAGAACGATCAATTTTCACACAATGTTTAGCTGGGAAAGTTTTCAAAAAATACAGATTTTTGAATAGCAGGAAGAACTTTGTTTCTACAAAGACTCAAAAAAAATATGAAAACTCGAAATCGCTAAATTTTGAAAAGTCTCGCTCTAAAAAAATTGCTGTGAAAACAGAGATACTAGATCGCGTTCAAAAATTTTTAGAAAAAGACGAAAATTCGGTTATGGCTCCTGGAGTGAAAGATACGATTACGAAAAATAAGGTTGCTAAAAGGAAAAGATTTTTATTAGATACGATGGACAATTTGTACAAGAAATTTGTAGAAGAAGAATCAATTAAAATCTCCAGAGGATCGTTTTATAAGTCGAAACCGTTTTGGATTGTAAAACACGAAGTCAGTGGTCGTGATACGTGTTTGTGCAAAGATCACGCTAATATGGCTTTCATGATAAAAAGATTGCATTCCTTGCATCTTTTACCTAGTAATTCGTCGTTATCGTTTATAAAATCATTGGTTTGTGATGTTGAAAATAAAGACTGTTATTATGGAAATTGCAAGGATTGTAAGGACAAAAATTTAACAGCGAAAGAAAAAGATGATCCTACGTGGTACTTCCAGTGGCAGACAAAAAAAGTTAGTAGATTAGGAGCAAAAGGCCTCACTTATAATGTCAAAATTACGTCAAAAGAAAAGAGCACTTGTACCCTGGGGGAAGTTGTAAAAGAAGTAAATTCAGCTATTCCAAATTATTTACATCACGTGTTTGTTACTGGTCATCAATTCAGGGTTTTAGAAAACATCCAAAGTAATCTACAACAAAAAGAAGTGTACATAGTTATAGATTTTTCACAAAATTACACCTGTAAATACAGTAATGAAATACAAAGCGCGCATTTTGGTGCATCTAAAAAACAACTATCTCTCCACACTGGTGCATTTTATTTTAAAGATGAATCCTCTGGAAAAGTGATGTGTAATTCTTTTTGCACTATTTCAGAATGTCTAAGACATGACGCAGCATCAGTGTGGGCACATTTGGAACCAATTTTGAAATTAATTAAGGAGAAAGTTCCTAATTTTTCTGAACTACACTTTCAAAGTGACGGGCCCTCTACGCAATATAAGAATAAAACAAATTTTTTTTGTTTCGACATCACTGTAAGCAGTTAAATTTAGAACACGCTACGTGGAATTTCTCATCGCCTGGACATGGAAAAAGCACTGCGGATGGAATAGGAGGCACAGTAAAGGGATTATGTGATAGAACAGTGGCACAAGGAAAAGATGTTGTTACCGCCGATTCAATGATAAATATTATAAATTCATTAGAATCTCAAAAAATTCGGGCCTTCAAAATACTTGAAACCAATATGGAAAAAATGGATTCAGCAGTGGAACCACAAATTAAGGCTATTCCATACACCACTAACATTTTTCAAATTCTTTGGTCTCGACAAAATCAAGAAAGTCTCTTTTTAAATTATTTATCTTGTTCATATTGTGTGAACAATGGCCTTTATAGTTATCCATGTTGTCATTTTTCTTTAAGTCCGAATAGTTGGTCTTTCAAGGAACAGAAGAAGATTTCTGTACCACCTGCTAATGCTGCTTCTAATAGACGACAAGTTAAAAAAACAAAAAAGGAAAAGCCGCTTAAATGCCCAAACAAAAACGTTGTGCAAAAAAAATAGTTTTAAAAAACTAAAACAATGTTCAAAAAAATAAGATGAATTAAAAGAAAGAATATTTCTTTTTTGTTATTAATATTATTATTATTATTATTATTATTACTGTTAATTTTATTAAATTTTATAGTTTAAAATGATTTGTAAAAATTACAATAATATTTACAGAATAAAACTCATTCTTGACTTTGATTTTTTGAAAAAAATTTATTTTTCTTCTTGGCTTGTAATACTGACGTAATTTAAATAGAATTTATAAAAATCCATTTTTATCTTTATACGCGAAAATCTGTTCTGTGGATTCGCCAATCAATCAACATGAAAAATGGAATGAATTTTCTTTGTAATTTTTTCATATTTGGGTTAAAATCAATGTATGTAATGTCTGTTTAAGAGTTAAAATAATTAAATTTACAGAAATAAAAAATAAATGCTAAAATTTAATTAAAATTTATTGAATAAAATTCTGAAAACACTTGTGTTTTTTGTGTGTGCGTGTTGTCCTTGTGTTTTCACAATTTTATTTGCTACAAAGGCCCTGAAAATGCAATTTCATGATTATAATTTATTTATTATTATATTAATCCTAAATAAATAAATATTAATTACATAAATGTAAAGTATTATATTTTACCGCATTTTATTATTCAAACTGTTCTGCAAGCATAACAAATATATATACATAAAAAAGAAACAAAAGAAATAAGAAAAACACATTTTTGACTAACAATTTCTGAACAAAGATTATATTTTCGTTTTTGGCTTGTATCTTGAACGGCATTAAAATAAAATGAATCACGCAAAAAGTAAATTGTTCTCAAATAAATTCCAAAGAAAATAAAACTTAAATAAAAGGTGTGCTTACAATTTGAAAATTTTTATTTTTATAAGTGAAAATCGACCAGTTCTGTGGATTTTCCCATATTCTGTTGAATTTAATTCTTTTATAAAATTGTGCTTTTTAGCCGTGACATTTTCTTCTGACTTTGACTGTTCTGTTGTCTTATTTATTTTAATAATATGTATTTAAAAGTTTCTCCTTCTTTTTCTTATTATTTTTGGTGTATTTGGGCCTGTGTTGTGGTCTCTTCTATTTGTGTATTGCTGTGTAAGTGATCAAAGTGAGTCGACTAGTACTATGTCTACTACGGATGAAGAGAGATGGACGAATCTGTTGACTTCTATAAATTCTCTAACAACTTCGCACTCTACTTTAAAGAAGGAAATTCAGGACTCAAATGCCATTTTAAAAACTATCGACAGCAAAATTACTAATCATGATGAGAAAATAAAAATTGTAGAAGACAAAATTTCCCTGCTTAATAATTCTTACAGGGCGAAAAATATTATTTTGTTTAAACTTGAAGATTCTGATTCAATTAATAACAATTTAACTCAAGCTGTTTGCCAAATATTTACAAACGTTGGTTTATCAATCCCGGATTTAGCTGTTGAGAATGTTTACCGTCTCGGCAGAAACAGAGGTGGCCGTCCATTTATTATAAAATTTATTGCCAGTCGTTGGGTAAAATTAATTTTTACTAGAATCAAGGAACTTAGGAGCAGTGGATTATTCATTTCAAATGACAGATCCAAAGAGGATAGAGAACAACGGCGTCTCCTTGTTGCAAAACTTCGTGAACTTCGTGAATCCGGGGTCATGGCTAAAATAAAGGGAAATAAAATCGTCCTAGAGAATCAGTTCTCATCTTTAGCTGATGGTTCCTCTTCACCTGTGACGAATAGTCAACAGCAACCATTATTTACTGGTTGCACCTCACAGACTAATTCTTTAATTGATGTACCTTTGGTGAATCAGTCTTCTGGTAACAATATGAGTAAGCCCCGAGGCCGTTCTAAAAAAGATACTACCAAGGGGAAGCTCGATTCAACTTTTTCTGGACCTCTGGATGAGTTTTTATTGGTGGATGCATCTAAACGACAGCATATGGCAAAGGTTTTTGAACCTGCAGGAGACGAGTAGCAACGAATCCCTTTTCACACTAGTGCAGCAAAGTCTTCAAGTAATTCGTCTAGGAACTCCAGTGTTATTGATAGCAGATTGATAATCTGGAATATTCATGGAATACAAAATTTAGGAGATATTAGTGAGCTAGTGGATTCCAAGGATATTTTATGCATATGCGAGACCTGGTTGGAAACAGATAAGTTCTTTTAATAATATTAATTTTGAATATATTTCGGCTCCAGCGAGAAGATTTCACATCCATGGTAGGGCTAAGGGAGGACTTCGCATTGCGTTTAATAAAATCTTTTACTCTGTCACGGTAATATTTAAATTTTATAATCAGATTTTTGTTAGAGTGAATCCGGTCTCCGGTGAGCAAGCTTGGATTTTGGGTTTAATTTATTTGGCCCCTGATGAGGATTTGGATGTTTTTCTTGACAGTTTAAATTTTGTTTTAAGTGATTTGACAGTTAATTTTTCAGAAATTCCAATTATTTTAGGCGGGGATTTTAATGCTAGAGTGGCAGATTTGAACCATCTTGACTTTAATTTTTTTCAGTTTAATAATTTTATTTCCGCTGAAAGAATTTCACGTGATAAAGTTTTGAACACAAGAGGCAGGAGAATTATTAATGAGTTGGAATCCAATGAACTTATATTAATTAAAGGTCGTTCAAAAAGTGATTCTCCTGCTAATTTTACCTTTATGGGTTCTCAAGGTTCCAGCACAGTAGATCTTGTTTGGTGCTCACCGGGTGCCGTTCCACTTATCTCCGATTTAAAGGTTTTACATTTGACAACATTTTCTGATCATTTCCCTATTTTGATTAATCTCGCTTTTACAGCATCCCGTAAATCTTATTTGAAAACAACAAAATTGTATTTCGATTTTAGTAAGGCTGAGCAATTTGCTAATTGCATGGCCTGGAGAGTTGAAGTGTCTGATTTACTAAAGGATGTTAATAGTCTTAATTCAATAATTTCCAATACGATTAGATAGGTTGCTCTGATTTTAAATATGTCGAGATCCTCATCTGTTGGGGTTTTTAGCAAGCGTAGTCCTTGGATGGATGAAGAATGCAGGATCTTAAAAAAACGTGTTTCAGAGGCACTTAAATATTGTAAATGTGTTTCATTTTCTGATAGTTCAAAAAATGCTTATTAAGGTAACGGCACCAATAGTCGATCAGTTTGATACAGTTTGATATAAGTCGATCAATTTGCGCTTTACATGTAATTTTTATTTGTTTGTTGTTAATTTTATTTGTAAAACTTATAAATACAATTTTTAAGTACTACGACTCATTTTTCTAGTTAATTAACTAAATAATTGTATTTTGAGTTGTGTGATCGACTATTGGTCCAAGATTGATCGACTACTGGTGCAAAAGGTTTTCATCCATTTTTGCCGCTGATCGACTATTGGGTCCCTAACCCCCAAAAGAAGGTCCTTTTTAAAATTTTAATTTTACAATAAATAACTTATACTAAATAATTTGATGTCAACGGTTACGCATTTGCAGAGCTTCCACTACATAATTTAAAAAACAAAATTCAAAATGCATAGTTCGTTTTGAATTTATTGAGTTTTATTGAAAATCTTACTTTTTTATCTCAAGATGTTGATCGACTATTGGTTCCATTACCTTATAAGGAGAAGAGTTTGTACATTAGGACAGTAAAATTTAAAAAAAATAAATTTTATTCAGATAAAATTAAAGCTGTAAGTAATTGTAAAAACGCGTCTGAGTTTTGGAAAGCTATTAATTCCTACCGGCCGAAAATACGTAATTTCCAGGATATTGATACTTCCACCTGGTTTTCTTTTCTACAAAAGTGTTATCCGTCAACGAATACTACTCCTCTATTAGATCGAAATTTTCTTAGGCGTTCTGATTTTTTGTTGGATAAGAATATTTCGGTTGAAGAGACTATAAAATGTTTATGTAAATGCAAAAATGGTAAGGCCCCTGGTCTTGATGACATAAATTACGATTTTTATAAAAACCTTCCACAAAACTGGATTTTATTCTTGAATCATCTTTTTAATAAGATTTTGCGCGATGAGGAAATACCTAGAGACTGGGGTCAACTTACGACATTTATGCTTTTTAAAAAGGGTGACGTTAAGGACCCAGAAAACTATAGACCAATTACATTGGTTAAATGTGTGGCCAAGATTTTTACGCAAGTATTGTGTGATCGCCTTAGTCTCTGGGTGTTTGTGCATGGGCTGATCCCGGAGTCCCATGCGGGTTTTAGGAGTGGAAGAAGTTGCTTGGATAATTTATTTAATTTGGCCTCGATTATCCAGATCCATCTGAGTTCTCCGGGTTCAGTTGTTTACGCGGCTTTTATTGATTTCAAAGGAGCCTTTCTTTCCATTTTGCATCAGCTCTTATGGAATAAGCTTTACTCGTATGGCCTGAGTTCCAAATTTATTAATATATTAAGAAGCTTTTATTCTGTCGCCTTTACATGTATAAAGACTTTGGATGGCTATACTGATAAAGTTCACATTACGCAGGGTGTTCTACAAGGCGAAGTATTAAGTCCACTTTTATTTACACTTTTTATTGCGGATATGGAGGATTTTTTTATTAAGCGAGGTTGCAGAGGACTCTCAATAAACAACTCGACTGAAATTCCAATGCTCGGCTATGCGGATGATTATGTAAAACTATCGGATACGCCGACGGAATTGAATAGGAAATTGAGAGCTTTATATTTATATTGCGATTTGAATGAATTGATTGTTAATACAGACAAAACTAAAATTGTTATATTTACAAAATCTGGTAATGCGGCAGCTAAAAGATTCAAATTATTTAAATATGGCGAAAGTTGCATCGAGGTGGTGAAGGAGTACGTATATTTGGGTGTCACGTTTCATAACTCTTGTAGTTTTTTACCTGCAGTAAAAAAAGCAACCGCTTCGGCAAATGTAGCTGTTGGTTCTGTTCTGAAGTTGATTTGCGCTGTTAGGTCGGACTCATGGGAATCCAGTATTAGGTTGTTCCAAAGTCTCTCCTTGAGTGTCTTGCTGTATGGGTGTCAGGTTTGGAGTTTATGCCACCTAGATTACATTGAGAGAGTGCAACTAATGTTCTTTAAGGGCTTGTTGCATCTCCCCACCTGTACTCCGAACTATGCAGTAAGATTGGAAACGAGAGTCTCACATCTTGCATTAAGGATTCTTAAACTTGTACTGTCCTGGGTAAATAAAATATTTGACATGAATTTTTCTCGCTACCCCAGGCTGTGCTTGGTTAAGTTAATTAAACTGGCAAAAAATGATCCTACTAATGGCTTCAACTGGTTTAACCAATTGAATCGCATTTTCTTTGAACCTTGTGGCTTATCAGATTTATGGCTGAATTGTAATCCGGAGTCCTTCCTTTTAGACAGTGAGTTGATTTTGAACAGATTTTCAATTTTTCTTAAAAATCGCGATATAGCCCCTTTTGTTTTATCTAAAAGTTTAATTATTTACCCTAATCTTTCTTTGATTTCTGGAACCCAGGGGTACTTACTTCTTCGCATGCCTCTTTATTTCAAAAGAATTTTTGCTCAAATTAGATTGCTAAATATGCACGTGTGTAGAGTTTCTTTTAACAGTAAGAAATATTCATTTCATCCTGATGCAACTTGCGCTCTTTGTAACTTAGAATCTGAGTCTCTGCACCACATTCTCATCTCTTGTCCTGCTTGTAGACACCTTTTTGTATTACTCAGTAACCAAACGAATATTCAGCTAATTTCAACTGAAAATTGGATTAGTTTTCTGTCTTCGAGTAACCGTATGCATATAAAAGCTTTTATCAACATATTTACTAAAATGTTAACGGAACGCCTAGAACATGAAGCTTTGTTAAAGAAATTGTATTGCGGCGCAACTCCCTTGTAATCACTGTTTATGTGTAATGGAAAGTGTTAATAAATAAATAAAAATAAAATAAATGATTTTAAGGAACGAATTTTCATTTTTTAGAAAGTGAGGTTATATAAGAAGAATTCTATTTATTTTAATTTGACCTGCTTTTATTATAATATGTATCACAACTAAGCTTTAATATTTGTTGTTGATTTCAACCAAAACAGAGTTACATGTTTTTTTTAAGCAACTTTATTATGATATATTCATTGTGATCTGTCATTGTAGATATCCTACGAAAAATGCCTATTTTTGCCACTTCGAGCGCTGATGGTCATTTCCGGTATCATTTTAAATCTATGCCCGGAGCGAATAGCTGCATCGCTTCTTTTTTTTTAATGCCAAATCAAATTCAAATAACCAAAACAGGCACAGTACAGCACGTGGATATAACAGGTAGAGTTTGAAAATTATTTTAAACTCATAATACTCATAATGCCATCTCGAATATTTTTGTAAAATGTTCTTGACATTTCGAGGTACATAGGTATGTATGAATGAAAAAAAAACATTTTTAGTCTGGTCCAAATTTAACAAAAATGAATTTGTTTCTAAAAAGTTGTTTTGTTTTAATTAAAAAACATTATTTTTTTGTAAACGCTATATTTAAAAGTTTAAGAAAAACCAAACTTTTTATGCATTGGCAAACATTCTCTAAATTCAATAGGTTTAGAGTTATGAATTATAACCGTTTTATTTTAATTTCAAAGATTTATTTTTAAACAAAAATAATAAATGTTATTTGATAATGAGATTTATGAAGACCAAGTTTATTGCAAATTGAGCGGTTATAATATAGCAGTTGTAAAAGGAAATCAAAGGAGTTTTCTATTAAATTAATTATTTAGAATTTAAGTTAAAATAGTTGAACTTTATCCCATCCGGGATGCGCCAGGCAGTGATTTAGTGAATTAATCACGGCCGTCCTTCCATTTAGAACTAATCTCCTTCAACTTCAAAATCCGCCGGCCAGCTCTGTTAGGCGGAGAGGGGCGTGAGCCGACGAGCAACCAACGCTGGCCCAGTGCTGAAAAGTGAAAACGAGAGGAGCTTCCCCTGGAGTTTTCCCACCATTTTAAATAAATAAAGCACTGATTAATAAAATAAAATAAATATAAATTTATTTAATGAACATTAACTATTCGGAAAAAGGGGACTTTTGTCCCAAGATTTTACAAAATGTATCCTCTGAGGGAGGAAATTATATCGATCAGAAATCCACAAAATAAAAAGATTACTAAACTTGAAACTGAGATTGTGCAACATACTCTTAAATATGAGGCCATTCTAAGGCCAGACAATTAGAATAATAATTACTAAAATCTCATGTGGACGGTCGAGCAACCAGTGGCCATGAGCACGTGGCGGATAATTACAATTTTAATAACGTGAGTCGCTTACCCATTGTTTAAACAATACGACGACACAGGGCCAATATCGGCTAGCTCAGAATTTAATTTCATAATTAAATATATAATAAAAAGGAGTCGTTTCGACTCAAAAATAGAAAAGTCTCAAACTTTTATTCGTGGAACCAACTGTTACCCACGAGGGCTCAACCAGGAAGAAGGAGCGACGTTCGTGGAAATTCGGACGCTCTACCGAAAATCTTCCGTCTCTCTCCTTGATTGTCGGATCTCATTTATCGATAATGAGATCCATATTGTAATTCGCTCGTTGCGCCGTGAGATGTCCCTTGATGTCCTAATTCGGCTCCTAGGCAGACAGGTTCCACCATGAGAGGGTGGAAATCCCATCCATCCCTTTTGCCTCGTTGTACAACCTCCGGTTGTGCCCATCGCAGAAGCCTGGCTGCGCCCTGGCATCCTTCTTTGGACCCTCAGACGAAGAGGCCGAGCGAATCAGAGCGTAGTTAAAAACATAAAAATACAGAATGGTAAATAAACGACTCTTCTAAATATTTAATTTTTGACAGAGGCGTGAAATTTCTGGTCGACGATGAGTGAATAGACATAGTCCAACCTAGCGCTTCCTGTTTGATTTTATTTAACGCGGAAGGCTCCTTCGAAAAAGAGAAAAGTTGCTTACAGAACGTGCAGATAAAATCTGCAACGTTACAGAATGAATGAAAATGGGTCTACTTTTAAAAACCTAGAATTTTGAAAATTTATAACTCGGAAATTTGGCCACTTATATATAAAAATAAAAAATACGTATCTAATATTTTTTTTTAAGGAACAAATAAAAAATAGATTTAATCGATTTTTTTAATTGACTTTTTTAATTGACTTTTTTAATAAAACTCACAAATAACTCACAACAAAAATTTATCAGTAAGTTATTAAGTAGATGAAAACAATGTTTACATTAAAAATTCAACGTGAAACACATGTACACCTGACACACAAAATGATAGATATTCTACACGGCAAACTAAACAGTGCCGCGTAAAAATGTCGGACGAAGTTCAATGCAACCAGCAATAAATAGTTATTTTCGTATCGAGGGCGCAAAACATGTGATTGCAGCGAGGGCGAGATTAGGAAAACCAAGGGGATCTGAAGCGCCCGAGGCGAAGCCGAGGTCGCGGGAGGATCGCCGAGGTTTTCCTAATATCGCCCAAGCTACAATCACCTTGCGCCCGTGGTGCGAACAACGTTTTTTGTCCTACTTGCATGGTAAGTATGGCATTGAGGGCACAAGCGGCAAAACCTTCAGCTAATTAACAACGTATTGTGTAAATACCATAAGAATGTGTATGTCGTAGAATACTACTGCGCATGTGTAACTGTCATAGAAAACTATTTCGCATGTATAAATATCGTTAAATGCTACTGCGCATGTGTAACTGTTATAGAAAACTACTGCATATGTATAAATATTATTAAAAGACACTACGCAAGTGCAACTATCATAGAAAACTGCAGCGCATGTAAAATAGCATAAAAATTACTGCGCGTGTGTTCATAATTTTTGCGCCCGCTTCAATGACGTCAGCGGGCGGGAAAGTATTTTGCGCCCGCTTCTATGACGTCAGCGGGCGGGAATGTATTTTGCGCCCGCTTCGGTGACGTCAGCGGGCGGGAAAGTATTTTGCGCCCGCTTACCATACCCCGGGCGGGAATGACTCACTTTGCGCCCGCATTAAGTGCCCGAAATGACATACTTTCCGTGCATGTAGGACAAAAATTAAGTTTTGTGTATGGCAATCGCCTTTCCAGTTATTATGAAGATCACTGGAGTAAAATTTTAAGTGTTCTATGAAGATTTAAAAACACACAAAAATACACTGACAATAAATTTATTAATAATAATCCAATATATACCTAGTCGAATATGAAATTTGAATGAAACTGACTCTTCTAATTGAGTAAAAGAAAGGATAAGTCCAGACGAAAAGACATTGGAAAATTTAAACTCATGTGTTTGCTATACGTTTTTAAAAATCTAATGGAGTCGGTAGCAAGTATTTAATTTACTCTTTATGGTTCCCACTTCTCTGAATTCAATCGACGCAAGTCGTTTGAAATAAATCCATAATTCTCATTCTTTTCAATAAGCTTTAAGAATTTTACTGTTGCCTATTGAAAGAAATACACTTCAAAATTATTCTTTAAATATTTAGTTCTTTTAAATTCGCTACTAAAAGTTTTACGTTTTTCATTTAAAATGATAGGACTCCGTTTTCTTGGTCAAATTCATTTCTATTGCTTTATTATCTGATGACAATAGAAAACAATTGATTTTTCTAATATTTTGCTGTTCAGTGAGAAATAGAGTCTTGTCGAAAATTCGCATATTAAGAATTATTATAAATTCCTCGTTTTGGCGACTATGACTAGAAATATTAATCGTTCTCTATTTTTCGCTTCTTACTGGGATTCAAGTACACACCGTGCAGGATGGATGATACTATCAACTTTCATTATGGCATCCTTTTAAATAGTGTTTTTTCTTCTACAAATCTCCCTGATGAAAATGCTATATTGGCCTAAATTGTAATTGCTAATTTTTTCAAAATATATGTAGTTATACATCACAGCCAAAAATTCTGCGACCGAAAACAATTCGCGCTATTAACCCATTAATGCTGAGACCTAAACTGTAAGTGCTAGATCAGAAATATCAATAAATTATTTTTTGTATTTTGTCAAAAAGTGTTGAAAAATGTAAAAAAAAAATTTGTATGGTTAAAAAAAAATTTTTTAATTTTTTTACATTAACAATGAGGGTATTTTGTCAAAATGTGATTAAAAAAGCATCCAAAAAGAACATTCAAAAAAATTTTTTTAATGGAAAACAAATATTTGTTCAATTTTGTTGTTGTAATTTATTAACATTTTGTAACAAAATATCCTTATTTTAATTGATTTTTCTTATCAAGCACTTACAGTTTTGGCCCCAGAATTAATGTATTAATACACTCACATTAAGGAGTCGTCTTTAAACTACGTTATCAATTCTCCAATTTTTTAAACACCTTTGCCCCCTGGTCCTTGACAACCGTAAACTTTATTTTCCTTTACCTACAAAGTAACATAGTCTTTGGTAGAAAATTTTACCATTATTTTACCCAGAACTCTTCACATACGTTTGTTTCGTGACTTTGACAATACTCCCTCATCCCTTGAGTTACAAATTGTAGTTAAAAGAACGACACCCTTCCCCCTTAAATTGAGGGCGCCGATCAAAGAACCGATTATAATTCTTTGACGCTCGAATTAGTTGGCCCCTAAGTCGAAAAAATTGTGTTTTTCAGTTTTAGTTTTTTAAAAGCATATTCCGATAGAAACTTTCATTGCGCATCTTTTTTCTCTTTGACAAAAATTTCCAAATTTTATAGTTTTCGAAATAACCTAAAAAAACTGATTTTTTGAAAACAAAAAATTTGATTATTTTTTTGTGTTCAACTCGCGATAAATAAGACAATTATCAACATTTTTTGATCAAACAAAAACGAAAATACGCGTAATTTTATTGCTTGACTGTCAAAGCGAAAGCAAATTAATTGCAATAATAATTGAAAAAGTTATTAATTATTTTCTAAACTAATGTAAAATTACTAACCTCCAAACTTCGATCGCCTCGTTTATCTGACAAATTTTCACCACCAATGTACTTTGTGTTGCAAAGTTGTTTATTAAGACCTAAAAAAGTTTTCTGGAAAGTATGAGTACACAAAAATAATTACAACTTGAAAAATAACGATGTTTTTGTTTAGATCCCGCTAGCAGACGACTGTTTCTTGCGCGTGGACTGAGATTAGCGTCACGTCACTCGTTCTAGGTTAATAATTTAAGACAAGATAACTTTTTTTTTATAAAAGTTTTATTAATTTTACAATAATTATTTCAAAATATTTTTAGAATAAAATTTAGACTGTTTAAAATTCAAACAATATTCAACTTTCAATAAAAATTATTACTTTTTTCGAATAATTTAGTTTATTCTTCATCGGAAGAAATTACTGTGTCATCGGTTTCCGTGGTAGTATTTAAACAAAGTCGCACTATTCATAATAAAATCAAAGTAAAAAATAATGTCTGTCACAAAGAATTAGTGGTCCATTTATTTATTATTACATATTTGGAAAACTCAAGATAAACTGAACGTGAGACGTGATGTCTCAGTCCACGCGCACGAAACAGTCGTCTGCTAGCGGGATATAAACAATAACATCTTTATTTTTCGAGTTGTAATTATTTTTGTGTACTCATACTTTCCAAAAAACTTTTTTAGGTCTTAATAAACAACTTTGCAACACAAAGTACATTGGTGGTGAAAATTTGTCAGATAAACGAGGCGATCGAAGTTTGGAGGTCAAGCAATAAAATTACGCGTATTTTCGTTTTTGTTTGATCAAAAAATGTTGATAATTGTCTTATTTATCGCGAGGTGAACACAAAAAAATAATCAAATTTTTTGTTTTCAAAAAATCAGTTTTTTTAGGTTATTTCGAAAACTATAAAATTTGGAAATTTTTGTCAAAGAGAAAAAAGATGCCCAATGAAATTTTCTATCGGAGTATGCTTTTAAAAAACTAAAATTGAAAAACACAATTTTTTCAACTCAGGGGCCAACTAATTCGAGCGTCAAAGAATTATAACCGGTTCTTTGATCGGCGCCCTCAATTTGTAACTCACTTTTTGGAACACCCTTAAAATTAGGATGCCTCCGTCAAAAGTAAGGTTTAAGATTTTATTTTAATTCTCGTGGTCAGTCTATAAAATCTCAAATTAATTATTTCTTTTTTTATTAAGATTGCTTAAACAGGTGATTTATTGACAATTTTTATTCCAGAGGTAATCCCTTCTAATGAAACAAGAAAAAAATTGACAATAAATCACCTGCTTAATTAATCTTAATAAAAAAAGAAATTATTAAGTAATCTTAATAAAAAAAGAAATAATTAATTTAAAATTTTATAGACTGACCACGAGAATTAAAATAAAATTTTAAACCTTACTTTTGACGGAGGCATCCTAATTTTAAGGGTGTTCCAAAAAGTGCTTTACAAATTTATGGAAGGAGGGTGTCGTTAGGCCTCAGCATTAATGGGTTAATAGCGCGATATGTTTGCGGTCGCAGAATTTTTGGCTGTGATGAATAACTACATATATCTTGAAAAAATTAGCAGTTACGATTTAGATAAAAACAACATTTTCATTAGGGAGATTTTTAGAAAAAAAAAAACACTATTCAAAAGGTTGCCACAGTGAAAGTTGATAATATCGTCCTTCCTGCACGGTGTGAGTATTTGCCACTAGGTGGTGTATCGCAGTTCAGCCATTTCCCATACGTGAAACTATTATTCATATTTTTTAATAAAATTATTGTATATTTTATCTAGTTGCGAACCGACCATGGACTTGTGGGAAATTTAGCAGATGCAGCAGACGTATAAATTTGTGGTTCAGAGAACAAGGTGTTCAAATAATCTGTACCTGTATAAAGCAATTAGAATTCATCACAGCACAACGTATAGAGCGAAGTATTCAAATATTTCGATTGTATAGGAGACTGTGGGATGAAAGCACTTTTAGAGAGTTTGTCAAAACTCGAAAACTTAAAACTTGTCATAAATCTAAACCATACATGATGGGTACAATTGGTGCCGTTGTGTATAATTGGGAGAAGGAGAGAATAACGAATGAAGAAATGGAAAGGTAAGATTTTTAGAAGTACTTTTTCCGAATTGCATATTTGACGGTCCGCGACAAAAGAGACTAGCTCCAAAAAATCAAGTTTGATATTTTAATCTCAATTGAGAGTTTTTCAGCTGCTCTTTCATTTTCGAAAACCAGAAATTGTTTTTTAAAGTACTTTTTGCGTTATGTAACATGAAGATCAGGCATGTTACATTGCTTTCAATGCATTGCTGTACATTAACTAGTAGGACAGAATTTATGGACAGCAGTGAACGTGCAGCTAAGTAAAGTGGTGGGGTTATGTTTCTCATCTTGCGTCCCGATATTTTGCCAGTGATATCTCAACGTGCATTTTTAACAAATTGTCTTTAATTTATTAATTTTCTTGAAGGAGTTTTGTTACTTTTATCGTTTTTTGTTTTTTTGGAAAATAAAATATTTATTAAAAGATTTTATTCTTCTTTTTAAAAAATCGAATAGATTCTCTTTTAATAACAATCATATGTTCATACAATTTTTTGTAGTTCTTAATGCTCCAAAAATTTATTGTTCGTCGCGCTGCGCGCTCCGACCGATTCTTAATTCTAACGCTACACGCTCGAAGTAAAACGTATTTTGTGATCTTCAATTTATCCTTACGTTTTTTCTCAAAAACAGCTCAATGAAAGATTTTGTTTTTGTTTGCTAAGTACTCAGGAAAGTAGCCAAATTCAAACTAAGATGTATTTTATTGCAATCATACACATACTTTAAATAAAAATCCAAAGAATAAATGTTTTAAAATATACAAAATTAGTTTAACGTCTGGGAAAATGTAATCCATGAAAAATAAAATAAGTATGTTCAGACAAAGTCAGTCCTTTATTTCAACGCAACAAACGTGTCGTCAATAATAAAAAACTTCAACGTTTTGCCATACATATATGTGTCAACCTCAGGGCAATAGAAACTAGAATTATAAAAAGAATCAACATTTAATATAAATACAATAAAAGAACATGCTATACAATTTTGAGGTTATTTACAAAAAACGTAACAACTTATAATCAATTTACAATAAAATTATAACACTTACATCATGGTCAAAGAGACTTAAAATATAATCCCATTGTTAAGGGGGATACACTAGTTGTAACGCGAAAAAAGGTCTTTTTCAAGAATTTTTTCTGAATAACTATGAACTTTATTTTAAAATATTTTTTATTACCTAAAAGTACCTACATGTTTCAAGCTGTGAATAATGTCATGATATATATTTTTTTTAATTATTAAAAAAAATGAGCTCCTGAAATGACCCTTTCGGGAAAACATGAAATAGGGTGACCAACATTCCGGAAGTATAACTCATCTAAAATACTAAACATCTAAAATGTCAAAATTAAGCGTATGATTTTCGTTAAAAAATAAGGTCGATTTTCATCTGTAGAAAAAAAAGTTTTGCATTAAAAAAAAATCCTTCGACCGCGAACGAGATTTATGTGTGTAAATGAAGCATACTAAATTTCAAGTAAATTAGTTTAACCCCTTATCTGTGGATGACGTGTATACACGTCATGATGAAAACAAGAAAATGGCTTAACGAATTTTTATAAAACTTGGTATTAGAGGGTTTTTCGGTTCGTTGAGTACCAATTTGAAGCCAAATTTCCAAAATTCAAAATGGCGGATCCAATATGGCCAAAAAAAATTTTTGAAAGTTTAAAATGTCAACGAGATTTTGCAAAACTTAGTATTAGGGTGTTTTTCGAGTCGCTGAGTACGAATCTGGTATGAGAGTATAAAAATTCGAAATGGCGGATCCAATATGGCATCCAGAAATTTTGAAAAAATAAAAATTTTAACACTTTAAGATTTTCCAAAATTTTGGTGACCATATTGGATCCGCCATTTCGAATTTTTATACTCTCATACCAGATTCGTACTCAGCGACTCGAAAAACACCCTAATACTAAGTTTTGCAAAATCTCGTTGACATTTTAAACTTTCAAAAATTTTTTTTGGTCATATTGGATTCGCCATTTTGAATTTTGGAAATTTGACTTCAATCCCCTAATACCAAATTTTATAAAAACTGAAGAATTGAAAGTGGCTGCACAGATTGAGTCCATTTTATGATATTTCAGCAGCACAGTCAAAGGGTTAATGGTTTTCGAGTAATTGTGTTCACCAACTTTGAAAATGTCATTTTGAGAAAAACGCATTTCAAGTTTTAACTTACTTTTTTCTCAAACACTTGAAATGACCTTTGCTTCACATATTATTCTTCTTTCTTTAAAATTATGAAGAGAAGATACGAAAACTGTAAATCTAAACGTAAAACAAGAGAGAAATAGCCATTGAGCGCCAGGTGTAACTGGTGCCTGGTCTGAAGCTACCTCACGAGCCTCTATATTATTCTGTATATCTCATTCATTTTTCACTGGATAAGTCCAAAAATAAAAGTTATAGGATTCGCTTGATACTGAGTAAGGATTCCTGAAGTGTGTCCATCATTTTCAAAAGGTATTCTGATTTTATTCAAATTTTATATTTTGATATTAAATATTAAGATAAAGAAAACCCTATAATATTATTAAATAAATGTTGATATTTCAATAATTATTAACAATCAAAGCTTTTGGAAACAACCCAATTGCTTCCGTTCTAATTAACAGAATGTTACAGAAATTAGAACTATTATTTAAAAATAGGCGCTTGTCGAAATACTAAATTTTTTTTTAAAAAAACGCATGGAATTTGTTTAAATAATCAACCGCTGTTATAAACAAATTAAAAATTAAGCCTGTTATTAATGAGATGTAGACTTCGTTCTTTTTTAATATCATTCTGTATACAATTGTTCACATTTCCCAAAAATAAAATTTTTGGGCTCACATTGTAAGAATCAGTTACTTTTAATTTTGTTCCAGGAAATACTGTTTATTTACTAATATGAAGTTGTCAACAACAAAATACTATTCAAATACTATTAAAATCTTATTTTTTATATTCTCTGTCATGAAAGTAATTCCATACATGAGGCATTCTCTGAAAAAAAAGCCACCCTAAAAATTTTTTTTGACAACTTTCTTGTAAATGGAATATGTTATAGTATGAACCAAACCAAATATTTAGAGTAGGGTTTTAGGTCCGTGTAATGCGTGGTTGCCATATTATCAGGGGCTCAATTTTTATGCAGAGTAATTTTCAAATTCCAATAACTTTTAACTGGATGGATGGATTTAAAAAAATTACTAAGATTTTTTGTACAGAATTTCCTAAACTTTCAAATAAAATTAGCTATTAATTTCAAAAATAACAATTTCATTAGAAAAAATTAAAAAAAATTTTTTTTTTAAATTTTGAACCCCCGCCCCCCCCCCCCTAAGATTTTTTTCGAAAGTACCCCAAAATGTTCCGTATTTAGTGAGCTTTTCACCCACCAAAGGGAATTGTGGGACAGCAACATTTGGACAAGCTACAAATGAATATACACCACAACGCAACCTATTAACTATCATCTAATGTTAACCTGAGGCATATTACTTCCTCATAAAAGAGGTATTGTAATCGTGCTGGTTTAACATTTATCAGCAGACATTGCGTTAAAAAACAAGTAATAATAATAAAGAAAATATTTATACTTACCGTGTCAAATACAACAAACCTTAAGCAATTTTTTTCGTGTTAGAGTGTTCTTACTTATATGAAAAATGTACAAACTCGTTTATGAGATGACAGTTAGCAGCGCCACCTAGCAGAACTTTATAACTACTACCAGACCTTTTGTTTTAGTAGATGATATTTAAATTACATTTTCTATCTCCTTCGTATTTTGATAATAAATATATACTATTACAAAATCTTACTAGGCGTTTATTTCATAAACATTATTTCTTCGATATAAAGAAAAAATGTTTATTGGGAAAATGAAGTAGTTATATAAAAAATTTTAATTTTGTAAGAAACGAAAACTAGCATTCAATCTTTTTAAATTTGGGTTAAATATTAACTCTAGGTTGCTTGGATGATGAATTTTCCAGTTAGAATATTTTTTGCGAAGGAAAAATAATTAGAAAATGATAATTTTAAAAATTATGGTCTTAAGAAATGGAATTTTAAATGTAATAAAAATAAAAAATTGTCATATATTCTATAAATTCGACTGTATACACTTTTTTGATGAAAATGAGTGCTTATAATCTATTTTTAGAAAATCAAGAACCAGCACGATTACAATACCTCTTTTATGAGGAAGTAATATGCCTCAGGTTAACATTAGATGATAGTTAATAGGTTGCGTTGTGGTGTATATTCATTTGTAGCTCGTCCAAATGTTGCTGTCCCAAAAATCCCTTTGGTGGATGAAAAGATGACTAAATACGGAACATTTTGGGGTACTTTCGAAAAAAATCGTAGGGGGGGGGGGGCGGGGGTTCAAAATTAAAAAAAAATTTTTTTTTAATTTTTTCTAATGAAATTGTTATTTTTGAAATTAATAGCTAATTTTATTTGAAAGTTTAGGAAATTATGCACAAAAAATCCTAGTAATTTTTTCAAATCCATCCATCCAGTTAAAAGTTATTGGAATTTGAAAATTACGCTGCATAAAAATTGAGCCCCTGATAATATGGCAACCACGCATTACACGGACCTAAAACCCTACTCTAAATATTTGGTTTGGTTCATACTATAACATATTCCATTTACAAGAAAGTTGTCAAAAAAAATTTTTAGGGTGGCTTTTTTTTCAGAGAATGCCTCACATGTAAACGCAACACGAATAACAATTGATAAACCAGTAAGAATAAATAATAATAATAATAATAATAATATGCGAATACACAACATTACCAATTATGCAACCGACAATTAAGCCGTACAAAATCTAGCGTCAACCCTTGTTATTCACCCATTTTTACACATGTACATATTTATTTTACCCATTCATCAAGCGCTATTTTCACTTCAATAATCATTTCTGTGATTTCTTACAATAGGCTTATTCGATTTGAACATACACATATACGCAATTGCACACGATTTAAAATATAGAAAAGTATTTCAGTAATACATAGTTTATAATTAAAGTCTCTTTTTCTCTTAAACTGTGTGAGAAAAACTTTCTTAATACTAAATAGAAAACTTTCTCACTACAAGTTACCGCTATTTTAAATCATTAATACAAATTTTGAAATGCAAAGTTAGAAAACTAATATTATTGAACTCATTATTTTTGTATTAAATATTATTAAACAATATCATTTTTTAAAGGTTTTACTGTGCTTGCAGGCTTTACCAGTATATACTGCATACGTGTACCAAATTTTATTCAATTTCAATAATAAATAGCTGAGAAATGATGTGATATTTATAAAAAGGTAATTGATTTTACAAAAAAATGTTTTCGTGTTTTTAATTTTTATTATTAAAAGTATGCATTCTACAAAAAAATTGAAGAGAAAAAAAAGATGCGTTTTTTTCTTCTCTATAACCTCATATTTTTAAAAATATTTTTTAAACAATTTGAAAATCTACTCCAAAAATTTGGCTTGGACAATAGTTTTACGCGTGTTTGAGCGCCTAGCGAGTAATTGCATCCAGCTACTCAATTGCCGGTGCATACTTTAAGTTACTTTCAAAAATAATTTTTCGCGCTAAAAGGTCATCCAGAATTACCCGCAGTCTCCTTTTTTCGTCAAAAGAGAGTCCTCTTGGACCAAAAGCTATCACTTTATCTTTGGTTAATCTCAAGGCCAATTCAATTTTTAATTTTGGAAACTCCAGTTTTTCTTTATTTAAATATACCGTGTAAAATAAAATTTTTAGTTCGGTTTTTTTTTTTTTAGTTTAGTTCGGTAAACTATAATTGGCTGCAATGTATCCGTTTCTGCTACAGTTGAAGCACTTTAAGGGGGGTTGTGCAAGACTCAATACATTTTTTTCTTCAGGTACGACTTCGCTGGTATCATCTTTGAAGTTAAGATTCTTATTTCCAGGGACAGGCTTGACATCATCGTTCAATGAGACCTTCTTGAAATTCGCGAGAAGATCCGATTTATCTTTGAATTGCTGAATCCTGGCCTGTTTGCGCAATGATATATCCGTAATACCATCAACCAGGTAATCCAGGAACTCGTCCTCTTTACTGGGAACTGCATTTGCGATGATTAATTTTTTGTGGAAATAGTCACATAAAGCTTCAGAATCCCTCAAAATACGCCCCTCGAACCTCCTTCGCGGTGTCATGCAATCCTGACGATGATCAAACATTGATTCCATTACGGTCATCAGCTCATCCATCTCCATTCCGATGAACTCCGATTTCGAATGGAACAACCGTAGCGTCTTTCCTCTTAACTTTGATCAAAGTAAGAGTCGTCCAAAGTCGTCGTTTAAGTTGTAGGTGGTTTTCAGTAAGTTAAACTAATCTCTCCATTTCCTGATATCAGCACATCCACCCTCAAATTCACTTAGTAGGTCCTTAAGTGCATTAATCTTTGAATGAATTGACGTAGGCTGGATGGCGGGAGAAGCTGTCGTATTGCGGATCAATTCCAACTCACGCCTTGTGAGCTAAAGCTCACGCCGTGTAAGCTCATGTTCTCGCCTTAACAAACCAATCTCAATATCTCGATCATCAGCTCCATTGTTTTCGACAGGTGCATCAACTCGGTCACGAATCACCCCATCGTCATTTTGAACTAACTCCGCCTGTTGCATCCAGTCATCGGAAGAATCACTTTCCTGGAGTTGTCTTATCAGTTCCGCTTTATTCTCATTAGATGACAATCCAAGGGTTCTGGCCACAGTCTTAAGAAGAATGTGGCTCTATGTCTTTGTCTAGTGATCAAGTTCTAAAAGCTTGTAAATCCTCGAAACCGAAGTTTACTGCTGGCCTGGACGGAATTCCAAGTTTTTTAATTAAGGACTGTGCACCTGTTTTTGTTGGACCCTTATGTCTTATTTTCAATCGTGCCTTGACCTCTGCTAAGTTTCCGACTTAATGGAAAACTGCCAAAATTGTGCCTGATTTTAAATCCGGTGATAAATATCTCTGCAAGAACTACTATCCTATAGCTATTATTAATAACTTTGCTAAGGTCTTTGAGGCATGCATTATTCCTAGTTTGAATAATGCAATTAAATCTGTTGTTAGCTTAAACCAGAAGGGGTGTTTACCCAAAAGATCGACCTTAACAAATTTGGCTTCCTTCACGCACTTCCTAAGGGAGTCCTTGCAGTTGGGGTATCAGGTTGATGTGGTATATCTGGAATTCGCTAAAGCCTTTGACTCAATTGATCACTATATCCTTCACGCGAAGTTAGATCTGCTACATCTCCCGTCAAACATCAGACCATTAATCTTAAATTATCTACGTGGAAGAAAACATTAAGTTCTAGTCAAAAACTTCAGATCTGAATCGTTTGAACCAACTCTTGGTGTTCCTCAAGGTTCATCTTTAGAATCCCTCCCCTTTTTACTATCTACATATACGACATTGAGTATAATAATAAATCTTTTGTACTAATATTTGCTTGACGACGTAAAAATCTATCGACGCATTTTTTCTACTAATGATGCAATATTGTTACAAAATGATCTTAACTTAATTTCGCAATGGTGCACTAAAAATAAGCTGTCGATTACGTGTTTATAACATTTACATTCAAAAACGTTTTTTGAAATATCTCATATTCAAGGTTGAAGGGAGTTACCCTCCCAGAGGGTGTGATTACTTACAATTATGTCAGCGATTCAAATTATTTACTTCAGAAGAACGTCGTGTAATAGCTGTTATGTTTCTGTTCAAAATCATTAATTTTTACATTGATTGTCCGAAGCTTTTGAGAATTATAAATTTTACAATATCCCGTTTTGGATCGAAACATGAGGAACCTTTTTACATTAACAACGATGATTTGCCTTTAATTTATGACACGCCTATTCTTTTTGCTTGTTTTCACATAAACCAAATGTTCTCTATTGTGAAACCTAATTTAGATTTGTTCGTTGCCTCCAAAAATGTATTCTTAGAATGCTTAGATAAGTATTTAATTAAACGTAGAGAAGATTACTAAACCATATCTTCATACATTATATATTATTACAGGCTACCTATTATGTAGTTTTTTGTTACCTGTTTATGGTCCTATTTTGGACCATATATATTTTATATATTTATATATTTATATATAAAATATATATTTATATATTATTGTATATAAATAAATAAATAAATAATGATAAAGAGAATAAAACGAGTGTTAGTGAAGGATGGGGGGAGTCAAGAAATTATTAAAACAAGAAAATATTTTTGCAATTCAAGAAAAAGATAATATTACATCAAGAAAAAATGTTTTCATATTGAGAAAATATTTTCTCTAGTCAGTATTTTTTACGTTTCTTACGAGTTTGTCAAATTTTCTTGGATCAAGAACATATGCGCTCCGCACAATCATACTATAGCAAGACCATCGTTTTCTTGAACCCATATTATAATTTGCTTGTCCCTATTCTAGCCGACGATATACTTAAAGAAATAAAATTTTCTTGATTCAATGACATTTTTGTTGTTGTGAATTCCCAGTGGGCACACAAATCTACAAAAAATTTTGCCCACTGAGTATTGTCCGATTTCAAAAATAAAAAAATTGTGGTTTTTTTTCGGTTTTAAAACTTTTTGGGTGGTAGGAGCAAAAAATTTCGAACTTTTGTGTTTACGTACTACACTCGTACTAAACTCGTACAATGGCGCGAGCACGCCGACAAATTTGTTCATAATTTTCTTCTTCACTTATGGCGGTCCCAATTTTATATTTAGACAGTTCATTGAAAAAAATCTCAGCTTTCCAATGAAAATAAAATAAAAAATATTAAAAATATGGAGTTGAAAATGACCATGTTACATAAAACATCGAAACTTCAACTTTCACTACTTTCTATAATTTTTTTTTAAATTAATTAATATTTTAGGGATTTGTTACTTTTATATATGAGGGTCATTCTCTCAAAAGGGACAATTTCAGAATTAAGATTTTATGTGAAAAAAATGTTTGAAAAACTCTTATATTACTAGTCCTATGTCAAGACATGGACCTAAATAGAACCATCAAATACTTTGTTATAATGTTTATGAACATTTTAAAATATACCTATAAAAATGCATACTGGCGGTTACGAAGTGTAGTTTTCTTTGTGTTGATGACCAGAATTAAATTGAAAATCGTACTGACACGGGTTACTTTCTTTTCTTTCATCCTAATTCGCAGTGACCTTACACTGAAAAAAATGTTTAGTCATATCAACAAAAATTTGGTTGAGCCAAACAAATTTTTGTTGCTATCACTAAAAATTTGATTGAGCCAACAAAATTTTTGTTAATATGACTAAACTTTTTTTTCAGTGTAACTGCACAGATACTATAAATATTGTTTATCTGTGCATTGTAATCTAACCAATTTTATTTTCATTTACCACTCATATTTGTGACCGGTCACGCAGTGGAGTTTACTATGGTGCACAAAACTAAATCAATCCTAGGAAATAATAATGCGAATATTTTACTGTATTTTTTCAAAGATCAATGAAAACACAAAATAATTAGTAGATGTTGCTAGACGAAGTATATAATTATATTACTGAATAAAAGTAATATCATTTGTTTGAATAAAATACGCTTCGTGCACGGCCACGCAGTGGAGTTTTTACACCATGTAAACATGCATATTTCCGATAATTTGACATTCTCATTTTTTTTCTCATGTAATTTGGTTGAGAGACTTTGAATAATATCGTATGGCCGGCACAATTTTTATAAATTAAAATTATTTCTTAGAAAAAGTGACGTGAACGTGTCATTTGTCCTTTTTGAGAGAATGACCAAGGACAACAATTTATCAAAGTATTAAGCCAATCCCATTACTTTTATTTTTGGACTGGGACGATTGAGAAATAATCCCCCAAACTTTCTTATATTTTAAAAGATTTTCTGAACAGAAGTGTACAAAACCACATTTTTTATTTTAGACCTTAAGGTCCAACTTTTCTTTGTGATAAAATCTAAATTACCAACCTATAATACACTCCTATACCAAGTTTAATTTAATCCATTAGATTTTCTAATTTTTTTTACCCCAAAAAGATTTACATTAAAAAATTGATATTTTGCATTGTGTCACTTAAAATTAATTTTATTAATGTATTTCTTACATTGAACTATAATACTACTGGAACAGGCACCACGCATGTTGAGCTGAAAGAGAGCAGCGGCTGTGAGACAGACAGATGGGGGGGCATGCTTTCTCTGTCGCAGAACGCGTCATTTCAGTGAATGCTAAAACTTTAAAACTAAAGCGTTGGTCAGTTTTGCGTGTTGTGAGTGTTTGGCACAAGCAAACTTCTCAAGCGGACTGAACAGAAAGAGACAACATGCCCCTCCACAACTGTCTCTCTTTATGCCGCTTTTGTAGCGCTGTGCCAGTTCCAGTAGTATTATAGTTTAGTGATTTCTGAAAATTTTTTAGCAAAAAAAAACGTTTTATACGGTAATAACTAAGAGGGGCGATGTTTTTGGCTTAAACCCTTTATTTTGGCATACAATTAGATACCTAAGTTTTCGGCAGGTGCACAGTGGTTTGAAATCAGAAATTGATGTTCAAATCAACTTTTAGAGAGAACGGCTGCATGGATTTTCAATTTTTTTTGTTGAAAAATTCATAAATAAATTCTTAAGAGATCTGTGAGAGTAGATTTTTGTTTTTTGTTTCATTTGTTTTTTAATGTTAATGCAAACCAGCTGAACAAATGTCAACTTTTTCGTTTTCTTTTTTATTTTCTACAAAAAATTTTTTTAATGCCTGCCAATACCTTGATTTCATAGAAGTAATGAAATAGAATAAACACAAAATTTTGAAAGCTCTAATTTAATTGTTATTTACCCCTTATTACCCCCTAAGAGGGGGTAGGAATTTCAAATTTTACGAAAAGTTGAGTTCGGTGTCTATTTCTATATTTTTTGGGCCGCTGAAACCGAAAAAGACCCCCAAAAACAAATTTTTCCCCTACTTCACCCCCTATTACCCCCTAACAGGGGGTTGATATTTCAAATTTCGAAAAAAATCGAATAGGGTGTTTTTTTCCTAAGGTGTTTAGGGGGCTAAACCCGAGAAAGACCACCAAAAACAAATTTCCCCATCCTTCACCTCCTCTTACTCCCTAGCAGGGGGTTGATATTTCAACTTTCGAAAAAAAATCGAATAGGGTGTTTTTTTCCTAAGGTGTTTGGGGTGCTAAACCCGAGAAAGACCACCAAAAACAAATTCCCCCCTCCTTCACCCCCTATTACCCCCTAAGAGGGGGTAGGAATTTCAAATTTTACGAAAAGTCGAGTTCGGTGTCTATTCCTATGTTTTTTGGATCGCTGACACCGAAAAAGACCCCCAAAAACAAATTTTCCCCTACTTCACCCTCTATAACCCCCTAGGCGGGGGTTGGAATTTCGAATTTCTTCAAAAGTCGAGTTCGGTGTCTATTCCTATGTTTTTTGGAGCGCTGAAACCGAAAAAGACCCCCAAAAACAAAATTCTCTGATCTTTTACAACCTATTACCATAATAAAATAGACACCGTACTCTACTTTTGTAAAATTAAAAATTGAATTTACTGCGAGGGTGTAAAACATGGTAAAGAAAAGAGGCATTTTTTTTAGTTGTTTTTTTCGGTTTAAGTGCCCCAAAAAACGTAGGGACAAACACCTCGTCCCAGGAGTAATAGGAGGTTAAGGGGGGAGGAATTTGTTTTTTGGGGTCTTTTACGGTTGCAGAGGCCCATAAAGTATAGGAATAGACACAAAATTCAACTTGTCTTGAAATTCGAAATTCCAATCTCTCTTAGGGGTAATAGGGGGTGAAGGGGGGATTTGTTTTTGGTGGTCTTTCACGGTTTTATCGCCCAAAAAACTTTACGAATAGACAGTCTATTTGATTCTTTTTTCGAAATTTTGAATATCAACCTCCTGTTAAGGGGTATTAGGGGGTGAAGGAGGGGGAATTTGTTTTTGGTGGTCTTTCTCGGGTTTAGCACCCCAAAAACCTTAGGAAAAAACACCCTATTCAATTTTTGTCGAAATTTGAAATATCAACCCCCTGTTAGGGGGCAGAGGGGGTGAAGAAGGGGTGAAATTTGTTTTTAAGGGTCTTTTTCGGTTCCAGCGGCCCAAAAAATATAGGAATAGACACCGAACTCAACTTTTCATAAAATTTGAAATTCCTACCCCCTCTTAGGGGGTAATAGGGGGTGAAGGAGGGGGGAATTTGTTTTTGGTGGTCTTTCTCGGGTTTAGCACCCCAAACACCTTAGGAAAAAAACACCCTATTCGATTTTTTTTCGAAAGTTGAAATATCAACCCCCTGCTAGGGAGTAAGAGGAGGTGAAGGATGGGGAAATTTGTTTTTGGTGGTCTTTCTCGGGTTTAGCCCCCTAAACACCTTAGGAAAAAAACACCCTATTCGATTTTTTTCGAAATTTGAAATATCAACCCCCTGTTAGGGGGTAATAGGGGGTGAAGTAGGGGAAAAATTTGTTTTTGGGGGTCTTTTTCGGTTTCAGCGGCCCAAAAAATATAGAAATAGACACCGAACTCAACTTTTCGTAAAATTTGAAATTCCTACCCCCTCTTAGGGGGTAATAAGGGGTAAATAACAATTAAATTAACGCTTTCAAAATTTTTGTTTATTCTATTTCGTTATTTCTATGAAATCAAGGTATTGGCAGACATTAAAAATATTTTTTGTGGAAAATAAAAAAAGAAAACGAAAAAGTTGACATTTTTTCAGCTGGTTTGCATTAACATTAAAAAACAAATAAAACAAAAATCTACTCTCACAGATCTCTTAAGAATTTATTTATGAATTTTTCAATAAAAAAAAAATTGAAAATCCATGCAGCCGTTCTCTCTAAAAGTTGATTTGAACATCAATTTCTGATTTCAAACCACTGTGCGCCGCCAAGAGCAACGACCACAAACCCACACGTCGAGAGATCGATCTCTATCGCATGCAATATTTTTTTTTTTTTTATATTTATATTTTATTATTTATTTATCATTAAATTTCTTATTTTTATTGATTCTATTTATTAATTTATTACGAAGTTGACTGTGGTACCTAATAATAGTTTTTCACTTGTTTTTAAAAGAACAGTATTAAACCATTGTCGTCTCATTTTTATTTTGTTAACAGTTATGCCAATGAGATTGAAGAAATCTATAAGTTGCGAACTTCTACTGTCATGTGTTCGCAATGTCATCAACGTTTAATAATTGATGTCATCCAAGCTGGTATTAAGTACTGCAATTGTCATGGAAATTGCAAAACTCAAACTGTTTATGGAAAAGGTAATTTATCAAGAATATTTTATTTATTACACGAAAAGAAATTTTATTACACGGTATTAAAATCAAAGTTGAATCAACGTCCAATAACCCTTTTGGTTTCGCTTTTACACACTTGAAATTTTGTCAGTTTTTAAAACAAAAACCATTCAACTAATTGTGCTCGATTTTTACGTGTGTCTCTGTGCAAATTCAAGAAATAATACAAAAACGTGGTTTGATTAATCTCTAAATACACGGGAAAAAATAAGTCGGTAGAAATTCTTGAATTCTTATTCAAGAACGGTGCTATCTGAATCTGAATTAGTGAAAAATGATTAATTCTTAGTCATTTGTGACTAATTCAAATAGGGCGGATTCATTGACTGTGTATTAGTCAAAAGGTACTAATTTAATCACTAACAAATGTGTAACTAAATGAATTTGTAGCTTTAGATACTCAATGAATTTGTGGACTATGACAATTTATCATTTAAACCATCGTCGTGGAATTGCATCAAACTAATGTTGACAAACTATTCCCCAACTGCAATTAAACAAAAAACAATTTGAAAGCTTACAAACAGAAGATTAAGTGTTTATAATCAGTAGGTACACGATTTCCTAACTGTGAAGTGACGGTGATAAGTCTCCTTAACTACTTATAACTAATAATCGCCCACCTAACAGAAAAATCCCATTCTGCTGAGAATTGAACTCACAAACCTAACACTAATAGTCCGCAGCCCTAACCAACTACCTACGCAACGCACGCTGTAGGGGTTGAAGACAACAAAAAAGTTGAAGACATTCTTACTACAAATCACAAAATTGAAGCAGTTTTAAGAAATAAATGTTTATGTTATATCATGAATTTATTAATATGAATAAGTACAGACAGCAAAATATTTTAATATACAAATATATATTTAATATACTAACTGTATATAAACGTTTTAACCACTGTAGGTATAAAAAAAACCCAATGACAGGTATATTGTTACTTGCCCTGCTAAGAGTAAAAAGATAAAAAGATTAAATAAATCTCTTTAGATTTGTATCCCTTTCTATTCCCTTTCTATCATCTTCTAAAAGAAATAAATCTCTTTCTATCTCTTTTCTATCCTCTTTTTCCTCTTTTACAAAAAGTGAACCTTTCTATCCTTTTGCTATTTTAATTCCTGTCTATCCCCTTTCTATCCTCTTTAAAACTGTAATCTCCTTCTATCTCTCTCCGCTTATCTACTATTTTAAATACCTAATTACTTTAGTAGTTTTATATGGACTACTATAATTGACAGTGTTACTTTATATGTGGTCTATAGTAAAAATGTCTTCAAATTTCTCATGAAACCCTACAGCGTGCGTTGCGTAGATAGTTGGTTAGGGCTGCGGATTGTTAGTGTTAGGGTCGTGCGTTCAATCCCCAGCGACAGGGGATTCTTCTGTTGGGTAGTTGATTATTATTAGTTAAAATTAGTTAAGAAGTCTAATACTAATACTGTTTGTAGGCTTCCAAATTTATTTATTTATTTATTTTTTAATTACAGTTTGGGAATAGTTTATCAACATTCGTTTAATGCAATTCCACGACGATGTCCTAGATGATTAATATTTTATAGTCTACAAATTCGTTTAGTTACACCATTGTTAGTGATTGAATTAGTACCTGCTGACTAATTTACAGTCAACGAATCCGCCCTATTTGAATTAGTCATTAATGACTGAGAATTAGTCATTTTTGACTAATCCAGATTTAGAGAGTATACCTAAGTTTATTCCCAAAAAAAGAATATTTAGTCTTTTCTATTCTTTTCATTTATTTCATTCTATCTCTATTATTATTAAGAGAAGGGGAATGGTTGTACAACCAACGGCACTTGGGTAGTTTCTTTACGCCCCCCAAAAACGAGCCATCGAATCCTAAGCCCAGAGCCCCCTCCACAAGGAGAGAACCCGAGCCGGAGTCATGGCCGTGATATCTGCTTCCTCAAGGAATGATTTTCCTATGAGGTGAAGTCGTTCGCTAGTTAGGGTCTTGGCATCTATCCTGCTGAGCTTACAGAAGTCTGCAGCTCGTTTCAGGTTGATAGTGTTACCAAGGAGTGACTTAGCCTGTCTGCCAGTAGCATAGCCGTTCCACTCCTTTTGGTGTTCTGCGCGTAGCCATTGTTTGAATTCTAAGGTCAACACTGCATTAGAGACATTGATAGGCGGGTCAGGGCCAACAGTGCGGCTCCTGCTACCCGCCTTTGCAAGTCGATTCGCCATCTCGTTACCCTTAATTCCAGAGTGACCTCGGACCCATAGGAGCGTGACGCGGTTAGTCTCAGCTAGGTGATTTAGTGCACAGTGGCACTCCCAAACTAGATGAGATGTTGTTGAGTAATGATTCAAGGACAGTAAGGCCGCCTTGCTATCCGAGAGGAAAAATATGTTCCTACCACGACAGAGCTCTGCGGTCTCACCGGCCGCATAGAGCAGTGCCGTTATCTCGGCTTGTAAAACAGTTACAGTGGACCCAAGCTTAAATGCCGAGCCCTCTATAGTTGTTTCATGATATAGACCTGTACCCGCAGCCACTTCCCCTTTGGCTCCATCCGTAAACCAGATGTCACCATCAGTGGGGAGGACCACGAGTCCATTTTTCCAGTCCTCTTAAAATTAGCTGGTAAGCTAATTTTATATTTCTTGTCAAAGAGGTATTGCGGAGAAATTCTATCCCTTCTCATTTTGAAGATAGATTTTTCCACCAAACTAGGGGGAAGTGTGACGTAACCCTTTCCCCTGACATACTTCCGCCCAAGTCCATCAATTATTCTCAGGGCAGATTTAACCGCCTCTGCTTTGATGGTAAGGTGTAGTGGTTCCAGTCCCAAAAGTGCATTCAGGGACATTATAGGTGTGGTACCCAACGCTCCCGTTATGCACCTCAGGAGCATTCCCCTTATACTTACACTGCCATGAATTTCTTGCACTTATCTTCTAAGTGTTCATTCCAGGCCAGTTTACTATCCAGGATGACTCCTAGATACTTTGCTCGCGCTGACAGTTGAAGTTCTTGTCCCGAGAGCCTCAGCGTGCATGTAGCTTTCCACTTATAGCGTCTTTTAAACACGACAACCTTAGTTTAGTAGCTCATCAACCACCAGGCACCACAGTAGGGGTGAGATAACTCCTCCCTGTGGACAGCCGGAATCAACGACCCCCCGCAGGGTAGTACCACTTTTACTCGTTATAAGGTTCCTATTGCCTAACATGTGGCAGGTCCAGTCAACGATTGTCTCCGGAATTTCATGGACGCGCATAGCCCCTCGTATTACATCCCTAGAGGTGTAATTGAAGGCCCCCTCGATATCTATAAAAACCCCAATAGCAAAACCCTTTACTTCTAGCTGACCATCAATTAGATGCACAGCTCTAGTTAAGGCTGTTTCAGTAGAGCGTCCTGCTCTATAGGCATGTTGATCTCTGTGAAGCGGATGTCTAGACAGGATCTCACAGCGGATATATCTATCCACCAGTCTTTCTACTGTTTTTAAGACGAAAGATGTTAGGCTGATCGGTCGAAAGTCCTTCGGTGAGGTGTAACCAATTCTGCCTGCTTTAGATTTGACCACTTTCGTACCCCTCCATATCTCTGGAACATATCCCAGAGTCAAACTTGCCCTAGCAAGCCTTACCAACGGGCCGACTACACTTTCGCCCGCCCTTTGTAAGAGAACGGGAGAGATGCCGTCCGGTCCGGGAGACTTGTAGGGACTAAAGGATTCAATGGCCCACCTGATCCCGTCTGCGGTCACGATCCTGTTAGCCAACCCTCTCACCTCGGACCATAATTAGCCCTCGGGAGATCAGCCGTAGGCCAGGATACGGGATTACCACTACCAGACCTTGTGAAGCCCGGAAAGTGTGTCCGGATCAGGTGCACCAATGTCACCTCGTCCGACTCGGAGAAGGTTCCATCGGGTAATTTCATAGTGCCCATGATTGAGTGTGGGTTTTTCGAAAGCAGCTTATCCAATCTAGACGCGTCCCTTCCCTTGTTTATATTGGAGCAAAAGGAAGCCCAGCTATCTTGCTTAGCCTTTCTAATTGCATCCCTATAGTTGTTCCTTGTCTTGGAATAGATGGCCCAACTTACCTCCGTGCGACTTGATCTAGCACGTCTAAACAACCTCCTAGTTTCCTTACGGAGGTTGTCCAAATAATTATTCCACCAACAGATGGTAGTAGCCCTATGAGTTTTAGTTGGAACACAACTACACTCAAAGGTCGTTTGAACGACTTTTGTAAAAATCTCCGCCGCCCTATCAAGAGTCTCAGTATCCCTGATCTTCTTTGGAAATCCAAACAGCGCTTTCTTAAGCTCAGTCCCATACCCAGCCCAATCCGTTTTCCTGGGATTACGGAACCATTTAGGTGTGGAACTAACCGTGGTCATCAGCTCGAAGGTTATCTGTAAATGATCATAAAAGTGAAGGTTCATCCGATACTCTCCACTTTCTTATCTTATTGGATATGGAATCAGACCGAGTGTAATATCTAACACTTCCTCTCTGTTCTTAGTCCTGAAAGTTGGTGTTGAACTTGTATTTAGGATGTCTAAGTTAGTATTAATTAGATAGTTCAACAAATTCAAACCTCTTTGATTAATATCAGAGCTCCCCCATAGTGTGTGGTGCGAATTAACATCGCACCCCAACACCAGGGGAAGCTCCCTTACCGTACAGTAATCAACCAGTTTTGCAACCTCTACTAGTGGATTGGTCCTGCCGTCGTAGGGGAAGTAAGCCGATCCAATGACGGTCCTTCCAATTCCCTTAAAGTCAGTGATCACCGCCATTAAGTCTCCAGTGCACATGTCCAACAAAGGAGTAACTGATACACCTTATACTAGGATGCAAGCTCTGGGTCTATTATTAGCCTTGGGGTCCCTGTAACAAATGAAACTCTTTCCCCGAAGCCCTCTAATGGTATCTGGTACAACCTAAGGTTCTTGGATAACGAGATATCTGTGTGCATCCTTGCCATACCACAACCCTAGTGCCATTCATCCCTCGGCACGGTAAAAACACCTTGGATTGGGGTTGTCGTTGGTCAGATCAGACAGACAACCGGTCCAACGGCCGTCAACACCAGATCGAGACTACTCCACACAACTTGGTATGCCGAGCTGGCAAGAGTGTCCCATTCCTCCCAGAATCCAAGTCGTCCACCGCTGACGAAGATGGTTAGCCCCCATTTGGAATCCGAAATAACATCATCCGCACAGGCAGCTAGTGTACAAAGTACAAGAGCGGCGAGTACCCGAATAAACGTGGTCCCGTTCGTTCCCCGGTGCCCAAACTCGCCAGACATTGGGAGTCGGTGAGTCCTGGGAAGAACCGAACAGCTCGTCTACGGATGGCGACTGGAGGACAAGCGCCTGGCCGGTCCTAAGTCCCCTCACCACGACAAGGTGACACCACGAGGGGGTTCTATCTCTAACTATATAACTAAAAGTAAATGATCCCTGATGAAAGTAGACGTATTTAAACGGATAAACAATAACCGATAAAAGAAGATTAAACTTTTCTATCCATTTGAATCTCTGCGCCTAATCGTTTATATTCTTTTATCTCTTTTTCTATCCGTACAACTCTAAATTTTTAATTTATTTGTTATAAATCAACATAGTAAATTATTACAAGTTATACATAGTAAACATAATACCGAAATACATAAATTGAAATCAAACCTGAAACAGAAAAATCAGTTCGTATGAAGACTTGAATCAGGTCCACTCGATGTCGAAATCCTTGCTGTTAGCCACTGGACCACCTAAGACTGTGAAAGTTTTTACAAAGAGAGTCTAATGAATGTAAGGTTGCAGTCTATTTCCATTTTCTATCCACTTTAATCTTTTCAGTATAAAAGCATTTTTTTATACGTCTGAAACCGCAGTTTTCAATCTGTCACCAGATTTTTTCTCTCCGTCCGCTATTTTAATATTTATCATAAACAGTTATTAATAAAAGATGAATTCAAGCAAATCTTTTTATATCCATTTCATTCCATTGATTAAAAACATATATTCCTATATCCATTCAATCTGTAGAATTTGCACCATTTCTCGTCTCTATCTGTAAGTTACTTTTAAAAAATCTTGATTGAGGATAAAAAACTGTCTTCGCAAAACTTTCAATACTTTCAGGGTGTTGCACAATCCGACGTCCTATGAGTCCGTTATGCGTTGCGTTGTAATGAGAAAGAATAGGACACAGATATACTTTGTCCTTTGCTATCTCATTACAACGCAACGCACAACGGAACCATGGGCCTTCGATCTTAAACGATTGAAGCGGATAAAAAATCATTTGTACGGATAAATCTTTTATCCATGTAGTAGTTCACGGATAAACAAGTTTTGGTAGATGAATAGAAAATTTCTTATTCAGACGAATATCAGGACTTATTTTTATCAATTGAAGGATTGAAACCGATTAAAAAAGCTTTATGCGGATACATCTTTTATCCGTAGCAGGTGATACAAAAATGTAAAGTTGCTTAGGGATAGACAAGGATTAAGATGCGGGTAGAAAACTATGCGGATTCAGACAGATAACCAGACACTTTTTTAATCAAACGATAAAATCGGTTAGAAAATAATTTGCACTGATTAATACGTATAAGCTGAACGGATATAAAAAGGATTTAAAAAAATAGATGGATTGACAGCTGATTCAAATTGATGGAGAAGTATAGAAAAAGTATTCAAACGCTTATCAATGGATAAAGCATGGATTCAAACGGATAAAATTTGAATCCGTTTACTTCCAGCAGGGATGGATATGTTTCAATTCCTCATAACTACCCTTTATTTTTATCTCATTGTATGCCTAAATCTATAACCTGATTTAAAGTATATATCTATCTTTTTCTATTCTTCATAACTGTCGTTTATTTTTAGCTCATCGTATCCTTAACTCTATAACCTGAGTTTAAATATGTCTATCTTATCTTTTCTGTCCTTACTTCTATTACTCAAATTTAAAATATTTTGTCCCTTTCTATTCCTTATTATATCTTCAAATTGCAGGACAGCTATCCTAGTGTGTTTGCACATAGCGCTTATATGAGAAATAGCTACAATTACAATGTTAGGAAATATACTGGAATAGAAAAGGAAAAACTGAAAGAGATTAGATATTGATGTCATTGATTAAGTACAGGAAAAGTAATGTGTAGGATTGTAGGGATTAAGAATATTTTTTAGGATAAAAAAGAGAAGATTGAAAAGGATAGGACGTTCATTACAGTCATTAAAAGATACAAGATGCGATGGAAAGCAATTTAGAAAGCATAGGGTGAGATTAAAGGAAGATGCTTAGAAGGAACTAGTTATTCAGTTTATTTACTGAAAAACTGAAAAAGATTGAATGTTGATGTTATTGACAAAAGATAGAAAAAGTTATCTGTGTTCATTAAGAAAATAGGTTAAGGTAGAAAAGAGGGGATTGAAGACGATAGACTACATATTTTATTTATCAGGAGATAGAATGCAATAGAGTGCGAAAAAAAGAAAAAGGTGAGATGAAATGAAAATAAAGTGATTGGAGGAGATATGTAATTCATAATATAAACAGAGTGACTGAACGGAATGAAGATATATAAAGAGAAAATAAAACGTGAATAGGGGTTGGATATACAAGGCAAAGAAAAAGATTCAGATGAGGTAATAAGACATGGACAAAGAATGAAAAGAATCTCGTTTTGAAATATATATCAAATAGATTTGAAATCACAAGAAATAGGATCAGATAACACTTGATACACACACATGTGATAAAATGAGATACTATTTCTTAACTCTTTCTATCTCACGGATAAAAAATATTCAAACTGATAGGATTTCTATATTTTTCTTTTAGCAGGGGGGTATTAAGGAAATTGGTTAGAATAAAAAAGACGATTGAAAGAGATAGGCTTTACATTTTATTCATTACGTGATAGAATGTGATGGAGTGCGATAGATAAAGGATAAGATGAGATTTTAAAAAAGTGATTAAAAATGACTTTTAACTCAATTTATTTATTAAAAGAAAGAAAAAGATAGAGTAATGATAGTAAAGGATGGGCCAAGAATGAAAGTAATTGATTGAAATAGATAGAATTTTCGTTACTGTGAAAAATAGCCACAGTTTCAAAGTTAATAGAGGAAATAACAGAAAGAGATTGGTTATTGATGTTATTGACAAAGTATAAAAAAAGTAATAGGTTTTTATTAAGGAAATAGATTAAGATTTAAAAGAGGTGATTGAAAGGGACAGACTGTACATTGTATTTATTAGAGAATAGAATGTAATAGAGTGCGATAGAGCAAGGATAGCGTGAGATTTAAGTGAAATTATTGGAAAAGATATGCGATCTGTTATATAAACATAGATATAGAACTGAATAAAGAAATATTTTTATGAGATAAAAGCAGATAAAAATTGATAGACAGAGCTAAAAAAAATTGAGATGAGGTAATAAGACATAGACAAAAGAATGAAAGGGATAGGTTTAAAGACATAAGAGATAGGATGAGATAAAATTTAATAAACGTGTGATAGAATGAGATAAAATTTCTTAACTCTTACTATCTCACGGATAAAAAGTGATTCGAAATGATAGGATTTCTATCTTTTTACTCTCAGCAGGGATGATTAACAGAGTTAAAAGCCTTGGAAATATATGTGTAAATCACATCAACTTGCTTATTTGTTAATGAATAGTTTTTTATTTTATGTATAAAACTAAAAAGATTAGTGGCTGTAGATCGCAGCTTAACGAAGCCATTTTGGCTTGGAGAAAGTTTTGGAGATAGATGGGACCAAAGAATGTCACCAATAATCATCTCAAAGATTTTGGAAAAACTACATAGTAAAAAATATGTCTATAGTTTTTAATACAAGTATTATTCCCATTCTTGAAATCAGGAATAATTTTAGTAATTTTCTACGTATTAGGAAACACTCCTGTTTCTAAGGATAAGTTAAAGATGGACCATAAAGGCTCAGCTAATGCAGAGCCACCACCCTTAACAAATGTATGAGGAATCTTATCAAATCCAGATGTCATCTTGTTATTTAATAGAAGTATTTTACTATTAATTAAATCAATGCTAATATGGATAACCTCCTCAGCGGAGCTCAAGATTCTATCATCATTCAGGGTTAATGCAACTGAGGGTTGTTATATTTTTAAGTCTATTTACATGTGACCACATAGAATTAAGATTACTAACAATCTCATTTTAAATGCTATGAAGATAATTACTATACTCACACTTAATAGCGAGTTTTATATCACATCTTAGTTTCTGATAGGCACGAAGGTGTAACTTGTTACCAGACATCTTGTATTTATTCCTAAATTTGCCTTTAAGTCGTATATTATTAATAATTGTCTTAGTATACCACAAAGGATTTGCAGTTAAAACCTTATTTTTACAAATCAATCCAATCTCCAAGTCAAGGATATTTTCAATTTTATTATAGAAACTGTAACATTTGGTTAACGTCAGAATATTTAGAAAGAAAAGTCCAATCACAATTAAAAAGTTTATAACTCAAATTAGAATAGTTGCAGAGTTTGAAGTTGTATTATAAAGTGCTAATATTAAGGGAATAGGTTCGGTTGTGGGCACCCTTTTTATTTTTGACCCATAACTTGTGCCCAATAAATATGACACGGTCAATAACGTATGTATGGAAAGCTAGAGAGGTTAGCTAACTTCTGACAAAGAAACTAAATTGATTCCGTCGAGTAGAAAAATTATTTTGATAAATTTCATAAAGTGGTCATTTTTTGCAAAAATGAAATTTTGGTTCGGTTATGGGCACCCTTAAAAAATTAGCTAAATATGGAGAAAATTGAACTTAAACCACCTCAAATATGAAAAAAAATCAATTTAATTATTAAGTAAATGAGTATACATGAAATTATTTCAATTATTTTTAGTTTAATTTCAAAACTAAAACTTATTTATTTTAAAGGCTATCAGCGGCAAAATTACAGCATAAGATAAAATTTTACTTCCACTTCACTTCCATTTCACTTCCACTTCACATTCACTTTAATTCCGCTGTATATCCACTTTACTTTTACTTTCTTTTTAAGTTCACTTTAATTACACTTCACTTCCACTTCAATTACACTTCATTTCCATTTCACTTTCACTTCACTTCCTCTTCAATTCCACTTCACATCGATATACCGACTATCTTTGTCTCTCTTTGTCTTCCTCTTTCACGCATCGAACCTAAAATGCACAACTATTATCATCACACGACGGACGCTTAAGTCTCGTTATAAGAATTTTGTCCCTAGATCACTCCCAAAAACCACTGGAAACCATTAAAATTTGTGAAACACTATTAATAGTTGTGAGAAATTACTTATAATTTCATCCAACACGATATTTCGCAATTTATCTAAAAAAATATTGGTGCCCTCAACCGAACCAATTTGAGTGCCCACAACCGAACTTTGCAATCATGTTAAAACGTCATGAAAAAAATTTGATTGTAAAGATTGTTGTGGTAGTCGGTATTGGATTACAAAATATATTATATTTACTGTGTAAATATGCATTAGACATACATTTTTAATTGATTCGCTTTGAGTTGTGCCACTTTTAAAAATATTAAAAAAAAACTTATATTTTAATTTCAACGTGAAAAAAATTAATTTCTTTGCAGCAAAAAGTCCAGGTGTCCGTACAATTTTGTATTCTCGCAAAAAACTACGTGCGATCATACCACACACTTGACATTTGTCACATTTGACAAATATCTTTTCTGTCAAAAGTTTCGCAGGGGTGCCCACAAACGAACCATGCCCACAACCGAACCTTTTCCCCTATTAACAATTTTTTTACTATGATTTTAACAGACTTACTAACATCAAATCTAAGAAGCGGGGGCGGGGGATACTTGTCTGCAGGTAGAATTGGCACATCATAAACACAGACCACACAGAAAAAATTAGCTTAAACCAATTTTATTGTATTGTGACATAACCCATTAACAGATATAAAGTCCTGCAAAGTAGATGACTTATGATCAGTCAGATCATTTTCAGTAAATTGTTTAAACTTAGGAATCTTAAAACCCACAAACTAAACTAGGTGAGAATTATTTCCATTTCATGGACATTTCGCTTCCAAGTAAGCAAAATAATTTGCTTCCTCATAGAGGAAACAAGAAATTAATAATATATAAGTTAATTGGGGAAGTTGTTAAAAAAAATTTTTTAATGCAAAAAAATGTAAAAATATGAATTATTTTACGAATTCTTGATCAATTATAAAAGTTATATAGGTCAATCGATTCGTTTTGAGATAAGGAATATGTTTTTTGTATTCTTTAAGTTGTAGTTTTAGCTTACAAAAAATTTTTGGCAAAAAACGATTTTTTTCGATGAAAAAAGGTGCTCAAAAAAATTTGGTTGGGTATTTTCAAAAATCTCTGTGTCCAAATTTAAATATTCATGAGCTTAATAAGTCATCCAAATTTATTTATTTTTATTTTATTTTATCTGGACATTTGCTTAGGAATGAAAATTTACGCTTTTTAGATGAAAATAAGTCGATTTAGACTATTTTTGGAAAATCGAAAATCTTAACGATCACAAAGCTTCCTCTATGAGGAAGCAAAATTAAGGCAGTTCTCTCGGAAAAATTTTTTCTTTGAATATTTTTTTAATTGAAATATCATATAATAGAACATTCAAGGAATACAATGATATTTTTTTAAAGGTATGAAGCGGTGCTACTTATTAAGATATTTGAGAATGAAGTTGAATCTTTTAACATGGAAGAATGTAAAACACATAGTTGAAAAATACAATTTTACTAACCACGCAATGAATTTTCTTTAGGTTTAAAAATAAAAACTACTAATTAATATTTTAAAGTATAAGGAATAAGATTCTTTCTTGAAAAATGTGTCTTGCGGTACTAAATTTCGAAAAATAGTACTTTGAAATCCACATTTTGATGTTTTATTCATTTTTTTAAATAAATACAAAAGAGAGAGACTCTATACTTTGAAGTTGGCGCTATTTATTAAACATCAAAAAACAAGTAAAAATGATCAAATTTGAGTTGAGAACCACTGAACCAAGAGAACTACCTTAATAGAATTTTTTTTTTAAATTTCTTTTAAATGAATGTAAAATTAGTTTGAAAGAAACGTACAATTTTATTAACCTAAAACATTTTATATTTCTCTCACCTTTTCAACTATGATGCAAAAAATGAAGTTTGATTTTATTAATCTATAGAAATGCAGTCGTTATGGGATTATTCTTTTTTATTTCACACTTCGGGGTTTTTAACTTTTTAAAAGCTGTTTTTTCTAAACATTGAGAATTTAGTCTCTGTTAATAACAATTGATTTTAAAATATATAAATTAACCTTTACTTTATTTGGAGTTTTTAAAATTTTCAACTTGGTATAAATATTTTTTAAATCTTCGGAAGTTTAAAAGTGTACTGAGAAAAATATGGCCCAGAGTAACATCTAAATTGTACTAGATTACAGGGAGAAATGTCATGGATAGTGCCGTTTACCATCAAAATTTATATTATAATATTTTATCACACATTTCTCTCAATGTGTCGCTAAAAGCATTATAGATAAGTTGTAAATTTAATTGTGATGTTATATACGTGATGCGCTAACTCTTTATTGCATATTTTAAGAAAAAGTGTAAAGAGATGAAAAACCAGAATTTTGTGGGTTAGTTTGTATACTTTTTAAAAACAATTATTTTGAAAAAATTTTATTTGCAGTAAGTATGGAAGATTCTAGTGCATCGTTTTAAAACATTTTTGTCTTATTTTTATATCAAGAGACCTAAAATTTGTCATAATATGTTCCCTTGAGAGACCCATAATTTTGTTAAAAATAGATAGTTCTAACTATTACGCTTTACGAGAGCATGGGTATTTTTTTTAAATGTCATTTTTGCCATCCTAGAGTCGAGATATGTCAAAAAATCGCAATCGAGGATTTAGGGGTAAAACAATACTTCCTCTATGAGGAAGCGATAAAATTAATTTATTTGTAAATAATATTTCAATTTTAATTTTATATTTCAGGAATCTATTATTTAAAATTATTATTACAGTGAGTACTCCAAAGTCGTTCAAATTAGAAGTCGTTTATCCTTCAAAATCGTTTGACTTGTCAACGGTAGCATTTTTCAAAGTCGTTCGTTTTCCTAAGTGCGCGCGTCACCAATTTGTTCTGTGTAATGTGTATCCGAGTATCAAGTACATTGAGAAAAGTTAAGCTGGACATCTGAATTGTGCATTGTACAGAAGTCGTACCTAACCTTACGATCAGAGTCGGTTCTAATGTGATAAAGTTTCTGCGCTTATGTAAGATGCATACTGTACAAAAAATGTTTTTACCACAGAGAGAGACAGAGTCTATACTTCGTTTGGCGTTGCTGTCGCTCAAGTTTAATGTGTTGTGTAAACTAAAGTAAGGTACGATATTTGTCCCGCTTTTAGCGAAGTAGGTGTACCTGAAAGTACCGGTACTGTGCTAAACTTTTCTCAGTGTATGCATGTTTGAAAGTCAATTTGAATTCATACGTCCCTGAAATCGTCAAAGAAGAGTAGCTTAAAGTACAGTCACAGCTCTGCCGCCTGCATGCATCAGACGCATGCATACAGTCTGCAGAGCTGTAACCGTGCCTTGTTTACGCGTCAAACGACTTTGAAGTTTGAAGAGTGGAGAAATATCGAAGAATCGAACTATTCCGGAATGCTCACTGTAAATCTCTGATTGTTTACGCAACAATGTCATCTTAATAGACCTCTTTACAACAGACTGTCAACAAATTTTCTGTTGTAGAGAAGTTTGATTATATTAATATATAGTGCAACCTGTTCAAATAAGACGATGCATTTGCGTGCTGTGGTAATACCTCATTAAAACAACTTCTCCCATTCTTGCTTTACTTACTCTAATCCGCTATTGCTCTATCCGTCCTGGAGGGTAAGCAAAAGCGTGATTCATTTGCTAGAGACGTTATTCCTACTTCGTGCACCCATAGTCTTCTTTTTCTCACCCATAGCCGCCGATGTTCTTCAGCGGTGGTCAAGAACGTTGTTGGATGCTTTTTTAGAGCTACCGAATAAGATCTTGTAATGAACAGTGCTGCCGAACCAGATTAAGAGAGTTAAGAAGAACAGCCTTTTGCATGCGAACCGCCAATGCATCGGCTCGATGCTCTCAGCTAGGTATCTTCTTTAGTTGGCTCACAAATGAAGCTTTAATCCCTCCCAAACAGCCTAGTATGAGAACAATTAATCGGATTTTATAACCTGGATACATTCGGCTCAGTTCAAACAAAAGATCTTGATATTTCGTCCGTTTCTCATCCTCCCTTTGAATGATGTTGCCCTCAGCAGAAGCCGAAAACGCTATCACACAAATTATCTGACTTTTATGATTCTGGAGTACAATATCAGGCTTTGTAGCACTGATACGATGAATGGTGGAAAAAGAAAAATTCCAGTAGATCTTATACTGATCATTTTCCACAACGGACTCCTGATCCCCTTGGGCATACGGCAAGATGGGTTCCTTATCGATACCATATTGGTGACGAAGGTGATAATACAGCACCTTAAGAGCAGCAATGTGTCTTTCTATATATCTGCAACGTGCATACTTCGGGCACGCACTTAGAATATGACTAAGTGTTTCCGGATATTGTTTACACGCACGACAGTTGGTATTGTCGAAAGATATATGCATCACTCGACTGCAGTACATCAAAGTATTTATTACTCCATCCTGACAAGCAAACAAAAATCCTTCAGTTTTCGATTTCAAACCAGCAGATTTGAGAAAAGCAAATGACAAACCCATAGACAATCTCATTTCTTTTATGAGACTGAAGAATTGTCCATGCACAGGTTTGCCAATATATTCCTGTAACAGAAGCGAATGTTCTGCTTTCTTGACACGCTTTTTAATCATCAGTGGTGTTACCGATGCTAAGCCGTGTTCTATATCACTGGTTTCAAATGGAAGACTAAGTTCATTTGCAGGTCTTTCTGCCGCTCGATATAAAAACGCCCTTCCTCCTCGATCTCATAGAAGGTAAATTCTTTGTACAGAAGACCTTGGATGATGACTTCGATGTACTGTCATCATCCTGCGAGTTTCTCTATCGAGATCTTTCAACTCGTTCACATTCCACTCAACTGATGCAAATGTATAGAGTAGTAAAGGAATGGCTAATGTATTTGTCGCCTGAATCTTATTCTTCCCAGATAATTCGGATGACCAAATTTTTCTGAGAAGACCACGGTATTTTATATGGAGATGATCTTTAATTCCACACACATCTTGACTTTCCGATTGTTGAATTCCAAGATATGTGTATGTCTCTCCAACACCAAGATAATGAATGGTGTTGCCACCAGTGAGTTGAATATTCTCAGATTCGCTCGGCATTTCAGCTGTTTCTCGTCTTCCTTTAATCAAATGGATAACAGCATATTTATCCAATCCCAAATCCATTGAATAGCTTGTAGCAGGTGTTAAGGCAAGATATTGGTCTATAATTTTTTGGATTAGATAAATCTCCAAATTTTTGTAAGATTATTTTTGTTGTTCTTTTTTACAAAACAAGTTTAGGAGAGGAAAAAATGCCTTTACGCACTTGTTCGTGTGGGACTTAACCACGGCTGTGGTAATACCGCACTAAAACAACCTCTCCCATTCTTGCCTTACGTACTCTTATCCGCTTTTGCTCCTTCCGTCCTGAAAGGTAAGCAAGAGCGCGATTCTTTTGCTTCAGTTCACTGTTCTGTAGGTGTTCCTGTCCCTTGCCGCTGTTGTTCTTAGGCGGTGGCCAGGAACGCTATTGAATGCTTTTTTAGAGCTACCTTCGTTATATTATATTATGAAGAACAGTGCTGTTGGACCAGATTAAGTGAACTCAGAAGGACAGCCTTTTGCATACGAACCGTCTATGCTTCAGCTTGACGTTCGCAGTTTGGTATCTTTTTCAATTGGCTAACAAATGAAGCTTTAATCCCTCCCAAACAGCCTAGTATGAGAACAATTAATCGGATTTTATAACCTGGATACATTCGGCTCAGTTCAAACAAAAGATCTTGATATTTCGTCCGTTTCTAATCCTCCTTTTGTATGATTTTGCCCTCAGCAGGAGCCGAAAACTCTATCACACAAATGTTCTTACTTTTATGATCCTGGAGTACAATATCAGGCTTAGTAGCTCTGATACGATGAGTTGTAAGAAAAGAAAAATTCCAGTAGATCTTACACTGTTCATTTTCCACAACGGATTCCTGATCCCCTTGGGCATTCGGCAAGATGATATTGATCCTTATCAATAGCATACTGATGTCGAAAGTGATAATACAGCACCTTAAGAGCAGCATTGTGTCTTTTGTGTGGTAAGATTATTATTATTATTATTTTTATATTTTTTTTTTTTTTACAAAACAAGTTTAGGAGAGGAAAAAATGCTTTTACGCACTTGTTCGTGTGGGACTCGACCACGTGCTGTGGCAATACCGCACTAAAACAACCTCTCCCATTCTTGCTTTACTTACTCCATCCGTTCCTGCTCCCTCCATCCTGGAAGGTTAGCAAGAGCGTGATCCACTTACTCGAGACGTTTCTCATGTTTCTTGCACTGTTGTCCTCGCCCATAGCCGCCGATGTTCTTAAGCGGTGGTCGAGAATTATTATTATTATTATTTTATTATTATTATTATTATTATTAGGAAGAGGGGAATGATTCAGTATAACCAACAGCGCTTAGGTAATCCCTTTACGACCTATAAAAAACGTGCTACCTAATCCAGGTCTTAGAGCCCTATCCACAAGGAGAGAAGTGTCACAAAATCCTTTCGCCAGACATACTTCCGTCCTAATTCATCATTTATTCTCAGGGCATATTTAGCTGCCTTTGCTATGATAGTGAGGTGTAGTGGTTTCAACCATAGAAGTGCACCCAGGGATATTATAGGTGTGGTATACGGTGGTCAGGAAGCAAGTTGACGCTTGTCTAAAATGACGGTAAAAGCTGCAAGCGGGAGCTTTTTCCTATTAACTAGAAATACCAAAAAATCGTAGAGAGAAAATCAAAACTGCTCCTCTTTAATTTTTATTGAGGATTGAATTATTAAAAAAAAATATATTTTAGAACAAATAATTATTTGAACATTAATTTTAACTAAACTTTATAATTTTATTTCAATGAATATAGTTTAACATTAGAAATGAATTTTGAGAAAATAATTCATTTTAATTAAAGTCATAAAATAAAAAAAACAATATTTAAATATGTTAAGATGAAAATTCAACTGTAACATCTTTTAGTTCTTCTGGATAAGACGAATCCGTAATCAAATTCTTTTTTCGCTTTTTCCAGCTTTTCAAAAATTGTTGGTTATAAAGTTTAGGTAAAACCTCTGCCAAGTTGTACCTCAAGTATTTATTTGGTGTAATTTTTGGTATTCATTTTTTGAAAACATTGCTTCCTCATAGAGATTACTAAAAACATCATTAAGTTCGTAAAAAAATATTAAATAGGCTAATAGATGCATTTTTGAATTGTCTAAAAAACAAGCAAAAATTATTATTCATAAAATTTATATAAAATGCAAAAAAACATAAAAAAAATTAATTTTCATAAAAATTTTCAATTTTTGAAACCTTGATAACTCGGAATAGGATTACATTAAAAGGTTCGCAAACAGCTCATTCAATGTGTTTTTTAATTACCTACATAATAATGAAAATATATCGATGCTTGTAATAAAGCATAAAAATAAAATTATTAGAAAACAAGATTTTTAAAATTTTCAGTTTTTTTATTTTTTATCTATTCCTCCATGTAAAGGGGAGGGTGGTACCATACCGACCTCTCGTACCATACCGACCCCCCTCTGTTTCTCGGAGATCGTGTTACTAGACAAATCGTGAATACCATCAAAAGAACACTTTCATAACTCTTGACATTTTGACCATAGGTAATAATCTCTTGGTAATATTGTATCTCAGAATTTTACGTAAAATTAGTTTTTTGCAATAATATTTTTTGTTTATGACCTGTCTTGAATTTAAGTTAAAAGTGTTGAATTGAGTTTAGAAAAATTAAGGTATAAGTTTTTTTGATTGCTTGTGGCCTCAACTTTAATACACAATATTCAAATTCAAACGCTTTCATTGACATGAATGATAGGCAAGACATTATGTGAAAGCATTTTCTTGCATTGTAATAGTAACTAAATTATTTTTAATTACCAAATAATACCTATAAATGTATTTTAATAAAATAATAATAATTAAGATAAGATAATATAGCTTGTAATTATGATCAGACTAAAAACACTCATTTTTTATTGTAATGATATTTCTTTTACTCTTATTCTGAAAAAGGCCTTAAATAATGTATTCAAATAAAGTAAAAGTAATTTAAGTTTATTCTAATTTGTTGTTTTTTAATTCAAATTACAATACAAGTTAAAAATTTTGTTTGTTTTCGCTATTTCCTGCAATAAAAATAGGGGGTCGGTTTCAGACCACCCTTTTTGAGATTGTCGAAAACGTCAATTTTCGATTATCTCTTTGTATCCTTCACTTCATGATATCCAGAGCCTCGGCAACCAGTGGAAACATGGAAAAATGATTCCTTTACTGAAAAAAAATTTGACCTCAGCAATGAAACAAGTTTTTGGCACCTTTTTGGCTTTTGCCTTTTAGGGGGTCGGTTTGGGACCACCCTCTCCTACCCTTTTTAGGTTTTTACATATCTAAGCCCCACATATTTTTCCCTCCTTCCCATTTCCCATAACCAAACACCCTGCTTACGTTCCGTAAACGTCTTTTATTAGGAGTACTCGCCTTTGCCTGATCCTCTCTGATCAGGGTAGACGAAAACTACGGAAAACGCCCACTGAGTACGGCCGATTAATTGACATCGAGTTGGAATGTATACCTTTGAAGTCTCGAATGGTATACAACCAGTTCTCGATATCTAATCTCCTGCTTGATATGTCTCGATCACAGAGAAAAACACCAGGCAACGGATCACGGAAGTGGTCGCTCATCTAAGTACTAACCGTACCGAATGTGCTTAACTTTTATGACCGCGAAGCCAGGCGCATCGCCACCTGAGCCATAACAGTGGTCAAAATTTTTATTTTTAAAATTCTAATAACTTTAGATCAAATTGCACTATAGGGTTCGCTAACAGATCAATCGATGCGTTTTTAAAAATTAATACGAATAAAATTCCTACATTTAACTTATTAAAAAAATAATATTACTTTTTGCAAAAAAACGATTTTTTTTTAAATAAAACAATACTTTCTCTATGAGGAAGCAATAATGTTCAAATGATCATTTGTTATGAAATACATTTTTTTAATAATTCAATTCTCAATAAAAATCAAAGAGGAGCAGTTTCGATTTTCTGTCTACGATTTTGTGGTAGTTTTAGTCAAATGGAAAAAGCTCCCGCTTCTAGTTTTCATCGTCATTTTAGACGAGCCTCAACTTGCTTCCTGACCACCGTGGGTACTCAACGCCCTTGTTATGCTCCTCAGACCAATTTCCTTTGCACTTTCAAGTCGATCAATAGCCGACAACAGTTAGTCTCTGCTTGAGCAGATCACGTATGCGTAAGTTAGCCTAGGAATCAGAATCGCCTTATAGATCGACATTAGTTTATTCGGGTTTAAACCCCAGCTATGCCCGATGGCTCTTTTACCTTGCCAGAGGGCTGCCATGAATTTGATGCACTTGTCTTTTAGGTGTTCACTCCAGACCAGTTTACTATCCAGAATGACTCTTAGATACTTTGCTCGCGCTCTCAGTTAAAGTTTTTGTCCTGAGAGATTCAGTGTGCGTGTAGCCTTTCACTTATAGCGTCTTGTAAAGACAAACAACAGCAGTTTTATTCGGATTAACGGACCGGCTGACCCGATGGCACCAATTGTCAACGAGGTTCAGAGCCTGCTGCATTATTCTAAATATTTCATCCATATTTTGTCCACGGACAATCAACAAGATGTCATCCAATTACATAGAAGTCGTTCTCTGTGAAAAACTTTAGCAGCTCATCTACCAGTAGGCACCATAGCACAGTGGTCCGAAATTGGAATTTACTGTTCATAATTGCTTACAGCCTACAATTTTTTATGGATTTTGACGTTTTTTTAAATCTTCAGCGATAAATTCCCCAGACCACCATTGGGCCTGATTTTTTATTTCAATTTTGCAGCATTTTTTATTTAAACAAGTAAGTTGAAAAATGAACCTACGGTAACAGTATTTGTTGTATAATTTTTAAAAAAAGTGCTTCAATTAAATATGAAAGTCTTTTTACAATCATATAAATGCTCAAGGACCAAAAATCCATAATGCACAATTTTATTCCAATTGTTTTTAACAATTGTTATAAACAAGTACCTATACCACAAAAAACGCGTTTTTGGGGGTTTTAAATATTTTCTTTCTCTTTAACCTGACGTGCTGAACAACCTATACATGCTAGGTCTAACACGTCTAGTTAAAGAGAAAAAAACATTAAAAACCCCCAAAAACGCGTTTTTTGTGGTATAGGTACTTGTTTATAACAATTGTTAATAACAATTGGAATAAAATTTTTTATTATGGATTTTTGGTCCTTGAACATTTATATGATTGTAAAAATACTTTCATAGTTAATTGAACCACTTTTTTAAAAAATATACAACAAATACTGTTACCGTAGATTCATTTTTCAACTTGTTTGTTTAAATAAAAAATGTTGCAAAATGAAAATCAAAAAGCCGGCTCAAAAGTGGCTTGGGGAATCTAATGCTGAAGATTAAAAAAAAAACCGTCAAAAACCATAAAAAATTGTAGGCTGTAGGCAATTATGAATAGTAAACTCTAATTTTGGACCACTGTGCACAGCAGGGGTGAGATAACTCCTTCCGGCGGACAGCCGGAATAAACGACTCCCCGATGGGTAGTATCACCTTTACTCGTGATAAGGTTCCTATTGCCTAACATTTGGCAGGTCCAGTCAACGATTATCTCAGACATTCCTTAGACACGCATGGCCCTTTGTATAACATCTTTAAAGGTGTAATTAAAGGCTCCCTCGATATCCATAAAAATCCCCTCCAAATCTCTGGCACATACAGTACCGGCCAATGGTATGTGGCCACCTGTTTTGAGTGATTCAGATTAATTAATTTTTCTTCGATCTAATTCTAAAAAAAAATTTTTTTTTGTCATTAATTCAAAGCTGACTAAATTCAGAATAAAATGAGCCCAGGATGAATTCGTTTTGTCCAATCTTAAAAAAAATTTTGTAAAAAAAGTGTAAATAACTGCGTTTTTTCAATTTTTAATAACTTTTAAAATAATAATGATTTCTTTTTGCTCCTGGTGTGATTTTAAAGATAATTTTCTACAGAATTTAAAAAATATATCACTATTGTTGCACAATTTTTTTCTTAGATTTTTCCTGACGCTAAAGTGAGTACAAAAAAATGCAAAAAATTTAAATAATATGATTAGTGAAAAAAATATTTTTCTAAATTATAATGAAAAAGACTTATAAAAGGTTTTTGCAAAAACTATACAAAAAAATTAATTCATTATAATTTTAAAACATTTTTCTCACTAATTATATTATTTAATGCTTTTGCATTTTTTTGTACTCACTTAAGCCTCAAGAAAAATGTAAGAAAAAAATTGTGCAACAATAGTGATATATTTTTAAATTCTGTAGAAAATTATTTTTAAAATCACACCAGGAGCAAAAAGAAATCTTTATTATTTTAAAAGTTATTAAAAATTGAAAAAACGCAGTTATTTACACTTTTGTTACAAAATTTTTTTTAAGATTGGACAAAACGAATTCATCCTGGGCTCATTTTATTCTGAATTTAGTCAGCTTTGAATTAATGAGAAAGAAAAAATTTTATTTTAGAATTAGGTCGAAGAAAAATTAATTAATCTGAATCACTCAAAACAGGTGGCCACATACTATTGGCCGGTACTGTATGTGCCAGGGTCAGACTCACCCTAGCAAGCCTTACCAACGGGCAGATTATATCTTTGCCTGCTCTTTATAAAAGAACGGGAGCGATGCCGTCCGGTCCGGGAGACTTGTAGGGACATACAAATTCAATAGCCCACCTGATTTTAACTGCGTTAACGATTCTGTAAGCCAGCTTTCTCCGAGGAACATAATTAGCCCTCGAAAGATCAGCCGAGGGAGAAGCGACTCGGAGAAGGTTCCATCAGGTAATTTCATAATGCCCATAATTGAATCAGGGTTTTTAGAAAGCGACTTATCCAGACTGGACGCGTCTTTTTCTTTGTTTATATTGGAGCAAAAGGAAGTCCAGTTATCTTGCTTAGCCTTTCTGATGGCATCCCTATAGTTGTTCCTTGTCTTGGAATAGACGGTCCAACTCTCATGCGTACGACTTGATCTAGCACGTCTAAACAACCTCCTAATTTCCTTGGGCAGGTTGTCCAATCTGTTATTCCACCAGCAGGTGCTAGTAGCTAAATGAGTTTTAGTTGGAATACAACTACATTCAAAGGCCGTTTAAACGGCTTACGTAAAAATCTCCGCTGCCCTATCGAGAGTCACAGTATTCCTGATTTTCCTCGGAAATTAAACAGTGCTTTCTTTAGCTCAGTCCAGTAGTCAGTCCAATCCGTTCTCCAATTCCCTTAAAATCCTTGATCACCACCATTAAGTCACCAGTGCACATGTCTAGCAAAGGAGTAACTGATACACCTTCCACCAGGATACACGCTCTTGTTCTCTTGGCCTTGGGGTCCCTATAACAGATGAAAATTTTCCCCCAAAGCCTCCTAATGTTACCTCGTACAATTCATGGTTCTTGGATTAACGAGATACCTGTGTGCATCCTTGCCATGTTCCTCATCAATACTGCTGAGGCGTCTTTGCAATGATGCAACTTAATCTGAGTAAATTTAAGAGCACTAGTTACTATTAGGGTAACTGGTCACTTCTTCCGCTCAACCTAGGCTCATTCTTCACTCGGCTAATGACTTTAAAAGTTATCCTGCACAGGTGGTAGAATGGCCTGCAATCGAGAGCTGCTAGAGCCCTCGCTTGACTCTCAGGGATCTGCACAACTGAAAGGAACTTATTCCCTTCAGCTGCTCCAGCCACCTGAGTGTCTTCTGTCCTGACTGTTTGCCAGGGCGACGTTTTTAGTGAGGATTGTACGCCTCCAGTGCCTTGAGGACATCCTTTACTTTTTCTGGCTAACCCGGAATCCATGAAGTGTCCTTCAGCATTCTTTCGAGTACTCCACCACACTTACACGAAGCGTCTCACCTTCCCAGGGTTTCAGACCACCCATCGCAGTGGTAAGCCAGTCGTCAGTCGCTGGGTTGGAGGCGACGAAAACAAAGGCTCCTCTCTTGCAGAAGGAAGCCTTGAACCTCGGCAATCTCTCTACCGTCTTTTACGAGAAGCGGCATTACGGCTTTTCTGAAGAGCCCGAATTGCTCTACAGTAAGGGTAACATCAGAATAGCCGACTTCGGATACCACTATCGTCAGGGGTTTTGCCCTGATGGCCGCACTGATACTTCCCTGTGTTTTCTGAGAGACAGCAGTTTGGTTTTGTGTTGGCCTTTTAGAGATCGCTGGTTCCCCCGTGGGAGACGATTCAGGTCCCTTTTTCCTCTTTGTGGACTTAGATCCGCTTAGTTTAATCAAGACCAAATCATCGTCCCCCACAGAAGCGGAACCGCCTGAATCACTGAGGGGTGGGGGTTTAGATGGCACTCCTTTTTTCGCCATTTCAAGCCTCATTGTAGTAGAGGTTTCTTTGGCACCTGGCTCAACAGACCCCGAAAAGTTCGAAGTTCCAGGTGTCAGGTCAATACTAGTTGGTGGGATAGGAACCTTTGAACCATCAGCCCCAGGTAGCAGCTCAACCTCAGCCACTATATTCTTTTGGCTGGTATTGAGATTCAAAATAATCTAAATTTAATTTATTTGGATCCACGTCATTTAGTTCCCACGAGAAACTAAGGAAAATAATTCGGCCCCTGCAGACCCCGCTTATAGGGGTAGGACTAAATACTACTGGGAGTTTGTCCGGTGTCCAAGAGTCCCGGTAACGACACCTCCAGGTGTTTCACTGACCAGGACCGCGTGTTCGACACCTAGTCCCCAACTTTCACGCCGCAGCGTTCGCGCCGCCCTTTTCAGGTCCGCTCTAAATTTGGTAACCTTACAGCCATCTATCCATCGGAACGGTGAAAACACGTTAGATTCGGAGTGTCGTTGGTCACACCAGACAGACAACCGGCACACCGGCCGACAACCCCAGATCGAGACTACTCCACTCCAACTTAGTTACTCCATAAATTGGCCCCGAGCAGTCAACTTGTCTAGTGATGACGACCACAACAAGTTGTCACAGCGAGGAGTCCCCTTTGTACACCACGTAGACAGTTGTGTTGTGGGAGGTAAATATAAGGGAAAATCCACAGAACCGGTCGATTTTCACTTATAAAAATAAAAATTTTCAAATTACGAGCACACCTTTCATTTATGGTTTATTTTATTTGAAAAGTATTTAAGAACAATTACCTTCTTGCGTGATCCATTTTATTTTAATGCCGTTTGAGTTGAAAGCCAAAAACGAAAATACCTATGTAATCTTTGTTCAGAAAATTTTAATGAAAAATGTGTACTTCATTCTTTTGTTTTTTGCATATATATTTGTAATATTTGCAAAACATTTTGAATAATAAAATATGATAAAATACAATTATTTATATACAATTCATATTTACAATTAACATAATAATTAATAAATTATAATTTCATTTTAGCATTGATTTTTTTTTTTGCAAATTAAATTATCTGAACCAATAAACAGACATTATTGACATTGATTTTGATTCAAGTTTGAAAATAAAACAACTGAATGGTTATTTCATTTTTCATATTTATAAATACCTTCATGCAGTTAAATTTCTTTTAACTTTAGTTTTATTTTTAAGTTTTAGACATTATAAGTTGAAAATAGAATTTGGCGTTTGTGTATAAAAATTATAATAATGTCTCTAAAAAATCACACATGTTTTTAATTCATTATATTTTAATTTGTAGTTGTGCTCCTGAAAAAAGGCTAAGTTTTGAATCGTTCACGATCAAACATAGAGTGTTAATTTTTGTAATATTTTCTTTAATTCTAATCGCACACTGTTCTATTATACCTAGATTTGTTCATCTGCTAAAAAATAACAAGTACCAATTTGAAAAATTCAAATCGAATAATCGCCGTAAAAAATATTTACAAAAATGTATAGGTATTTCATTATTTTAAAACAATGAGTAACGCTACTTTCAGCGACTACCATTTCTTTTTAATTAAGGGCACATATTTTTTTCTGCCTTCAATAGATTCTACACTAAGTAAAGTATAATTCACCATCATTTGGAATTGTTTCAATCTATGCCGAACAAGTTATACCCATAAGAATTAAAATTGATACCTAGAATAACACGACAAATTTGAATTTTTAAGTAACTTAACTCTATTTTATTTTTTATATAAGACGAAAAGGTTTGCATTTACACAATTTTCTTAGTTTAATTGGTTATCAGGGATACTATAAATTGGTAGAAATTTGAAAAAGATTAATATGATACTTCTAAAATAGAAAAATCTGTGAGTAACATGAAATCGACCGGTTCTGTGGATTCGGCCATAAATTTTATTTGAAATATAAGGTAACATGTTTTAAGACATTCCCAAATTTAATTTTTGTTAATAATACATTTTAATAAATTTCAGTTTTATTTTCAAAAAAAAAAAAAAAAAAAAACGGAGTGTTTATTCGTACAGAAAATTTCAACTATAGAGAAAACTGCTTGTACAAGTAATAATAATCTATTCTATGTGAAATAATTGATGATACAAAAAGTTTATACGGATAGCCTACATAAATAAAACGGCTATTCGTACAGAAAATTGCCACTGTATTTCTTTTTGTGAAAATCACTGTTGTCCCTGTATCTTTTGGTAAAGAAAAACCACTGTAGTCGGTGGGACTTGCCCTTTGTCAGTTTCAGGTCCCATCGGTGTCATTCTGTCCATTCCTTGTTTCCCTGACTAGCTCAACATTTTTTCCCAACTTCAATCTCTCCAATTTTGATTCTGGTTGTTTTTGACAATTCCGAAAATTGAAAAAAAATGGGACAGGTTGCACTGTAATAACTCTTTCTGTGTACTAAGTTTTTAAAAATTATTTAGCATCTGATAAATTTAATAATGATCGCAGATGATTCTTGGGAACCTTTCATTGAACGAGAAGATATGCTAATATGGCGTAGATTAGAATCTGACTCAGGATTATATGCTTACAAAGTGTTTGGATCGTTTTCGGATGTGACTGCTGCTGATTTTCTTCAAGTTCAGTTGGATGTTGAGTACAGAATAAAATGGGACAACACAGCTAAAGAATTAAAAATTGTGGACACAGATCCTCTCACTGAATCATCAGAAAGTTGTGGCAGTGATGTTATCTATTGGGAAATGATGTGGCCTGTAAGATTTGTATTCTTTAATTTATTTTATATTCAAGAATGTTTTTATAAGAAAATTTTTACAATCATAAGTTAGAATTTTGTGTTCGGATTAGTACCGCTAAGAATTGTCAGTTCACCTATTTTTTAATGATTGACAAATTTCTTTAAACGTAGGAAGTATAATATCTGTAATTTTCCTGTTCTTATTCTGTCAAAGTAAATAAAATTCTTAAGAAAATAAATCATGAATAAAGTGATTTTTTGTTTTAAAGCCATGTCCCAGAAGTGAGGTTTTCAAATGAAATTTTCAATTGAAAAATCTCACTTTTAAAACATTTTCTTAATTGGTATAAGTAGAGTTTTTAATGTTTCATTAAAATTCAAATTAATGCGAAATAATAAAGGGTTTTAACGAAACAAATAAGGGTTCTCTATTAATTTCGTAATTAACCTGGCCCCCTTTTTTAGGGTTTTAAAATATAAACAAAAACAACCTTTTGCTGCCTGTCCACAGTGGTCCAAAATTGTAATTTATTGTTCATAATTGCCTACAGCCTACAATTTTTTATGGATTTTGGAGTTTTTTTTTAAACATCTTCAGGGATAAATTTTCCAGACCACCATTTGGCCGGATATTTGATTTTCATTTTGCAACATTTTTTATGTAAACAAGTAAGTTGAAAAATGAACCTAGGGTAACAGCATTTGTTTTATATTTTTTAAAAAAGTGCTTCAATTAACTGTGAAAAGTATTTTTACAATCATATAAATGCTCAAGGACCAAAAATCCATAATGCAAAATTTTATTCCAATTGTTAATAACAATTACCGATCCAAACTATTAGAATTTCTTTGTAAAAAATTTTTATTTTGCCTCACCAGATTGTCCGCTTTTTGAATAATCAGTTTTAAGTTCGAAGCGCGAAGGCGTAGAACTTTAAGATAAAAAAAACTCTAAAAGCTACGCAGTAAAGTAATCTAAAAATTGCTAGAAATTCTACTGGTTTTTGTATTGCGGTGTGAAGATAAATTCAAGAACAAAGAATATACGTTCTAAGAATCGGTCAAAGTGCGAAGATATGCCTTGCAAACCACTAGGAGAGCAGAAACTAGCGATTGAAGCCCGCCTATGAGAATGAGATTTTTAAAATTATTTTTATTATAAAATAATGTTTTCTTATTTTCTATTTTTTTTTACAAATTATGAGCTTTTAATTTTCTAAGAAAAGTATATTGCACATTTATGCCTATATAAGAGTCAAATTTTTTTAAAAATTGACTTTACAATATGCCTATGAGCATTATAAAATGCTTATTATTTCGAAAGTAATTAAAACTTTTATGAATCATAAATAATTTACTTTTATGAACAAATTAATTTAAAAAAAAAATTGATAAAATTACTTCACTAAGGTGCTATTTTCCTAAAAATTTAATATACTTTCATGATATAAAAACAAAATATTAGTTATTATGCTTTCTATCTTGAAAAAAGTTTTGCCATCATTAAAAAATGGGTGCACTGACAATTCTTGGCGGTACTATACCACTATAGTTCTGATACTTTTACTCTTAACTTACATCCGAATAAAGGTAATTACTGGTAGTATATTTAATTATTTTATACAATAAACTCAACTACACCTATATTCATTTTTTTCAAAATGCTGCATGTAATCCACTTGAAAATTTTGACGTGAGGAATAATGTATGATTTAACTTCAGTAATATGTATTTTTGACATTTGAAAGTGGGTAAAAAAGCAGTTAAGAAATCTTCTATCTGTCTACTTTATTTACTTTCTCTATTCTAAAAAGAACAGACCTTGTGGCTAACTTTAGACGTGTAACTCATTTTTCGAGTCTCCCTTTGGTTAGTACGTATCAAACCTCATTATCGATAGTTTTAAACCATCTTCAACACCCCCATGAGTTAAAGCAACCGCAAGGGGCAAAATGCCCCCAACTGTGAAAACTCTACCGGGGCTCAAAATGACCCCATTAGTTAAAATTATTTACCTAGTGTTTTAAGATAATTGCATGCGGAATAGCAATTTATAGCAATTCGCATGCGGAATTGTGTTTTATTGCAATTCGCATGCGGAATTGTGTTTTAAGGAACTTTCGCATGCGGAATGATATTTTATAACTTTTCCGCAAGCGGAATTATGGTCTATGTAAATTCCGCTTGCAGAATGGTGTTCTTTGGAAATTACGCATGAGGAATGGTATTTTTTTAATATTCCGCATTCCACATGCGGAATTGTATTTTTTGAAAATTTCGCATTCCGCATGCGGAATAGTTTTTTTTTGAAAATTCCGCATGCGGAATTCTGCATTTTATTTCTCATGCGGAATTTTCGTGAAACACTATTTCGAACGCGAAATTTCAATAAAACACAATCCCGCATGCGTAATTATCATAAAACACTATTCTACCACACATGCACGAAAACCTCGTGTTTTCGTTCGCCTTAAGCGGGGCAGAACTCACAGTTTTTTATCTCTAACGTCACTAACCTGAAAACTGCGAGTGCTGACCCGCTAACGCGAACGAAACACGAGATTTTCGTACATATGTGATAGAAAATAGCATATGCACCTCGGGAGGCCGATTTTTTGTCTCGCACAATGTTCTCCGAACATTTGTGCTTGACAAAAAAACACGGACTTCCCTCCCTTGATGCATAATATACTATTCCGCATGCGTTTTTGTCCAAGCGTGATAGAATAAAGTATTAAATAAATGTCTCTGATATCTTACATATTCGTATAGTCGGAGTTACGAGGTTTGCCATTAACAATTTTTCGCGAAGGAGTTACGAGGTTTGCTGGATCGTATTATTAAATTTAGATTCTAATTTAAAAACATAATTTCTTTCAATTTAGCTTTTATAAAACGTTATTGTTTTTAAATAATATTTATTTTAAATAATAAAAATATGCCCAGAAAAAACTAGTAATTGCTTTAAAACTTTTAAATTTTGAAATAAAAAATGAATATAAGATGTAAAAAGTTTAAAGCTCAATTAAGAAATTAAAAATTGTAATTAAGTACCCATAGAAAATTTTAATTTTAAAAATAATATTAGATTTGGGTTTAAAATTTATATAGGTACATATCCTTTTTAGAAATACTATTATTTTTAAAAAGTTTACTAAAAAATAAACAGAAAAAATTAAAATCTTGAAAGCAAACTTAAGTTTTTCCTGTTTTTATACTTGTTGTTCTGAATTATTTTTCTTTGATGAGCTAAATTGAAATAAATGAATATTTGTCGTTATGATTCAAAATTAATATTATTTTTAATACAATACAAAGTTTTAATTTATTTAGTAATTATTTCAACTAAAACAGATTTTCTTATTTAAAAAAATACTTTAATTTTTCTGTACATATATTATTAATGTCCTGAATAATTTTTTTTTCGTAAAAATAATAGCTTTACAAAAGAGATAAATTAAGATAAATGATTACGTAATTAGTATCCAAGTTTAATGTTATTTTTAATATAATTGGTTGTATTTATTCTGAAAAGTTCTATTGTTTCTTTTTAAATTTCAAATTAACAATTTTTCCATGCTTTATTATCTATTTATTTTTATTTTCAAAATAAACTTCCATATTTTTTTATTACTCGTAATAATTCCTTTTTACAGACAGTTGATGTATTTAAAAGCCAAATCTAAGTAATCGATTATTTGAAATTCTGATTCAAGTTTATATTATTTTTAATATAACAAAATTTGTTTAATTTAACTTTAAACTAGCAAAAATCTCATTCTCTATTTTTCAAAACAAATTAAAGTTTTTTATGTCATTACTTTTATTCATTTTGTACAATTACTTTGAAAAAGAGTCATTTCTGTAATTGAATGATTTAAATATATCACTCAAATTTAAAAAAATTTTGATACAAATTATATTTCTCAGTGTTTTATATTTATTTGATATTTTTTTAAGTTTAAATTAACCTCCTAACTTAAAGATGTTGTTTTTTATTTTCAAAAAAACTTTTGTTTTCTGTGTACATTTTTATATTGTTCTGACAAACTTATTCTAAAAAAAGTGTTTTAGAAAAGCAAAGTTTTTAAATAAAAACATTTGTTTGCTTTAAATTTTTATTTTTGAATTTTAAAAGTAAACTTAGAGTTTTTGCTGTTCATGTTTTTATTTTTTTATATTATAATTGTTTTTAAGGATAACCGCTGCTTTATAAAAGCTAAATTTAAGAAAAAAAAATTTTGAAGGTATGATTTAAATTTTATATTGTCTTGAATGTAATTAATTTTTTTTTAATTTCTGAAAACTAAAAAAGTTTTTAATTCGTCTGGAAATTTAAAAAAAAACGTATTTTCAGAAACAAAATTTAATTTTTTTTCTGTGTATGTATATTTTTATTTTTGTGAATATTTATTATTTAAAATAATTTGCTTCTTTAAAGCGTTTAATTTAAATAAATGATAATTGAAAGGTAAGATCCGAATTTAATATTATTTTTAATACTAAAGATTTATTTTTTATCATTTTAAATTCTGTTTGATTTCTTTAGAATAAATTAATTTTATAATAATTTCTAAAAAATGAATATCAATTGCAGTAAATTTAGAACAATAATTTATAGGTTTAAGATACTACTTTAAGAGTTTTTTAGAATCTTCAAAAATTTAATACTTATATTTATGAAAGATATTTATTAGAATTATTTGTTCAAAATTAAGCATATTACTTTTTACTAATATTCAGAAAGCGATACTAATTCAAAAATGTTTAGAAATTCGGTGTTATTATATTCCTTTTCTTTTATTTGATTAAAAAAATTCCTGTTGCATCTATGCCTCGTCTGCTCGCCAAGAATTCTAACGCGTTTATGGTTTCGACAAGTGTCAGCAGGGCGCGCATCGGACAGCCTTTCCTATAAATGAGTTGCTTCATCTCCGTTATATATGACCCGATCCTGTACTGTTGAAAATACAAACCAAATGTGGCTTTATACTTTGAAATCTTCTTAGCCAAATAGTGGCAAGAGATTTTTAACCCGTAGTGGTCACACCTATAAATGGTCACATGGGGTGTTCCGCACCCCAGGCCGCAAAAACGCTGTCATTCTACTTCTTTATGATATATCCATGTATGCCATGTTTTATGCAAAAAGTATATTTATTTTGAAGATTAAAGGTTTTTATGCGTGGTTTCAAAGACATTGAACGCAAAGTAGTCCTGGGGTGTCCTACACCCCGGGTGACCACAACGGGTTAAACAGCTCTGTGTTCATAGAGTTGTAAAACTAAATTAATCAATTTATTTTTTGGTTATTACAATGGTGGTCCAATAGTGGCAGCCAATAGCTTGACAAGAGGATATCTATTGGCAACCATTCTTGGTCCGCTATTTAGCCAATGGTAACCGATGGCAATTTCCCATTGGTTATGAAGAATAAATAATGCCATCTCCAATAAATAAAGTATATAAAAATAACTTAAACTATTAAATTTATTTTTTTTTGTTGAAAACCCATATAGGAAGCGGATAGAAAACCTTTAAGGACCCGTATAAAAACCGGATTCAATTACGATATTATCTAGTTAAACCCTCTTCTATCCGGGTTCTATCTGGGCTTTATTTGGATTCAAATCGCATTCTATCTGTTTTGTATCAGGCTTTAAAATAGATAAAAACCTTATAAAACCCATATAGGGACCGGATAGCAGAATTTAAAAGACCCTGCTAAAACCCGGATATAACTGGGATATGAAACAAATATAATCGCTACAGGAACCAGATAAAAAACTATTAAAAGTAATGTAAGGGATCAGATACAAAACAGATTAAATCCAAATGGAAACCGTATAGAACCCATGTAAAAAGCGAAAACTATGTTTTGGACTGTAGATAAGGAGTTTTGTGTAATGTGGAAAAGTGTGGCACTATGGGGAATTTTTAGAAAAAGTGTGCCAAAATCAAAAAACTTTTAATTGGAATAATTTAATGAAATGAATCCTTTTGGAGGATGTTGTTTTATCCCTTCCCATTATGGGAAAAATAATAAGAAATAATAATAATTTATTTTTAACGTAAAAAAGTGAGATCAAAGTTAACTATACTTCGAAAAGTTTGTGTTTTTTCTGTATCCCACTCTTATGATTCTTATGATTTAAGCAGGAACAACGTTTTTTTGTAAATTTTTGGGCGCTTTTTCGGAATCCGTAATTGGTTTTTCAAAATTCAAAATTGCTGATCCAGTATGGCGGAAATTTTATGCTAATTTTTAAAAATTCATCTGATTCGCTTTAAACTTGTTACTATGGGGTTTTGGAGTCGCTGATTTCGAATATGAAGTCAGTTATTAAAAATAAAAAATGGCGGATCCAATATGGCGGACGAGTTTTGTAAACATTCATCGGATTCACTTGAAACTCGTTACTCGGGGGTTTTTGGGATCGCTGATTCCGAATATGAAGTTAGTTATTAAAAATAAAAAATGGCGGATCCAAAATGCCGGACGAGTTTTGTTAAAACTCATCGGATTTACTTAAAACTCGTTACTCGGGGGTTTATCGGGTCGCTGATTTCGAATCTGAAGTCAGTTATTAAAAATACAAAATGGCGGATCCAATATGTTAGATGGGTTAGTGTACACTGTACAGATTCATTTTCTATTACATTTTCATTTACATTTTTAAAACTGTAACATATATTATGGATTATATATAAGTACAAATAGAACTTTTTCTTCAACGTAACTTTAAAAATAAAAATATATTTAAATAATCCAATCATGTTTTTAAAATTTTTTAAATTGGTCACTATCGCTATAATTTGTTGTAATTTCGCTTTCCTTACTGTCTAGTATCTGATTAATGATAATGTCTTAATTTACTTGTCTGAAAAAAATGTTAACTGTAAATTATAAAAAAATTTTCAATCATTTTCAAAAATTTACTTTATAATCTAATAAATTTAATAAACATTGCTAAATCGAACTTATAACTGAGTTTAATCCATAATATATGTTACAGTTTTAAAAATGTAAATGAAAATGTAATAGAAAATGAATCTGTACAGTGTACACTAACCCATCTAACATATTGGATCCGCCATTTTGTATTTTTAATAACTGACTTCAGATTCGAAATCAGCGACCCGATAAACCCCCGAGTAACGAGTTTTAAGTAAATCCGATGAGTTTTAACAAAACTCGTCCGGCATTTTGGATCCGCCATTTTTTATTTTTAATAACTAACTTCATATTCGGAATCAGCGATCCCAAAAACCCCCGAGTAACGAGTTTCAAGTGAATCCGATGAATGTTTACAAAACTCGTCCGTCATATTGGATCCGTTATTTTTTATTTTTAATAACTGACTTCATATTCGAAACCAGCGACCTCAAAACCCCATAGTAACAAGTTTAAAGCGAATCAGATGAATTTTTAAAAATTAGCATAAAATTTTCGCCATATTGGATCAGCCATTTTGAATTTTAAAAAACCAATTACAGATTCAGAAAAAGCTCCCAAAAATTTACAAGAAAACGTTGTTCCTGCTTAAATCATAAGAATCTTACGCGTGGGAAACAGAAAAAACACAAACTTTTCGAAATATAGTTAACTTTGACCTCACTTTTTTACGTTAAAAATCAATTATTATTATTTCTTAACATTTTTTCCATAATGGGAAGGGATAAAACAACATCCTCCAAAAGGATTAATTTCATTAAATTATTCCACTGTTTTAAGACATTATTTTAAGACATTTTTGACCTCACTTTTAAGACGTTTTAGGGTGTCTTAATTTTAAACCAATGAGAAAGCGTTTTTTAAAATTGTTGACCATTGAAATTGCTTGAAATAACCATAAGACGCTTTCCTAATGTCTTGTGTCTTAAAATAAGACACTTAGAAGATAGCAGTTTTGGCAGTGTATTAATAAACAAAGTCAATTAGGCCAAAAACAAAGAAGAACACTTTTTATTAATCCTTTTAATTAATAAATACAACTTACAAAACAGGGCAAAACCATGTTTAGAAATTATATTTAATATGGGTATTACTTTTAAATATAAAAAATTACATGTTTCACTTCATGTGCCAAAAAAGAAAATCAATAATCAAGAATATTGCTTGATCTCGCTTGAATATTGATTTTATTGACTCAACTGTCAAGAAGCGGTTAACTTCATTGCATTGAAGTATATAACGTTTAAAATAACGAATTTTTTTTATTTTTTTTTTTATACAAACTAAATAGTTAGAAACATTATATACGTTTAATAACAAAAATACATTTGTTAAATCACAAATCTACGGTATAACAGTAAAAAACAATAAAAAAAACATCATTGACACAGATTTTCACCCTTATCTGGCAGCACAATGAAATGTCGACTTTTTCACCTACGTGGTTCGCAAGAAAATAAAAAAATCGAGTTATAAAAATGGACGACTTTGGAAATTAAGTTAGCGGACGGGCTTCGTTATTAGGAAAAATCCAAAATTTTGACAAATTTACGACTTTTTCTAGCAGAAAAAATAAAATGTAGACTTTTTCTCCTATGGGGTTCAAAAGCAACTAAAAAATCGAGTTGTAAAAATGGACGACTTTAATAATTAGGTTAGCGGACGGGCTTCGTTATTGGCAAAAATCCAAAACTTTGACAAATTTTCGACCTTTTTTGGCAAAAAAAAATAAAATGTAGACTTTTTCACCTATGGGGTTCGAAACCAAATAAAAAATCGAGTTGTAAAAATGGACGACTTTGAAAATAAAGTTAGAAGACGGGTTTCGTTATTGGCAAAAACCTAAAATTTTGTCAAATATTCGCCATTTTCTGGCAGAAAAAATAAAATGTAAAATTTTTTACCTGCGTGGTGCGAAAGCAAATAAAAAATTAAGTTATAAAAATGGACGACTTTGGAAATTAAGCGAGTGGACGACAGCGTTATTGGCGAAAACTCAAAATTTTAACAAATTTTCGCCTTTTTCTGTCAGAAAAAACGAAATGTAGTTGCTCCAACGTGGTTCAAAAGCAAATAAAAAGGCGAATATTTGTCAAAATTTTGGGTTTTTGACAATAACGAAGGCCGTCCGCTAACTTCATTTTTAAAGTAGACCATTTTTATAAGTCTATTTTTTATTTGCTTTTAAACCACGTAGGAGTAAAAGTCTACATTTTATTTTTTCTGCCAGAAAATGGCAAATATTTGACAAAATTTTAGGTTTTTGCCAATAACGAAGCCCGTCCGCTAACTTCATTTTTAAAGTCGTCCATTTTTATAAGTCAATTTTTTATTTGCTTTCGAACCACGCATGTGAAAAAATCTACATTTTATTTTTTCTGCCAGAACAAGTCGAATATTTGTCAAAATTTTGGGTTTTTGTCAATAACGAAGCCCGTCCGCTAACTTAATTTTTAAAGTCGTCCATTTTTATAAGTCGATTTTTTATTTGCTTTCGAACCACGCAGATAAAAAAATCTACATCTTATTTTTTCTGTCAGAAAGAGGCGAAAATTTGTCAAAATTTTGGGTTTTTGCCAATATCGAAGCCCGTCCACTAACTAATTTTTAATGTCGTGCATTTTTATAACCTAATTTTTTATTTGCTTTCGAACCACGTAGGTGAAAAAGTCTACATTTAATTGTGCTGCCAGATAAGGGCGAAAATCTGTGTCAATGATGTTTTTTTATTGTTTTTTACTGTTATACCGTAGATTTGTGATTTAACGAATGTATTTTTGTTATTAAACGTATATAATGTTTCTAAATATTTAGTTTTTATTAAAAGAAAAAAAAATTTCGTTATTTTTAACGTTATATACTTCAATGCAATGTTAACTTCTCACTCTTGACTTTCGAGATACGTTATTGAACTCGATTGTTTCTTGGTTTTTTCGATTGAATTCACTATTCAAAATTTATGTTTAGCGACAGAAAATACTCTTAAAACCACTCTACATTCACGACAATGACATAAGATTTGTTATAAAACCACACAGAAAAGCAGTGCGGACAGACAAAGTGAATTTTCACAATATTACTCCAATAACAGCCAGTTTAGTAATTTCCATTTAGATAAATCATCAATTTTATTCAAAATTTATGTTTAACGATGTAAAATACTTTTAAAACCTCTCTAAATTCACGACAATGTTATAGCATGCGGCCTAAAACCACACAGATAAGGGGCCATCCATAAATTACATAACGTTTCTTAGAGGGGCGGGGGGGGGGGAGGTTCAAGCAGTTTGTTACTGTGGAATTTATTAGGTAGTTAATTCCATCGTGTACACTCTCTAGTGCACATGTTCAATTGATTTTTTCTCCAATCGATATTAATCACAGAAAGGATCAGGATATTCAGGAAAACACTGGTATTAATTCGCTAAGACTCACTAACGATTAATAAACATATATTTTTATAACCATAGTCGGGATTACACAATTATCACAGACGATTTCGTATCACGCGCTCACACCGCATCCACACTCAACCATGTCGGAGCAAGATCTGTTCGCGCCTTTCCAGTGCGCAACTAGCGCCCTCAATCTCAGGGACGGAGAGACCCACTGGCGGACCAGGTGGCTCCCCACACACTCCCCCCCGAGTGACGACGAGTTTCTTTGCGAGTAAGGAACGGTTTTTGTTTTAACTGGAATTATAGGATGCGAATTTGATTTTTTTGCAATTATCTAATTATTATATGTATTCAATAATTTCCTTTATCTTTTTGCTTTTATAAGGTACCGTTACATCTTTAATATTACATCTATTTCAAGTTCGCTCCTCTTCGCAATATTGCGGGAACATATTTACCGCGTTTCTCAATGTCTAGTCTCATTCATCGACTACTTATTTGTATTTACGTTAACGTTCCTCTGTCGCTCATTCACAGTGCTCGGGCTTACAATTTGGTTCGGAACAAATTTAACGTGTTTATCTACGCGTTCGTTTGTCGTTTTTACATTCTGTTCAAATTTAGTCTGATTTTCAGTATTATCATTATTACACGATGCTCTTAACTTCGTTATCCCGTTCCGAATTCCCATCATTTACATTGTTTGTTTGTGCATATATTGTCTCGACATTTTCTGGTTCGTTACGATCGATAACAATTTCGGTAGGAATATTTCCTGCGCGAGACGCGTATTTCTCAATATTGTAAACAGTCCGTGTCGCTGAAAATGAACCAATTTTACTCGAAATTCTAACAATTCCCTCGTCGACCGATTTTTCGCGAGCATTATTTTGAAATTTTATCTGCTGTTCAAGCGGTACAAAATGAGCAGGTTTAATATTCTCTATGGATACGTTTTTATTTTTCCCATTTACCTCAATTTCATAAACTCTATCGTTTATTCTTTTTACTACCTTATGTGGACCGGAGTATGGGCATTGAAGCGACTTTTTGTTCGGTGGTTCACGCAAAAATACATGAGTACACTCGTTTAATTCCCGATGGACAAATACTTTTTTATTGTCATGACGCTCCACCGGAACTGCACGCAGTTGGTACATGTAGCGGCGGAACTCAGAAAGAAAATTTTTCGGGTCAGTGACCTCGTCCTCGGGCATTATTAATTCTCCCGGTACTCGTAATGTCGTCCCGAACATATATTCTGCAGGGGATGATCCGATGTTTGAAATGTGAATTCTCATTCCTAATAGTACCGTGGATAATGAGTATAACCAATCGCTCCCTAAATTATTGCAGCTTTCAGAGTTCTATGAGATCTCTCAATTAGACCGTTCGACGCTGGATGATAAGCCGTGGTGCGGATGTATCGTACCATACGTCATTTTTCTCTTCCCCTAATGTAATTTTACGTAATTTGAGTGCTGAATTACCCGAATCTTGGATAGTTTTCAGATCCTCATCATTTTTTTGTTCCAGGGCGAGTTTCTCGAACGTTATAATGGTGGGCATACAGATTGATTCTACGCGTGATAAGGCGTCGGCGACTACGTTTTCTTCCCCCGAAATGTGCTGAATTTTATTCGTGTACTGTGATATAAATTCGATTTGTCTTTGTTGACGTTTAGAAATTTTGTCAGACTTTTGCGTAAGCGCGTAAATCAATGGTTTGTGATCCGTCACGACTGTAAAATTACAAAATTCTACCATATATTTGAAATGCTTAATCGCTTCATGAATCGCGGTCAGCTCGCGATCGTAAGTACTGTACCGTGTTTCGGCAGGCGAAAACTTACGTGAAAAAAATCCAAGGGGTCTCCAGTAACCGTTTACTTTCTGTTCGAGTGCTCCTTCCATTTCTATATCCGAGGCGTCCGTAGTCAATCGCGTTTCGGCGTTATCACATGGGTGAGATAGAGTTACTACTTTAGCGAGATCTTTTTTTATCTTTTCTAAAGCCATTTCCGATTCAGTGTTCCATTGTACTTTCCTTTTATCGTTTTTTCGCACATCGCGAAGATGTTCGTGAAGGGGTAGAAATTAACCAACCCTAACCAACGTCTCAGGTCGTTATTCGTCACAGGTTTTTTCCAATTAATTATCCTCTCCACTTTTTGTGGCGTTGATTTACAACCTTCATTATTAATAATAAAACCTAAGAATTCTAATTCTGACTTATCGAATTGGCATTTCGCAATATTCACTCGCAGCCCGAATTCTTTTAATCTAGACAGCACCTCACGAAGGTGTTTTTCGTGTTCTTCACGCGATCTCCAAGAGCCCGGAAGATATATCTCTGGAACGTTTGTCCAGCGTTCCTCAAGCCAAACGTCATGACCGTAAACTCGAATAAATCAAACGGGGTAATTACCGCCGTTTTTTGAATATCTTCGTCTGAAACCGGTATCTGATGGTAGGCTTTAAAGAGATCAAGCTTTGAGAAAATTGTTTTCCCATGCAGATTTGCTGCAAAATCCTGCAGATATGGAACTGGGTACCTGTCAGGTTCCGTAACCGAATTTAATCGTCGGTAATCTCCACATATTCGCCAAGAACCGTCTTTTTTTTCTTTCATAACTACAGGTGATGCCCAAGGTCCACTCGAAGGTCTGCATATGCCTAAGTTTATCATCTCTTGGAATTGATCCTTAACGATCTTTAATTTTTTGGAATTTAACCGACGCGCACGCTGAGCTAATGGTGGCCCGTTCGTCACAATGTTGTGCACCGTGTTACACTTCGATACCTTTGTCGACTGGTGTAAACTGGTTATTTCAGGAAATTCTTCCAATAAGCTCGCGTATTCTAAGGCACGGTCAATTCTACTAATGCTGCTAAATTCTGCCAGCTTAAGCGTCCCGTTTGCATGAATATTTGTAACCGAATCAATTAATCTCCGACCGCGAAGATCCACGTAAAATCCGAAATCCTCTAAAAGATCCGCGCCAATTATCGGGTAGGGCACATCGGCAATGCAAAATTCCCATTTTATTTCACGTCTTAGTCCCAAATCGATTTTTAAGATCTTTGATCCATACGTTTCTATTCTCGAATCATTTGCCGCGAAAAGAACAATTTCCGTAGGAGGAATATCTAATTTCCCGTTATGAGGTATAATAGATATATCCGAGCCTGTGTCAATCAAAAAACTCAAACCCGTTTTTTTATCATCTAGAAAGAGACGCTTGGAGCCTTTAATTCCACCGATAGCGTCGGTGCGGTGAGGCTTTCCTAATTTCCGGGATAATTTTTTTGTGACCAATTACACGGGGCAGTGCACTTATTCGGCAAGCACGTATCTTCGAATTTCCAGTGATACCAACAGATATCGTGTTTCTGTTCGGAACGGGTTCTGTTTTTCTGGCCATTAAAACGAGGTGCAGATCGTGACCGATTTCGATTATTATTATTATTATTACGGAAACGAAAACGATTTCGACCTCTATTGTTATTATTAAATTTTTTTTAAATCCGTGAGTTCAGTAGTTAACGCGTCAATTTTTAATTCTAGCGCTGTATTCGGTTTCTCGATCGCTGCGACGTTTGTTACGGTTTGTTGCGTAATATTTTGTGACAGCATTTCCTCCGTGATTTTATCGGCCATTTGCGCGAGTTCAACTAAATCTTTTGTAGCGCTGAGAGCTAATAGTTGCCGATGCAGTGAGGGTAAATGTTCCATAAAAAGAGATCGAAGTACGCTGTCACTACACTGATTATTCGCTATATTCCTCATCTGGCTAAGTATAAAAGAAGGTTTCCCATTAAGAACCTCTCCCTTTAAGAGCTGTCGCAATCTTTGCTCGTCACTCGTTCCGAAATTTGAGCACAACCCTTTTTTATCTGTGTATAAAGGTCTTTAGGAGGCGGTTGTTGCATAACTAAGCATCGTACGCAAGTTAATATTTCGGACTCGACTGCTGCTATCAAAACGTCACCTTTGTCTTCTTCCGTTACTACGCAATTTCGTGCTAACAACCTGTCAACTTGATTAAACCAAAGGTCTGGGTCGTTTTTATTGAAAGGGGGTAATCGTATAACCGACTTTTGACTTGCTGTATCAGCACCAGGCGCCATAATTATTTTCGGAGGAGTTTCCTCGTTATTCGTATTAAAATTTGTTATTTCCGAAACTACCAAGCTTTTTTCAGACGATTTTTCTAAAGCGATTTGGGTTGATGTTCCGACACCCGTTGAATTTTCACCGAATGTATCCGAATTATTTTCAGAGGAAATCAAACTTTTTTGTTTAATTAATTCACGATGAGGAGAATTTTTCGGTGGCGTACGTAGTGTTTTATTTGGTCTTACCAACGGCTCGTTGCTTAATAAATCGTAACTCGATTCGCCTAGATCCAAGTTAAATGTTTTGTTTGCCCGAGGACCAGTCAGCTGAGTTAAATTTGGTTCGAAACCTTTAAAACCTTCAGCTTTTTCACTTGCGCGCGTTTTTCACATTACACCGGAACAAAATATTATTTAAATTAACCCGTGATATAGGACCGGCAGAGTTCGGTTGACTTCCAAAAGATGTTTTCTCTAATATACTTCTCATCTGGTAGCTGGATACGAATTGAATGGTTTTGAAGACCTTGGCGCCACCAAACACCGCTCGCTGACACTGCAGTCGTTGAAAGGGGTCAAGATTGTCAAAATGGCGGCAACTGATCCGCTGTAGACTGCAACCTTCCTTCGAAGCGGTGGAGGGGGGTATGACGTCGAATCTTCGCACTGCTTGGCTACGACCTCCTCAGATTCACCTCAAGGAATTCAACTGGTTCCCTTTTTCCACCTTTTACAATATCAGCGTTTAGGTACAGCTTGGCACATCCTTCTTGGCAGCTGGATCGTCTTTCAATCCATCCTCGTCTCAATAAAAGCTTTTTCTCGTTCCAATTTGTGTGTTTTTTTCCAAATTTAAATGCGAAAAATTTTTGCATTTGTTTCTCTCAGTACAATTGTGAGGTTCTTCAAGTAATTTCTCCGACATTTAGGTTCCGAGCCTTCGTTATTTAAAAAGCATTTAACATGTGGCATCGGTTTTTCGATTTTAGCGGCAATTTATCAAGATGGCGGCGTTGAGCGTCTTTGCCTCGTGGTCTTCTGATTGTATTCCGACTACTTATTTTCCATTTCGAATTTCACTATTACTCGTGATTTCTACATGAGTCTTGCACCAGCACTTTTTCACTTTGTATTCACTTGTCTGGGGTCACCAATGTGGAATTTATTAGGTAGTTAATTCCATCGTATACACTCTCTAGTGCACGTGTTCAATTGATTTTTTCTCCAATCGATATTATTCACAGAAAGAATCAGGATATTCAGGAAAACACTGGTATAAATTCGCTAAGACTCACTAAAGATTAATAAACATATATTTTTATAACCATAGTCGGGATTACACAATTATCACAGACGATTTCGTATCACGCGCTCACACCGCATCCACACTCAACCATGTCGGAGCAAGATCTGTTCGCGCCTTTCCAGTGCGCAACTAGCGCCCTCAATCTCAGGGAGGGAGAGACCCACTGGCGGACCAGGCGGTTCCCCACATTACGACCAGCAGAAAAAATGGCGCTAATGTATGTAACGACGTGTTACATGGGGGTAGGGGGGGTCTGAAATTTTAGAAAAACATGTTAAGTAATTTATGGTTGGCCCCTAAGCAGCGCGGACAGATAAAGTGGATTTAATAGTCGTACTATAATAAACTTGTTTGTTAATTTCTATTAAGTCAAATCGTCAGTTTGACTTCAAATTCGTGATCAGCGACAAAAAATACTATAAGAAGACCTGGAGAACCAAATATATTATTGTATCATACACCCAAACCTAGTGGTGCGATTAGAAAAAACGATTGCAATTTATTATTATAAACATTTTGGTTCCTTGGAGGGCTATTCAGCCATAAAAACTTGTGATTAATTAAATAAATAAATAGACAATTTGCTCGCATTTTAATGCGCTTCTGTCGTAGGAAAAACATTCTTACTTTCATACTTTTAAATTGTTTTAAATCATTTGAATAACGTCAAAATCACTAACTGCTTCTGTTAAACCACATAATGAAAGGACTCTTAATCAAAATTCAAACTTTTAGAATGTTGTTTCTTAAAAAAAGAATAAAATAAATGTATAGCACTGGTAGGTTATATTCGTTTTGTAGTTTAAATCCTACATTCGAACACAATGAGATAAATAAGTGAATATATTTACATACACTCAAAACATCATGGTTTAAAACAACTGAATAAAACACAATTTAATCATTTTTGTGCAATATTTCAATCTAATTTTATGCAAGTTGCAACGCCCGCTAATGTTGAAGATGGCGGACGCATCGCATCAGCAGACGACGGGACCTCGTGTTCTCGTCGCCGGCTCGAAGCAGCGTGCCCGCCAGAAAGACTTGCGTGGACTTGCGAGCTTATTGTGTGCGTGTTCGAAAATTGTGCTGTAACACAATTCATCGCGTTTTCATTGATATTGTTGATTTTGTAATCCTAATTTTTAATTTTTTAAATTGTTTATTTGTCAATTAGCTACAATATACTATCGTGGACCAGAGAATCGCTCACTGAAATCGTTATCACAAGGTAGACTGATTGTTTATTGTTTTGTTCGTCAAATCTTGCTTCTGATCGATTCGTTTTAATAGTAATTTTCTCCGTTTCTTAGTTTTCTCAATTGTTGATTCCTTAATAGTTTTTCCAGTGTCAACGATGGATTTCTCATTCGTTATTGTGAGTGCTGATTCGCGAGCCGAAAAGGTTGAAAACATAATCTGGAAAAAAATATAATTTGTCTTCTTTATTTTTAGATGAGTATAGCTATAGAAATACGTAGCGGGTTTTAAAAATATTTTTGTTAATTTGTTTAGCATTCAAAGTTCAAAAAGCTGCCACGTATTTCTGTGAATATGTTTTTTTAAATATGTGATATGAAATTAGAGTGAAAAAAATTGTTTGCTATGCTGTATGCAGATTTGAAAAATCTTGTTTCAAGAAAAAGCGTGTTTAATGATTGCATATGTGTTATAGACATGACACGAAGCTAACGAGTACTAATGTAATTCTCATCGAAAATGCTTCTAATAATAAAAGCAAGGCAACATTTTTTATTACATTAAAATTGTTAGAAATTAACAGGTAGACATCCAAGGCAGGTGGTCTTTTGGAATTAGCCAGGCAACAGACACATTCTGTAAACAAGTTCTAAATTCCAGTGAAATAGATTTCGGTCATATATAAAACTTTTTGCCCCTTATTCTAAAAGGTTTAAAGTGTAGGGATCCACCAATAGAGTCCGCTATCCACTAGATTCTCACTTACAAGCGCAGGTTGCACACATATATACAAGTTTCAAAAATGGGTCGCCTGCATTTCCTCCAAAACCCAATTGACCGAACTTGCAATTGCCCGAAATTTAATTCTTCGTACTTGCATTCGTCAGAATTTGTAACCCCTCGACCTTTCATATGTCCAAACTTTTAACTTCCCGAATTTACATTTGTCGTAACTTTAGAATTACCGAACTCGCATTTGCCAAAACATTTAAAGCAACGTAGTTGCATTTGTTAAAAATTTTAACTCCCCGAACTCGCATTTGTCCGAATTTCTAAGTTCTCGAACTTTCATTTGTCCGATACTTTGAAATCACCGAACTTGCGTTTGTCCGAACGTTGAAATCACCAATTTTGCATTTTTTCGAACTTTGAAAGCACCAAACTTGCATTTGGCAGAACTTTAAATCACCGAACACATATTTGTCGAAACATTCATCTCTCCGAATTATCATTTGTCAGACCCTTTAACTCGCTTACTACGCAAGCCCTTATAGAAAAGTGTGGCATGAAAATAAAGACACGAATGCATGTCATTACTTTTGTGTCATTTATTCGCGACCACACGAGTAAAACGACACGGAAAAAATAAAATGGTACAAAATGCACCATTAAAATAGTGTATTGTGCGCCAAAGGACAGAGATTGGCTTTTTCTCATGTCACGCACGATATTTTTTCCACAAAGGAATGAATTTGCATTTGCCAGGCCCTCGGAAAGTAAACATTCTAAAGGAGTCTTTTGATTGGCGGGTAACATTCCTGGATACAAAAGCAAGTTCGTAGATTTCAAAGTTCGGACAAATGCAAGTTCGAGGACTTTGAAATTTGGACAAATACGAGTTTGGGGAGTTAAAAATTTTAACAAATGCAACTACGTCGCTTTAAATGTTTTGGCAAATGCGAGTTCGGTAATTCTAAAGTTACAAGAAATGCAAATTCTGGAAGTTAAGAGTTCGGACAACTGCAAGTTTATTAAATGTTGGGACAATTAAATTTCGGACAATTGGAAGTTCGGTCAATTGGGTTTTGGAGGAAATGCAGGCGACCTCCAAAAATACCATTCCCGTCGAATCAGGCAGGTGTCCCACTAAGTGCCACTATGTATAGTAGCCTTACTGATGAGTCCAGTAGTGACGACCAGGACGAAAAGATGTTATGGTCTTCTCATAGCGCCATAAAATCATTTTTTAAATAAATAAAAGAATACATTTTTTAAAATACTTTACAGTGGTGTAATCCCTGAAATTACCTATTCACATCTTTATTTTTATTATTAATCTAATAAATCTAGGTACAATGCCTTCTTTTGTTCTAACAATGTCTTGTCCTCTCTCGCTTTTCTCACATACCATCACTCACATACCATTATTGAAATCACTGTAAATTGTATTTTTTTTGTATATTGTTAAATAATTGAGGTTTTCTATTGTCTGTTTTGTATTTACAGAGATTATTTGCAAATAGAGACTACGTTTATCAAAGAAAATGGACCCATAGTAAAGGAAAAGACATCGTTATTATTACAAGTAAAGCAGCAGATCATCCAAAAGTTCCCAATAGGACAGATACATACAGGTAATTGTCTATATTTTATGAAGTATTTTATTTAGTGGATACTTGTATTAAATATTTTAAATTACAGTGAGTCCTTCTACACTGACCAATTTAATGGGCGTTTCAGGGCCGTGTCAATTAGAGATAAAATTAAAATATACATTTGATGCAGTCTGTGCAGAAACCGCTCAAGTCAATAAATCGAAATTGTTCAGGAATCAATAAAAACTGTTTTTCTTGGCCTGTAACAAAGTGTCTATTCGTACAGAAAATCTCGATCAATCAGAAATTCGAAATGCAATTCTTGACCAATGAGAAAATTGCTTGTATAAGTACGAATAGCCAAACCTCAATAGAGCGGCTATTCGTACAGAAAATGGTCAAAATCTTTCTTTTTGTGAAAATTAATGTTAGACGGGTATTTTTTGATTAAAAGACCATTGTATGTGACACAAGAACCTCCCCCCTTAGCATTTCCAACATTTTATTATGATTTTTCACAACCAAAACAAAAGGTATTACGCTGCCAAAGACAGCGTTTCATTTTTCTGTACAAATAGCCGTTCCACCTTGGTCTGGCTATTCGTACAGATTTTCTGTACGAATAGTTACGGCTTTCTTGTAAATGTGAGAATTTGTTTAAATTCTGCTTTTTGCATTATTTTCTACTAACCTATAAGTCTAAAAATGCAATATGAATCAAGTGTGAATCAAGTGATGTATCACAATTTTATTAAATGTGTAGTAACATTTATGAAAAAATTTAATTTCAATAATTTTTATCAACATTTTAAAATAATACGACTTTTTTTAAAAATAAATTGAATCAATTTTCAAAATTTTCTTAACAAATATCACATAATTCACTATTATTGTTTTCTGCTTCGCTTGAGTGCATTTTATTTATAATATAAATTGTTTAATATATGTTAGAAAAGGTTTGATGGTAATTCCCAATAATTCACAGCACTTTGAATTTAAAACTAACGATAATTTATTTATTTATTACAATGAAAATTCCTAGGGTTATGTGTAGTTTGTCAAGAAACAAAATACATAGGGGCGATTCCACCTGAGATTTACATGCAGATTTTAAATTCGGCCAAACATATTTTTTTTCATTCTTTATTGAAAAACAAAAAAAGTACGTTATTTTTTATATTGTTTTTGGTAGCTTAGTTTTCGAGTTATGAATTTTTAAAACTTTTTGTTTTTAAAAGTGTACCTATTTTTAAACACATATATCTCTGAAACTATGCACTATAGAAAAATTTTGCTAGAAGAGAAAAAGTTTAGTTTTTCCTCGACTTTTAAATTATTTTAACAAACAAAAAAATTACCACTTTTTATAAACAAATTAATTTTTTTCTAATTTAGGGAATTGTTTTTTAAGATACTTGGGAGAAATAAGAAAAGTTTGCAAAAGGTTTCAGATTGGGCCTGATGATCTTAATAGGTTAAAATGAATTTTTCTTCATCCCCTATCCAAAAGTACACTGAGAAACTAATTTGTTTTCCTGTTTTAGCAACCCATTTGCTGCCATAGCAAATTTTTTTGTTCTAATAACAAAAAAAGTTGCAGGCGCTATATTAACAATTAAGTTTGCTATTATAGCAATTTTTTTCTTAGTGTACTTTCGGATTGGGGATGAAGAAAAATTCATTTCTACCACACATGCACGAAAACCTCGTGTTTTCGTTCGCCTTAAGCGGGGCAGAACTCACAGTTTTTAGGTCAGTGAACGTTAGAGGTAAAAAAAGTTCCGAACAGTGAAAAAAACAGTGAAGTTTTTTCACTGTTCGGAAGTTTTTTATCTCTAACGTCACTAACCTGAAAACTGCGAGTGCTGACCCGCTAACGCGTACGAAACACGAGATTTTCGTACATCTGTGATAGAAAATAGCATATGCACCTCGGGAGGCCGATTTTTTGTCTCGCACAATGTTCTTCGAACATTTGTGCTTGACAAAAAAACACGGCCTTCCCTCCCTTGATGCATAATATACTATTTAACCCATTAAGATGATCAGGCCCACTCTGAAACCTTTTGCAAACTTTTCTTCTTTCTCTTAAGTATCTTTAAAAAAAAAAATACCCTAAATTAAAAAAAAATAATTTGTTTATGATTGTATTATGGATAAACAAAAATTCAATTTTTGTTTATTTGTTAAAATTATTTAAAAGTCGAGGAAAAATTAAACTTTTTCTCTTCTTGCAAAATTTTTCTAAAGTACATAGTTTCCGAGATATATGTGTTTAAAAATAAGTCTACTTTGAAAAACAAAAAATTTTAAAAATCCATAACTCGAAAACTAAGAGATTAAAAAAAAATATATAGAAATTAGGTATTTTTTTTTCAATAAAGAATAAAAAAAAATGTTTGTCCGAATTTAAAATCTGCATGTAAATCTCACGTGGAATCGCTCATAGGCAAATTGATATAAAAGTATAGTATAATACAATATATAAAATTAATGTAAATGTTAATTATCAGTAGAGTAGACAGCAGTTTACAATCAAGTTGAGTTAAAGTTTTAATTTTGATACACTGAGAGAAGTGTGGGACGTCAGACGTCCCAAGAGAGCCCTCTGCAATATTAAATATAGTCCTCAAGTAAACTCGCGACTTGGGAGACCAGAAGTCCCATATCGGACTTCTGACGCCCCACTGTGGGAGCTCTGACGTCCCAAAATTTTTGCCGCTGTTGCCTGCGCGTTGGGACGTCGCCTTTTGGTGCGTATGACATCCCAAATTTAGGTTACCTCAAGCACCAAAGCCAGTAGGACTCCAGAGCTCCCTCTGGCGGTGCAGCACTCGTTTCACACTTCTCTCAGTGTACACTACCGGCCAAAATTGTGGGATCACTTACAAAAATAGGATTAAAAACATGACCGTCACAAAATGTTGATAACTTTGTTAGATATTAGCGAATTGAATTTATCATAGACCATTTGAAAGCTTATAAAATTTGCTGTGAAACTGTCCTATTTTAAAGTTCTTTTGATCAATAGAAATGGAGATTCAATGTGATATTGACAGGTGAATTTTTCTTTTTTTATGAATTTTCATTGTACAAGTTTGGTAGGCTGCATTTTCCAGAAACGTAATTAGAAAATTTTGAAATTAAACTAAATTAAACCTTGAATTTACTAGCTTTTAATTAAGCTAAAGAAAATTAAAATAATTTGACTGGTTCAAAAGTTATATGTAAATGGGTATAAAGAACAGAACGCAACAATTCCATCGTTTCCTCCTCTCTCGGCCTATTTGCCATGTATTAGGAAGCCAAAAGTGGATCGAGCACTAGAATCGTTGCGTTTTTTCATATCCTACATTTACTTATAACTTTAGAACCAGTGAAGATATTTTAATTTTCTTTGGCTTATTTTAAAGCTCATAGTTGAAGGTTTAATTTAGCTTAATTTCAAATTTTTCCAATTACATTTCTAGAAAATGCAGTCTACCAAACTTGAACAATGTAAATTCACAAAAAACGAAAAATTCACCTGTCTTTATCATATTGAAGTGGTCCCGCAATTTTGGCTGGTAGTCTAGGTGCGTAGTTATAATAATGGTTTACGTTATTTCCTGAATGTTTTTTTAAAGAGACGACGTGCCTAAATAATATAGTAGAGTTATAGCAAAGTATTCATTGAGGTATTTGAAGAATACAATTATGTTTTATTTTTTTAATATTTAGATGGGGCTCAAAGCGCTCAAAGTTTCCCATGCAAAATGCATGGAAAAAAGGCTTTTTCGTAAAATGGTATAGAATCCTTGAAAATCAATATTTTTAATCATTATTCCATATAATTGCTAATTAGTTTAAACAAATTATTATTGTTTATTTATAGCTTTTTATCAAATTGAGCTAGAGGGTTGCAACTTTTTCTTAACTTTGCAACTTTTCGAGGTCAGTGAGTCCATGTTCTAACAACAAACTAAAAATAATAATAATCTTTACAATTGTTTAAACAAATTATATTGTTTATTATAATTTTTTTATGTAACAGAGCTACAGAAATTCATCTTTTTCTGAAATTTTTAACTTTTTGAGGTCAGACAATTTATGATCTAACAACAAACTACAAATAATAATTTTTACAATTGTTTAAACAAATTATATTGTTTGTTATCAACTTTTTATTAAATAGAGCTACAGAAATACAACTTTTTTCAAATTTTGCATCTTTTGAAGTCCTATAAAGATAAGTATGAGCAACAAAATGAGAAACTAAATTTTAACAATTGTTTAAACAATTTAATAATGTTTGTTTCTAAATTTTCATTGAATAAAGCTAGAAAGATCAAAAAGTGTCAATAAATTTATAAACGAAAATTCAACGAACTTCTTTTGAAGTTTTAAAATGCAAATTTTTTTTCTTCAAGAATATCCCTTACTCTGGCATCAGAATAACGATTATAACGCTGTTAAAAAATTGTAAACAATCTAAAAGTAATTAATGTCATTGCTAAGCGAAACGTAAAAGTAATATCAGATTTTAACAAACTAATAACAAGAGATGAAGAAGATAAAAAGCAGTATACTTAATTAAAGTTATTGCAGAGTACTAAAATAGGTTCCGAACTGTGACATAAAAACCTTATCCGAAAAAGTGATGTGAGAACCAACAAATGTATTTGTCATATAAAAAAATAAATATTCTAAACTTTTGTACTTAATTATTATGTCTTACAGTAATTTCATTCTCTCTACAAAAGAAAACTTGCAAAACTAAAAGAAAGTTGCGATTCTCTAGCTCCATTTAATAAAAAGTTGATAATAAATATTATTAGTTTATTTGAACAATTGTAAAAAATATTATTTTTAGTTTGTTGTTAGTACAGAGCTTCACTGACTTTTGATAAATGCAAAATTTTAAAAAAGTTGCAACTCTTTAGCTCTATTTCATAAACATTTGATAATAAACAATATAATTTGTTTAAACAATTGTAAAAATTATTATTTTGAGTTGGTTGTTAAAACATGGGTTGACTGACATCGAAAAGTTGAAAATTTAAGAAGAAGTTGCATCTCTGTAGCTCTATTTAATAAAAAGTTGATAATAAACAATATCAATTGTTTAAACAATTGTAAAGATTATTATTTTTAGTTTGTTGTTAGTACATTGCCTCACTGACCTCGAAAAGTTGCAAAATTAAAAAAAGTTGCAACTCTGTAGCTCAGTTTGTGCAAATCTTGAAAATAAACAATATAATTTGTTTAAACAACTGTTAAAATTATTATTTTTACTTTTTTGTTCGTTTTTGGCTCCAATGGCCTAGATAAGTTGCAAAAATAAGAAAAAGTTACAACCCTGTAGTTCAATTTGATAAAAAATTGTAAATAAACAATAATAAATTGTTTAAACTAATTAGCAATTATATGGAGTAATTATTAAAAAGCAATATTTATGTTATTTATTCAAAGTCTAGGAAAAAAACTTTCATAAAAATAGTGATAAATATTTTTTAACGATTTTTTCGTAATTTATGGGGTTTTTTGGGGCCATATAAAAAATAGTTAATATTAAAAAATGGTTAAATAAATAATTTAGAATTATTTTTTAAAGGCTTCTGAAGAGAAACAGAGTTGGGCGGTTGAAAAATATTGATTTTCAAGGGTTCTATACCATTTCTACGAAAAAGCCTTTTTTCCCCATGCATTTTGGATGGGAAACTTTGAGCGCTTTAAGCCTCATCTAAATATCAAAAAAATAACCCGAAATCCGAATTGGGTTTCTGGAAGCACCTCATTTTTGTTATAGTATCTAATAATATTTTCATTCATGAATCTCTCGAATAGTTTTCCTACATTAGGTAAAAGACTAATTGGCCTGTAGCTACTTAGTAAGCACTCTTCCTTTTCCTATTTTTTTTTATAGGAACTACTTTCGCGAGTATCCAGTAATCGGGAAAATAATTATTATTAATCATATTGTTAAATAGGGTAGTATAATCTAATCTTTAATTATAATACTTGGTAAGTTTTCAAGAACCACGTTCAGGATTCCATCCGCTCCTGAAGATTTTTTGTGTTTAATTTTTTAAATAACTTTTAGTTAGTCTTTCGCGAGTGCAAAAATATTTTTAGGGCCGATTTCACAAGTATGTTTAACCAGAGTTCAAATTGGTAAACTCGGTTTAGTGAAAACTACGTATTCCACAATTTCTTAAACTCGGGTTAAAATGGCTGAACCCTGGTTAAAGTTAACCGGCCAAAGTTGGCGGTTCAAATACTTAAACCTTGGTTAACTTGCTCCCCACCAGTAACAGATGCGTACAGCTGCAGCGCGTACATCCATTGTACGCATTGTTTGTCTAATTCCTCCTAAATAAACAATTGTTATACTTCGTTTTAATTTCTTTCTTCTAACATCAAATATAAAAAAAGATGTTTTTTATTTATTCGTTTATCGGACGCCATAACTGGAAGAGCTGTTCGGCTTTTCCCAAAACTCATCGACTCCCGATGTCTGGCGAGTTTGGGCACAGGGGAATGAACAGAACCCCGCTAATTCGGGTAGTCGCCGTTTTTGGAACCTGTGCACTAGCTATCCTGTGCGGATGATGTTAATTCGGATTCCAAATGGGGGCTAACCATCCTCGTCAGCTGTGGACGACATGGGTTCTGGGAGGAATAGGACACTCCTGCCTTCTTGGTTTTTCTAAGTTGGTGTGGAGTAGCCTCGATCCAGGGTTGGCGCCCGATGGACCGGTTGTCTGTTCGGTCTGACTAACGACACCACCAACAAGATGTAACTATGACAGAACGTGCAGTTAAACATGATAGACCCCAGGTAGGCCCCTCTTAGAATGGTAGTCCTATCGTTGATTCCGATCGGGTCAAAGCCCCGGTGGTCAACGCTGGCTCCTTGGATTCTGGGGAGAGCCAAACTCACGAGAGATATAACTCGTCTGGAGCTGACGATCAATCGGCAGGTCCATCGTGTTTAAGGGTGGACGACAGCCGTAGTTCTAGGCGAGGAAGTGTAGCGAGCGTCAGCAGCTGTGGCAGCGCTTTTAGCAATATCACAGCTGCAGATCTGGCTGATATAGAAGAAGATAGAGTAAAGGCCGAAAAGCTGCGCGAGGAAGAGGGCATAATTGTTCTCGAAATGGAGAAGGAATTAAAAATCATGCTAGCAAAGCTGACAGTGCAAAAGAACGTTGCAACGGAGATCCAAACTGGTCTGAAAAAATTCAGCCAGTGCACAGTGGTCTGAAACTGGAATTTACTGTTCAAAATCGACTACAGGTCACAAATCTTAACCGATTTCAAAAGTTTTTTTTGAAATGATCAGCGATAAATTCTTAAAAAAATGGTCTTTCCCGATTTTTAAATTAATTATTTATAACATTTATAAATAAACAAATAGGAGAAGAAATTATAATTTTTGTAAAAATAGTTGTGTTTAAAAAATAAAAATAATAATAGCATAGACACATATTAACCATCAAAATCATATTTAGCAATCGCTTAAGGTATAAACAGTTGTATATATGGATAAAATAATTGTTATAAACAATTTACTTAATTATATAACTTTCGAGTGAAATTGTCAACTTTTTTATAAAGTAAGTTTCGTTGACAAAAATGACAGTAAAAGGGTCTTCTGGTGTCGCTGAATAAGAATTTTATGTCAATTTGACAGTTGACAGCTGTCAAAAAACTGCAAACATTTTAAAGAAAGTAAATATTAATTTTTATAGTTAGATAAATTATAGATAAATTATTGACCTGTAGTCGATTTTGTACAGTAAATTCCAGTTTCCAATGTCCAAGTAAGAATTACCTGCCGGATATGTAGGCTCCGAGGGACCTATAAGGTTAATTTTGTGAACTATATCATTTTTTTCAACCCATTCTTTAAAGAAAACTCCTCTCTGATTAATTGTGGAGCCTTCTCAATGTAGATGGTTGGCGTTAAGGTCGTCGGCCATAGCGTACCAGTTTTGTTCTTCGTATATTCTTAATTCTCCAAACAAAGCATTTAGATCATTAACAAAATTTTCTTTTTGCTTTTTGCGGCATAAGCATTGATAATAAAAAGATTTTGTTTATTGGGCAAAGGCAGCATAATTACAGTTACTTTCAATAACTTGAATTTATTTTTAGATTTTAATTCAACTTTTGAATCTTTTAAACCCTTTTTTATTAATATAGCGGTACCTCCACCTCCCTTATTAGAAGCTAATCTATCATCCCTTAATATCGCGTATTTTTCAAACTGGAGAAAATGGCGATTACTAAGTTTCGTTTCCCATAATAATACCAAATCCGGAGTGTGATAAGAAATTAACTCAGTTAAATTAAATTTTTTTTGGCTTGAGACTATCGAGTTAACGTTAATAAAAATAATATTAATTTCTTTAAAAGAAGGTCGACTAGAATTAGTTTTTCTAATATTTAAACAATAAGACACTTTATTTTATGTGAGATTCATTTTGAATTTTGTTAGCATTTAAAAGAATTTGAATATTCTCTGTGTTTTGTTGATTTGATTTTTTTAATTCTACGAGCTCACCGGTAATAAATGTCAACAAGTTTGTTTTAAACGAATCTAGAATTTCTTCTATTTTGTTATGTAAAAACTCCGTTTGATTATTTACATTATCACTACTGAAAGTCTGACCCCCATGAGCTTCATTTTGAACTGCTTTAGTCATCGCGTTTGAGAAAGAAACGGAAGGATTAACATATTTGGCTATTTTCGCAAGTTTTTCCTGTCTTTGCGTTTTTACACCAGCAATTCTTTCTTTAATTTTGTCTTGTGTCTCTTTTTGCTTTGGACAACCCCTATATGAGGCAGGATGTTCGTAATTATTACAATGGAAACAAAAAATCTTAGAGAAATCGCGAATTTTCCCCTCGTCTTCTACAGTGCGTGACCCCCGCACTTTCCAGGTTCATGTTTTTCTGCACATTTTACACAACGACATTCCCTGTTGCAGTATTTTGCAACGTGTCCTATTCTTTGGCAACTTTTACATTGCACCTCGTCTTTTCGCGCCACTTTATCCCACCGTATGACTTGGCAGGCTAGACGTTCTACTTTTAACAAATTGGACACTTTTGACTCACCTCTGTGACTAGAATCAAAAAAAGCATCTCCACCTCTTTTAGCTTTAAAAAAAGTTTTTGTATCTGTTTTTTGAACCTTGGAAATCGTTACTTTGTCTAAATTAAGATTCTTTAATTCCTGCTCAATGTCCCTTTCGTCAAAACCACCCTAATACCTTTTAATAAAAAAGAATTAATTTTTCTAGCTTTCGGTGATCTCGTGAAAAAATTCACCTTATTCAGTTTTAAGATTTCTAACGCAATGTCAAAAGATTCTTAAGTACGAACTTTTAATACAATTTTGTTATGAGTTAAATTACGCAAAATAAAATTATTTTGATCGATTTTTCGCTTTACAACGTTATTAACAATTTAACATTACCATTATATATGTTAATGGGAGATACCTTCGAAGAAAATTTGCTTCCCGTAGACTGCGCCTGCGAAGATCTCTGATGATCGCTGTCGTTTGTGAGAAGTTTCTCACCTGTCGTTCCTGGACCTTGCACGCCTTTATTTGTCGTCTCTGTCTCCATCCTTTTGTCGGCTTTCGATTTGTTTAAATCATTTCGATTGTCCGAAGCAAAAGCATCTAATTGACCATCTTGATTATTGTTTTGGTGGTTATTAATGAAATATTATAGAAAGAAAAAACACAGCCAAGATTTTGAAAGTATTAAAATGTTGTATAAAACACTGTTTATTAATCCAATTTCAACTTTACACTATTGCGTTATAATATACGAGTTTATTTATTTTGAATTGATTATCTAAGGTAACTTTGAATAGGTTTGTACAAAGTCGCGTCGGTTTGTCTGTAAAAATGTATTTGTCACGCTTCGTCGCGTCTTGACAAGTAGCTGTCTAAATGTACACTGTTTCATTGTACCCCTTGCGGGTGGTCCTTTACCTGAGTCGTTTTCCTACTGTATCTTGTCTATTTTCAAGTCGGTAGTGTAAGATACACTAATGTCCGTAATTTTGTCTCTATAGTACAGTAAAGTACAGAAAATGTCTGTCGAATTCACTACTTATAACTATGATTCTATACAATAAAAAGTCGTCGAATTGAATTTCTATAAATTGACATAATCATTAAAGTTAAAAAATAACTATTTTCTATATGCGTCTACAACATTCCCCCTCCTGTATATCTAGTACAGATGTACATTTAAGAGATTTCAAGGACGCATAGTCTGGCTGACGACCTCCTTAGTGTCCCTGTTGACGTTCGAACATCAGCTACCCTTACTCGTCCATCCCGGCCTGGATAGACTGTTGATACCCGCCCTCGCTTCCATTGATTGCAGGGGGCATTTTCGTCCTAGATTACGACAAGATCGCCAACTTTTATATCTGGTCGCTCTCTGTGCCACTTAGTACGCCGGTTAATGGAGAGTAGGTACTCCTTAATCCAGCGTTTCCAAAAATGGTTTGCAAGCCACTGCGAATACCGCCATTGCCTGCGTAAAGCGTCTCCATTTGAAACATAAAGCAGACCCGGCCCATGAGCTACGCGCACGGCCCCTGGAGTTAACCCGAGGAAATCATTTGGTGTTAGGCTTCGGTTGTCTTCTGGATCGTCGGATACGTATGTCAGTGGTCTGCTGTTAATCGAAAATTCAGCCTCTGCAAAAAGTGTTTGTAGTATTTCCTCTTTCGGCGCACGTTCTTTCAAAGACATACTGAGAGCTTTTTTGACTGACCCAATGAGTCTCTCCCAACAACCTCCCATATGTGGCGTTCCTGGTGGTATAAATTTCCATTCTATTTTTTCCATAGCAGTCTGTCTGATTATTTCCTCTTTGTCGAGATTAAGGATGACTTTCTTCAATTCTTCCCTGGCACCTCGAAGATTCGTTCCGTTGTCCGAGTAAATGCGTTCTGGTTTTCCTCGTCTTGCCATCATGCGTCGTAGAGCCATGATCATTGAGTCCGTATCAAGAAAGGCGGCTATTTCCAAATGAACAGCTCGTATCTATCACCTATGGTGATTGACATAGGTCCGAAATAGTCTATTCCGGTGTTAGTAAAGGCTACGATATTGTCCTGTAATCGTGGTGGTGGCAGAGGTGCCATTCTCGGTACTGCAGGATTGGCTCGTCTGTGTCTACAGATCAAGCAATCATTCCAAGAACGTCGCACTGCCATTCGTAGATTGGTGATCCAGTAGTGTTCTCTCAGATCGTTGATAACTCGTTCTCTTCCTTGATGTCCAGCTTTTCGATGATAATGTGAAATTAATAGTCTCACAATGTTGTTTTTTGATACGTAGTATTTCCCACTCATTTGGAAATGATTCTTTTTGTGATTGTTGAATCACTTGTTTCTCTGCTCTTATAATTTCACTTGCCGTCAGTTCTTTCGTGTGTGATGTTTCCGATTTATTCTGACAACGATCTATAAATCATAACATCCACGCGGTAACACGCATAAGTCTCGTCCATGTCGAGAATCTGCTACTATCTATCGTCGTTGATTCAACGTTAAACATAAGACAATATTCTTTTTTCATTTCTTTTGTAATTTCGGCAGACTGGCTGTCCGGTATCTGTTGTACAGGCCACTCTTTCTCTTATTTTCTCAAGAATTCGGGTCCGTGATACCAACGGCTCGATGTCGTAAGTTCTTGTTGGCCTCTGCTTCTGGTTGCGTCGTCTGCTACATTTTCATTCGTTGGTACCCATCTCCAGTCGTCGGAATTTGTAGAATCCAAAATTTCTGCTATTCGGTGAGCCACAAATGGATGGTATTTTCTTGCGTCTGATCGTATCCATCCTAGAACGGTTTGCGAATCTGACCAGTACACAATTCGCTTCAGATGCAAATTGTGTTCTTCTTTTATAAAAGATGCCAGTCTCACTGCCATTACTCCACTTTGTAACTCTAGTCGAGGAACAGTAAGCATCTTAATAGGAGACACTCTTGTTTTAGACATGACAAGAGTAGTGTGAATTCCATTTGTTCCGGTCATGCGCAGATAAGCAACTGATGCGAAGGCTTCTATACTTGCATCACAAAATATGTGTAATTCTATGTCTGTCAATGTCCCTATGGCTCCAGCGTAGTATCGTGGTATCCTCAATTTTTCCGTTCGATGTAAATCTTCCAACCAAGTTCTCCACTGCTGGGCTATTTCCGGTGTTACCTATTCGTCCCATTGCGTTCCTTCTTTCCAGATATTTTGTAATAATATATTGGCTCTGATTGTCAGCGGAGAAAGAAATCCCAATGGATCGAATACGGACATTATTATCTTCAACATCTGTCTTTTAGTGGGCGATGTCTCGTCTGCTATTAATTTTTTGTCTAAGTTTGGAAATTTTATAACAAAAAAGAAACTGTCTGTTTCTGGCGTCCAATTCACACCTAATATTCGCATATAATTTCCTTCTACAATTGTGAGATCTTTTTCTGTCGCTGCTAAAAAGTCTGGATTGAGAGCGGCTTTCACTTCCAGTGAACTAGTCATCAAGTTCCGTAGTTCGAAACCTCCCTTTTAGTGCACGTGTGAAACATCGCGTATTTTTCGAATAGCGTCTTCGACAGTGTCTTCACTATCTACATAATCATCTACATAGTGATTATTAATAATTGCATTACATGCTGACGGATATAAGTCTCGAAACTCCTCCGCATTGCGGTTCTTTACCTCATGCGCTATATAGGGTGAAGATATGGCTTCGAATATCATGACGGTCATCTCAAAAACTTGAATCTTCTTGCTTTCTTGATCTCTCCACAAGAAACGTTGGCTCGAATAGTCTTCCTTTCTGATTTGTACTTGGTGAAACATCTCTCGGAGGTCCCCACATATTGCAATTCTTTTTTCTCTGAATTTGAATAATACCCCTCGCAGAGGTTTTAATAGATCTGGACCCTTTAGTAGTCTGTCATTTAGGCTGAGACCATGGCTTTTCGAGGCAGCGTCGAAAACCATACGTAATTTTTCTGGTTTTTGAGGGTTGCTAACTGCAAAATGTGGTAAGTACCACGTCCTGTCTGTTGTCCGTTTAGACTGCTCAGTCGTGAGTTTACGCGCATATCCTTTTGTTAGGTATGCTTGCATATTTGCACTATATTTTTGACAAAAAACGGGATCTTGAGCCATTTTTTTCTCTATAGAAAAGAGTCGTTTCTCAGCGTTTCTATAACTTTCCGGTAATACTTCTTGGTCCGTCCTCCAAAGCAATCCTACTTTAAATTGGTTCCTGACTCTTGTTATTGTCTTATTTAAGATTTCTTGAGCTCTTTTGTCTTCTGCGGAACTTAGGGTTCGTTGTGAAGGCGTTACTCCAAAAGATTCCGTTGTCCAGAACTGGCGTACAAGATTGGTCATGTCAGTTTCGTCATTTTGTCTGCTCACGAATAATGTGTGTTCTCTGTCTGCCCGTTGAGAATTATCGGGTCCGTGTACCATCCATCCAAGCGGAGTCAAAGTTGGGAACGGTTTTCCCACTTTTCCGGTGATCTGCTTCACTATCCGTTTTAAATGGACATTGTCTTCTCCAATCAATATTGTTGGAACGGCATTATCCAAATCTGGAATGTCCAGCTCTTTCAAATGTGGCCACTTGTCAGCAGTAATGACCATTGATTGTCCGGGCATTCTCATCTTGGTTGTGCGTACGTCCTGCATGCAGTAAGTTTTTCCATTTGATCCACGGATCTCCAAACTTACTCTTCGAGATTCCTTGTCCTCTTTAGTTGTGTCGTCGTACCAAGAGGCGATCAGAGGTTTTACTGGACCTTTTAGTTGGAGACTGTCAGCTATCTCTTCGGCTATTAAAGACACTGTTGAGCCGCCGTCCAAAATGGCGTAAGTGTCTATTTTTCCCCCTGGTCCCTTCAGGGTTACAGGAATTATTTGTAAGTAAACGCGCTGGTCCTTTTATCTTGTAAAGGTCACTTGCTCTGGTTGTGCAACTTTGTCGTTTGTTGCCCTTTCATCTAACAGTTTTTCTTCTGCTCGTCGTTCTTGTATCTGTTTTAAATAGTCGTTGTGTAAGGTGGGGTGATGCTTGTAGTTGCATCCGTCTTGGCCACATTTTCCTCGTTTGCATTCACTAATATTATGCTCTGAAGATAAGCAACCGAAACACACAGTTTCTTCTGCTTTACCCAGGCCCAACGATCATCAACCGATATTTTTAAATAACCGTAACACTTTTCGGTTTTGTGCGATTTTTTGTCACAATAACCGCACTTTTCGATGTTATCTTTTTCTCGCACTGCTAATACGCGTTTATCGTTAATATTATTTTCGGATGACTGCGGTACGTAAATAACACTCGCGGCTTCGGCTTCATATTCTAACCACGTCGCGAACTATCTTAATCCATCAATACTCTATTGAGTTGCACTGTACTTTCCCCAATTCATTCGCGTACTCGCCGGCAATTTATTTACGAGTTTTCGAACCATAATCGGATTTGTAAGATAATGTGGCTGATTTAGAGATTCAATAGTCGCGATCAAGTTTGTCACTGTTTCAGAAAATTTAATTATCGTTATAGGATGATCTTCTTTCACGTTTGCGCAATTTAAAACCTTATTCATAAGGTCTTCAATAATATAGTCCGATCTGCCGAAACGGCGTTTTAAAACTGCCATAACCTTATCAACATTTGTCGTCATTAATAAAGCTCGTACGGCTTCCAAAGCTTCTCCTTGCAAGCATTTTTGAAGCCGGATCATATTTTCGGCTGCCGAGAATCCGCATGCCTCTGTAGTTTGGTGAAATAACTTTTCAAACAAAATCCAATCTGTCGTAATGCCTTTAAAAATAGGTAATTCCTTACTTATGGCCTGTCTAGCCACATATTTTTGTTGATTTTAAGGCATACTTGGATTAAAACGAACATTGTTATCATACGGTTTTTGTTCCCTAAAACTGAAATTTTCAAACGGTCGCGAATCGAATGCAGAGTGTCTTTCTGTATTATTGTGTGGTCGCGAATTGAATTCAGATTGTCTGTCTCTATAATTGTGTTCAGACGGCCTATTTTCATTGTTAAATTCTCTACTGCTGCAAGCGCGTCCACATTCTCTAAACTCGTTTCGCGATTGTTTTTCCCTATGATCCCGTACTACCGATGCATTGTCATTACCGATTTCATTATCTAACCAATTTATAACTTTTTCATGACTCGTTATACTATTCGACGATTCATTTGCTACCGATCGTTGATCCGAATTTACTTTTTCTATCAACTTTGCTTCGGCCAGTTGAGCCCGTAATTCAATTATCTGTCTGTCGCGATCGGCTTGTTGCCGATCTATTTCAGCCAAATCTTCCCTTCATTTGAGTTCAATTTCCAGTTGTCTACTGGCTAACACACTCGAACTAGTGGAACCTTTCGAGCTAATTGTTCGTGTTCTTTTCGATCGCGCTGATAACTCTCCCGAAAACAAGTTAGATTGATCTCGACAATTCGGGGCATTTTTATTATAAAATTGGTTCTGTAATTTTGCATCATACCTAAAGGGTGCTACCCCTTTATTTTCCCTTTCGCTGCGTCTCAAAGTTTGGTCTGCTGCATCTGCGACTGCGTTGTCTGCGCCTTGTTCGAGCGGCGTCTTATCCCTTTCTTTGGTCATGACGGGTGGGGGTGTGCGCATCATTTTGTTCACCATTATAATACACTACACTGTCTTCGTTCCTTTACGAGTATGCGTTACGCGCCGGTCTATAGTGTCAACGAACAAGCACTGTCTGTTCCTCACGTCACTGTCTATGTCAAAGCACAACACACACCGCTGTCTATCTCACCGCTTACGTGATGCTTTTCTTGTCTGGCCTGCACCACACTGTCCATGTAGTCACTTTCCTATGTGTGGTGACTACCACTGTCCTTGTCTATCTCACGCCACGCACCGCCGTGCTAGGTCGCACTACTGTCTGTAACGCGCCGTCTCTGTGGTTGTATTAGCCGCTTCTATTCCTTGTCCGTGCACTACACTAATACAGTCACAAACACGACGCCACGCTCGGCTTGGCTATGATGCTGCGTCACGAGCGTCCTTTTCTATTACACTTAAACCACGTTTGTCGCGTAGCACACACAGTCACACATGTGATGTCTTCACTATATGCCGTGTAGACGTACACGAAGGATCCATCGCGTTAGGATCCGGCTCGAAGGACCAATGTTTTGGTGGTTATTAATGAAATATTATAGAAAGAAAAAATACAGCCAAGATTTTGAAAGTATTAAAATGTTGTATAAAACACTGTTTATTAATCCAATTTCAACTTTACACTATAGCGTTATAATATACGAGTTTATTTATTTTGAATTGATTATCTAAGGTAACTTTGAATAGGTTTGTACAAAGTCGCGTCGGTTTGTCTGTAAAAATGTATTTGTCACGCTTCGTCGCGTGTTGACAAGTAGCTGTCTAAATGTGCACTGTCTCATTGTACCCCTTGCGGGTGGTCCTTTACCTGAGTCGTTTTCCTACTGTATCTTGTCTATTTTCAAGTCGGTAGTGTAAGATACACTAATGTCCGTAATTTTGTCTCTATAGTACAGTAAAGTACAGAAAATGTCTGTCGAATTCACTACTTATAACTATGATTCTATACAATAAAAAGTCGTCGAATTGAATTTCTATAAATTGACATAATCATTAAAGTTAAAAAATAACTGTTTTCTATATGCGTCCACAACAATCATTATCAATCTGACTTAGCAAGTCAAATTTATTGGGATCTGCAAACTTTGAAGCGAGGTTCTCGTTCACGTTTTTACTAATAGCTTCTTCTTCCTTTTTTGCAAGAGTAGTTTCTTGAAGTCGCTTAATATGGTCTTGGATTTGTTTGATAGATCGCTTATCGTTGAATGGTTGTTTTTTAGGCAACGTAGATTTTGTTTCTCCTTCCCCTAGTTTCTTAGACGAATTCGTCTGCATCGTTTCTTTTCCAGCATTAGGCGCTAGTGGCGCCATAACCTCTTCGATATTCTTGTCCAACCAGGAAAAATTTTGTACATCGTCTTTTATTCGTTTTGCCTGATGTTTTACATATCTTTTAGGAGTTAAATTTAGGCTTTTTAAACTCTCCTTGATTTTTCTTTTCTCGTTTGGTGAAAAATCTTTTAACAGATGTGAGAAGGATGCCTCATTTTCTGGTGAAACCACGAATGAATTGTCACTGTCTGTATAATAAAAACCAAAATGTCTTTATAATGTCACTAAATAACCGCTAATTTACTGCGTAAAGAAACGTAGCTCAAAATAGCTGCTACTTAATAAAATTAAATAAAAATGCAAACAAAAACCGGTCCGAGCAGAACGATGTGAACTCGGTGACGGATCAATGCGAAGTGCAAGAGCTAAATCCGTGGTCCCTATTAAATATATTAAGTTTTAATTACTGTTAATTTATTTTCTTGTTTTTAATATTTAACAAAAAGTAAGGATGAAAATCGTTTATACCATCGGATAAACACCTACTGATGTGAAATATATTTTATAATTTTCAAAAACCTAAAAAATTATATTTTAATTTATAAGTACCAAATATCAGTATCCTAGGCCAAAAACTTTGGTCGCCAAGAAGGAGGGGGGGGGGGGGGGGTGATTTTATTCATTTAAAAAAATAGTGGGTTTTGGGTAATATACACCAAGAAGACCACTTTTAGAAAAGTTCCTTATAATTTTCCTCTAATCTACACGTAAATTTACATATGTGTGCCAAATTCAAGCATCCTAAGTCAAAAACTTTGTCCGCCAATGGGGGTAGACAGTGTCATTTTTTTGAACTTTTTTCAAAAAATCGTAGATTTTGTCTCATAAACACAATGAAGACCACCTTTAGCAAAGTTCCCAATAATTTTCCTGTAATCTACACGTCAATCTACATATGAGTACTAAATTTCAGCATCCTAAGTCAAAAACTTTGCAGGCCAAGGAGGGGGGGATAGGGTAATTTTTTGGGAATAGGGTTTTTTTCAAAAAATCGTAGATTTTGGCTCGAAAACACAATAAAGACCACCTTCAGTAAAGTTTTCTATAATTTTCTTGTAATCTACATGTCAACCTACATATGAGTACCAAATTTCAGCAACCTAGGTCAAAAATTTTGGGCGCCAACGGGGTGGGTATTTTTACGGTATGGAACCCTAAAAAAGAACTTATTTTTCGACCAAAAAAGTTCATATTAACTTATCAAAAATCTCCTATGTGGTTCTCTTCAAAATGTTATGTTAAAGATATATTAAAAAAGCCGATTGACTTTTTTTGACTTTTTTTGTGGAAGGAAAAGTATACGAGAATAATAATATGATAGGATAATATTAGGGATGTCTTAAAATGAACAAAATAAATATTTTTGATTAAAATTTTTTTCAAATGCGGCATTTAAAACATTCTCCCAAAGCATGTTTTGCATGAGGTACTCAGAATAGCTGTCGGTTAGTTTAATCTGAAACAAAAACAGGTTCCAAACTTTTTTACCTGTATTCTAGAAGGTTTAAAGCATGTTTTAAGCTAATAAAACAAAAATCGATTTTCTGAAAATTCTACAGTGGTGTTACCCCTTACAGCAGAATACAAATGTATCCTGCTGCTGAAATTGCTTTTTTTGCTTCTACAATTGTTGGTGTTATAGTTTTTAAATAGTCGTATACAATAGATAAATGTTTGCCCTTTGTTCCGACACTTTCATAGACAGACATTTCTTTCTTTAATTTAATACTTTCTCAAATATCTCAATAATTAACGATTTTTTCAATTAATTCGAAAATGGTAACAAAAATGCAGGGTGACAGCTTTCTTGTCTTGCTGTTTGACACCCCCTTCGCCCTTCTATTGTTCCTTCATTTACTCTAATATTCGTTTTCAATGAATCTTTAATACTATTTATTTGTAGTACTTTAAAAAAAAGGTGACCACATAATTATGGACGGTACTGAATTTTTATCATAATAATTGTTCGTTGATTTTCAAACTCTACACTTTCATTACATTACCCTTTAATTTTTCAGAGTGAAATCTTATTGGTCTTATATGGTAATAAAACCATACAATGATTTTAATGAACCTGGAATTGAATTTGGGTTAACTTATTTCGATGATCCTGGAGTGAATATACCATCAGCTGTTACAGCATGGGTAGCTATGAGCGGTAAGTTAATATTTCTATTTACATAAAAGCTATGTGGGTGATTCTCCACGAAACCGAAAATTCCATGTCCATTGAGCTTTTTAAGAAACAAATTGCACATATGGCAATAAATCCAACGTGCAAAAGTAGCTCTAGTGATCACAAATAAAAGTCTGTAGCCACTTTAATTTAGAAGATTAAATATTTTTTGTTAAATTCAAACTTAAGAGCCAAATCGTCACGGTGAAGCCTGTCCCCAGGGTCAGTTTCGAAACAAAAATAAATATTTTTAGTAAACTTTAATAATAAAACGAATTGATTGTAACATTTTTTTATTGTTTAAGTGTGTAGAATTCAGAAAAAAAATGGTTGTAAAAAAAATTTCTTTTTTTTCGTTTCTTTTTAGAAAAAAAATTTTTTTTATATCTTGTCCCCAGTTTTGTGCGTCATGGTGAAGCCTTTTTAAAAAATTGAAATATTCCATAAAAAGCAAATCAGAATTTAGTTATACTTTAGTATAAACAACAATTGACTTTCTTTAAGAGATTCACCACGACAAAAACAAATTTTATAATTGATTTTTTGTTTTTTTTACGTTTGAAGCGCCAAATTTGCGTAGGGAATCACTAAATCGTCATGGTGAAGCCTTTACATATTATAAATCAACAACAACAAAATTTTTTTCATTAAATGATCTACAGTTGTATTATTTCAGTGAATATAAATGGCATGAATGCGAAACCGATTGAAAATTGCTAATCATTTGTTTAAAAAAACAGTATTCATTATGCGTCATGGTGAAGCCTCAGCGTCATAGTGAAGCCTTTTGGCTGTCTATCATTGAATTTCTGATTCAACCAAGAGTACAATTAAAACAATTTTTGGTGATTATGTCAAAATAAAATTAAAGAAATAAAAGTTATTTTAACCGTCATAATTTTAATAAGTTAAACAATAAGTACTTTATAAATTTTCATAAATTCCGTATAAATTCCCAGATAACCAGCGTACAATTAATGTACACACCATGTACCTTTGCACTTTATTAGTACCATACGTGTATAAAGGTACTGATTTTCGAACTACTGATACTAAATTAGTAAAGTGCCAGTATGTAGGGAAGAGCGGGGCAATCCGAACCGGCGGGTAATTCGGCTCATTAGCGATTTCACGCCTAGGAATCTAGGAGGGAAAGGTCGCTATAGAATATAGGTCTCAACATTTTAGTTAGGCAAACGAAATTTAGTGTAATTCTATTGATTCAGCCTCGTGTCAGGTAGAGTATTATGTTTTTATGCGTCGAGCGTACACTTTTTACTTACAAACTTTTACGTTTTTAGTACATTAATTTACGAGCCTAATTTTTTTGGGTAAGTTTTTTTTATGCTCTCAGGTGTGCTCTTTCGATACACCTATGCTATTTTATTTATATGTATCAAATGTGATTTGTATTTGTTTTAAAGTGCCAAAAGTCAGGGTGGGGTAAATGGGCTCACGCGACGGTTAATCATCTTATCCAAAAATACTTTGTCTTGATCCGCCCCTGCTTAATTATGATAAGAATATGACTACTTTTAATAATTACCAATAATGAGTGTACTAACTTTTTTATTTTTTATAAAAAAATAAAAAAAAGTAAGGTCTAATGAATTTTCTTTAATTTTAGGGGCCCCAGTCCCCCCCCCCCAAAATTTTGACCTTGATCCATCACTGCATAATTATAATAAGAATATAGGTACTTTTCATATTTACAAAATAAAGGTTATTGAACTTTTTTATTTTTCGTAAAAAATAAAAGTCGCCGAATTGCCCCACAGGGTGAGCCGATTTACCTGCCAAATTTGCAGTTTGAGAATTTGGTAAATCTGCATTCAAAATTATCTAGAGCTAAAACTATAAAAGATAAATCAAAAAGTCCTTGCAAATTTGAAAGTGCAAATGATAGGCTACTAAATGATATATCCATGTTTGGATTTAAAAAATAATTTCCTAACTTTTTTCCTGTCTGACCAAAAGTGAGCCGAATAGCCCCGGTCTCCCCTATGTACATTTTTATTACATTTGTACGGCGTACTAGTATCGTACTAGTATTACACTTGTATGCAATAAATAGAAACTTTAATATTTTATAAGGAGTCGTACCAGAGTCGTACAAGGCGCAAGAATATTCCCTAAATCCCAATGTGCATAATTCCCAGTGTGCATAATTCCAATGTGCATAATTCCCAGTGTGCATAATTCCAATGTGCATAATTCCCAGTGTGCATAATTCCCAATGTGCATAATTCCTAATGTGCATAATTCCCAATGTGCATAATTCTCAATGGACATAATTCCTAATGTGCATAATTTCCAATGTGCATAATTCCCAATGTGCATAATTCCCAATGTGCATAATTCCCAATGTGCATAATTCCCAATGTGCATAATTGCTAATGTGCATAATTCCCAATGTGCATAATTCCCAATGTGCATAATTCCCAATGTGCATAATTCCCAATGTGCATAATTGCTAATGTGCATAATTCCCAATGTGCATAATTGCTAATGTGCATAATTCCCAATGTGCATAATTCTCAATGGACATAATTCCTAATGTGCATAATTCCCAATGTGCATAATTCCTAATGTGCATAATTCCCAATGTGCATAATTCCCAATGTGCATAATTGCTAATGTGCATAATTCCCAATGTGCATAATTCTCAATGTGCATAATTCCCAATGTGCATAATTCCCAATGTGCATAATTCCCAATGTGCATAATTCCCAATGTGCATAATTCCCAATGTGCATAATTCCTAATGTGCATAATTCTCAATGGACATAATTCCTAATGTGCATAATTTCCAATGTGCATAATTCCCAATGTGCATAATTCCCAATGTGCATAATTCTCAATGTGCATAATTCCCAATGTGCATAATTCCCAATGTGCATAATTCTCAATGTGCATAATTCCCAATGTGCATAATTCCCAATGTGCATAATTGCTAATGTGCATAATTCCCAATGTGCATAATTCCCAATGTGCATAATTCCCAATGTGCATAATTCCCAATGTGCATAATTCTCAACGTGCATAATTGCTAATGTGCATAATTCCCAATGTGCATAATTCTCAATGGACATAATTCCTAATGTGCATAATTCCCAATGTGCATAATTACCAATGTGCATAATTCCCAATGTGCATAATTCCTAATGTGCATAATTCCCAATGTGCATAATTCCCAATGTGCATAATTCTCAATGTGCATAATTCCCAATGTGCATAATTCCCAATGTGCATAATTCCCAATGTGCATAATTCCCAATGTGCATAATTCTCAATGGACATAATTCCTAATGTGCATAATTTCCAATGTGCATAATTCCCAATGTGCATAATTCTCAATGTGCATAATTCCCAACGTGCATAATTGCTAATGTGCATAATTCCCAATGTGCATAATTCTTAATGGACATAATTCCTAATGTGCATAATTCCCAATGTGCATAATTCCCAATGTGCATAATTTCCAATGTGCATAATTCCTAATGTGCATAATTCCCAATGTGCATAATTCCCAATGTGCATAATTCCCAATGTGCATAATTCTCAATGTGCATAATTCCCAATGTGCATAATTCCCAATGTGCATAATTCCCAATGTGCATAATTCCCAATGTGCATAATTCTCAATGGTCATAATTCCTAATGTGCATAATTTCCAATGTGCATAATTCCCAATGTGCATAATTCTCAATGTGCATAATTTCCAATGTGCATAATTCCCAATGTGCATAATTCCCAATGTGCATAATTCCTAATGTGCATAATTCCCAATGTGCATAATTCCCAATGTGCATAATTCTCAATGTGCATAATTCCCAATGTGCATAATTCCCAATGTGCATAATTCCCAATGTGCATAATTCCCAATGTGCATAATTCTCAATGGACATAATTCCTAATGTGCATAATTTCCAATGTGCATAATTCCCAATGTGCATAATTCTCAATGTGCATAATTTCCAATGTGCATAATTCCCAATGTGCATAATTCTCAATGTGCATAATTCCCATTAGACATAAAAATTTTATTGGGGTAAAGAAAATTTTATTTAAGATAGGGAAAATTTTATGTCATTTTATTGGGGTAAAGAAAATTTTATTTAAGATAGGGAAAATTTTATGTCATTTGGGAATTATGCACATTGGAAATTATGCACATTGGGAATTATACACATTGGGAATTATGCACATTGGGAATTATGCACATTGGGAATTATGCACATTGGGAATTATGCACATTGGGAATTATGCACATTGGGAATTATGCACATTGGGAATTATGTACATTGAGAATTATGCACATTGGGAATTATGCACTTTGGGAATTATGCACATTGGGAATTATGCACTTTGGGAATTATGCACATTGAAAATTATGCACATTGGGAATTATTAACATTGAGAATTATGCACATTGGGAATTATGCACATTGAGAATTATGCACATTGGGAATTATGCACATTGAAAATTATGCACATTGGGAATTATTAACATTGAGAATTATGCACATTGGGAATTATGCACATTGAGAATTATGCACATTGGGAATTATGCACATTGAAAATTATGCACATTGGGAATTATTAACATTGAGAATTATGCACATTGGAAATTATGCACATTGGGATTTTGGGAATATTCATACGCTTCAGTGGTACTAATCCGCTATCTTGAAAAATAATTTGTCAGTTTGAGTACTTAGCAAGAGTATAATACAAGTACAATGCCAGTACATCATACTGTTGAATAAAAAAGAGTATGCACATACTGGTATTGTACCATTTTAATGCAAGTATCTCAAGATAATTACGCTATACTTGTATAATACTAGTACAATGAGAAGGTACATGGCAAGTATAGAGTCGGTATACCGGGTATTTTGGATTATAGTACGCTTGGTTATCTGGGTTTGTATAAATTGTTGGCAACTGATTTGCAAAATTTAAATTATATGTTAATAAATTACAATAAATGTTTTTAAAATAATTTATAAAATTACAACATATATTTCCATAAATTTTCAGATAAATTTCTATAAATTACCACAAAAATTTCCATAAATTTCAAAAATTTTTTTTTTTTTAAATTTTCTTTTATTTACCTTAAATTACCTCAAAAAGTTAATGAATTACCGCACAAATTACCATAAATTTCCATAAATTACGAAATAAATCTCCTGCATTAGTTTGTTGAATCTTGAATTTTGTTTTGTATTATTATTATAAATTACCTCAATATTTTCATAAATTACCGCATAAATTATCACCACAAATTTCTTTATTTATTTATTGCGATTTTATCAACAAATTATGCCTTAAAATAAAATACGATCATAACAAAATCTTTCTAATTTTTCTTGTATAATCGATTGTCATCCATAGTTTTAATTAAATATGTCATTTTTATAATTTGTTTAAACAAATATTGTTTAACAGATAGAAACTTTTAAAGTTAAAATGCGAATGAATTTTATTTCACTTTCCTGTAAATCCAACTATCGACTTTGTTATATTGCAACCGATTATGGTACATGGATGCGGTAACTGCTAATTTGTTAAAAAAATACAAAAATTATAAACAATTTGTCCAGCCCATCACAGATATTTCATACTTGACTATCATACTTGAAAGTTACATTACAATTTTTATTTTAATTAGAAAAAAAACACGAAACCGACAATTCTATGTCCCTTGTGTTTTTAAGAAACATATTGCACATATGGTAATGAATCCAACGTGAAAAAGTAGCTCTAGTGATCACAAACAAAAGCCTGTAGCCACTTTAATTTATAAGATTAAATATTTTTGTTAAATTCAAATGTAAGAGCCAAATCGTCATGGTGAAGCCTGTCCCCAGCGTCAGTTTCGAAACAAAAATAAATATTTTTAGTAAACTTTAATAATAAAACTAATTAATTGTAACATTTTTGAATTGTCTAAGGCTCTAGAATTGAGAAAAAAATTGGTTGTAAAAAATTATAATTTTTTTTATTTCTTTTTAGATGCTATATCTTGTTCCCAGTTTTGTGCGTCATGGTGTAACCTTTTTAAATAATTGAAATATTTCATAAAAATCAAATTAGAATGTAGTTATACTTTAGTACAAACAACAATTAACTTCCCTCAAGAGATTCACTACGACAGAAATAAATTTTATAATTGATTTTTTGTTTTTTTTTACGTTTGAAGCGCCAAATTTGTGTAGGGAATCACTGAATCGTCATGGTGAAGCCTTTACATATTTTGCAATAACTCAAAAAAAAATTTTTTCATTAAATGATTTATGGTTGTATTATTTCAGTGAATTTAAATGGCAGGAATGCAAAACCGATTAAAAATTGCCTCAGCGTCATGGTGAAGCCTTTTGGCTGTCTTTCATTGAATTTGTAATTCAACCAAGTGTACAATTAAAATAATTTTAGTGATTGTGTCCAAATAAAATTAAACAAATAAAATTTACTCAGCCTGCTATAATTTTAATAAATTTATCAATAATTACTTTATAAATATTCATAAATTACCGTATAAATTTGTATAAATTGTTGGTAACTGATTTGCAAATTTTGAATTATGTGTTAATAAATTACAATAAATGTTTTTAAAATAATTTATAAAAATACAACATATATTCCCATAAATTTCCATAAATTACCATATAAATTTCCAAAATTTAGAACCCTGCGCCACCGCGCCTCGCTGACGCCGCTGCTCATTTACTACGTACACCAGCGCGCCGCCGATCGACTATCGGCGTGTCGGCGTTGTTTGGTTAAAGATCAATTTGAGATTTAAATTATTTTTTTACGTCATAATTAATTTTTTTCTTAGAATTTAATAGTCAAAAGAAAACATTTAACCATTTTTCGCAGTGAACACGAATCCGTTGTCAAAAATAGTCCATCACGTCAGGATTTTGAGTAATTCTAGATTAAATGTCCCAAAAATGTCTATTTTCGACATTTTTGGGAATTTTTCTGGAGAACTGAAATTTTTTCTTTAATTTTCTATATTGGCTTCATATAATACGCACTGCAAGATTTAAGACCCTTTAATAAAAATTAATTTATTATGATTTTAAAAGAAGTTATGAATGTTTGAATTTACGACATTTATAACCACATTAACGTCTGAAATCACAAAAATCGTAGCCTTACTGTGGAATATCACTACAAATAAAAACATTTTTTTTATATATGGAAATAGGGTTTCTTTACGTTTTTAGAATCGCTCTACAAGCTTGCGGGCTCAGATTTCATTTTTATGCATATGTAAAACAAATATGGCGGCTTTTTTTAAAAAATGTACAAATAAATCGACAACTTTTTGTTTTATAATCATTATTTCTAAGAATGAAATTATGAAACTTGGTACAAAGGGTTTTTTTTTTTGATTGGCTAAGTCTGTTCTGCTAGTCTGCTGTTCTGATCTCTGTGTCTGAATAAATCATGACTTTTCTGAAATGTTATTTATTCTTAATATACGTCTTTTGATAAAAATGTTTATTGTTGTAACTCTTTAAATACATCCGTTGCAATGTATTCTGTGCCTTTTTATAAAAGAAAACTACAAATTGTAATTGTTATATTTAATATTAAAATTGACTTGCACACGGAAAAAAATTTCCTGTAGCATTACCAAATATTTTGCGCCACCTACAAAGCGAGACTGCAGTTTCCACAAATAGACAAATTTGTGAAATACACAAATCGTTTTTATAAATGTCACAAGTCAAACCTGTGATCTCCACAATTCGTAAAAATTGTAAAATACACAAATCTTTTATATAAGAATATTATATATTATCTACGCATCATTGAAGATTTCATTTTAATTTTCAAATGGGGATTATTTATATGAGGGAAATATGTTCTATTTAATTACAAATGTATTGAGAAAAATAGAGGTTATGTATTAATATACATAGTCATACATAGTATAAGATGAAATTATGTTATATTAGTTAACCAATTAATTTTTCTGTGTCTGATATGGTTAATTAATTTTAAAAGTTATAAATAAAATATTATAATGAATACAATTATACTTCAAATTTATTTAAAATTGAAAGATAGTTTCGTTGAAAATCTATACGAATACATTAAAATTCTAACACAGCAAATTACTTTTTAGTTTACTTTCTTTTTAATTGTCAAAAAATAATTCTCTAATCATGAAATCTGACATTATAAATGTGTGGGTATGTTTTAGATCAATGTTACAATATATTGTATTGGTTTTCCCAATTTTTGTGTATGATTTTTGCAATTTTATGTTCAATTTTATAATTACGTGAAAATACTTCACTTTTAATAAATATGTTTTGTAAAATCTTTTTGTACTTTATTTTTAAATAATCAAGATTCATACAAACAAAGAAACTATTTAACTATAAATAAATAAAGTTTAATAATAATAAATTATTAAAATAAATAGAAAGTTTTTGAGATCGAAAATAACGAACCTTATACTTAATAACTTGATTTCGTAATTTTTAATAAAATATTACAATGTTTTTTTTGCTTAAAATTTCAGATTTTTAAATTTTGGTTAAACTTCTTTTACAAAACATTAAAAATTAAAACTATTTTTAGCTCTTCTGATTGTAACACGATTTAATTTATTTCTAATTTCTGGAATCAAAGATTAAATTCGGTAAAAGTCGTAAGAAATACAATAATTTAAATGAAATTTCAACGTATTTTGGTTTTTTAAAATAAAATTTATAGATAAATAAATGAAAAAATAATAAATAGGTTTCCAGATAATATCCTGTGTTTTTGGTTTCTAATAAATGAATGAAATTCAGAAAAAATTAAAACAAAAAATAATTTGAGTAAGGCCTATATTATAAGTTCATAAATTTAATTATTAATAATAATTGCAGGCAAATAGCAATTAGGTAATACAAAATTTGTGTAACAAAAAAATTATCTAATGAAAAACTGGGAAGAGAACACAGTGAATGAATAAATAAACCTCGAAAATTATATTATTATTAATTATTAATTATAACACCATAGGTTGTAAATAATAATGCTTAAATTTATAAGTATATAAAAGTTTTGTATTGCATAAAATTTACAAACATTTTTAAAACAGTATCAAAATTCACATTTAATTTTGCTCTTAGTTAAAGAGCATACCGCGTTGATACATATAAATTCGTTTTCTTTTTTGTTAAAAGACAAGGAATCATTCTACCTATAGACTTTAAACCCTTAATCAAATTAGGAATTATACTTTTCGAAACTTGATAAGCATGATAATGCGAATCAAAAGCAATAGTCTTAAAGGAGTACATTAAAAATTTAATTTCATCGTTCAGAACATAAATTTTGTCAATTAATCCAAACAGAGGTAAATCTTCAGTTATTTCTAATAGAATAACTGTTCCAGTTTTGTACTTAATTCCTTCGATTTCAACGTAATTAACATATGCTTGACTGTTCAAGCGACGTAAGCTTAAAGACTTATTTGGAGCGCCTACTTTAATATCATCCGTAATAATTGAAGAATAATTGAGCTGTGCTATTAGCAACTGATGCTTTCTACCAATTGTTTTTAAAACGTTTTTTTTACAACTAGTTGATGTAGCAGTTTGTTTTAATTCTCGATTTTTTGATTCAAACCTCATAGACCACAGATGCACTAGTGGACCAGACTGTAGTAAGATTTCTGGGTAATGAGTCATATTGTGAAATTTCGGTGTTAAATGACCAAAAAGTTTGATGTACAACAAGTGGTGTTCAATTATTAATTCCTTTAATGTATAAGCATCACTACGAATCAGTCTAGGAGCAGTTACTAAATCCACTATCTGCCTCAATTTTAAATATAAGCTCCAAGTTTCATTCCCACGTAGTATTAAATCTCCAATCATAACTCCCAAATAGCGAGCAAAACACGCCATCTCAGAAGCTGACATTTTCAACTTCTGTTTTGATAGGATACGCTTTTCTTCAATAGGCTCTGGTTTATTCGAAATTTCCAAATCTTCGAAATCGAAGCACTCTATTCTATCATTTAAAATTGCTAGTGACAAATACTTCTCTTCATAAATCAATCGATGTAAAATTCTAACAAGCACATAACAAGCGACTCCTTCGAAGATATCGTGCATAATATCCACAGATCTATTTATTGATATATGAAAGTCTGCTATATCATGAAAACAGCAACGATGTTTTACACCAGTTAATGAATAGTCATCTGTTTTTAAATCTTTTTCGTATGATTCTCTTGTTCTCAAAAGATTTAAATCTTCTTTTGTAAGTTGCTTTGAAATAGAAGAATGGACATGACATTGTCGACATGAGTAATTCGCTGAAAATGATTCCACGAATCCAAAAATACTGTTCATCCCTAAATTATCTCCAACAACTAAAGATAAACGAAAATAGATAGTTTGTTCCGCTCCATCAATTTTAAAAACTATTCCTTGCTTGTAAAGGCTTTTTAATTCGGCTAAAAGAGGCTTTAATACGGCATTATTTTGAAACTGACTTCTGTGTTTCGATCGGAAAAGTAATGTCAAAAATATGCATTTAAGTTTAGAAACAAGACGCGGTGGGAGACACGGTTTTGATGCATAAATTGCGCCCAGTTTATTTTTTCCCGCGTGAGATCCCAGAGCGTTACCCGTTTCCAAATCGTCAAAGAAGATAAAAATTGGTAATTCCAAACGACCCTCTATTTTAGATCTATTTCTCCAAATTGAACCTTGAACAAAATTGGAAAGAACTTGATCATCATTTTCTAAAAGTTTTACATAACCTAAAGTTTCATTTAAAAGTCCTGGTATGTTAAACAATCTTTTTAAACTGTCAGCTAATGGAATGTGAATTCCTTTTACAGAAACAGTCTTTTTAAAAATTATACCTTTAGTTTTTGTTCGCATTTTAGTTTCTCCAATTACATACTCTTTTGGGTCAACGTACAAAGCCTCTTTTTTGTATAACTGAAAACGCAAATATTCTGTTGAAGCAGATTCAAATGGATTTTTGTTTTCATCCAACACCTTCGAAACTGCGTTTTTAACTGCGTTAGGACAGTGTTGAAGATTTCTTTCTACTTCTTGCTGTAAGTTAGGTATATATGATTGCTCTAGTATATTAGTCATTTTGTCGACAAAAATTTGAATAGTACTCCTTGGGATTGTTGAATTATAGAGGTCTAATGTTTGCTTAAGAATTTCTTGTTTTATATCAATCATCTTTCTTGGATCCGACATGTTTTATGTTACTTATTGTCCGTAAAACCTCTTAAAATTTAATAAACAAAACAGCTCTAAAAATAATATCCCAGAAAATAAGTAGTTAACATCTACTAAATTGGAAATATAAATATTGCAGATGAATAATAAAATTTTACTGTAGCTGAGTAATTAACTTATTTACAGCTGCGTCCTCCTTTTCCACCGAAATCTCAAAAACAAATTTCTGGAGAAATAACCAACAACCTTTGCTTTCAACGGGATAGTTCGCATCAAGTGCAAAAAATACTTTAAAACAAGTATCTACTGCTTCTAAGGGAGTCTTAACTGAATATTCTACGTCATTTATAATAACAAATGACTTAACAATTTTATCTAAAGGTCCACAAAAAACTGGATACGGTTGAAAAGTTAATTTTTCCTTCTGGTAAATTTCTCTTTTCTTTTCTTGATATGGTTTTAATTCTTCGTACGTCTGAAAATAGTAACATTTGCATATGAATTGCATTATAATTTTTAAAATGTTAAAAATTTTAAAATATGAGGTTAACAGGTTATTTAACGGTGCTTCTGAGTCTGTATAAATAAAACTTGTAGCTTATTCTAATAGTCAAATGTTTTTAAACCGAAAAAAAGTATTTTTAGTAGGCGCTTTTTTAAGGCCACAAAGAAAAATTTTTTGACTTCATTTTGAAATTAGTCAGTAATTACTTTAGAAAAGTATTCTCCTGGTTCTAAAGATACATTTTAAAACAAAAGTCTTTAAGCTTCTGGTGAATTGTCGGATTACTCAGATTTCCTGATTTCTTACTTCAATTTTTAATGACTGTATATTATTAAAATATTCAGTTGATTAAAAAAAATATATTAAAGAGAGCATTTTTTGAAATTCAATAAACATTATTTTTATTTAGAAAATAATTTGTTTAAAAAAAACAAGAAAAGAAAACCCAAAAAAATTATCTAAAGATTTAAAAGTAACAAAAAGTCTATAATAAAAATTTTAAATTTCTCTATCAAAAAGTCAGGCTTAAAAAGGAATCAAAAAGTTTTTAATTTATTACCTCGATGTGAAGCAAGAAAGAGTCAAGAACATCCTGTTTGGTAGGCATCCAACTGTCTTCCTTTTTTCTTTCACGATAGGAGCAGCCTATTAAGTACGGTAGAACAATAAGCGCAATCAAATCTAAATCGCCTACGTAAATAAAAGAACATTTAAACATTAACTACAGTTAAACAAATAATTTACATTGTTGCAGGGTGTCTAGCGATCCGGGAAAACCGGGAATTTAATATTTCGTGAAAAAACCCGAGAATTTGCCGGGAATTTAAAATTGCCAGTTTGCTAGACACCCTGTTGTTGTAAAATTTAATTGACTGAGATTCTAGAATTTTAATTAATTTTTAAACTAAAGGTTTTAAAGGTGATCGAGTCTCTGAAAAAAACTGCTTTCACTTGATTTTAATATTGACGTTTCTTGCTTTCAGGAGACGAGATAATATAGCAAATGTCGATTTATTAAAAAATAATAGACCAGCACAAGTAGTTCAATTATAATTTTTTTGCTATATTAAAAAACGAAATATTATTTATAAGTTATTTTTCAACATTTTACATGGTGGCCACAAAACTCAATTTAGAAATTTCCCTGACATAAAATTTTTATTATAAGCAATAAATAAGCAGCTAAAATAAAATTAAATTTTGCTTTATTCTAAAAAGCAGGGCTCATCGGATTTTTTTTATTAGAACGAAAAATTGATTTTTCATAAATATAATCAGTATTATATAAAATCTCTAAATATCTATTTGTAAGTAGTTTATCAACGAAATGAAGAAAAAATTAAAAAAACAACACAAGAATGAAACAGTGACATAAAAATATATAAGAAAGTAGAAACTTTTTTAAAAATTAAAGTATTTACGGACATTTTTTTAAAACTAATCTAATAAATAAGAAAATAATTTAAACAACGTTAAAATATATTATTAAAGAGAACAAAATCTAAAAATTAGAAAAATTAGAGAATTATTTTACAAAGTGACCCTCTTGAGACACTTCTATTATTTCTAATAAATTAACATTAATATTCATCTTATCTTTTAGGAGTATAAGAAACATCAACATTGAAACCATAATGAGAGCATATTTGTTCACAAGCTCTATCAGTCTTATCAAAACTAGCAAAAGTGAAGTATTATTTACAACAAATTAATAAACAAATTTGTAAAAAATTAATATTTTATGACCTTTGTCGATTAAAATTTTGTTTTCTGCTAGTATATTAGCAAGTTCAGCGTTTTGTTTGGCTTTCCCTCTTTTTTTTTTGCGAAAGTAATAAGTTTTTTTGCTACTGCTGACCAGTTTAAAATCAATTTATTACTATTTACTTCGTAAACGGAATCAAAATCTGTTAATAGCTATAAAAAGATAAATAAAGTTTACTATACGTTATTAAAATATATTTTCATGTTACTAAAAAAGTATATTTTTTACATACCAGTTTGATACCAAAATCTCCTTTTAAGCATTTAAAAGTATCGTAGTAATCATTGATGCTACATTTTTTTAAATTTAAACGAACTTGGGTCGTTAACATCCAAGCAGTCAATATAGATTCCTGTGGTTCTATATTATTTTTTAAAAAAGCTAACGCATCTGACTCGTCCTCAGCAACAAATACTATTAAATAAACAATTGATTAATTAATTAAATGTTTAATATTTTTCATTATAAAGATACGAATGCGTCAAAAAATTTACGTACCAACTTCAACGGCACCACGTTTCTTCCTCTTTATTTCTCCTGTTTTCAAAATTCCAATTTCATTTAAAAGTCTTCTCTTTTCATTATATTTGTTATACAATTTTCCACGAGGACTAATCTGGTCTCCATTAATGCCTCTTGTTGAAGGCACGTACCAAGCTTCGAGCAATTCTGTTGAAAAAATTTCAGTGATTTCTCTTCTCAACTCAAGAAATCTATCTTGTCTTATCCTGTTAATAAACAATCAATTAATAATTGGATTTAATTAAGCTTTATAATTTTTATGGACTAACCAAGTTCAAGTTCACTGACTTTTCTCTTTAAAATATATGTACATCAGGTTTAATTCAGAAATTATTTAATTTTCGTTTACAAAACAGTTTTTTACACTTAACAAATAACACTTGTGTTACAAAAAATTTCCAAGTATATAATTTATACTGATTTAAAATGTAAATATTATTATCCCTTCTCAACTGGATTAAAATCCTTACTTGTAAGTAAAATCTAAGCAGTTTTCAAATTCGTTTTCTACTATAATTGCAGTAAGTTCGCCATCCAAAACTTCTTTTTTGCTTTCATAATAGAGTAAAACTAACCGTCCTCGGAAGTTTGATTCTAATAATTTTAACACTGAATCTAAAAAAACCATATATAAAAAAAATTGAAGAAATAACTTAAAATATTACATGTAAGTAAACCATGTTATACTTGATGGAAATTGTAAATTAGCATCTCCTTCTGAACTGTTAATTAAATTTACTAAAATATTATCTTGGGGTTCAATCGGTGATTGTGACTGGGAATCGGACCCTGACAAAAAATTATTCTCATTTTTTTCCACAAAACTTGTACTAACTTCGAGAGAATTTGATGAATCTACGGGACTTGCTTTTTCAGTTTTTTCTAAGATCTCTCGATTTCGAATAAAAATACACTGATCGCCGATTTCCGGTATCAATTTACTTATATTATCATTTGATAAGTAAAATATATTTTCATAAGTTATTTTATGCTCTATAAAAATTAATTTAAATTACACAAAAGAATAGAAATAAGGAACGATTAAATTACACATACACAAAGTTGTAGGTTATTTTATACTACTGACAGAAATTAAAATATATATACTTACGCTTGAATGCACCAATTAAGTGAGACAATTTCCACTTTTTCAGATTATTTTCAACGAACTCGTCCATTGTTAAAAGATAAAAGTAAGTTACATTTAAATAGTGTTTAGTTAAAAGTAAAGTAAGACGTGGTTAAAACTGATCAACATTGACGGACGCCAAAAACCCAAGAAACGCGGGACGAACACTTTAGTTTCTTTGCGCATGCGTGAATATTTTGGGAGTATCCCAGATCTGTTTGTATCCAGCACAAATCAACTTGGACGAAATACAACATCAGTTTGTATTAAGTACAAATCGTACGAATTTGTGTATTCTACAAACTGGCATGTGGATGACACAAAAAATTTTTTTTCGTGCATATTTTTATGATTTACATTAAATTATTTTTAAAGATTTACTTTACTTGTTGAAACTAATAAAAAGTAAAACCCTGGGCTTAGGAAAAAATGGCGGATTCAATATGGCGAAAGATTTTTGAAAAGGTAATTGGATTCGCTTGATACTCGATATTAACGGATTCGTAATCAGCGCCACCAAAAAACCCTTTGTACCAAGTTTCATAATTTCATTCTTAGAAATAATGATTATAAAACAAAAAGTTGTCGATTTATTTGTACATTTTTTAAAAAAGCCGCCATATTTGTTTTACATATGCATAAAAATGAAATCTGAGCCCGCAAGCTTGTAGAGCGATTCTAAAAACGTAAAGAAACCCTATTTCCATATATAAAAAAAATGTTTTTATTTGTAGTTATATTCCACAGTAAGGCTACGATTTTTGTGATTTCAGACGTTAATGTGGTTATAAATGTCGTAAATTCAAACATTCATAACTTCTTTTAAAATCATTATAAATTAATTTTTATTAAAGGGTCTTAAATCTTGCAGTGCGTATTATATGAAGCCAATATAGAAAATAAAAGAAAAAATTTCAGTTCTCCAGAAAAATTCCCAAAAATGTCGAAAATAGACATTTTTGGGACATTTAATCTAGAATTACTCAAAATCCTGACGTGATGGACTATTTTTGACAACGGATTCGTGTTCACTGCGAAAAATGGTTAAATGTTTTCTTTTGACTATTAAATTCTAAGAAAAAAATTAATTATGACGTAAAAAAATAATTTAAATCTCAAATTTATCTTTAACCAAACAACGCCTATGAACGCCGATAGTCGATCGGCGGTGCGCTGGTGTATGTAGTAAATTAGCATCGGCGTCAGCGTGGCGCGGCGGCGCAGGGTTCTAGTTTTTTTGCATTTATCCATAATTTAACGACTCTTAATGTTTCTTAAACAGTTAAGTAACTTTTCTCTAGTTGGATGATTGGGCATAATGCATTGGACGATTAAGCAATCAGCCCATTTGTCCAAACGTCGTTAGAATAATTGAGCAGACGGCTTGCTCAATCATCCAAACTGCGTTCTCAAAAATTCCTTTTTTACTGGGATAAAACGCTATTTTTGCATTCAAACTCGATGTTCTTTACTACGGCCACGTTAACTGATTTGGAATCCTATATAAAAACTTTTATTTTGCATTTAAGAATCATAATTAAAGGAAAATTTGAATTACGAAGTCACTTTTATTTACACTTCCTTTTGGCGCACCGTGAGCACATAGACGACAATCGAAAAATTGAGTATTTAAAAACGCTAGGAAAATACTTACGTTTGTAATTTGTTGCCTTTTTAATTTGATTCATTGTAGTTATTTTATTTCTAAAATGAACATGGCACTTTGAACTATTTATTGATTGAACATTTTTACTTTTTGATTTTTAGTTCTTTGGACGTTTCGAATTTTGAACAGTTTAGTTTGGATCTTTTGTCTTAGTCTTTTTGGTTTGAATATTTTGTACGATTTCGAATGTTTATTTTCAATGTTTAACCTTTTTTCTAAAATTTGGAGCGGAATGAAGATTCTGTATGCATTTAATCATAGAACGTCCAACATCCTACCGGCAGAATAAAATATACTGCTGCGAGAATATCCGAAATCGTGCTATAAAAGTATAACACATTAAATAAAAGCAAAATATCATGTATTTTTTTAAAGGTGTAGAAACAACCTTTAGGCGCATTCTGCGCATGCAAAGTTCAAGTTTCTAAATTCAAATAGCACGATGGTTGCCTCTTGGAGGTCTGTCGGAAAGCCATACTGCCTGAAGAATTATACTTGGACATTCTAACATGAAAATATTAATCATTTTTCTATTAAAAATTTTAATTTATTAAATATATATTTAGGTTTTTAAATCATAAAAATTAAATACTTAAAGAAATATTATTTGAAATGCATATTGTTTTCTTGGTTATCTGGCGCTTTTTCAGTAAATATCATTTTAATTCTACATTATTTGAAATTAATTTTATGAACTAGAATAATAATTTTTTTATATATTATATTAGTATATTACGTGATCTTACGTAGAAAATTTGAAAAATAAATTTAAAAATTTTTCATAACGTAAGTATGAAATTAGCACTTTCAAAAGAATTACCCTAATAATAAATTTTCTTCGTGCCAAAATTGAATTTCTGTTAATAATCTTACGACTTTCGTAAAAAATTTGAACTACATTTCTGATACTTATAAACTTCTATTTGTTTGGTAGGTTTACCGGATTATTTATGCCGAATGAGAGAAGCAACAAGAAACTATAAAAAGTATAAGTCAGATAGAGAAAAATCTTTAACAAAAGTGACAGGCGGTCAGTCCCAAAACGAAGTGACATTCAGTGACATTCAGTCAAAGACAGAAGAATCAGAAAATTCACAGAGGATAACTCAAGAAAACTTGGAGCCTTTATCTTCATTGAATACTAAATTAAGTATTGTCGACCCACAAGATAAAGATAAAACTGATGAAATTGAATTCATAGCAGAAGAAGATCAAGGATTCTTGAATTCTTTCTTTTTTACTAGATTGTTTGCGTAAAGACAATAATTTGTACAAAATTTAATTATAAATAATTAGCATTATAATTTGCATGACTTGTATAGAGTTGTGTGTTTATTTTTTATTATTAGCAGATAAGTATTATTTGAAATAAATTGTTAAAATGGTTAAAAATAAATCATAAATATATGTATTATTCTATTTGTTCTACTTTCTTATATATATAAGGCATTCTCTGGAAAAAAAGCCACCCCAAAAAAATTGTTTTTCGTTAAGGACGATCGATGGACAAATCCGACAGTGTTTGTCAAAGACTTTCCTCTTCTTTGGTGAAAACTTGCACTGTGACAATTTATTTAAAAAAAACTGAACACTTTTTCCACGAAATCGCTCTGATTGACAAAATCGTAGGTAATAAGAAATTTAAAAATTATAAGTTTTCTACGATTGGATGTTTCCAAGAGCAGAAAAAACGAAAACGGGAATAAAACTGACAGACTTGCTACATGAAATTTCTGTAGCACAGCGATTTCGTGGAAAAAGTGTTCGGTTTTTTTTTAAATAAATTGTCAAAGTGCAAATTTTCACCAAAGGAGAGGAAACTCTGTCGGATTTGTCCATCAATCGTCCTTAATGATACATATAATGATAATATACATAAAAATAAATATAAAAAGTAGGGTTTTAGGACATTGTAATGCGTAGTTGACATATTATCAGGGGTTAAATTTTAAGGCAGCATAATTTTCAACTGCAAATAACTTTTTTCTTAATCACTTAATTTGAAAATATTACAGGTATTTTTTATGCAGAATTTTCCAAATTTATATATCTCGTGTGGCCTTTAATATTATTTAATTTATTGTTTAGAACAGTTCCAAAATTATTTTAAAACGATTTTTAATCGTTATTGCGACTGCTGAAGAACATTAGATGCGAATTAGTGGGTTGTGTCAAGTGAAAATTCAATAGTAGCTGGTATACACCTAGCTGTCCCAAAATGTCATTCAATGGATAAAAAGCTTATTAAATAGGGAAAATTTCTGAATAATTTTTAAAAAAATCTTAGGGGGGTGTAATGTTAAAAACTTCAATTAAAAAATAATTTTTACATATTTCTTGGCAAAGCTAAACTTTTGAAAATTGCCAGTTATATAAATTAAAACTTTGGAAAATTCTACATAAAAAATACATATAAGATTTTAAAATTCAGTGATTAGGAAAAAAGTTATTAGCAGTTGAAAATTATGCTGCCTTAAAATTTAACCCCTGATAATATGGCAACCAAGCGTTTTACACTGACCTAAAACCTAATTTTTATATTTGTTTTTATGTATATTATAAAATGTAACATTAACGAAAACAAATTTTTTGAGGTGGCTTTTTTCAGAGAATGACTCATATACTCGGTGTGCTTTTATTATTTAAATGGAAAGAAAATGTACCTCAAATTTTCTTGCAGATTACATTAAAGTATAAAGTTCTGTGAATTTTAAGACCAAAAATAATAAAAATCCCTCTAGCGCTTTTTAAAGAAAACAAAAAACTCTTAATTTATTCGAAATATATTTAATTAGACATGTTTTACTAATAATTAGTTATTTTTCACTGATTGATGCAATAAAAACCCAGCCAGGAGTTTACTCATGATTAGTTATTTTTAACTAATTCAAATTTAGAGCGTATTATTGAAATAGTAATTTGTTTAAATAATTATTAGTGTTTAAATGAACAGTTTATTTATATTTAAAATGTATAATGTATTCTGAAAATGTTTAATTGCAAAATAAATAAGGAATGTTTAGTCTCTTGCAAAAAATGCATATAGAGTACAAATGATAAACTTATAATATTTTTTCTACAATACTTTTTCTATAATAAATTCGGTACTGCAGGAAAGCTATTATAAGAAGAACTATAACTTGAATTTCAAAGCTCACATTGAATGTATCAAAATAAACTTCTAAAAGGAAAAATATTAAATTTTTTGTAACTATTTTTTTTTAATCAAACCTGAGATATTAAGGTAGGTTACTGTACAATATAATTTTCAGAAATGGGTGATTCTCCAAAAAGTGATAACTTTAGACAACATTATATTTTTAAGTTAAAAATATTTTTTCTTGAATATTTTTTTATGTAGAATTTATTAACAATTATTTAAATAATTAATTTTATAGAAATTTGAGCTCAAATTAACGCCTTTAGACTTACATAAAAAATTACAAATTTTAAAGACTAAAAACTCTATTTAAAATGTTTAATTTTTTACTCTAATCGTTGGGATTTTACAAAAAATCCCAACGATGTTTTGTTATTTGGAGGATGTTCATAGGATACCCACGGATCTTCTTAGGATATTTAATTATAAATTAAAATAAATATATTTAATAAATAATTGCATATAAATAAATAAATATTTTGGTTATAATCCAGGTTAACAACATTTTTTACAGAAAACAAAACACTATTCCCATGCTCTTTAAAATTTGAAAAACGGAGTTTTCAGAAACCGGAGTTTACAAATCAAAGAAAATAAATTATTGTAGTCGTAAAACTTAATTAAAAAAAACCTTTGCAGAATACTGCATAGATTTAACTACTTTATATCACTATTAATTATATTTTATTTTTAATATAAACAATTCAATCATTTTTGGCGATCCGAAGTTTACATGTCATTAAAATACGCAGTAAATTAATAAAATTTTTTTCAATTTTAAAACTAAATTCCTATTTATTCATGTAAGTTGAATGTACATCAAATTGTTTACCTTACTAACATAAATAGTCTGGGAAAATTAACTATAAAAATGATTTTCGCAAAAGTTGTTAATAAAAACTGATAGACGATACAAAAAGAATCAAGGTTCTGAGATAAATTGTCGATTAGAATAGGTACAATCATTTTAAAAGCACGTTTTAAGTGAAATAAAACGTATTAGGGGAGAATCAGCTAATTTGTCTCGTGGACTAAATTGGTGCACTTGTATTTACGAAAATTGAATGATTTCAGGAAAAGAAAAATAGTTGTATTTTGTAAATTTATGTATTCCATAAAAGAAAATCCTGAAATTTTTCTTTTCAACTAATTATTCTATCTTTAATTATGAAAAATATGTTTTTAAATGTTTTGGCTTACAAAACCCGTAGAAAACTGCACTATTTTGCTTTAATCCTATAATCTTTTCGTGAAATTTACTACTTTGAGTATTTTGCTTAATGTTTAGTAATTTTTTGAACCGATTTAAATTAACTTTATTGGAAAAAAAATTTAACTTTTATTCTAATAGCTTTTCAAACGGCAGATAACTTGACGCACTATGAATCGCTGCGATTTAAAAATTTTTCTAATCAAAAATCTAATGTGGAATTTGACATTTTATGTGAAGAGTGTAACCTTATTTTACCTTATTATTACAGCCTTTATTTATATCCTTATCAAGAAATTTGTGACGATAAAAGGTCATGTTTCATTTTAAGTTGATCCGGTGAAAAATAAATGAGATATACAGCACAATGCGGCAGCGAGTCAGGTCGCTCCAGATCTGGCAACACTTACACCTGGTGCTCAATGGTTATTCCTCTTTTGTTTCACGCTTAAATTTACAGTTTTTGTACATACCCTTCATAATTTTGATGAAAGATAGAGTAATATGACAAGCAAAGATCATTTCAAGTATTTGACAAAAAAGTACGTTGAAACTTTAAATGCGTTTTTCTCAAAATGACATTTTCAAAGTCGGTGATCACGATTACTCGAAAACCATTAAACCGATTTACTTGAAATTTGGTATGCTTAATTTTATAATTATTAAAATTTTTCTAAATTTGAGTGATATGTTTAAATCATGTAATTACAGAAATGACTCTTTTTCAAAATAGACATACAGAGTGAATTATTATACAGAATCTAAACTTGAATCATAATTTCGAATAATAATCAATGACTTAAACTTGTCTTTTAAATACATTAACTGACCGTAAAACGCATTACATATTACGAATAATAAAAATTATGCACAGAAAAATATGAAAGTTTATTTCGAAATAAGAAAAAAAAAGAATAAATAAAGCATGGAAAAATGGTTAATTAATAATTTTTAAGAAAATAAAAAAATTTTAAGTATTTAAAAATTAATGCTATTATTAATATTATTAAATTTAGATCCTAATTTAAAAATATAATTTATTTCAATTTAGCTCTTATAAAAAAAAATAAAAATATGCCAAGAAAAAAAACTAGTAATTGCTTTAAAACTTTAAAAATTTTAAATAAGAAATTCATATAACACATATATGTAAAAAAATTTAAAGCTCAATTAAAAAATTAAAAATTGTAATTAAGTACCTATAGAAGATTTTAAATTTAAAAACAACATTAGATTTGAGTTTAGAATTTATATACATATTCTTTTTAGAAATACTATTTCTTTTAAAAAAATTTATAAAAAAATAAACAGAAAAAATAAAAATCATGAAAGCAAACTTAAGTTTTTCCTGTTCAGAGACTTGTTGTTCTGAATTATTTTTCTTTTGAAAAAAATATTTTCTTTGATGAGCTAAATTTGAATAAATGAATATTTGTCGTTAAGATTCAAAATTAATATTATTTTTAATACAATAAAAAGTTTTAATATATTTAGTAATTATTTCAATTAAAACAGAATTTCTTATTTAAAACAAAACTTTATTTTTTCTGTACAGATATTATTAATTTTCTGATTAATTTATTTTTTGTAAAAATAATTAAAAATTAATTATAATTACTAATTAATTTATTTTGTAAAAACTTTATAAAAGAGATGAATTAAGATAAATGATTATGTAATTAGTATCCAAGTTTAATGTTATTTTTAATATAATTTATTTTATTTATTCTGAACAGTTGTATTGTTTCTTTTTAAATTTTAAATCAACAATTTTTCCATGTTTTATTTATTTATTTTTATTTTCAAAATAAACTTTAATATTTTTTTATTACTTGTAATAATTCGTTTTACAAACAGTTGATGTATTTAGAAGCCAAATCTAAGTAATTGATGATTTAAAATTGTGATTCAAGTTTATATTATTTTTAATATAGCAAAATTTGTTTAATTTATTAAGGATTAAAAATATTTTATTCAACTTTAAACTAGCAAAAATCTCATTCTCTGTTTTTCAAAACAAATTAAATTTTTTCATGTCATTACTTTTATTTATTCTGTACAATTACTTTGAAAAAAAAATAATTTCTGTAATTGAATGATTTAAATATACCACTCAAATTCAGAAGGATTTTAATAATTATATTTTTCAATGTTTTATATTTATTTAATTTTTTCTAAGTTTAAATTAACCTTGTAATTTAGAGATTTTGTTTTTTAATTTCAGAAATTTTTTTTTCTGCGTACATTTTTATTGTCCTGACAAACTCATTCTAAAAAAAAATGTTTTAGAAAAGCAAAGTTTTATTAATTTTTTTAATTACATTTTTTCTTAAATTTATCAAAAGTTTTTAAATAAAAACATTTGATTGCTTTAATTTAAAACTTTTTTATTTTAAAAGTAAACTTAAAGTTTTTGCTGTTCATGATTTTATTTGTTTAAATGATTCTTTTTAAATATAGCCGCTGTGTTATAAAAGATAAATTTAAGAACAACATTTTTTGAAGATATGATTCAAATTTAATATTATCTTGAATGTAATTAAAATTTTTTAAATTTCTGAAAACTAAAATTGTTTTTAATTCCTCTTCAAACTTAAAAAAAAAAATTATTTTCAAAAACAAAATTTAATATTTGTCTGTGTATATTTTTATTTTTGTGAATAATGATTTAAAACAATTCGCTTCTTTAAAACGTTTAATTTAAGTAACTGATAATTGAAAGGTAAGATCCGAATTTAATATTATTTTTAATACTAAAGATTTATTTTTTATCATTTTAAATTCTGTTTGATTTCTTTAGAATAAATTAATTTTATAATAATTTCTAAAAAATTAATGTCTGTTACAGTAAATTTAAAACAATAATTTATAGGTTTAAGATACTACTTTAAGAGTTTTATAGAATCTTCAAAAATTTAATACTTATATTTATGAAAGGTATTATTTTATTAGAATTATTTGTTCAAAATTAAGCATATTACTTTTTATTAATATTCAGAAAGCGATACTAATTCAAGAATGTTTAGAAATTCGGTATTATTATATTCCTTTTCTTTTATTTGATTAAATAGATTCCCGTTGCATCTATGCCTCTCGTCTGCTCGCAAGGAATTCTAAGTTCTAACGCGTATATGGTTTCGACAAGTGGCAGCAGGGCGCGCATCGGACAGCCTTTCCTATGAATGAGTTGCTTCAGCTCCGCTATATAAGACCCGATCCTGTACCGTTGAAAATACAAACCAAATGTGGCTTTACATTTTGAAATCTTCTTAGCCAAATATTGGCAAGAGATTTGTAAACAACTCTATGTTCATAGAGTTGTAAAACTAAATGTAACCAACTTTTATGTGCCTCTAAGGAAGTCGAATTTCTCTAAAAACTTTGTTTTTGTGAGACTTAGTAGTGAGGGCAATTTTCACAGCTTTGAACTTGATTTTTTCAATAACAATTTTAATTCTTTTGTTTGCTCTCTGCGCAGTGTTCTTTTTAATAACAATTAAGTTTATGATATGAATGGATGTGTTATATTGTATATTTTTTACCTTAACTTTATATTCTTAACCAAAATTTGTAACAATACGGCTTACTCAGTATTCTATGATTATTATATACTCTTTTTGTATTCATAATGGCTTTTTATCACCCGTTAAGGGGTAATACTACCTTGCGCGCAGTAAAAGTATAGTCATTTTTCTGAATTTTTTGTAACAAAGCTATAAAATTTATTAAGGTCTGGGTTTTTACATATAAAAAAACATAGCTTAAAGTATGTAAAAATACATTAAAACATTTTTTTAAAATTAAAATGGCGGCACAGTGGCTGATTAGTTTAAACCCCTTATCTTCGAGGACCTTGCACGGGCGACATACTACAGGTCGTAATTTTTAATCTAGAACAAAAACCCAAAATTATTTTGAAACAAGATGCTAAAAGCTACTGAACTACGTAGGATTTTTAAGAAATATCGATTTAAAAAAAATGGCGTCAATATTAAGAAAAAATACGAATTTTGATAGAAAAATTGCTTGAAAATCAACCACAGAATTGGCAAATTTTAATTTTTCGAAAAAATCCTACGTAGTTCACTTGAAAATGTCATTATGAAGCTACAGTTAAAATTTGAGCAAGATCGGTTAAAAATTGTAGGCGCTAATGTGTCGCCCGACTTGAAAAATATAGTTTTGAGAAAAACGCTTTCAAAGTTTCAAATACTAAAATATTCCAAAATTGTTTTTTTCTATCATAAAAGTTCGAGTACTCGAGATTTTTATTCAATAAAAAACTAAAAGGTCAACAAGTTTTAACTGCCGACAACATTTGTTAAGCCGCGAAAAAAACTAAAAATTGATATACCGAGTAATTGAGCATATTCTCAAATTACATGCAAATTGGCATAATGACTTCACAACAAAAATCGACTTTTTGGACCATTTAAAAATTTTTTTCCTACATAAACGCTTTTGAATATCATTTCTGAATGGGCAAGGAAGCATTTAAGACAATAAAAAAAAAATGGATAAAAAAAAATTTACAAAGTAGTATTACCCCTTAAAAACTAAACTAAACTAAACATATTATTGGTAAATTTTTACATTTACCTACAAACCAGCCATGTATCTAAATTTTAAAGTTAATATTAGAGTATAATTAGCCACAAATAAATAATTATAAATAAAAAAATTAAGAAAAATGCTAATTTTTAAAAACAAAATCTTTTGTGGAAAAATTTTATTATCAATAAATTTTAGTTACTTATGCAATCGAGGTTTTTGGAATAACTGATTAAAATTTTGAAATAAAAATTGAACATCAAACATTGATCGGATTCTCTTGAAACTTGTTACTTGAGGGTTTTCGGGGTCGCTGATTACAAATTTCAAATCAGATTTTAAAAAATTATAATGGCGGATCCAAAATGGCGAACTGAAAATGGTAAAGTAAAAATATAAAATCAAACATCGATCGAATTGTCTTGCTTGCTTTTTGCGTTACCCGGAACTAACACCGAGGATGTGGCAAGCATCAATTCCTTCTGGAAAAAACGTGATAAAAAGGGTTAAAAACTACATTTTGCTACATTTTGACTATACAAGTTATTTCTCTTCAAGCACAAGTATAAGATGGTCAAAATGTACCAAAAAAAAAGTCTTTTTTACATTTTTTAAATATTTTTTTCCAAAAGTCTATTGTTTTTAAGTTATCAACAATTGAAAACAAGGTTATTTTTTAAACAAATGATTACATCTTGCTTAAGTCGAAGATATTTAAGTTTCAAATGAATATTTGATAAAGATTTTATCTTCACTATAAATTGAGGTACAAACATTTTTGTAATGCCCTTGTATGCGTTAGGGTGGACAAAACTTATTGAGCGGCTCTAGTAAACCATATGGTATATTAGGAAAAGATTCAATGTGGTTTATTATAATTTTATGTAATATTTTTAGATGTTTATCACAACGGACTATTATAGTTAAGGCCCTAAGAAAAATAAATCAAAACCTTACTTATTTTTTAAGTTCTGTATAACAATTAAAATAGGACATTGAATTTCCAGCAAAATTTTTCTCCGGCACGTCAAAAACAGTTTTTCTCAGTTTTCTCCACAAATATAATAAATCTGCGAGTCATAAATTTCTGGACGTAGTGTGATTATGCAAACTTCATTTATATCTAGAGTTAGGAGCAGTTTCTTTTACTAATTTCTCAGAAAATGGAAGTAGTTCATTAAAAACACTGGCTCAAGGAGATCCACTCTGCTCTACTTACTTAAACGTAATTAGCGATTGAAGGCATCTTCGCTGCACTTTTACTATCTATGTTAGCAAAAGATTTTGAGTATTACATTCATTGACAGTTTAAAATACTTAATTATTTATATTTATTGTATTTTCTAATAAGAATAAATTAAATAAGATACAATGAATTAGTAAACAAAAAAAGTAACAAAAAGGTTAGTGTGTTGTTTTCACTTTTAGGGAAACCAATACGGTGTAATCACGTCATGCATGGCATACTTCCAAGTCCAGGATCTTGCTACTTCCTCAAATTTATCTCTATCGTTCATATACATTTCTCCTAATTCTGGCTCCATACAGACCTGAAAAAGAAATTTATAATGCATGTAATAAAATAAATGAAACCAAACTAAAAATCTTTAAATATATTAAAATTATATTGTATATTTTAAACAAATAACTTTTAATAGTATGGAAATTATAAAAATTATAAGATCCTTATAAAATTTAAAGTACCGTCAAACGGGCTATTTTGTGAGCCCGGGTCTATTTTGTGCACGCGAGGTTTTTAATGAATAAAATCTTTATATTGAGTTGTTTAAATTGCTACTTGGTATAAATATTTTCTGATATCTAGACTATAGAGAGAACTAAATGAAATTACTTAATTATTTAGCAGAAATCAGAAAAAAATCGTTAAGTCGTGAAAATCAAGCTAAAAATTTTCAAAGTTCTCAAAATTTTGTTCAAATCTCCGGAAGTTTAATTGTTTAAATAAATTAATTTGTTTAAACAATTGTCAAATAGTTAAAAATATCAATAAAATATTTAATTAAACATTAATTAATACTTGAGATAAATAATAATAACTATTTCTATTGATAAATATGTCAAACGTGGATTTTACTTAGGCAAAGTGCGTATAAGTGCAAAAATTTAAAAAGGGGGCAACTTTGGGGTAGTTTTATACCGGGTTAGCGTTATCAAAATTAAAAGTTATATAGGTCAAATTAATCGTCCGAGAGTCTACTATAAGATCCAGTAACTTAATGTTAACTTTTGTCAAACCCTTGCGAATAATTTTGATTTTTCGAAGATTAAAAATTTTCCCATGCATTTTACATGGAGAAATCGAGGTGCCCGGCGGCACCAGTTAATATCAAAATTTTGAAAAATCCAAAAATACGTATTCACTATTTTTCGCACTGGAACAAATTCCTGGGGTGTCATGCCCTTTTCCACGAAAAAAATTTTTGCAATGAATTTTTGGCCAACCCTAACGTTCACGCAGTGGAGTTTTTACACCATGTAAACATGAATATTTCTGATAATTTGAAATTCTCATTTTCTTTCTCATGTAATTTGGCTGAGGGACGTTGAATACTATCGTATAGCCAGCACGATTATTATAAATTAAAATTATTTTTTAGAAAAAGTGATGGGAACGTGTCATTTGTCCTTTTTGAAAGCATGACCCTTAAGCTATTTTCTAATAAAAGTCTACTTAATTTGTGATTAAAAAGTGAAATTGAAAAGTGTTGTGTCACCTTAATTTTGGTAGGTCAAGAAGATTATGATAAGTTCAATCCATCTTTACCTACCAAAATGAAGGTAACACAACACTTTTCAATTTCATTGTTTAATCACAAATGAAGGGGATTTAGATTAGAAAATAACTTAAATATCTTCTATAAAACTAATTACAATTGTTTTTAACATTTGTGTATTATTCAATTAAATTTTTTTTTTTTTAAATAGAGCTAGTTAGGAGTCAATACGCTCCATTTTTCTCCATTTCGCTAAAAGTGAACTCGTTAGGGTTCACTTGCAAATAGTTTCGTTGCAATAGATTTATATACAATATAAATAAGTCAGAACCTAGGTTCTAACTTGGCTTCATGAACATGACTATGCTGAGACAATTCTTTTTAGAAATCTTCTTTTTTCTGTGTTCCATAATGAGGTTCCGGAATATCTTTTTAAGCCTTTTGAGTTTAAGTCTTCCAAAGAGGCAGCTTTACTTAAACTTCATGATAAGGCTACTGTTCTCAAGGTATCTAAGTATCGTACATGTAAATATCAACGCACTTTTATTATAAGAGGTATTCGTCTGTGGAATAAACTTCTCTTATATGTTAGAGGTGCTTGCACACAGTTCGTGTTTAACTTAAACTACTTGGTATGGACAAAATTGAATATAATTCGACCCTGTTGCTCTTTTTTTCTAGTACTTTTTTTTTAATAATTGTTCAAACTAATTGTTAAAGAATTGTTTAAGGGGGAACACCAGTTGTAACTAAAAAAAGTGCTTTTTTCAAGAATTTTTTCCTAGAAAACCATGAAACTTTTTGAAGAATACTATTAGTTAAAAGTACATGTTAAAAGCTGCAATTTAAAAAAAAGTGTTTTTCAACCAAAACTTTCAAAGATATGAGCCATTGAAAAACAATGGCATTGAAGCTACGCCTTACAAAAAAAGGTGATTTGCGGTGATCAGGATTCCGCAAGTATGCTTTGTCTGAAATGCAAAAATGAAATTGATTTACATTTATTATAAGATTATTCTGTTAGTGATCGAAGGATTTGAAGAAACAAAAATTTGACAAACTGGCGACCTGTCAAAGTCAAAAGTATGATTTTCGTTAAAAAAAACTGTCGATTTTCAGCTATATAAAAAAAAGTTTGCATTAAAAAAAAATCCTTCGATCACTATCTCGGCTTAGATATGTAAATTAAGCATACCAAATTTCAAGTAAATCAGTTTAATGGTTTTCGAGTGATCGTGATCACCGACTTTGAAAATGTCATTTTGAGAAAAACGCATTTAAAGTTTCAACGTACTTTTTTGTCAAATACTTGAAATGATCTTTGCTTGTCATATTACTCTATTTTTCATCAAAATTATGAAGGGTATGTACAAAAACTGTAAATTTAAGCGTGAAACAAAAGAGGAATAACCATTGAGCACCAGGTGTAAGTGTTGCCAGATCTGGAGCGACCTGACTCGCTGCCGCATTGTGCTGTATATCTCATTTATTTTTCACCGGATCAAATTAGAAATTTACAGACACATTTCTAAATATGTATACTTTAACAAAATGCAAAAAAAAAGAAAAACGATTATCAGGGATCACAGCCCCTATTGTTAGTAAAAAAGGGTAATAGGGGCAAGTTTTTTTTGAAATAGGGGACAAAAAGGGGACAAAAAGTTCGCTTTAAAGTCTATGATGGCGACTTCCATTGAAAAATTGAAGATGTTAAATATGGTCTTAATAGTTTTTTCTTTTTAAATAGAAGGAAATTTAGTGTTTACTTATCCTAAAATGTCAAATTAATATTTTTTAAACGAATTTTTAACTAAAAAATAAGGAAAATAATTGACAATTGAAAATAAAACTCGAAAAATATTTACATAATTACACAATTGAAGAAGAATAATTTAAAAAATTAAACAATAAGTTTTAACTAGAAAATTGAAAAATTAAGAAAATTATAGAAAATAATAAAAACTTAATGAAATAAATTGAAAATTTAAGAATTGAATTAAAATTTGAAAAAATAAATTAAAATTGAAAACAAAACTCTAACAATGGCCGGCCAGATTAATCCAAAATCGAACAAAATAATTATTGAAAAAATTGTTGCAAACAATTGAAAATTGAGGGAATTAAATAATAATTAAAAAAAATAGTTGAAAAGTAGATTAATTCACAATTGGAAAAAATAATTCAAAAAATCAAACAATATTAAATTTAAACAAAATAATTCAAAAACTATGAAAATTATAGGAATACCTAATTGTTGGAAATAATTGAACATTAAACAACTAGATCGCAAATTGAAAAAAATAATTAAAATTAAAGAAAATAATTTAAAAAAGAGGAAAAAAATTGAAAAATTAAGAAAATAATTAAACATTACAAGAAGGAATTGAAATTTAAAGAATAAACTTAAAAATTGAAAAAAGTAATTAAAAAAAAACGATAATTATTTAATATAGAAGAAGATAATTGAAAAAAGCGAGAATCTTTTAATATTAAAGACATTAATTTAAAATTGAAAAATGGAATTTGAAATTTAAAGAAAATAGTTGTAGAATTAAACATTTGAATTCAAATTTTGAAACAATTTTTGTGACTAAAAAAAATAATAAAAAATTTAATTAAACTGAAAATTTAAAAATTAAATTGAAATTTAAAGAATATAATTAAAAATTGAAGAAAGTATTTTAAAAAAGACGAGAATCATTAAATATATTTAAAAAATGGAAATGAAATTAGAATGAAATATTTAAAATTGAAAAAAACATTTGACAATTGAAGAAAATAGTTGTAGAATTGAACAACTGAAATGAAATTTAAAACAGTTTTTATAATTGAAAAAAATTATTGAAAAAAGTCGAGAATTGAAGAGAATTTTTAAAAATAATTTTAAACTGAAAACATTATTTAATTTTTTTAAAAATAATTAAAAATTAAAGAATTAAATTACATTTTTAAAACGACAGATAGATAATTGAAAGAAAAATTACAAAATGATAAAATTATTAAATATTAAAGAAAATAATAGACAAATGTAAAAAAATTTGGAAACTGCGTCGAGAATAATTAACAAGAGAACAAAATAATTTAAAAAGTTAGAGAATAGTTATAAAATTTTGAGAGAATAAGTGGAAGTTGAAAAAATTGTTTAAATTAATTAAAAATTGCGGAAAATAAATGATAATTAAACAAATTATCTAAATAAAATATTGTGTTCTTTACATTACAGAAGCGTTTAAAATTAACAAAGCTAATAATTCTAAATCTAAAAATAAATAGATTCTCTTAAACCATTGTTTATAATTTTTTTTAAAAAAGCGGCTAACTCTGCCTTTTTCATTAGGATTTAAAATTACCCGCAGTCTTTTAAAAATGGCAAATAAACAAAAATAAACTGTGGTCAATCTCCCTCTCTCCCAAATAGCTCAGCGCGATTATTAAATGATTAAAAGATACAAATTCACAATTAAGTAAAAAATAACTTTGATAAATTATAAATTTAAATTTGAAAATTAGAAATAGGGGTAATAGGGGACAAATCTTTAAAATAGGGGAAGTAGGGACAAAACTTCAAAATAGGGGAAAAAAGGGGAATAGGGGACAGTCTGTGATCCCTGGATTATTCGAAAATTACAACTGGTGTTTACCCCTTTAGTTTTTGTTCTTTAGTTTACTCCTTAGGCTATGACTTGTTCATGTAATATACTAATGAATTGTATATATTTTGTTCCACTAAGGGCTCTTCAACCCTTGGAAATTTACTATCTTAATATATAAATAAAATAAAAAATTTCTCTAAATGATCGTTCGCCGATTTAGCTGACGCGTCGAATTCGGCGCTACTCCCTTACCCTTGTATTTATCAAGTCCATTTCTTTCAAAATTAAAACTTTTAGTCAAAACAATAAAATATGTATATATAACACTTACCTGGCAATATGGATCAGTAAGTAAACTTTGGACGCTTATCAGAACCTTGGAAATAGTAAGAGCTAAAGACCAATTGTGATGAATAGAATCAATTCCAACATCTCCATGTCTTGAAACATTAGGATGTAGTATTCTCGTAAGAAATCTGACAACAGGTGGGCGCATTGGATAACTAAAAGTATATTAATTATCATTAATGCTAGAGGTCTGTTGATAAGTGCACAATGTGTAATGTACTTATTAATATTAAATTATATGTACGGGTCATTTTATATATAATACAGCTTATTTAAATTGTCAATATTATATATCCCATATGACCTCTAGTTTCCAAATTTTCAAGCCCCAAAATCGTTCCTGATCCTATTTTAAAGATACATACATAGGACCGTTCACAAATGACGTCACGCTACAGAGGGGAGGGGGGAGTCTTGATCAAACGTGAGAAAACGTGATATGGGGTTGGAGAAAGAAAGAAAGAATAGAAAGAAAATTTTGTAATCTTAGTTTAATAATTAATATTAAACTAAATGAATACAAAAATCATGTTCTTTATCTCAAAACGAATCGATTGACCTATAAAGTTTATAATTGAATAAAAATTCGTAACATAATTCATGTTTTTTCATTTTTTTGCATTTAAAATCCTTTTTTTTTTGTAATATCTTCTCCAACCAACTTTTATATTTTTAATTTATTTTATTCCTCATAGACGAAGCAATGTTTCACAAAAAAGACACAATTTAGGCGTTTGAGTGTAGAGCGAGTTAATTGATACGGCTCCTCAAACATAGCTCAATAATAAAATTTAAATTTTTAGAATATCATTTTTTAAACTCACCTGTATGGTACTTGCAGGTATAAAAAGAAAAGTCCACCTTCATAAGGGCTTCCTGTAGGTCCCGTAATCGTAGCTTGCCAGTGGCAACACATTTGATCAAGAGGAGTAGCTTCTATACCCTCAGGAGGATCAATTCTCAAACCTTTTAATTCACTAAGCAGTCTATTTCTACGCCAAGAATTTTCTTCAATTCTTGGAACTTTAGTTTGTAGGGAGGTTTGAATTAAACATGTTCTGCATGGTGTTGATGAAGCAAGTTGATCGTATATTTTGTACCAGTCAGCAACGTGGCTAACTGGTTTGTATAAAGGCCAACGTAATTTCACATATTGTTGCCATTGTTGAGATGTTAAATGTGTAGATAATAATCCACACCACCTACGACAGACATTAATTGCAGACCATAAACTTAAATCGTCTAAATAGGAAAATATTGTTAATAAAACTTCAGGTGGTAATCTTTCTATAAGACCAAGTTCATTAATAGGTTCATGTTCAATATGTATATGATTTGTTAACATTTCTAGTCTTTCAGATAAAGTTTTAGGTCTTGATGAACCTGCTACTTCTGAAGACATTCGAAAATTCCAAGGGTACCGTACAAACTCTTTAAAATCTTTTATTTCTGACTGTGTAACAAAACGGTGTTCCAAAACATCATGTGTTGGAAAATGAAGATCTTGAGTAAAAGTTGTATTTTTTTGAGTTACATATCCTAAATAATTGGAAAGATTTTCTAAATTTATATTTTCATTATTTGAAATGAGATGGCTCTGCGCTGCAGTAGTATTTTGTACAGCAATGTCATTGCCCGTGTTTTGTTGATGACTATTATCTTGCGCAACTTTTTGTAAACTAGGAAAGCATTGTTGCGGAATAAACTGATTTTGTATAATTCCTTGATTTGATGAAGAGTCGTTGACTATTTCAGGAAAAATTTGTTGATTCTGAACGGACCTTCGATCAATATTATAACATAAATCCGTCGGTTCATCATTTCCAGAATCTTCATCGTCAGTTTTCTAAAAAATTAAACATCAAAATAGGAAAAATGGAAATTTTTGTGAATCATGGACGAATATCATGTATATTATAAAAAAACTCGGTATTATTTTATTACATCAGACATTCAAAATGACTTTTGCTAAGATTTACACAATAATATTACAAACTATTTGTGATAAATAAAATTCTGTGCACATAAAGTTTATTTGGGTTTCTTGTCCTTCAATTCGGATAAACAAAGGGTGGAGCAACTACTTAATGTTGATTTCTACAAAAAATAAAACTTTGTCTCTTGAAAGACTATTATGCAAGAGATTATGCAAGATTTGCTTTCGTAAAGTTGTAAAATACATCTACCCTCAAAAATTAACAAAATTGTGCGACTGAGAATAAGAATTTAATAATGATAAGAAATTATTTGAACCGTATTTTTATGTAATGTAAAATTTTTCTGTTTTTGTGTCGTATTAACGGTTTTGATGTAATTTATTATAATATTAAATTATTAAGATAACATGTTTAGCTTAATTAAGACCTCTTCAGATCTTATACATATATATTTACATTCCCATTTAATCTTGACATAATAATACATCACAGTGCTCTTGAAGCAAAAGCTGGGTTTTTGAAAATGGATGGAAGATTTTCGAACGTAGTTTTCCCACATGACATCTAGTTTCCGAATTTTCAAGCTCTAAAATCGTACCTGATCCTATTTTAAAAATACATGTATATATATCTTCATATGGGGGATTATTTGTCAATCGTCCCAGTTTAAATATAAAAGTTATGGGATTCGCTTGATACTTTGAGAAGTTGTTGTCCTACACAAAAGTAACAAATGCCTAAAATGTTAATTAGTGTAAAACACTAGCAAAAGAGGATGGATTTTAATTGTAATATAATGAATTTTAAAGCATTTTTTATGTACTTTTCAGAAGTTGCAATTAAAATTGGAAAAAATGTTCACCCCTATTTTTCAAAATTAAACTTTATTTTTCATTTTTGACCAATTTTTATATTTTTAATATATTTTTTATTTTATTTTCATTGGAAAGCTGAGTTTTTATCCAATAAACTGTGTAAGTATAAAATTGGGACCGCCATAATAAAGGAGAAATTGAAGTTAACAAACTTGTCGGCGTGCTCGCGCCATCGGCCTAGTCGAGTCTCTACTTCAGTACGAGTGTAGTCAGTAAACACAAAAATCTGAAATTTTTTGCTCCTACCAACCAAAAAGTTTTAATACTGAAAAAAAATACCCACAATTTTCTTTATTTTTGAAATCGGACAATACCCACTAGGTACACATATTAAAAAGACGTCTGAAGGACGTCTTTTAGATTTTTGTGCCCACTGGGTATTGAGGGGTGGCTTAAACCCTTTGAAATTTCCCACTGATTTTACATGGGGAAAACTAACTTTATCGTAAATTCGCTTTAAAATGTTCAAAAATCACTAAAAACATCAATAGAACAATTAACATCTTGAAATGACCTTTAAAACCAATATTCCACAATTTATTTAATAACTTGTTAATATTAACTGTTTTATGGGATCATAAATAACCTCCATAAATGCAAAAAAGAGATTTTTTTCTATTACTAATTAACAATAATTTGTTTAAACAGTTACAAGTGGTAGTTGCGATTAATTTACCTTATGATTTTAAATATTACAAATTAATATGTTAAAAAACTGCAACTTGCTACAACTGTTTTAATTTTTCTAACCAGAGTCCATTAAGTTGTAAAATTGGGAAAGAATTGTGTTTTTCTAGGTGCGTGTGTAAAGAATTATTAATTAATAACAATAAGTTATTTAAACAATAGCAAATGGTTGTAGTTGTTGATTTTACTGAATAAGTTATTGCTTTAAATAAGGAAGGCTGCACATGTTATTGCTTTACATAAGTCAGAAAAAACTACAACTTACTAGAATTATTTAAATAGTAGTTATAAATTAACAATAATAAATTGTTTAACAAATGAAAAATACATAAAAATGTCTGTAAACATTCATAACTTGACGATGTGTATCAATCTTGTAGAAAAATCTTAAAGAAAATATTAATTAATAATTTTAAAAATAGTTAATATTAACAAGTTATTAAATAAATTATGGAATACAGTCGAGACTCTCATGGATGCAATCGTAGGGCATGGTATGCATCCATGAGAATCGCAAACATTCAGGACCGAACCAACGCAACTTAAATTACGTGGCTCAATGTTATTACGCGACGGATCATTGAGTGTAATTGAGTGACATAGCGTCGGGCCTGGAGTCTATGCCACGTGATTTTTCTCCTCTTTCTTTCCGCAACCCTTCGTCTTAGTTCTCCGCGGACTGAATGCAACCGTTCAGACCGCATCCATAAGAGTCCCGACTGTATTATTATTTAAGGACTTTTAAAAATGTTATTTGCCGTATTGATGTTTTTAGTGATTATTTTTTAGGAGCAAATATTTCGGACTTTTGTGATTACAGAATACACTATGTACTGAAGCAGAGACGCGGCTAGGCCGATGGCGGTAGCGCGCCGGCAAGTTTGTTCTTAAGTTTTCTCCTTCAATTATGGCGGACACAATTTGATACTTACACAGTTTATTGAAAAAAATCTCAACTTTCGAATGAAAATAAAATAAAAAATATTAAAAATATAGAAATGGGTCAAAATTGGAAAATAAGGTTTAATTTTGAAAAATAGGGATGAACATTTTTTTCCAATTTTAATTGTAACAATTCATTATATTACAATTAAAATCCATCCACTTTTGCCAATGTTATATGGAGTTGGAAATGACAGTGCCACATAGAACATCAAAACTTCAACCCCCACTGCCTTCTATAATTTTATTTTACACTAATTAATATTTTAGGCATTTGTTACTTTAATGTAGGACAAAAATTTACCAAAGTATCAAGTATCCCATACAGAGATGCCAGGGAGCGAGACATGTCTGCGAAAAGTTCAGCCATTGGTCGAATTGAGCGGCCTCGTTTAAAATTGTTTTATTAAATCCTTTTCAAACTATCCCGCTTAGCTTGGCCAATGGCAGAACTTTCCGCAGACATGCGCAGATCCGTTTGGTTTCGCTCCCTGGCATCTCTGATCCCATAACTTTTATTTTTGAACTGGGACGATTGGAGTTCCGTTCCATGATCCAAGTAGTAAGGTCTCGCCAATCGGGAGACAAATTTAAGATCACGAGGCGCAGAAGATGCGGGGACCTGAACCGGCCATTTTTATTTTCGTAGACGTTAATGTTAATTTGAAAGTTACAGCTGAATAATGGCTGGCTCAGGGCTCCATTCTGATTGGTTTCATTTTTTTTTACTTGCGCGTGGCGAGACCTTACTACTTGGATCATGTTCCGTTCGAGATTTGATAGTGATAGTATCATAAACGACTGTGGTTTCTACTATTTTCCTTTCTATCCAAATAATCCTATTATACCATCTTGCTTGCTCATGTTTGAATGGATTTTATTTTGAATTTATTTTAAATGGTTGATTAATTGCTTGGAACTTTGATTTTTGGGTAATGCCTTGAGAGAGATAATAACGGAACGTCTGCAATGAACCATGATCCAACAGTTGCCCCCCCTTGCCACCTTTCTCATACAGAGGACAACTCTGATCAAACAGGGGAAATTCCCCCTGCTGTTCCAAATCAAGACGAAATTTGTTCTCGTCAGACAGTTACTCATTATGACCCGTCAATGACGGATATTTATAAATGGATTTCCCCTACCCCTTTTCCCGACATATATCAGAAGGGATCTGAGGGTCCTTTCCTGGTCCTGATAGAAAGCCTTTTGCCAAACAGAAAGATAGGTTCTATTGACCCAATTGAGATAGGCAAAGTGATTCATTCAATTGTTAAAGGGAAGCGGAAGATTTATCCCAGTGGGGCTAATCAGTAAAGAATTCTGCATTAACTGTTCAGGCCAACACGTAGCCTCATCTAGGGATTGCCCGGTTTATTGTTATGAATTCGAAATAATGAAAGAAAAGTACAATAGCAATATTTCTAGAGAGGAAGCGATTAATAAGTTGCAGGACAGGGGTATTTTTATGGTCGATGCCAAAAACATTTGGACCAGGATCTGTAAATTTTCACAATGATCCATAGGATGCCTGTGGTGCTCTTCGATCCCCAATTATAGTTTTATTGTTCATCTAGAATCTGTTTATATCTGTTCTTAATTAATTAATGATTAGTTGCTAACTGTTACTCTATTTAATTTGATAGAGTTCGATTTATCGTGGAACGATCGAATTCACTGTCAATTTTTAATAATAATAAATTTGTCATTAGGATAGGTTAAGGTTTACTTGAGACCTAGTTGTAGATATAAGATTACTTTTAGAAAAGGGGTTGATATCATCCCTTTCGAAAAAGTGAGGTTAACTACTGATTTGTTTATAATTTGATTTGATTACTAATTTTAGCTTAGTTTTGTTAGAATTATCCAGTAGTTAATAAGCTGATTATTTGGATTTTGGTTATATTGATCCTCTCTCTGAGTTTTTTTATGTGTTGTGGCAATTTTATCTGGTCAGTGTTCTGAAATGGCTCACATGATAAAGGGAGCTACTTGGAATGCTCATAGTGTCGTGGAGAAAAAAACAAAGGTAGTTTCACTCTTCAAAGATTTAAATTTGGATTTCCTGAGTGTCACGGAGACATGGTTGAACGGTAACCACCCAGTCTGGGAGCTTGAAGGGTTCTATACCTTTAGAGCTGACAGGTCGAGAGAGAGGACAGGGGGTGGTACAATGATACTGGTGAAGAGGGATTACGTGGTTGAAAGGATCGTTCTGAAAGAGTCATGGAAGGATTGGATGGAGGTGATAGCTATCAGGCTTTCGACGGCAAGGGGTGGCCTTGTTATTATTTCGATCTATATTGCTCCAAATCCAAAATTAGATGACGCTATTTGGAACGAATTGCTCAGTCAGTTGCCAAGGGAAAATGACGTTATTTTGATGGGCGATTTTAATGCGCATATCCCGGCTTTTGCCCCTTTTAGTAATAATAAGATTGGGAGGCAAATCATGGCGGCAGCTGAGGATTTTAACCTTTTTGTCATCAATGATAGCGGCATTACATTTAGATAAAAAAAAGTGGCCCCTAATCACGAAATTCAGGAGAGTGTTTTGGACTACATTTTGCTGTCTTCTTCTTTGTCTGATTTATCCAGTTCGGAAACAGGGATATCCTCCTATGGAAGTGACCACTTCCCGGTACTCATTTCTCTCCAACTGGAGGCTGAAAAGATTTGCAACAGCTCTTGTAGACTTAGGGTTCACGAGGTTGATTGGAAAAAATTTGACGAGTTATTTGATTCTCGGCTTACAAAATTACTAATTGAAGAGCAAGATGAAGGGGATGCCGTAAGAGGATATGAAAGATGGATGGAGGCTACTTTGGGCTCCTTGTATGATGCGGGAGCTTACATCCCTAGGTTGAGGTCAGGAAACTCCAAGGTTAAACCTTCATGGTGGACACCTTTATGTGACCAGGCCTTAAATAAATTCAGGTAAAGTAGGAAGGTTTATCTTAAGGATCAAACCGATGATAACCTGAACACTCTTGTAAGAGCTGAAGAATCCATGCATAGCACTTTGGAAGAGCAGAAAAAAAGTCATGTAGGGAGCTTTGTGAGTACAATTCCCCAGAAATGGGACTTAGGAAAATCTGGGCCTTGATAAAAGCCTTTTCAGGTCGCCAGGCCCCAGCCACAAATGTTACTAACGACATCTGCTCACCAGAGTTTTTAGCTCTTCAGGAAGAATTAGTGAAGGAGACTATCCCTCCTGTTCATACTGATATGGTCCAGGAGATTGAGGAGTCAAATGCCGCCCTCTTATCATGTAAAAAAAGCTCAGCACCGGGTCTGGACTTAGTCTCTTATGAGGTTAGTAGCTAAACGTTCTTGCTTACTTGAAATCATAAATAAATGCTTTCTTACATCAAAATTTCCTCAGGCCTGGAATGAGGTTCTGGTCAAGTTTATCCCGAAACCTGGGGGTAAGGGACACAGACCTATCTCCCTTACATCGGCTACAGGCAAGCTGGTAGAGAAACTCGTCCAAAGAAGGCTCTAACATTTCTAGGAGTCATCTGAAGCTATCCCGTGTCAGCAGGCAGGACTTCGAAAATCGAGATCGACAATGGACTCTGTTTCTCAATTTGCAATCGAGGTTTTAGAAGGTTTTAAACATGGCGAAACTATTGTGGCTCTTGCTCTAGATTTAAAAGGGGCATTTAACTCCTTGTTGCCGAATAAAATCTTAGAGAAGCTGAGAAATTTGAGAGTCCCTGGTAGAATCCTAAACTTTGTTAATTTCATGATCTCTAGGAGGAACTTATACTTTAAGACCAATTCCGGGTATCCTAGGTTGTGTGGAGTGGGGGTGCCCCAGGGAGGGGTCTTGTCCCCACTTTTGTTCAGTGTGGCTCTGAGAGGTATTGTACACTTATTGCCGGAAGGAGTCCGAATCCTCCAGTATGCGGACGATGTTCTGTTATTTGTCAGGTCGTCCTCTATCCAAGAGGCTCTATATCTATTGCTCCTGATAAATGTCAGATGTGTGTTTTCAAAAGGGGCAAGTTTGACCCAGACCTATATAGAATGGAAATAAATGAAAATCAGGTGCTATGCTCTCCAAAAATCAAGTATCTAGGAGTAATTCTGGACGCCAAGCTCTCTTGGTCTGATCACATAGAATATTTGGTCAGTAGAGCCACTGGAGCTTTAAATGTCATGAGGGCCCTTTCCAAAGTGCCAAGGGGAGCTAGCCCTGAATCCTTGATGATTTTATACAGGGGACTGATCCGCGCCATTCTGGAGTGGGGCTCACAGCTTTTTGGGGGCGCTTGCAAGACCTATTTAAGGAAATTAGACAGAATCCAATACGAGGCCATAAGAATAGCGCTTGGGTTCATGAGAACTACCCCCACCCCTGTTATTCTGTCGGAGGCGGATGAAAGTCCCCTCGAAGTTAGAAGGAGCTTTATCACGGACAGATTTATTACTAGGCTGAACTCTTCTGGGAGGGGATGGATCTCAGATAAACTGAACTTGCTCTCGGTTCCGGCGCGCGGCTCTCTGGTTCTCCCGAAGTACATCCGGGCGTTTTCCCTCTTCACGAGGTACCAAGTAATTAGGGAGATGATAATTAGGGTTATTTTGACCTACCATGGAGAATGGTCGTTGAGGACCTCAATCCGCTGATTGGCACTCAGACAGGAGTGGGTTTCAGAGGGTCGAATGACCCACAATCAGACTTTCTGATTCACATTAACGAACATTATCAGGGCTATAATATTTTCTATACAGACGGCACTTTTCAAATGAATGATAACCGCTCCGGCTGTTCGTTTTTTTGCCCTAATTACAATGCTAGATTTGCTATTAGGTTGAAAGGCTGTTACTCCCCCCTTCCTGCGGAAGTAACTGGAATGTTGAAGGCCCTGGAATACGCTGAAAGACAGGACATCCGGAGGATCTTGATATGCTCAGATTCACTTACCGCACTGAATATCATTAGGGACGTGATGAGTAATTTTTGTTCTGATCTGGTTGTCCATAAGATAATAAATAAAATCTTTAGTCTTCTTGATAGGGGATTTCAAATTCGATTTTTATGGATCCCCGCTCACATAGGAATCTGGGGGAATGAAACAGCGGATAAACTGGCCAAACTATCCACATTATTAAAATTTTATAGCTATATTGATTGGTCCACTGACAAAGTGTTCAGGGGTCTGCGAAAGGTTTTTTCTGACACCCTGAAGGAGGGATGGCCCTTCTTCCCACAAGAAAAATTACAAAGGAGATACTTTGATAATGTTACTCAAGCTTCTCCTCGTCCTTGGTTAAAGGGCTTGGACCTTCCTCGAAGGACTATAACTCTTATTAATAGGATGAGAGCAAATCACACCTGCTCAGGGGAGCACTTCCTGAATATGAACTGGGATCTCGATTCAACTTGTAAATGTGGCTTTAGTCCAAGCAGCATAAATCACTGGATTAGAGACTGCCCTATTTTGGAAGAGGGCTGAGAGACATTCGGGTCATTTCTGCGGACCAGATTTCAGATTCAGGATTTGAATAATTTTAATTTTGAATATGTTTTATTTAATGTCGATAATGTTACAGCAAAGAGGATCAGCCAATTTTTTTCTTTGCTAGATCTGGTCATTTAAGGGTAAGATTTTCTCTCGTTGGTTTAAATTACCGACTTAACGGGGTTAATAATTTGATTTGTAGGATCGACTAGTACACACAAACTCACCTTGTATTTAGTAGATAGTATATTTTATCTATAAATGTAGTTTAAAAAGTGTGTTAATCCAACATAATTATAATACATGGTAATCTAATAAAGTACCTATGGGACAGGGATTTGCTCTATGTTAACCAGGAGTTTTGAATTAATAATAACTCATGGTTGAACATCATAGTTAAAGTGATAAAAGATTACCGCTCAGTTTATGAATCGATAAATTCAAGTTCAAAATTGTCCATTCTGGCGTCCACAACCTTTTCTAAAACTCCATGAAAAGAAACGACTCACTATTACATACACTCACTGTGTTCGTACCGGAGGGTGAGAGCGCCGATTCTGTGTCCACTGTGACAGCAATGGAAATACCTAAACATTTGACCAAATTAATTGATCTAAATTATTACACAGATCCATCTTTGCGAGCTTGAATTGGCCACACCAAGGCCACAAAAAGAAGAAGAAGAAGAAGAGGACTGGGACGATTGGGAAATAATCCCCCATATGAAGGTATGTATACATGTATCTTTAAAATAGGATCAGGTACGATTTCGGGGCTTGAAAATTCGGAAACTAAAGGTCATGTGGGAAAACTTTACGTTCGAAAATCTTCCTTCCATTTTCAAAAACCCTGCTTTTGCCTCAAGAGCACTGTGTTGTTTGATGCATACCTGCTGTGTGTCTGTTAAGGTGGGTACAGACTACGCGAGCCAAGCCTGTAATGCAATGCTTCGAGAGCATTTGCGCCGTACAAAGTGGACGAGCCGAGCCATTGTATAGTATTGTATGTACAATGAATACAATAGAATATACAATATACAATGGAAATTGAGTTAGTGTCCAAATATCCACCAAATACTCGCTAGATTTGCACATGTCACAGAGGCTAGCGTAATGCTCGTTAGCTGCTCGCAGCCGATACGAGTTGTCGGTTTTCCTGCTAACTCAAAGGGATTTGGGGTCCTATCTGCTTTGGGACTCCAGCCACCCGTCAACTCAAATAATCATAAATTTTGTGCTATTGTACTTCCATGACAGTTTATTATAAAATTTAAAACCCAAACCCATTTTTTGATTAAATTTTAAACTCTTGCTAATCCTTCATAATTTTATGGCACTTTCACTGACAGGAGTCATTGTAGCATTTGGAAACAGTCTTCGTTTTCCCATTGTCCAGAGGCTCGTCTGACGTTCGTCACTTGATCGCAGCGAATATTCGCCGAGCATTCGTGGAGCGTTACATTACAGGCTAAGCTCGCGTAGTCGGTTTGAAGCCCAATCCAAAAAAATACCTGTTTTGTATTTGAATTTCGAAACCAAACGAAAGTCAACTTTCGTAAAGGTCTTCCTGAGCTTGCATATAGAGTCATATATAATAAGTAAGCTGTACAATCTCCCTCCCCCCCCCCCACTATCGTCTATCTGTCTTTTTCCTGATTAATGTATACCCTAAAGACATTTTTGAAAGTTATTTATTGCTCGCTATATTTGGTATATTTATATCATTAGTTATTTTAAGAGAAAATTGTAACTTGTTCTACTACCTCACTTAGAATCTGAACTTGTAACATTCCAACATCATCTGGAAATAAAAAGGCATGGCATGTTGTACAAACTAATTCTTCAAAGTTTGGTCCATAAAATCCATTGCAAAAGTAGCAAGAACTTCTCTGTAACATATAAAATAGTGTAATTAGGCTAAATTGGGTTTATTGAGCACAACACTGAAAAAAATATTTCCGTGGAACTGCGATAATTTTATGGGCAGATTGACGATATTTTATTGCTAATTTGGGAACTGCCATACAATTTGTGTTTCAGCCATACGACTGTGTGATCGAGCACTTGATATTTGTGAAACCGCGAGTGACACTGTAAGGTTAGGTAAAAGCGACAGTGGCGCACCGATGCATTATGAGAAATTCATACATATAGTTGTCAAACTTCTACATAACCTGTCAACCATAGTCATAATAGTAATTAGAATATCTAATCTTATAACAGTATTTTTTTCGGTGAATTTACTGAGCACAAAATTTGGAATTTATTGTGACGGGCGTGATTTGTGTAATATAGAAACCTCCTTTCATATACAGTCGAAACCGCTTATAACGAAATTGAAGGGACCCACGAATTAATAATAAGGAGTCTTCACTCTATGCGGGTTCTCGGAAAAACTTGTCCCCAGTTTTGGGAACACGATCATCGAAAGTTAAAGGTTCGCAGCGGTCGAGTTCCTTGCGGGAAAACTTGGAAATATATATTTTCCTGTGTCTGTGTAGAAAGTTAATAAGTGTGTGTTACTATCACAAATCTGCACAAGCCGGCTTATGTGTTTTGTTTATGTGTTCCTAACTTCAAAAGATTTTGAAAGTATGTATTTAACTATATAGTGATTATTAAATAATATTTCCAGAAATTGAAGTAAAATAAAACGTGTAAATTGATGTAAATATTCTCCCGTTCCAACCTCAAAACAAATTCATAATAAACTGTAGCAGACGACTACATAAAGAAAATCCCAAACTTCATAATTTAATAATTTTCCCGCAAGGAACGCGACCACTGCGAACCTCTAAATTTCGATGATCAGGTTCCCAAAAGTGGGGACATTCCTCCCTAACAGTGAAGACTCATTATTACTTCGTGAAGGGACCTTGCATTTTTGTTCCTTATACCCGATCTTCGTTATAACAGATCGTTATAGCATATATTATACCTACATAATATGGAATCCATTTTAAATCAAGAAGGCTGACCACCTTCAGGTCATTGATTTTATTGACAATTAAATACATTATTTTTCAATTAAAATAAGGAGATAACAATTTTTCCGAATTTGAAAAAAACGATTTTAAACAAAGTTATAAGCATTTCAAATTTTACTGAAAAAAATGAAAACTCCGATTAAGGTAGTTCTCTTGATTCAGTGGTTCTCAACTCAAAACGTGTATTTAAAAATACTGTTTTTCGAAATTTACACTGAAAAACATGTCTAGGTGCACTACAAAGAATTCTGGCTGTTACAGCTAAATAATATCGCTCCATATCGTCGACCTAAACGTTTAGTTGTGGTACCTAAATTATATTGCAGAAAAGATATATCTATTCTACCTAAAAAATTTAACCAGTTATTCTATATTTTTAGCTGAATAACAGCTAGATAATATAGGAGTAGCGCCTAAATTCTTTTAGCAACATTTTTTAAGTAATACGTCTAGCTAATGTTGACAGCATTTCTAGCTGTAGTGTGTAGAATTTCTAGATGACATTACTCTCTTGTTTACATAGCCATATTTGATCTCACAGATATAAAATAATATATATTTTAACAAAACAAAACCGTTTAAGGTAAAAGATTTAATGAATATGAATTTCCGTAAATAAAAATCACTATAAGATTTTATATTTAAAAGTACCTCATGACTTTTAATAAAAGATATTTGCAGTTTCACTAGAATTAAACAATATGTCACTTTCAATCTTTCAAATCATTTTTCTAACTAATAATAATTGTTGGTTTTTTTATTAAAAAAAGCGTTATCTGCAATATTCTATATTACAAGTTAGATCGAGATAAATTAACATAATCGCATAATTTGTTTTATTTAAATTAACGTTATTGAAAGCATTTGAGGTATCATAAAAGCATAAATCGTTTAGGAAATTATTTAATTCATAAAACTTGTATATAGTCTACTTAAAAACTGAAAATTTGTATTTTCTATTACATTGAAGCTGGTACAATGATCATAAACAATTAAAACTTACATATGCCCCTAACCAATCATAATTAATAACTTTAAACATTAAAACAATTAGATCCTTGCACAGAACTTTGCGAATGGAACACATCCAACACATTTATCATTAACCTAACCACTTTATTTAAAAATAGAAACGCAATGCGTGAAAAATAACACGAACATATGATTTACACTGAAGGACAGCCATGTCGAAAGTATAGCACTGCATTCTGCTCATTACAGGTATAATGTATAGCCATGGCACCTAAACTTTCTAACAGAACTGTCAACATGAAACTGTATCGGTAAGGCTGTTAGATAGTATAGCAAGAGGTGGTAAATATTTTCCTAAATTTTCTGTACGCACGAGCTAAATTGTTTTTGTACTTCGGCAATCTAGTCTAACTATTACTCCAATAACGCATTGCAATTGTACCTATATTTAATCAGCAATGTATTTTTAGGAAAAGTACCAATACCATTTTTTTCAGTGTACGCATGAGAAATAAAATGCAGAATTTCGAATGCGGAATGCCGAATTTTCAAAAATACCATTCCTCATGCGGAATGTGGAATTTTCGAAAAAAAATTCCGCATGCGAAATGCGGAATTTTTGGAAAACACTATTTTGCATGTAGTCCAGTCAACAGTCCAGTCAATCCTTTATTTTTACATACAATTAAAGACCCTAAGTTTTTGGCAGCCATGGCGACCGGAAAACCAAGTAAATCTTTCAAAAAAGTGCAAAAAATCGCATTTTCTGAAATTGTCGGTTTTCTGTGCATTTTACGTGAAAAATATGTTACATAATAGAAAAAGTATATAAAATTTTGAGTTTTTTTTTAAAAAAAGATGAACTTAATTGGCCAAATAGTTCCAAATAGTTGTAGTAGACTATATTAGCTTTAAATTCCCGTTTAGAAAATTAAATTCGGCCCACTAGTTACCGAGCTATGACCTCGTAAAGTATACCAGTTTTCACGTTTTTCACATAGTTGCAAATTTTTTAGTTTAGATCGATTGCTCTTGTATTTTATTATTATTAAGTACATAATACAAGTTTGTTTCTATAAAATTTTGCAATATTTAAAAAATTCAAAATGGTGGATCCAATATGGCGGACGATATTTCTTAAAACTTGTCTTATTTTCGTGAAACTTGGTATCTAAGAGTTTTTAGGGTCGCTGATTACGATTTTTGAATCCAATTTTAAACTAGGTGAGAATTATGTCCATTTCATCGACATTTCGCTTCCAAGTAAGCAAAATAATTTGCTTACTCATAGAGAAAGCAAGAAATTAATAATATATAAGTTAATTAGGGAAGTTGTTAAAAAAAAAATTTTATGCAAAAAATAGTAAAAATATGAATTATTTTACGAATTCTTGATCAATTATAAAAGTTATATAGGTCAATCGATTCGTTTTGAGGTAAAGAATATGATTTTTGTATTCTTTAAGTTGTATTTTTAGCATGAAAAATTTTTTTTTCAAAAAACGATTTTTTTCGATGAAAAAAGGTGCTCAAAAAAATTTGGTTGGATATTTTCAAAAATCCCTGTGTCCAAATTTAGATATTCATGAGCTTAATAAGTCATCCAAATTTTATTAGAATCCGTTAAAGCGTTCTCAAGATATCTTGTACATAAAAAACGTTATACACACACACATACATACACACACACATACATCTGGACATTTGCTTAGAAATGAAAATTTACGCTTTTTAGATGAAAATAAGTCGATTTAGACTATTTTTGGAAAATCGAAAATCTTAACGATCACACAGCTTCCTCTATGAGGAAGCAAAATTCAAAATGTCATCTATAATATGGCGGACGATATTTAAAATATTGTTAATTTTAAAAGTGCATCCAATATGGCAGACAATATTTTTAAAAATTGCGTTAATTTTCATAATACATTAAATCTATGGGCTTCTAGGGTCGCTGATTACGAATCCATAGTTACATTTTAAAAATTTAAAATGGTGGATCTAATATGGCGGACGATATTTCTTAAAAATTTGTTTATTTTCGTGAAACTTGGTATCTAGGAGATTTTGGGGTCGTTGATACGAATTTGCAATTAGATTTTAAAAATTCAAAATGGCGGATCCAATATGGCGAACGATATTTTTAAAACCTTTGGTAATTTTGTGAGACTTGGTATCTAGGAGTTTTTGAAGTCGCTGATTACGAATTCGCAGTCAGATTTTACAAATGCTAAATTGCTGATTCAACATTGCAGAAGATATATTTTTTTTTGTGCGCTGAACACGATGCCGGGTTCCGAAATTGCGCATCACGACATGATTTTGAGAAAAGTGGGGGTAGAGACCCCCCAAAGAACGTGTTTTTGGGGTTTTACAACCTTTTTTTCCTCTATAACCTGACGTGGTAGAAACTTCAATAAGATTTTGAATTAAAGCTTGAAATGTGCACTTTAAGATCCATAGTCGAAAGACCAAAAAAAAAATTAAGAATTTTGAGAAAAGTGGGGGTAAAGACCCCAAAAACGCGTTTTTGGAGTTTTTCAATATTTTTTTTTTCTTTAACCTGACGTGATAGAGACTTTAATAAGGTCTTAAATGAAAGCTTGAAATGTGCACTTTAAGATACATATTCAAAAGACCAAAAAAAAAAATAAAGGGTTTTCAGAAAAGTGAGGGTAAATATCCCAAAAAACGTCTAATTGGGATTTTCTAAAATTTTGTTTCCTTAATCTTAGGTGTTAAAGTCCTAAAGTGAACGTTTAAAGCTTTAAATTGAGACCTTATTAAAGTCTCTAGCACATCAGGTCAAAAAGAGAAAAAATATTGAAAAATCACAAAAACGCTTTTTTTTGGGACATTACACCAACTTTTCTCAAAATCCTCAATCTTTTTTTGGTATTTCGACTATGAATCTTAAAGTGCACATTTCAAGCTTTAATTCAAGATCTTATTGAAGTTTCTAGCACGTCAGGTTAAAGAGGAAAAAAATGTTGAAAAACCTCAAAAGCACGTTTTTGGGGGACTTTACCCCCACTTTTCTCAAAATCATAACGTGATGCGCAATTTTGGAACCCAGCATCGTATTCAGCGCACAAAAATACATCGGAAACCACACTGATATCTAATAAAAAAAACCTTTGTAGACCTGTGTTATGAATATGCAGAAAGATTTTATTAATTCAAAATGGCAGATTCTCAATTACACTAGAACTCCTATCGAGCGGACAGCTTGGGTGAGTGTCCGCTCGATATGGAAGGTCACCTTGACGTGTTAAATGAATGGAGCTCAACTTCTTCCTTCTCCCCTCGTCCCGTGAATTACCTACTGTTTCCGCTCGATAGGAGTCCGCTCGATAGGAGTTCTAGTGTACTGCCAATCAGTGCTTCCTTTCCAGCCCAAAAAATTCAAAATAAAAGGTAAAAGATAGAGGAACTAAATGTTTACCATGTCCACGCCGTGAGTGCCGAGTAATGTTAATAGTAAAATAGACTCGGCTGATAATATTTTTTATGATCGATATTTCCAGAACTGAAGATACCAAGGCTCACGAACATAACAATATACTTAACAATAATAAAATACAAGAGCAATCGCTCTGAACTAAAAAATTTGCAACTATGTGAAAAAACGTGAAAACTGGTATACTTTATGAGGTCATAGCTGGGTAACTAGTGGGCCGAATTTAATTATCTAAACGGGAATTTAAAGCTAATATAGTCTACTACAAATTTTATGTGTATTGTTTTTCCATCCGATTAAGTAAAAAAAAGTTTGTCATTATTTTTTGAAAACAAGGTTTTTCCGGGCAAAAATGATGAAAAACTAGTAAACTTTGAAAAGTCATAACTCGGGAACTATTTGGCCAATTAAGTTCATCTTTTTTTTAAAAAACTCAAAATTTTATATACTTTTTCTTTTATGTAACATATTTTTCACGTAAAATGCACAGAAAACCGACAATTTCTGAAAACGCGATTTTTTGCATTTTTTTGAAAAATTTACTTGGTTTCCCGGTCGCCACGCCTGCCGAAAACTTAGGGTCTTTAATTGTATTCCAAAATAAAGGGTTTAAGTCAAAAACATCGACCTTCCGAGTTATTACCGTATAATATGTTTTTTCCGACGTATTGACTAGACTAATGCGGAATTTTTTTAAAACATATTTCCTCATGCGTCTTTGTCATAAAACATTATTCCGCATGCGGAATTTCCATGAACGACAACTTCGCATTGCGTAATTGTCATAAACACAAGTGTCAAATTGGCCCCTGGGGTTAAAATGACCCCGGGGATAAACATGATCCCAAGAGTCAAATTGCCCCAGGGGATTAAAATGACCCCAAGCGTCAAAATGCCCCCGGGGGACAAATGGACTCCGAGAGTCAAAATGATCCCAAGAGTTAAAATGGCCCTGATGAAAAAGAACATTTACCGGTTAATTACTTGTCGATGACAAAGTAACGTTGACATGCCTCTGATATCTTACATATTCGTAGTCGGAGATAACATCAAAAAACACGAAATTTGTGTAAAAATCATCTTTAGAGACCCGTATCAACTCACTAATACAACTTACACTTTCGCGATAATGGGCACATTTGTAGAGTGTTTAATTCCGAGTAAATCAAATTCAAGACCAATGGAAGAGCATAAAATGCGACAAAGTTATAGAAATTTGAAAAAAAGTACGCCGACTTACGTGTATTTTACATGAAAAATCTTTTAATGCTTTAAGCGAGTATTTAAAACTAATATTAAGGGCTGTAATTTTCAGGCAATTTTTCTTACTACATATCCAACCAAATTTCGAGTGAGGACTAAAAAAAAATAGTCGAAAAAAAATCACCCTAATGTACATAACAAATCAATTCTTTTTAATTCCACAATACTAAAATTATGCGAAATAGTAATTGAACTAGCAAAATATAACGCGCGCAAGCGCGCGATTAGTTTTCCGTGCATTTTAGAAATTAAGGTATAGTAATGATTAAAACAAATCGATAAATAATATTTATTGAATAAGGAGGGCTGTCAGTGGACTTGTAGATTGAAAATAGTAGAAAAAAAAAGACTTTTTAATTTAAAAAAGTGAGTAAATAGTGAGCCTTCAAATAAAAAAAGTGATTAAATAGTAAGTTTTTAAATAAAAAAAGTGAATAAGCAATAAAGAGTTTGATATTACTTTGATATTTGATATTAATAGTAAGTTTTTAAATAAAAAAAGCGAGGGGCTTTTCACTCAATAATCATGGATTTCCTAATTTTAGCGTCAAAAAAATCTTAAAGAAATCTTTAAGGTAATCTTTGGGAATCATTGAGAATCTGAGAATCTTGGTAATCTTATGGAAATCTGTGTAGAAATCCTATTGAAGTTTTCTCAGTGTGTATTGCACTCACACTTACTAACGTGTAGATGAAAGTCGACTATTGACGATTAAGTCCGAAGTTTAACGATTCTTTCCATTCTTTCTCAACCATCCTAACTGACATTACTCTCAGGTTATGTTGATCTGTTTTTGTTTTGGCTACATGCTTTGCCACAATTTTAACTAGAAGAATGCGATATTGCAGATATAATTAATGTGAAGAATCCACAAATCCAATTCTGTGAATATATTAGTTTTTATCAAAATTTCCCTTAAGCTACGAATGACTAGTTTTGTGATTTTTAATTTTATAACAGTTCAATACTAGGTATTTTCCTTATCTTAACATTTTATTGTTTTACTTTTTGGAAAAAAGAAATAAAGTTTTTACACGCGTGTTCTATGCGAGGTTTCATGTTCCATAATAAACAAAAAATACATAAAAATATGTACTGTTTTAGTTAGAAATTTAAGGTTATATGTTGTGAATAATCTAAAGCAGCTTGTTTATAGTAACTATACAAACTGTTTTGTTTATTTTAATATAAATATAATCGCAAATAATAATTTTACCAATTATTTTTATTGATTTTCAGAAACACTTAATGTGTTTCTTAATGTGTCACTGAGAATCCCAAGGAAATCTTAGGAATCAATCTGGGAATCAATTCAAATCAGCAAGAATCTTAAGGACAAAAACAGAATCAAAAAATCTCTGATTCCCAGATTTCCTAAGTGAAAAGCCCCTCGAAAAAAACTGAATAAGCAATAAAGAGTTTGATATTACAGGTATTAAATTGAGGGGCGCCACCCAGGTGCGAATTTTGGTTGGCAGCCAGAGTTTGTCCGTCGGGCCAAGGTCGGCACAACTCTGGCATGCGTAGTTACGTCTGCCAGAGTTGGCCCAACTATATTTTTTTTCAAGTTCCCAAAGTTGGGCCGACTCTGCAAGCCAACTGTGGCACTCGCAGTTTTCCCGACCGCCGGCCCAACCTTGCCAGAGTTTCCCCGACCGTTGGGGAAACTTTGTAAAACACAGTTTGAAAGACTCTAAATTTAGAGGTCGGCCCAACCTTGCCCAGAGTTTCCCCGACCATTGGGGAAACTTTGTAAAACAATGTTTAAAAGACTCTAAATTTAGAGGTCGGCCCAACCTTGCCCAGAGTTTCCCCGACCATTGGGGAAACTTTGTAAAACAATGTTTAAAGGACTCTAAATTTAGAGGTCGGCCCAACCTTGCCCAGAGTTTCCCCGACCGTTGGGGAAACTTTGTAAAACACAGTTTAAAAGAATCTAAATTTGGAGGTCGGCCCAACCTTGCCCAAAGTTTCCCCGACCGTTGGGGAAACTTTGTAAAACACGGGTTAAAAGACTCTAAATTTAGAGGTCGGCCCAACCTTGCTCAGAGTTTCCCCGACCGTTGGGGAAACTTTGTAAAACACAGTTTAAAAGGCTCTAAATTTGGAGGTCGGCCCAACCTTGCCCAGAGTTTCCCCGACCATTGGGGAAACTTTGTAAAACAATGTTTAAAAGACTCTAAATTTAGAGGTCGGCCCAACCTTGCCCAGAGTTTCCCCGACCATTGGGGAAACTTTGTAAAACAATGTTTAAAGGACTCTAAATTTAGAGGTCGGCCCAACCTTGCCCAGAGTTTCCCCGACCGTTGGGGAAACTTTGTAAAACACAGTTTAAAAGAATCTAAATTTGGAGGTCGGCCCAACCTTGCCCAGAGTTTCCCCGACCGTTGGGGAAACTTTGTAAAACACAGTTAAAAAGAATCTAAATTTGGAGGTCGGCCCAACCTTGCCCAAAGTTTCCCCAACCATTGGGGAAACTTTGTAAAACAATGTTTAAAGGACTCTAAATTTAGAGGTCGGCCCAACCTTGCCCAGAGTTTCCCCGACCGTTGGGGAAACTCTGTAAAACACAGGTGAAAAGACTCTAAATTTAGAGGTCGGCCCAACCTTGCCCAGAGTTTCCCCGATCGTTGGGGAAACTTTGTAAAACACAGTTTAAAAGACTCTAAATTTAGAGGTCGGCCCAACCTTGCCCAGAGTTTCCCCGACCGTTGGGGAAACTTTGTAAAACACAGTTTGAAAGACTCTAAATTTAGAGGTCGGCCCAACCTTGCCCAGAGTTTCCCCGACCATTGGGGAAACTTTGTAAAACAATGTTTAAAAGACTCTAAATTTAGAGGTCGGCCCAACCTTGCCCAGAGTTTCCCCGACCATTGGGGAAACTTTGTAAAACAATGTTTAAAGGACTCTAAATTTAGAGGTCGGCCCAACCTTGCCCAGAGTTTCCCCGACCGTTGGGGAAACTTTGTAAAACACAGTTTAAAAGAATCTAAATTTGGAGGTCGGCCCAAACTTGCCCAGAGTTTCCCCGACCGTTGGGGAAACTTTGTAAAACACAGTTAAAAAGAATCTAAATTTGGAGGTCGGCCCAACCTTGCCCAAAGTTTCCCCAACCATTGGGGAAACTTTGTAAAACAATGTTTAAAGGACTCTAAATTTAGAGGTCGGCCCAACCTTGCCCAGAGTTTCCCCGACCGTTGGGGAAACTCTGTAAAACACAGGTGAAAAGACTCTAAATTTAGAGGTCGGCCCAACCTTGCCCAGAGTTTCCCCGATCGTTGGGGAAACTTTGTAAAACACAGTTTAAAAGACTCTAAATTTAGAGGTCGGCCCAACCTTGCCCAGAGTTTCCCCGACCGTTGGGGAAACTTTGTAAAACACAGTTTGAAAGACTCTAAATTGAGAGGTCGGCCCAACCTTGCCCAGAGTTTCCCCGACCATTGGGGAAACTTTGTAAAACAATGTTTAAAGGACTCTAAATTTAGAGGTCGGCCCAACCTTGCCCAGAGTTTCCCCGACCGTTGGGGAAACTTTGTAAAACACAGTTTAAAAGAATCTAAATTTGGAGGTCGGCCCAACCTTGCCCAGAGTTTCCCCGACCGTTGGGGAAACTTTGTAAAACACAGTTAAAAAGAATCTAAATTTGGAGGTCGGCCCAAACTTGCCCAAAGTTTCCCCAACCATTGGGGAAACTTTGTAAAACAATGTTTAAAGGACTCTAAATTTAGAGGTCGGCCCAACCTTGCCCAGAGTTTCCCCGACCGTTGGGGAAACTTTGTAAAACACAGTTTAAAAGACTCTAAATTTAGAGGTCGGCCCAACCTTGCCCAGAGTTTCCCCGACCGTTGGGGAAACTTTGTAAAACACAGTTTGAAAGACTCTAAATTTAGAGGTCGGCCCAACCTTGCCCAGAGTTTCCCCGACCATTGGGGAAACTTTGTAAAACAATGTTTAAAGGACTCTAAATTTAGAGGTCGGCCCAACCTTGCCCAGAGTTTCCCCGACCGTTGGGGAAACTTTGTAAAACACAGTTTAAAAGAATCTAAATTTGGAGGTCGGCCCAACCTTGCCCAGAGTTTCCCCGACCGTTGGGGAAACTTTGTAAAACACAGTTAAAAAGAATCTAAATTTGGAGGTCGGCCCAACCTTGCCCAAAGTTTCCCCAACCATTGGGGAAACTTTGTAAAACAATGTTTAAAGGACTCTAAATTTAGAGGTCGGCCCAACCTTGCCCAGAGTTTCCCCGACCGTTGGGGAAACTCTGTAAAACACAGGTGAAAAGACTCTAAATTTAGAGGTCGGCCCAACCTTGCCCAGAGTTTCCCCGACCATTGGGGAAACTTTGTAAAACAATGTTTAAAAGACTCTAAATTTAGAGGTCGGCCCAACCTTGCCCAGAGTTTCCCCGACCATTGGGGAAACTTTGTAAAACAATGTTTAAAGGACTCTAAATTTAGAGGTCGGCCCAACCTTGCCCAGAGTTTCCCCGACCGTTGGGGAAACTTTGTAAAACACAGTTTAAAAGAATCTAAATTTGGAGGTCGGCCCAACCTTGCCCAGAGTTTCCCCGACCGTTGGGGAAACTTTGTAAAACACAGTTAAAAAGAATCTAAATTTGGAGGTCGGCCCAACCTTGCCCAAAGTTTCCCCAACCATTGGGGAAACTTTGTAAAACAATGTTTAAAGGACTCTAAATTTAGAGGTCGGCCCAACCTTGCCCAGAGTTTCCCCGACCGTTGGGGAAACTCTGTAAAACACAGGTGAAAAGACTCTAAATTTAGAGGTCGGCCCAACCTTGCCCAGAGTTTCCCCGATCGTTGGGGAAACTTTGTAAAACACAGTTTAAAAGACTCTAAATTTAGAGGTCGGCCCAACCTTGCCCAGAGTTTCCCCGACCGTTGGGGAAACTTTGTAAAACACAGTTTGAAAGACTCTAAATTTAGAGGTCGGCCCAACCTTGCCCAGAGTTTCCCCGACCATTGGGGAAACTTTGTAAAACAATGTTTAAAGGACTCTAAATTTAGAGGTCGGCCCAACCTTGCCCAGAGTTTCCCCGACCGTTGGGGAAACTTTGTAAAACACAGTTTAAAAGAATCTAAATTTGGAGGTCGGCCCAACCTTGCCCAGAGTTTCCCCGACCGTTGGGGAAACTTTGTAAAACACAGTTAAAAAGAATCTAAATTTGGAGGTCGGCCCAACCTTGCCTAAAGTTTCCCCAACCATTGGGGAAACTTTGTAAAACAATGTTTAAAGGACTCTAAATTTAGAGGTCGGCCCAACCTTGCCCAGAGTTTCCCCGACCGTTGGGGAAACTTTGTAAAACACAGTTTAAAAGACTCTAAATTTAGAGGTCGGCCCAACCTTGCCCAGAGTTTCCCCGACCGTTGGGGAAACTTTGTAAAACACAGTTTGAAAGACTCTAAATTTAGAGGTCGGCCCAACCTTGCCCAGAGTTTCCCCGACCATTGGGGAAACTTTGTAAAACAATGTTTAAAGGACTCTAAATTTAGAGGTCGGCCCAACCTTGCCCAGAGTTTCCCCGACCGTTGGGGAAACTTTGTAAAACACAGTTTAAAAGAATCTAAATTTGGAGGTCGGCCCAACCTTGCCCAGAGTTTCCCCGACCGTTGGGGAAACTTTGTAAAACACAGTTAAAAAGAATCTAAATTTGGAGGTCGGCCCAACCTTGCCCAAAGTTTCCCCAACCATTGGGGAAACTTTGTAAAACAATGTTTAAAGGACTCTAAATTTAGAGGTCGGCCCAACCTTGCCCAGAGTTTCCCCGACCGTTGGGGAAACTCTGTAAAACACAGGTGAAAAGACTCTAAATTTAGAGGTCGGCCCAACCTTGCCCAGAGTTTCCCCGACCATTGGGGAAACTTTGTAAAACACAGTTTAAAAGAATCTAAATTTGGAGGTCGGCCCAACCTTGCCCAGAGTTTCCCCGACCGTTGGGGAAACTTTGTAAAACACAGTTAAAAAGAATCTAAATTTGGAGGTCGGCCCAACCTTGCCCAAAGTTTCCCCAACCATTGGGGAAACTTTGTAAAACAATGTTTAAAGGACTCTAAATTTAGAGGTCGGCCCAACCTTGCCCAGAGTTTCCCCGACCGTTGGGGAAACTCTGTAAAACACAGGTGAAAAGACTCTAAATTTAGAGGTCGGCCCAACCTTGCCCAGAGTTTCCCCGACCATTGGGGAAACTTTGTAAAACAATGTTTAAAAGACTCTAAATTTAGAGGTCGGCCCAACCTTGCCCAGAGTTTCCCCGACCATTGGGGAAACTTTGTAAAACAATGTTTAAAGGACTCTAAATTTAGAGGTCGGCCCAACCTTGCCCAGAGTTTCCCCGACCGTTGGGGAAACTTTGTAAAACACAGTTTAAAAGAATCTAAATTTGGAGGTCGGCCCAACCTTGCCCAGAGTTTCCCCGACCATTGGGGAAACTTTGTAAAACAATGTTTAAAAGACTCTAAATTTAGAGGTTGGCCCAACCTTGCCCAGAGTTTCCCCGACCGTTGGGGAAACTCTGTAAAACACAGGTGAAAAGACTCTAAATTTAGAGGTCGGCCCAACCTTGCCCAGAGTTTCCCCGATCGTTGGGGAAACTTTGTAAAACACAGTTTAAAAGACTCTAAATTTGGAGGTCGGCCCAACCTTGCCCTGAGTTTCCCCGATCGTTGGGGAAAATCATTGATTTTTTTTTAGAAACATTAAAAGGTTATTTATTAATTTATTTAGAATAATCAAAAAGTAGCAAAAATATTTTTTTTAAATTTAAATAGATAAAAAGAAGTCTACAGAAGAAATGTAAAAATATTTCAACAATAAGAAGTTTAGGAAAATTAAACCAAAAATATTTTAATAGTAATAGTCTTATAACACTTCTAAAATCAATCTTAAAACTTGTTGACAATCAAAAATGTTTTGGAAATAATAATTAAGTTTACAAAGAAATAGACATTTATTTATTGAATGTTGTAATCTTATAATAAATGATGAAGCGATGATTTAAATCAGTGATAAATCAGTAGCAGACCTGATTTTTCTATTTTTCTTCCATTTGTTTATAAAAATTTGTTTAAACAAATTAATTTTCAAACAATTTTTAACTTCAAAGTCATCATTTATTCCACTCTCCTCTTTCCAATAATCGTTTTTTAATATCAATGTATTCCTAAGCGTAAGCTGAGATGAGTACAGAGTCATTGTCATTATTTATTAACTATTTAAAATATACAGAATTGGAAATTTTAAAAAATCACTTTGTTTATTTTGTATTTTTTTTTTTTGCTATTAATTGCCGCGATTTATTTTTAATAATTGTCATCTTATTTCTATTTGTTTATAACAATTTGTTTAAACAAATTATTTTTTAAACAATTATTAACGTCAAAAATCATTATTTGGTCCATGGTCATCATTCCAGTATTCAATTATTTAGTATCTCAGTCTCTCTAAGAATAGGCGGTAATGAGTTAAGCTATATAGTTGATTTATAATTTCTTATTGCAATCAGTGATACTAAACTGTATTATGTAATTATATGTACTTTAATTAATGATCAAATTTAGATAAAGTAGTAAGTTGGCCTAACTTTGGGATGAGTAGTTGGGCCAACTTCGAGAGCAGTAGTTGGCCCGACTATGAATACCGTTGGTCGGCGAACCGTTATCATTTTGCTGGTTGGCCCAACTTTGGGATGAATAGTTGGGCCAACTTTGGGGTCAGTAGTTAAGCCGACTTTTTGGTTGGCGGAACTCTGGGCTTTGAGGTTGGCCTAACTTTGGGCTCAGTAGTTGGGCCGACTATCAGTACCGTTGGTCGGCGAACCGTTATCATTTTGCTAGTTGGCCCGACCTACGGCATGCAGAGTCGGACCAACCGCCGCAAGGTTGGCCCGACCGTGGGCCGACGAACAATTCGCACCTGGGCAGCAGCAAAAGCCATTCAAATTTGCAAAAAACAATTCGAAAATCGCAAAAATAATTGGAAAATGTAGAAAATAATTAAATAATGACAAAAATAATTCAATTTGAAAAAAAGTTGTAAATGACAAAACTAATTGAAAAATTGATTAAAAATCAAAAAATGATGACAAAAATTGAAATGAAATAATATTGGAATTTGAAGTAAATAATTAAAAAACTTCAAAAATAATGAAGTTATAAAAAAGTAATTAAATAATAACAAAAATATTTGAAATTTGAAACAAAAGTTCGAAACTTGTGCAAAAAATTTTAATTTTCGCGCAATAATTGAGATATTGAAGAAATAAGTAAAATGTAAAGAAACTAATTGAATAATGTTATAAATAATTATAAAAGCTGGTATAAAAAATACACTTTTTAGACAATAGTTGAAAAATAAAAAAAAAATAATAGAATTTTCAAGAAAATAATTGAAACATGAAAAAAATAATTAAAAAATACCAAAAAAATGTATATATGTATGTAGAAAATAGTTAAATAATGACAAAAATAACTGAAATTTAGAAAAAAAAATTAATGAAAAATGAGAAATATATTCAAAAATGAAGTAAAAAAATTAAAAATTGAATACATTATTTGAAAAATTGTATAAAATAATTGAAAAATTAACGATATAATTAAAATGTGCAGGAACTAATTGAATAATGACATAAATAATTGAAAACTGATCTTCAAATGTTAATAAATTTATGACAATAATAAAAAGATTGAAGAAAATGACATTTAAAGAAAATAATTCCAAAAAATCAAAAATATTTGAATATTGACAAAAATAGTTGTAATTTGAAAAAATAATTGAGAAATGACAAAAATAATTGATAACATTAAAAAAATTAAAAATTGGAAGAAAGTATTTGAAAACTTGAGAAAACAATTGAAATATTGAAATAAATAATTCAAAACTGGTGTAAAAATTAAAAAATTATACACAATCATTGAAGCAGTTTGTGCAGAAACCGCACAAGTCCAAAAGTTAATTTATTTTTTTTTATACCCTATATTAATTAAAATATAAATAAATCATATTACATTTTTAAACTTATAGGTTAGTAGAAAATAATACAAAACGCAGAATTAAAAAAAATTACTACATTGACAAGAAAAACAGTTTTTATTGATTCCTGAACAATTTCGACCTATGTACTTGTGCGGTTTCTGCACAATTTGCCTCAATTGTAAAGTTAAAAAAAATATTTTAAGTTTGAGGAAAATAATTGAAAGTTGAAGAAATTAATCAATTTAAGTTTGAAGATAATAATTGATTAGAAAGATGGAAGTTGTTTGTTATATTGGCGTCAGGATCAGGTGAAGAAAACAAAAAATTTTCTTTATATAATGTCAGACGTTTCTGCTCGTATGGGAGCCTTAATTTTGAAAAAAATAATTCAAAAATAACAAAAAAAATAATTAAAGTTTGAAGAAAATAATTGAAAAAGGTGTAAAAAAATTAATAAATTCGTGACAATAATAAAAATAATAATGAAAATAATTGAAAACAGGTGTCAGAAATTTAAAAGTGCATGACAATAAAAAAAAATTGAATAAAATAATTGCAATTTGTAAAAAATAATTCTAAAGTGTCAAAAAGAACGAAAATATGAAAAAAAAAATCGGAAAATAACAAAAATAATTGATTAATGACAAAAGTAATTGAAATTTGAAGAAAATAATTGAAAAATAACGAAAGTGAATTGAACTTGTGTAGAAAATTTCGATATTCCTGATAATAATTTGAAAATTCAAGAACACAATTGAAATTTAAAAAAGTTAATTGAAAAGTTTCAAAAATAATTTAAATTATAATTGAACAATTATATAATCTGAACAATAAACGAATTATGGACGATAATTGAACAATAATAAAAATAATTGTAATTTTAAAAAAAAAAATTGATAACTGGTACATAAAATTAAAAATTTAAAGACAATACTTGAAAAATAGACCAAACAATTAAAATTTTAAGAAACTGATTGAATAATGACATAGATAATTGAAAGCTGGTGTATAAATAAAAAAATTATAGAGAATAATTTAAGTTTGAAGAAAATAACTAAAATTTGTTGAAATTAATTGAAAAAAAATATACAAATTTAATAAACTCACGACAATAATAAAAATAATAAAAAAAATGATTTAAAATTGTAGAAAATAATTGAATGCTAATACAATAAATTTAAAAATTCATGGCCATAAAAAACATTGCATTTATTTATTTATTTACGGGCAAAAGCTCATTACAATATAAAATTTAAAAATGTATTTCAAGTAACAATAAAATTAAAATATGATATAACAAAAAAAATTACTATATTAAATATTAATAGGTCGCATTCAATAATTTGAATAAAATAATAATTGAAATTTGTAGAAAATAATTCTAAAATGACAAAAATAATAGAATTTAAAGAAAATAATCGTAAAATGACAAAAATACTTGAATAATGACAAAAGTAATTGAAATTTGAAGAAAATTATTCAAAATTAACAAAAATAGAATAGAAATTGGTTTTGAGAATTTAAATATTCCTGTCAATAATTTAAAGATAGAAAGAAATAATTGAAATGTTAAGAAAATAATTGAAAAATGACAGAAGTAAATGAAAACTTGTGTATTAAATTTAAATATTTATGACAATAATTTAAAGACTAAAGAGAATAATTGATATTTGAAAAAATTAAATTCAGAATTGGAACCTTTCAGGAAGTTTTCAAACTTGCAGGAAACTTGATGAAAGTTTCGGACCTTCAAAATGGTTAAAAAAATTACAGAATAATTTAAACTGTATTTAATTTTTTCCAATAAAGTAAAATAATGTTGTTTGAATTTTTAATAAATTCGACTATTTGACACTTAATTAATCTAAATTATTATTTAAATTCATTTAAGTGTGTAATATATAAATTATTGTTAGTCATGATCAATATCTCGTCGTTCCTCATCTGTATATTTTGTCTGTAAACTAAAACAATTAAAAATTTTCTGATAGAGAGAATCAAAATTAATAAAAAAATGTCAGGGACTAACTTCACTTTGGATTATAAAACGTGGACAGAAAAAGACGAATAAATATAAAAACTAACACTTCAAGTTTTAAAACGTGGACAGAAAAAAATGAATAAATATAAATATTAACTATAACTTCAGGAGTTTACGGAGATTATTATTATTTAATTCTTTTGAATTATAACATATTATAATTAATAAATTAATTCTTTTAAATAAAAGTGTAATTCCAGTTTTATAATTAAATTTAATTTTTATGAATACCAATAAAGTTTTTACTTATTTTAATTAATTTAAATTAGGAAAAATTTATATTAATTTTTGTTTTATTTAGTCTGAAAGTATTCAGAAACATTCCCAAAAAATATCAGAAAGCAATCCTTTGATGATTCTTCATCATTCGACAATTCAGAAATTGCAGTTTAACCCTTTAACGCCGGGACGGACGCTTTTTTTCAGTCTTTTTCAACGTTAATATTTTTTGGTATTAGGCACATAGAAAATTTTCGGAATAACATTTCCTTACGTAATTTTTATCGCTCATTCAGAATCTGTCATCAAAATTTCAAAAAAAAAAAAAATTCCAAAAGCTATGGCCACTTTTTTGGAAAAAAATGCAAATTTTTCACATTTTTGATTCAAAAATGATTTTTTTTTCATGTAAGCAGTAATGACAAAAATTCTTCACCTTAAAATATCGCGTCCGCAATATCCAAGCTTTAAAGTTATGGACCATACATTTAAAAATTTCAAGATGGCGGATCCAAAATGGCGATGACAGAGTTTTTTTTTTCAAAAATTTGACACCCAGTGGACACTTCTTTTAATTCTTATGTTATCTGTATGACAATGAGTGCCTGAACGTTTTTGGGGTCGCTGATTGTGAATCTAAAGTCAGATTTCAAAAATTAAAAATGGCGGATCCAATATGGCGGTCAATATTTTTGAAATTGATTGGATTTATTTGAAACTTGTTACTCGGGGGTTTTTGGGGTCGCTGATTGCGAATCTGAAGTCAGATTTCAAAAATTTTCAAAATTCAAAATGGCGGAACCAATATGGTGGTGGATATTTTTGAAATTGATCGGATTCATTTGAAACTTGCTACTCGGGGGTTTTTGGGGTCCCTGATTTCAAATCTGAAGTCAGATTAACAAAATTCAAAATGGCGGAACCAATATGGCGGTCGATATTTTTTAAATTAATCGGATTCATTTGAAACTTGTTACTCGGGGGTTTTTGGGGTCGCTGATTGCGAATCTGAAGTCAGTTTTCAAAAATTTACAAAATACAAAATGGCGGAACCAATATGGCGCTCGAAACTTTTGAAATTGATCGGATTTGTTCAAAATTCGTTAGTTAAAGGTTTTGAGGGTCAATTTTAGGAATAGAAGACTAAATTTCATTAGAGCATTAGTTTAAATTTATGTGAGACAAAGTATCATACATTTATTAATAATGTATTATAATAGATGCATTTTGCACGTTCTTTAGCATGAATTCATGATTTCTTTAGAAATCAGAAACCCCAAAAACCCCCGAGTAGCAAGTTTCAAGTGAATCCGATCAATTTCGAAAGTTTCAACCGCCATATTGGTTCCACCATTTTGAATTTTAAAAATTTTTGAAATCTGACTTCAGATTCGCAATCAGCGACCCCAAAAGCCCCCGAGTGACAAGTTTCAAATGAATCCGATCAATTTCAAAAATATCGACCACCATATTGGTTCCGCCATTTTGAATTTTGAAATCTGACTTCAGATTCACAATCAGCGACCCCAAAACCCCCGAGTAACAAGTTTCAAATAAATCCAATCAATTTCAAAAATATTGACCGCCATATTGGATCCGCCATTTTTAATTTTTGAAATCTGACTTTAGATTCACAATCAGCGACCCCAAAAACCCCCGAGTAACAAGTTTCAAATGAATCCGATCAATTTCAAAAATATCGACCACCATATTGGTTCCGCCATTTTGAATTTTGAAAATTTTTGAAATCTGACTTCAGATTCACAATCAGCGACCCCAAAAACCCCCGAGTAACAAGTTTCAAATGAATCCGATCAATTTCAAAAATATCCACCACCATATTGGTTCCGCCATTTTGAATTTTGAAAATTTTTGAAATCTGACTTCAGATTCACAATCAGCGACCCCAAAAACCCCCGAGTAACAAGTTTCAAATAAATCCAATCAATTTCAAAAATATTGACCGCCATATTGGATCCGCCATTTTTAATTTTTGAAATCTGACTTTAGATTCACAATCAGCGACCCCAAAAACGTTCAGGCACTCATTGTCATACAGATAACATAAGAATTAAAAGAAGTGTCCACTGGGTGTCAAATTTTTGAAAAAAAAACTCTGTCATCGCCATTTTGGATCCGCCATCTTGAAATTTTTAAATGTATGGTCCATAACTTTAAAGCTTGGATATTGCGGACGCGATATTTTAAGGTGAAGAATTTTTGTCATTACTGCTTACATGAAAAAAAAAATCATTTTTGAATCAAAAATGTGAAAAATTTGCATTTTTTTTCCAAAAAAGTGGCCATAGCTTTTGGAATTTTTTTTTTTTTTTGAAATTTTGATGACAGATTCTGAAAGAGCGATAAAAATTACGTAAGGAAATGTTATTCCGAAAATTTTCTACGTGCCTAATTCCAAGAAATATTAACGTTGAAAAAGACTGAAAAAAAGCGTCCGTCCCGGCGTTAAAGGGTTAAACTTTAGATATTTGAAAATTAAATTATATTATATAGATTATTATATACAGAAGAACCCACGTATATCGGATTCCCGCCTACATCAGATATTTTTGCCGGTCCCTTGAATTTATATATCATGTATTTTTACCCGGATAAATCGGATTCTCGCTTATATCGGAAAATTTTCTCGGTACCTTGAAATCCGCACGGAAAAAAATTAATATCCAAATTTGACATTTAATATTAGATTCAAGCATAAATTATCTCTAAAAACAAAAGTAAGATGTAATAAAATCTTTAAAATTAAGATATGGATTTATATCAGATTCAAATATTAGTAATGCAAAAAACACATGTTCTTATGCCTAAAAACAATATTAGAAATCTCTAATTCTGTGATATATAGAAAATACACAATAAAAAAAGCAAATGAATGATCCAGCCAATTATTATGCTTTTTATCTATTTTTTTCAATTCTTTGGTAAAAAATTTTAATATTATTATTAGAATAAGAAATAAAGTAATTTAATGTAATACATTGTATAATTTCTCATTTTATACATAGCACATTACGAATAAAATTTAAGTTAGTATTGAAATTTAGAGCAAAAGGATTACTTAGAATGTATATGTGTGTTTTAAAATTTAAAGGAAATAGTAAAACGTTTTGTTTAAAAGTATTCGACAAATATAATTATTTTTTTAGAGCAAATTTATTAATAAAAAAATTGATCTAGATTTAGTCAAATCTTCATTATATCCCAAAAACTAAACATTTTTAAACTCTTTCGAATAATAAAATATGTTTTGGCATAACCTTTTTTATACATTTTTAGGTTGTTAAATGAACATATCTCTAAATTAGAGATTTCATAAAATGGCATTTTCTGATATAAAGTTTAGCAAAATAAGGCATAAGTTATTATAAAAAGTTTGATTATAATGCTTAATTTAGATACATTTTTAATTCTCTGCAATTAAGAATTCAACTCATTTCAAGTTTTGTGATTAATTTTTTTCCGTGCGATATACGTGAGTTTTACTGTATGCTGATATTAAAGCGTATAATCAACGTGCTATGAATTTTTCTATAGTGGGCTGTTTTATCTGCTTTATGAAAGCGAAAAATCGTTTACTTTAAACAATATTCGATAAATGAGGCATTCTCTGAAAAGAAAGCCACCCTAAAAATTTTTTTTGACAACTTTCTTGTAAATGGAATATGTTATAGTATGAACCAAACCAAATATTTAGAGTAGGGTTTTAGGTCCGTGTAATGCGTGGTTGCCATATTATCAGGGGCTCAATTTTTATGCAGCGTAATTTTCAAATTCCAATAACTTTTAACTGGATGGATGGATTTGAAAAAATTACTAGGATTTTTTGTGCAGAATTTCCTAAACTTTCAAATAAAATTAGCTATTAATTTCAAAAATAACAATTTCATTAGAAAAAATTAAAAAAAAATTTTTTTTTTAATTTTGAACCCTTGCCCCCCCCCCCCCCTACGATTTTTTCGAAAGTACCCCAAAATGTTCCGTATTTAGTCAGCTTTTCACCCACCAAAGGGAATTTTGGGACAGCAACATTTGGACGAGCTACAAATGAATATACACCACAACGCAACCTATTAACTATCATCTAATGTTAACCTGAGGCATATTACTTCCTAATAAAAGAGGTGTTGTAATCGTGCTGGTTCTTGATTTTCTAAAAATAGATTATATGCACTCATTTTCATTAAAAAAGTGTATACAGTCGAATTTATAGAATATATGACAATTTTTTATTTTTATTACATTTAAAATTCCATTTTTTACCATAATTTTTAAAATTATCATTTTCTAATTATTGTTCCATCGCAAAAAATATTCTAACTGGAAAACTCATCATCCAAGCGATCTAGAGTTAATATTTAACCCAAAATTAAAAAAATTGAATGCTAGTTTTCGTTTCTTACAGAATTAAATTTTTTATATAACTACTGCATTTTCCCAATAAACATTTTTTCTTTATATGGAAGAAATAATGTTTATGAAATAAAAGCCTAGTAAGATTTTGTAATAGTATATATTTATTATCAAAATACGAAGAAGATATAAAATGTAATTTAAATATCATCTACTAACACAAAAGGTCTGGTAGTAGTTATAAAGTTCTGCTAGGTGGCACTGCTAACTGTCATCTCATAAACGAGTTTGTATATTGTTCATATAAGTAAGAACACTATAACACGAAAAAAATTGTTTAAGGTTTGTTGTATTTGACACGGTAAGTATAAATATTTTCTTTATTATTATTATTTGTTTTTTAACGCAATGTCTGCTGATAAATGTTTGAATCGTTTCAAATTAAAAAAGCATGGATCTTTGGGATAATCTTTGGGAATCTGAGAATCTTGGTAATCTTATGGAAATCTGTGTAGAAATCCTATTGAAGTTTTCTCAGTGTGTATTGCACTCACACTTACTAACGTGTAGATGAAAGTCGACTATTGACGATTAAGGCCGTTGGAGACACAGAGTCCGCAGAGAATCTGTAGGGGGGAGCAGTGGTTCTCAAAGACTGTCCCCATGCGTTTTGAAGACTTAGGAATTTTTCGCGACAAAGTCCAACACTTTTCCCACAAAAGAACATCGTACTGCAAATTCTATTGAAATAAAGATTCAGAAAAATACTTACTTTTGATAAATCAAGTGTTTCCTGAGCTTTAGTGTCTCGAGGGAATTCGTGTGATGAAAACAACCTCCAATGATGTTCCAAGTTTGGCAATTTTTTCCAATAAAACCCGACACTTTTTCCGAAAATGAAAATCGTACTGCACATTTAAATTTAATTAGCACTTTTTCACTTATTTTGTTTTTGGCATATGAGTTTTTAAATCGCGTCAGTCTCTCGAGGAAATACAAAATCACTTGACACTTCACTCACTGATTCCCACTTTGAAAATTTTTTTCTGCAAAATCCGACACTTTTTCCGCAAATGGTCATCGTAGTGTAAATTTAAATTTAATTAGCACTTTTTCACTTCTTTTGTTTTTGGTATTTGAGTTTTTAAATCGCGTCAATCTCTCGAGAAAAGTAAATTTTTTTTCAATTTCATCAATGAAAATGTCAAACAATGTAGCAGAATATAGTTTGTCGTGCGCTGTTCTGATACGGCATTTTCGGGTACTAATTCACACGGCGCCGCCTTTGAAATTATACATATTATGATTCGGACTTTGACAATTTTTTCCAATAAAACCCGACACTTTTTCCGAAAATGAAAATCGTACTGCACATTTAAATTTAATTAGCACTTTTTCACTTATTTTGTTTTTGGTATATGAGTTTTTAAATTGCGTCAGTCTCTCGAGAAAATACAAAATCACTTGACACTTCACTCACTGATTCGGACTTTGACAATTTTTTTCTGCAAAATCCGACACTTTTTCCGCAAATGGTCATCGTAGTGTAAATTTAAATTTAATTAGCACTTTTTCACTTCTTTTGTTTTTGGTATTTGAGTTTTTAAATCGCGTCAATCTCTCGAGAAAAGTAATTTTTTTTCAATTTCATCAATGAAAATGTCAAACAATGTAGCAGAATATAGTTTGTCGTGCGCTGTTCTGATACGGCATTTTCGGGTACTAATTCACACGGCGCCGCCTTTAAAATTATAGACAGTACATTATATTCATTATATTAATCAACCTATTTATAAAATTCAATGTTTAGATATTAATTGTAAAAATTTAATATAAAGAATTAATGTCAAGTTCCAAACATAATTTTGCTAACTTTTTACAAAAAATAAAAGTTGTTTGTTATTTCAAGTGAAATTAGCTCTATTGAAATGACACATTTATTAAAATACTTTAAACCATTCAAATGCAACAAGTACATAATTTATTGTAAATCATGCATTAATCATTTTTAAACAATTTAAATATTTTTTAAAATGTTAGAGTTGAAGGAAAAACAGTAGGGCTTATTTAGTTTATCAGAAGAATGCAACCCGACTTACAGAGGAGATCGGAAATAGATATTGTATAGGAACTGAAATAAGTGTTTCTTTTAATTTTTTAAAATTAAATAAAAACAGAGCATTCGATAAATATTTTATACATAACGTAAAAATTAAAGAAATAATTAAAACGCAAGGAAGGACTAAAAAAATAGTGTAATATCAAGAAAATTAAATGAACAGGAAGAAAATGGAGAAATGTTCTTTTCTTAATCTAACAAACTGTAAAAAATGTAAAAAGTAAAAAAGAATAAGTAAGTAAGTTTGTAAAAAATCTCTCAAGAAATAGACAAGGTGTGAAAAGAAATTGAATAAATTTACAAAAAAATAAGTGTATTTACTTTACTCTTATTTATACATTCATTAAACTTTTTATTACGTTAATTTTAATAATTATTTCTATACTTTTAAAAGTAAATACACTTATTTTTTTGTAAATTTATTCAATTTCTTTTCACATCTTGTCTATTTCTTGAGAGATTTTTTACAAACTTACTTACTTATTCTTATTTACTTTTTACATTTTTTACAGTTTGTTAGATTAAGAAAAAAACATTTCTCCATTTTCTTCCTGTTTATTTAATTTTCTTGATATTACACTATTTTTTAGTCCTTCCTTGCGTTTTAATTATTTCTTTAATTTTTACGTTATGTATAAAATATTTATCAAACGCTCTGTTTATTTAATTTTAAAAAATTAAAAGAAACACTTATTTCAGTCCCTATACAATATCTATTTCCGATCTCCTCTGTAAGTCGGGTTGCATTCTTCTGATAAACTAAATAAGCCCTACTGTTTTTCCTTCAACTTTTACATTTTAAAAAATATTTAAATTGTTTAGAAATTATTAATGCATGATTTACAATAAATTATGTACTTGTTGCATTTGAATGGTTTAAAGTATTTTAAATGCGTCTTTTCAATAGAGCTAATTTCACTTGAAATAACAATCAACTTTTATTTTTTGTAAAAAGTTAGCAAAATTATGTTTGGAACTTGACATTAATTCTTTATATTAAATTTTTACAATTAATATCTAAACATTGAATTTTAAAATAGGTTGATTAATATAATGAATATAATGTACTGTCTATAATTTCAAAGGCGGACCATATGCGGAAAAAGTGTTGGGTTTTGACGGAAAAAATTGTCAAAGTCCGAATCAATGAGTGAAGTGTCAAGTGATTTTTTATTTCCTCGAGAGACTGACGCAATTTAAAAACTCCTATGCCAAAAACAAAATAATTGAAAAAGTGCTAATTAAATTTAAATGTGCAGTACGATTTTTATTTTCGGAAAAAGTGTCGGGTTTTATTGGAAAAAATTGCCAAACTTGGAACATCATTGGAAGTTGTTTTCATCACACGAATTTCCTCGAGACGCTAAAGCTCAGGAAACACTTGATTTATCAAAAGTAAGTATTTTTCTGAATCTTTATTTCAATAGAATTTGCAGTACGATGTTCTTTTGTGGGAAAAATGTTGGACTTTGTCGCGAAAAATTCCTAAGTCTTCAAAACGCATGGGGACAGTCTTTGAGAACCACTGATCCCCCCTACAGATTCTCTGCGGACTCTGTGTCTCCAACGGCCTTAAGTCCGAAGTTTAACGATTCTTTCTATTCTTTCTCAACCATCCTAACTGTCATTACTCTCAGGTTATGTTGATCTGTTTTTGTTTTGGCTACATGCTTTGCCACAATTTTAACTAGAAGAATGCGATATTGCAGATATAATTAATGTGAAGAATCCACAAATCCAATTCTGTGAATATATTAGTTTTTATCAAAATTTTCCTTAAGCTACGAATGACTAGTTTTGTGATTTTTAATTTTATAACAGTTCAATACTAGGTATTTTCCTTATCTTAACATTTTATTGTTTTACCTTTTGGAAAATACATGAAAATATGTACTGTTTTAGTTAGAAATTTAAGGTTATATGTTGTGAATAATCTAAAGCAGCTTGTTTATAGTAACTATACAAACTGTTTTGTTTATTTTAATATAAATATAATCGCAAATAATAATTTTACCAATTATTTTTATTGATTTACAGAAACACTTAATACTTTATGATCTTAATGTATTCTGCGACACACAAACATGCACTTGCCTGCACAAACATTTTAAAAGCCGGTACCCGATCCTTACCTTTCAGCTTCGGCTGAATTCGGTCTTGGCAGTAGGTAGGTAGTCTTGTGAATCACTGAGAATCCCAAGGAAATCTTAGGAATCAATCTGGGAATCAATTCAAATCAGCAAGAATCTTAAGGACAAAAAAAGAATAAAAAAATCTCTGATTCCCAGATTTCCTGAGTGAAAAGCCACTCGGTTAGCAGCGCCACCTAGCAGAACTTTATAACTACTACCAGACCTTTTGTGTTAGTAGATGATATTTAAATTACATTTTATATCTTCTTCGTATTTTGATAATAAATATATACTATTACAAAATCTTACTAGGCTTTTATTTCATAAACATTATTTCTTCCATATAAAGAAAAAATGTTTATTGGGAAAATGCAGTAGTTATATAAAAAATTTAATTCTGTAAGAAACGAAAACTAGCATTCAATTTTTTTAATTTTGGGTTAAATATTAACTCTAGATCGCTTGGATGATGAGTTTTCCAGTTAGAATATTTTTTGCGATGGAACAATAATTAGAAAATGATAATTTTAAAAATTATGGTAAAAAATGGAATTTTAAATGTAATAAAAAAAAAAAATTGTCATATATTCTATAAATTCGACTGTATACACTTTTTTGATGAAAATGAGTGCATATAATCTATTTTTAGAAAATCAAGAACCAGCACGATTACAACACCTCTTTTATTAGGAAGTAATATGCCTCAGGTTAACATTAGATGATAGTTAATAGGTTGTGTTGTGGTGTATATTCATTTGTAGCTCGTCCAAATGTTGCTGTACCAAAATTCCCTTTGGTGGGTGAAAAGCTGACTAAATACGGAACATTTTGGAGTACTTTCGAAAAAATCGTAGGGGGGGGGGGCAAGGGTTCAAAATTAAAAAAAAAATTTTTTTTAATTTTTTCTAATGAAATTGTTATTTTTGAAATTAATAGCTAATTTTATTTGAAAGTTTAGGAAATTCTGCACAAAAAATCCTAGCAATTTTTCCAAATCCATCCATCCAGTTAAAAGTTATTGGAATTTGAAAATTACGCTGCATAAAAATTGAGCCCCTGATAATATGGCAACCACGCATTACACGGACCTAAAACCCTACTCTAAATATTTGGTTTGGTTCATACTATAACATATTCCATTTACAAGAAAGTTGTCAAAAAAAATTTTTAGGGTGGCTTTCTTTTCAGAGAATGCCTCAAATATAGATTTATCTGTATTTACACTGTTTTATTGTGTTCTGATCTTTTTTTAATATGGAAGACTTTTGCAATAGATAACTATTAAAATTTTATGAAAAAATAAACTCTTTAATTAATATATACAAATTACATTTATTAATGCTTTTATATGTCCTTCTTTATAGTGTGTTTTGTAAACGTAAAATCAGAATGGCCACAAGATTGGTAAAAAAAAATTTATAAAAATTGTTTAACTGAAAATTTGAACTATTTTCACGGGTTAAAATTTTTTATAAGAAACAGTAATTTAAAAATATTAAAACATAATTAAATAAACAAAACAAGACATTCTTTTATTTAAATAATTAGTTGGAAATATTTTTTAAAATTAAAAAGAATTGTATTGGCTGCTGGTGTTTCTTTCAGTTAGAACAATTTAATTATTTTCAATTCTATTGCCATTTTCAATTATTCTCAATTCTTTTATAATCTGTGGAAAATGTTTTAAAAAGTTGAAAAGAATTAAATTATATTTTACTTTGACTTCTTGCAAGGAATACATAAGAATAGGCAACAATTGGAATTCATAAAAATTAAAAATTTTGAATTATTTTAACGTTTGGTCTTCTTTGCCGGGTAGAGGGGAAACTTTTGTCTCAACTCTCACTTGAGGATCTCAAGGATCTCTAGCTTGCTCAATCATCTTTAACATCCTTTTTTACTGGATTCTTAATTTCACCACTAGAGCAGGAAGAAAAAGGGAACACGATGGTGAAGTCAATTTTCTTCAAAGCATACATGTATGGTAGATAAACAATCCGATAATTCCTTAACTTTTTTATTATTTATTTTAAGACTTTATAAAGGAGGTTTCTTTATTTTGTTTAATTGGCTTTAGCATCGACGCAACAGTCAGAAAATACTTTGGAAAGAATATAGGAACATTTTTGCTATGTATACCTAAATATTGTAAATATCCTGACATTTTTTGTAAGGGTTAACTTACCAAAAAGTCAAACTCTGGACAAATTTCATGTTTCAACCAATCCGAACGTTCTTCGTCGCAGTCCACGTTTTTTGTGTCATCAATATTACGACTGTCACTTTTCTTATTCATTTTAAAATGCCCTTATTTAAACTCTAAAATTAATTCGGATTATTTACAAATGAGCAAACACCACATCAAAACAGAAAACACTGAATAGTGTCAAACATCAAAACATTGGTCCTTGTCCACTGGCCAGAGATAGGAATTAGGAATGTATAAAATTCTTAGGGCGCAATTACATGCCTGCGTCGAACGTTGCGTTTTTGCGTTGAATGGTGAGGGCGCAATTACATGTCTGCGTCGAACGTTGCGTTTTTGCGTTGAATGGTGAGAAGGAGAAAGATGTGACTATATTTCTGTCTTTCTCTCTCTTACTATTCAACGCAAAAACGCAGCGTTCGACGCAGACATGTAATTGCGCCCTAAGGGCGGAATTACATGTCTGCGTCGAACGCTGCGTTCTTGCGTTGAATGGTCAGAGAGAGGAAGACAGAAATATAGTCACATCTTTGTCACTCTCAACATCCAACGCAAGAACGCAGCGTTCGACGCTGACATGTAATTGCGCCCTAAGAGTGAGGGTAAAATCCTGTGTGAGCAGAAAGCGCAAAACCGAAAGCAGAAATCATGAGAGTAATGGCCTATTTACACCTTCGAAAAAAAATTTTTTTTGCATGAGAGTAAAGAGGACAGATACACAGTCTGTCCTCTTCTCTCCAATGCGAAAAAAAATTTTTTTCGAAGGTGTAAATAGGCCATGAGAGAGGTAGGTAGATATCCCTGTCTCTCTAACTCTCATGACTTCTGCTTTCGGTTTTGCGCTTTCTGCTCAGGATAAAATCTCATGTGAGCAGAAAGCGTAAAACCGAAAGCAGAAAATATGAGAGTAAGATAGTCAGTGATATATGCCTGTCTCTCTCACTCTCATGATTTTCTGCTTCCGGTTTTGCGCTTTCTGCTCACATGCACTGTAAAAAATACTTCGGGAATATTACGTCAGTATTGTAATGTTACCTTAGAAACTTTCTGTAATATTACTGTTTGGCAAGTAGAAATAATACTACTCAACTTGTACTTCTACAGCTTTCAGCAATGTAATATTACATTTTTTAGTAAATGTACATTCAGGGTTGTGAATGTACTACTTTGGTAGTAGGTAATAAAAGCACCTACTTCTATAGCAGGAATTTTACATTCGCAAACAATTTTACCAAGGGAATTAAAATCACAAGTTTGGTTGTTCATTTTACCACTTTGATATAGGTTAATTTACAGATAAAAATCTGCTTTTTACGTAAGTGATAGTGGAAATATTCCATATTAAAAATAGTATTATTACTTTCAAATGTGAAAATCCCACTACAGAAGTAGGTAAAAATCGCTCCTACTTCCATAGTGGTAAAATTACCGAATCATTTTTTTCAGTGTGGGATTTTACCCTCACACGGGATTTTACCCTGACAAAGATGTGACTAAGGGTACCGTCTCATGCTAGGGATTAATGGATTAGGGATTAGAATAGACCAATCAGAAAATGCATTCCAATGTGACCAATTATCTGATTGGTCTATTCTAATCCCTAATCCATTAATCCGTGACATGAGACGGCACCTTTAAGGCACACTCTCACCTCGGAGTCTGTCTGCATGCGCATGCAATCGAAATGAGATAAAGGGAGATAAAGGAAGACAAAACATGCAAATTTCTATTTCTGTCTTCTTCTATCTCATGTCGATTGCATGCGTGTGCAGGCAGACAAACTAAGTGGGAGCGTACCTTAAAGGTACGGCCACACCTCGGGAGGCAAGGAGCCGGCTTCCTTCTCGTAAGTTAGAGTAAGAAAGACAGAAGTACTTTTGTCCTTCTTACTCTAACTTACGGAAAGGAAAGCCCAAAGCACAACGAATACGGTTACGGGAGCAGGGCATGAGATAATAAAGGACAGAGACCGTTTCTGTCTCATGCTCTGGCCCCGTAACCGTATTTCTATCTGCTTAAAGGCGAAGCCGGCTCCTTGCCTCCCGAGGTGTAGCCGTACCATTAGGGCGCAATTCCATGTCTTCTTCTTCTTCTTAAATGTACGGAAGCCCGTATTCGCCACCTACCCGAACCAAGGAAGAACACTAGTGTTCCGAGTCGATTTTCGGTTGAAAACAAGGGAACGTCTATGTTCCTTGTTTCTGTTTCTGGAAAATGAAAGCGAACGTATGTACATGTTCCGCGTTTCAGATTCTTTCCTTTCTCTTGTCTCTCTGTTTGCATCTATTTGTTTGACTACCTAATCACGGTGATGTGATAAGTTTTTTAGGATTATTAGAAGTAGAATTATAAAACTGTCGAAGATTTTATTGAAAGGTAAGTTTATTTTCTGTTATGCATATAAAAAATATATATTTTTATAAAGTAATAGATGTTTATTAATTGTGATTTTATTGAACGCCGGTAGGCAACTTAACCTCAATTTTGAAATAACTATATTTGAACCTTTCTTAATATTGAAATTTTAATTGTTTGTAGTTAATGTTAATAAACTATAACAATTTCAAAATTAAGAAAGGTTTAAATATAGTTATTTCAAAATTCAGGTTAAGTTTCCTACCGGCGTTCAATAAAATCACAATTAATAAATATCTATAACTTTATAAAAATATATTTTTTTCTCACTCTTATGATTTTCTGCTTTCGGTTTTGCGCTTTCTGCTCACATGAGATTTTAACCTGATTCTGCGTCGAGCCTCAAAACGCACAATAAAGCCAATGAGAGAGAAAAGGATGGCAACAATAACAAACATTGTCTGTCCTTGTCTCTCTCACAATTCTATGTTTATATGTTCCGCGTATTTACGCATAACCACAGAATCAGCTTTCATGTAGATAGGGGGTAAGGTAGAGTTCCTATAAAGAGAGTTAGGACACGTGAGGTTCAACTTTTGATTGGCTCAGCGTAACCGGAGACGGAAGTGTATTGAAAGTTTTTTCATTGGCTGAAAAGAGCGCGCTGATTTTAAAATGCTTTCTTAACAAACATTTTTAAATTTCGCCCGCCCTTTTCAACCAATCACACAAATTACTTCCTCGTCACTTCCGTCTCCGGTTTGTCAACAGGCTAGTGGAAGGGGGCACATGTCCTAACTCTCTTTATAGGAACTCTAGTTGTCACAATATTAAATAAACTATACAGGTACAGTCTTTATAAAAATAAAGGTTATAGGCTTAAGCCCAAAGCACAACGAATACGGTTACGGGAGCAGGGCAGGAGATAATAAAGGACAGAGACTGTTTCTGTCCTTTTCTGTCTCGTGCTCTGGCCCCGTAACCGTATTTCTATCTGCTTAAAGGTCTAAGCAGATAGAAATACGGTTACGGGGCCAGAGCACGAGACAGAAAAGGACAGAAACAGTCTCTGTCCTTTATTATCTCATGCCCTGCTCCCATAACCGTGTTCGTTGTGCTTTGGGCTTATGTTATATGTATCCTGCTCATCTAGTCACGTGATAAAACGTAAAATACATCACGTAGAAAAATAAGGACGTAAAATACATAGTAGAAAACTATGTATAATGGCCTATTTACAACTTCGAAAAAAAAATTTTTTTGCATGAGAGTAAAGAGGACAGATACGCAGTCTGTCCTTTTTACTCTTATGCAAAAATTTTTTTTTTCGAAGGTGTAAATAGGCCATAAGGGTGCGATCCCATGTGAGCAGAAAAGTGAAAGCAGAAAATCATGAGAGTGAGAGTGACAGACGTATATCATTGACTCTCTCACTCTCATGATTTTCTGCTTTCCGTTTACGCTTTCTGCTCACATGGGATCGCTCCCTAATACTTCAAGTATTATACGTACCGCGTACCCATCCCTGATTGTGATTGATTGTGCGTTGGGCTTAACTGATACACAGCATGAGGATTTTCAGCATGCTGTGTTGCACATTTGTAAAACATGACTATATTATTTAAAAACAGTTTATACTTCTGGCAAAAGAATTTGATATCGACTGCACAATGTTTATTGTGTAAACGAAGTTTTGCTGCACCAAGTAAGATGAAATTTATTTGTTAATCATGATTTTATATATTTAATTCACTACTGCTGTATATTATGGAAGCATTGATAACCGGATTGTCGATAGGTTATTTTGTCAGTTGTATTTTAAAAAAGATCATGGTTTTTCGTACAGAAACTTTCTAAGAAATTGTCAGACTAAAGTGGAGTCGATATATTCCTACAGAAAATTCATATGTGGCATTCGACCGCTTAAAATGTTTTAATTCAGATGTAAATTTTTTTTAATGATAGGGGAGACCGAGGTGAGTTGAAACAGTCGAGAGTTGAAACTAAGTCTATTTCTCGAAAGCTTTTCAAAATTTTGAAAAACGTGGATTTATTACTTTTTTTGATTCATTGTTTGATGCAAATTTAGTTGACTAGGTATGACAATTTTTTGGAGTGTATTTTACAATTAAGGAATAATAATAATAATAATTGCCAAAAGTAAGTTTTTTATCAGTAATACGCATAAGAGTGTCCTTGTCGCACTCGTGGGCTGACTGCTTGCCAATTGACCTTACTGTAGCACTTCATGATTATAGCTTTAAAAGCATTTACTATTTTCCAAATTAACTTTTTTTATATTGCAGAAAGTTAAAAAAATATTAACCTTCGCGCTGCCGGATGCTACCCCGGGTACAGATACGAGAATATTTGAATTGTAATATCTTCTAGAGTTTTGCATCAATCTAATTACAATTTTAAGTCACCGAACAAATTTTTATTTAATTTTGCAAAATTAAAAAAGATTTTTTCACATTTCTTGTTTATTCATAACATTTATAAATGTATATGTACACTCCTATCAAGGTATACTTTAACATTTTGCTGAACAATTTGTATAGCAAAATATTAAAGCATACCTTGCCAGGACTGTACGTGGTCTACTATAGTAACTCGAAGTATTTTAAATGTTTTATAACTTGTACATTGTAAAAAAGGATTAAAGTCATAAAAGTATTGATGTCCCTGAAGAAAGTATCGGATTGAATTTCATTCCGTTTGAATAGATTTTAATCAGTATTTTTCCGAGGCAATCCGAAATTTATTTCCGAGCCAATCAGTTTTTATCGGGCATTTCGTCCTTGCATCACGAAAACTAATTAGACTATAACTTTCTTGAAATTCAATATAGAATAAAAATTCCACTTTCCTGTATGAATTATACAAGGATTTGCTTTGGGAATCATGTCATTTGGAAATTATGGCCATTGGCAATTATATCATTTGGGAATTATGTCCATTAGGAATTATGTCCATTGAGAATTATGTCATGTGGTATTTAGGGAATATTCATGCGCCTCGCTGAAGGTCAGGGAAAAACTGAAAATCAGGAAAAAGTCAGGGATTTTCCAAAAAAATCTTCAAAAGTGAAGGATTTTTTTCTTAAATACCGGTAAAAAGCCTTGCATTAGTAAGTATTAAAGTTTCTACACTTTAATGTCAAATTTAATTCATTTTAATTTTATTAAATCCCTGATTGTGCAAAATATTCTTAATGCCTGAAATTAAAATTAGTTTGTTGTACAATTAATGCTTTCTTATTCCAAATGAAAAGACGCCATTTTGCAGAAATGTATTTCATTGCTTTTTAATGCCTTTTTTAGGAAATAAATGTAACTCAGTTGATTACTGTAGAATAACTGTACGAATATGGAAATTTTAATACAATTTATTTCAAATATTGATAATTAAAAAAATTATCTTTAATACGATTGAGTTTTGAACGCCCTATGCGAAATTTTAATTTACTTAAATAATGTTATTTTGAATTAAAACCTGCAATCGAACCTGATGTGAACCGAAATGCTTTTACCTGGTATCAATTTGATGTTTCTCGATCGTATAAAAGACAACATAAGTTAGCAACTGTTGATTAATTAGAAATAATAGAGCCGCACATGTAGGGTAACTGAATTCTTTTGCTATAAAAAAAGCTAAATATTATTTCTTAAACATTATTTTTTAAACTTGGAAAAATAATTTAAAAATATTTAGCCTTTTTTTATAGCAGAAAAAAATAGTTTGTACAACACTTTCATTTCTAATTATTCAACATTTGCTAATTAATTTTGTCTTTGACAAACGAAACGACAATACAGAAATCAAAATGGCAATAGCATTTGTGTTAACAATCTTGATCAAACTTAATGTGAATTTTCTAATTTTTGTTTTTCATGATATTTAGCACAATCAAGAAATTAATAATTAATATTAATATTTATTGAATTTGGCAATAATCTTAGAATCTTAATTAGTTAATTGTCTGTTACCAGACATACATCTAACAACCCACTACGAGCCATCACTTGTAAGCAACGTATTTGTTACAGTCTGTATGTGCACCAATAGCCGTTTGGATGCAGATTAGGACTGAAGAGCGAGGGTTCACAAGTTCAATTCTCCTACACGGGAAAAACTTTTAGACAGCCGTTGCGCCATAGAATGCGCAACTGCTGTCTGTTTACTATGTTAAACTGCTGCCCAACTTCGGGACGTCTGCTATCTAACTTTGGGACCCCTGGTGTCCAATAAAGGCGCACGAGCCTTCCAGGCATCGTCTACCCATGTTTATGGGGTAGGAGCTGCCCAAAAAATGGACTGCTGGAGTCTAGAAAATGATCAGCTGTTACACATAACCTATAGTGCAACTGCTGTACTATAGGTTAGTACGCCTAGTGTACAATATTTTTTCCCGTGTAGCTTCGGCTTTTTTTTTTGTAAATGATTAACACGTAGGGTAAACCAGACAGTTGTCGGCCAGTTAAGCGTATCGTTTCGCTAAAAATGATATAAAAATTGTACTGAGCATTGTACATTCATTTTTAAAAAACACAATTGTTTTTTAGGACTGCCTTAAACTGTTTAGTCAAAAACATTATAAAAAAAAAAATTTTTACTACTTAAAACATTGGGTTGTTTACAAGCAACAAAAACGACAGTTGTCGGCCAGCAAACATAGTTATCGGCCACCTTAAAAAATATATTTAAAATTATTTTCTCTTATTACTCAAGCTTGAATTTCTCTATTGAGATGTTAGGAATTTAAATATTAAAAATAAATTTCAATATCTTTCTAAAGAGTGCTTTTAACTTCAACCGTCTTTTCCACTCGAATTCAACTCCACTTTTTGGTTTTACTATAAACTCACCCCTGTTTGAGAACCAAAAATAAATCCAACGTATTTCTAACGACAAATCATGTACTTTCCAGAATCTTAAAGAAAAAAAATTGTTGTTTTAAAATTTACAACAGTATTCACATTTTTCGGTGAGGTAGCCGACAATTGTAGGGTGGCCGACAACTGTCTGGTTTACCCTATTAAACTAAAACTGATTTAATTTGTTTTCTTTGAATTAAAAAGTTTGGCACAATCAGGGATTTAAATGGGGCGCATGATTATACCATAATCGGTTTTTTTTAGAAATTACAATATTTCGAAATCCATAGTATAGAACAGATATTTCATAGAAGTACATTAATTCGAACTAAATTGTAGATGAATTTTTATCATACAGAATTTCCATTCAATCGAATATTCATATAATTAAATTTTAATTCATTCGTATTTTTATTTATAAAAATAATTATTTGAATGAATTCCATTTTTTCGACTCTTCTGTTAAAAGAAAAGCAAATGCAATGAAATCTTTTTTTGCAGACATTCAACATGTATGAAATTTTTTTAAAGATTATTCAGAATTAGAGGAATAATAAATTCTTAAAAATTTAAGGTTATGTAACTTTTATTTGATAGAAATTCAATTTAATGAATTTGAAGTAAGTAGCATTGATAATTAAAAGAAATTGTAAATTGCTGAACTTAAACTTGACGTAACTTTTAATTGACAGATTGATTAATGACTATATGACTATATGAATCGAATATTCATATAGTCGAATTTTTAATTGAAAGAACTTTTATTTAATAGAATATTTATATAACCGAAATGTCATTTAATCGAATTTCTATATTACCGACATATTAAGTTTGCGAATTTTCATTTATTCGACATATCATAGTACTGACGAGCTCCATTAGTAAGACAAGGACAGAGATATGTTCATCCTTGTCTTACTAATGGAGCTCGTCAATACTATGATATGTCGAATAAATGAAAATTCGCAAACTTAATATGTCGGTAATATAGAAATTCGATTAAATGACATTTCTGTTATATAAATATTCTATTAAATAAAAGTTCTTTCAATTATAAATTCGACTATATGAATATTCGATTAAATTGAAATTCTGTCAAGTTTAAATTGAATTTATTAAAATTTGTGCCATAAAAAAGTTCGAAATTTTAATCAATCTGTCAATTAAAAGTTACGTCAAGTTTAAGTTCAGCAATTTACAATTTCTTTTAATTATCAATGCTACTTACTTCAAATTCATTAAATTGAATTTCTATCAAATAAAAGTTACATAACCTTAAATTTTTAAGAATTTATTATTCCTCTAATTCTGAATAATCTTTAAAAAAATTTCATACATGTTGAATGTCTGCAAAATAAGATTTCATTGCATTTGCTTTTCATTTAACAGAAGAGTCGAAAAAATGGAATTCATTCAAATAATTATTTTTATAAATAAAAATACGAATGAATTAAAATTTAATTATATGAATATTCGATTGAATGGAAATTCTGTATGATAAAAATTCATCTACAATTTAGTTCGAATTAATGTACTTCTATGAAATAGCTGTTCTATACTATGGATTTCGAAATATTGTAATTTCTAAAAAAACCGATTATGGTATAATCATGCGCCCCATTTAAATGTATTAAACATTTTAATACTTTTTTAATGCAAGTCTTTTTACCGGGAAATTTTGCGGCTATCCTGCTGTGTAATAGAACCATTTCTATTTGCACGCACATTCTCAAAGACATCAGACAAAATATGTTTTTTTAGTTTGTCAGTAACAAATGAACACAGATTATCTTCACTGTAAAAAATTTTTGTGGTAAATTATCCATACATGTATTGGACGTAATTAACCCATTCAGTACTGAAATTTTTCCATTCAATTGTATGGAAAAAAAGGAAACACTGTATGGTAAAATTAATGTGCTTGATGGAAATTTTCCCATACATTTGTATGGAAAAGAGCCAAACGTTGTATGGTAAAATTAATGTACTTTTTGCGAATTTTCCATACATGTGTATGGAAGAAAACCAAAAGGTGCATGGTAAAATTAATATGCCTTATGGAAATTTTTCCATACATTTGTATGGGAAAAAACCAAGCGCTCTATGGTAAAATTAATGTACATTATTGGAATTTTTCGATACATTTGTATGGAAAAAAAACCAAACACTGTATGGTAAAATTAATATACCTTATGGGAATTTTTCCATACATTTGTATGGAAGAAAACCAAACGGTGCATGGTAAAATGAATATTATTAATTTTATTTTAAGATTTTATTAGTTAATTTAATTTGTTTAAACAAATTTTAACATATATGATTAATATTCGCTATACCTAAACAATTAAAACTATTATATAAAACGAAAAATCGCACGCTGGTTGGGATCGAACCCGGGACCCTTCGGACGCAAGTTATACGCTTAAGCCCCACAGCCACGCTGGCTTAGTTTAATATTTACAAAAACTAATATTTGAATTTCAGATCAGTTATGAAGAGGACCATTTACTTTTTTTAATAAATATTTTGTAAACTGTAGTAAACTCTGCCTAAATAATTAATAAGAAAAATTGTTTGAATAATATTCATAAAAATTAAACATTCAATTGAAGTTGTGCTAGTTTTAGTCTATATAAAAAATTCAGAATTTTCTAACTTTTCATTTCTGAGGATTTACTTTTGAATTATCTAATTTTTAAATCTTTATATATGGCTACTTTTATTGATAACAATAAAGATTAAAAATTATAATAATATTATTAAAAAAAATAATTTTGAAAATACTTTAATCTATAAGAATAACGTTTTTCAATTTTTTTTTAAGTAATAAAATACTACAACAACAATTAAAATAATCGAAAATGAAATACGACTGCCAAAACAGTACATCAATATTGGCGCAGTACACATACAGCGTTACAGCCAGTACCGCGCCGACTCTGGCAAGCCAACCCTTGGCAGAAATAAGAAGCGCAGTACCGCGCCAGCATTGGGATCTGATCTACATCAGATATTTTTGCCGGTCCCTTGAATTTATATATCATATATTTTTGCCCGGATAAATCGGATTCCCGCTTATATCGGAAAATTTTCTCGGTCCCTTGAAATCCGATATACGTGAGTTTTACTGTATAAGTAAAAGTAAATAAAAAATGTTTTAAAAGAGTACGAATTTTTCAATTTTATATTTAAAAAAGAAAAAATAATAAATAAAAGCAGAAAATAGCGTAGGAAGATACATGACAAAAAGTTGAAATATTTTTGTTAAAAGAATAGTTTTTTGAACAAAATGTATTCAAACTTCTATAATTTATACGAACTTCAATCGTTTCAAACTTCTATTGTGGATTATTTCTATTGTTCAAAAGTTCTAACAATTCTAATTTTTTCAAATTTGAAATAGTTCCAAACTTAAAACAGTATCAACGAAATGTTGACTCAAATTTATTTTAACTTCGATTAATTTAAATTTTTATTTATTTAAGTTTTAAGTTTTATATTTAATTTTTTTTTAAATACCTAATTATTTTAATCTTACATTTACAAACTAATTTATATAAACTTAATTTTATTTATACGGGTTTAAATTGTTTTAACAAAATTTAAGGCTACATATGAGACACCAAAAAACATTCCCATATAAATAAATAAACAATAATAATAATATAATAATAGTATAGTAATAATATAAGTTATAATAATAATATAAAAATAATATCATAGTAATAAACAGTAACGTATTTTAATAATAATATTTTATTGCACTATTTTTATTTAATTGATAACAAAATAAATTAAACGAGTTTTTGCATTTAATGTTACTTCAGCGTAAAAAATTTAATTGAATATATTACCATAAATAATTGAAAAAATTCCATAATGTAGACTAATTATTCCATACATGTGCATGGAAAAGTATGTTTCCATACATACATTTTATACGTAATGGAATTTTCCCATTCAGGAATTGGAAATTTTACCATAAGGTTGAAAATTTTCCATAGCGTCTTGAAATTTTTCCACACTGGTGTATGGAAAAACACATTTTCATACAAATTATTGAAAAAAATCCTTACATTTGTATGGAAATTTTTCAATTATTTTTTACAGTGTTGTTCACTAACAGATTTTGCACCAACACTATCGTCATAGAATTTTTCAATTCTTGGAGTAAATTAAATATTGATTCCAAGCTGACAGAGGAGACAAAAGAAGGTGACAAAGATCTTTCCGATCTGCAATATTTTGAAAATGTTCTATTGCTCAAAGTAGTCAATGTATTAGCACATCCAGGGTGGTTTGGAGAGTTGCGACCAGAACACATTCTAGGTATAACTCTAATGATCTCCTTACCGTACTTTGTACACTTGGTACTCAATCACTCACCTACGTTTGACATCGCTGTACAATAAGAAAAACAAAACTTTTTTTTAGATGAAAACAAAATATAACTCCACGTGGTTTAAAGATTGAGGTTAAATTTAAGGTTAGACGTAATAAACATTCTATTAACTTAAAGTTCGTTAAATTATAAATTCGACTATGCCAAAATTCGACCAAATTTAAATTCTCAACTTTTTGTCATTTCTCTTAAATATCAATACTGCTTACTTCAAGTTCATTAAATAGAATCGAAAAACTAAAATTCATTCAAATAATAATTATTATAAATAAAAACACGAATGAATTAAATTTTGAATAATCAAATATTAAATTAAATGGAAATTCTGTGTGCTAAAAATCCTCCTACAATTTGGTTCGAATTTATCTATTTCTATTCAATAATAGTTCTCAGCTGCGGATTTCAATACACTAAAAATTCGGCTAAGTTAACATTCTTTTAAATAAAAATTCTAAGGTGTGAAAATATGATTATTTAAGAATTCGAATATTTGTAAATTAGGTTAGGGTAAATGTGTCAGTTGCTGCGGGCTCTCAGCCGAGACTCCTTTTTATTAAAAAATGCCGTTTTTTTATTGATAACAATGAACTTACGACTTATTAAATGAGTAGTTTATGTTATTTAGATATTTATTCAATCATCAAAACCCCATAAAAATTGATTATTTGATCAAAATTAAGAAATTAAAAATAATATCAAATTTATCTATTGCTGCGGGTTTGAGTCAATTGATGCGTGTTAGTTGCTGCGGCCTGAATAACGTGTAATTGGAGGTTAGATTTCCCGCAGCAACTAAAGCACATACAAACCCAAGTGTTTGCTTTAGTTGCTGCGGGAAGAATAATTTAAACTTAAATAATTATAAATTAATAATAGTTAAAATAAGATTTTTGATGGAATTGTATTAAGTAAAGGTTAGAATAATTTTATCACACATTTTGAAATAGGTATATATTCTTAAATAGAAATTAGTAATATTTTTCTGAAAACCGCAGCATCTGAAGCATCCGCAGCAACTAACGCACTTACCCTATCTGGAATTTCTATGTAATGATTAGTCGATTCAACAAATATTCGTGCAAGTAAAATTTTAGTTTGTAAAAATGTCTATGAAATAAAAATTGGTACTGTTGAAAATTTATTTCTCTTTAATTTCTGCGAATTAAACATTATTCTTTTACATAATTCCCACAAATAATAATTCTATTAATAGGTAATTCCATTATGTATACATATCTGAATTGAAAATACGTACGAAATATAATTCTGTCTTATTCATTTTGAACTTTTAAGTCTTTAACGTCCGGGGATAAAATATTGAAAAGGAGCAAGATAAAACGAAGTCATTCGGACAAAGTTGTTTAATGTTTAAAAATTGTTCTCCGACGTTCCGAAATCTAAATGATATCCTCTTCAGGGAGTCTGACAATTTTAAACATTAAACAACTTTGTCCGAATGACTTCGTTTTTAGGGTTCCGTACCGTAAAACGGAACCCTATTAAAATCAGTACGTGTGTCCGTTTTCGCACTCCCTCTAACTTCTAAACTATATGAGCTAGAGTCTTCAAATTTAGTACACATAAGTAATTTCACCTTGGATTTACGAAAATGATATGGAAAACGCGATTCGAGCTCGTCAACATGCCGAAATCTAGCAAAAACCACTTTTTTGCCCTAAAATGCAAAAAAATGACCATGTCACCCCCTCCTCTAAACTTCCAAACTATGTGACTTAGGATGCTGAAATTTGGTGCGCGTATGTAGATTTACGTGAAGATTGCAGGGAAATTATAGAGACCTTTCGTAAAGACGGTCTTCATAGTGTTTACTAGCCAAAAAGTACGATTTTTTAAAAAAAATTCGAAAAAATTACTATGTCCCCCCCCCCCCTCAAATCTTCCAAACTATTTGACTTAGGATGCTGAAATTTGGTACACGTATGTAGATTTACGTGAATATTACAGCAAAAATATATAGAATTTTCGTTAAGGCGGTCTTCATAGTGTTTTCTACTCAAAAAGTACGATTATATTAAAAAAAATTCGAAAAAATGACTATGCCCCCCCCCCACCCCTAATCTTCCAATCTATTTGACTTAGGATGCTAAAATTTAGTACACATATGTAGTTTGACGTGTACATTATAGTAAAAATATATAGAATTTTGTTAATGTTCGTCTTTATATAATTTTCAAGCCAAAATTCGTGTTTTTTTTTTAAAAAATAATTGGTTCATTCCTTATTTTTTTAAAACATATTTAAAAAATGACCCTGACCCCCCCGCTGCAAAAGTTTTGGCTTATACTGCTAAAAATTTGTACTAATAAAATTTTGTATAGTGTATAATAAAAATTATTTTTAAAACTGGTTTCCTAGTGGAAAATTTTAAATCTCTACCTCATATAATTCAATAAAAATTAGAAAGGTACGGAACCATTTGACTTGGTACGAGTGTAACTCGTACTTGCCCGATTTTTTTTCTTGCTCCTTTTTAACTTTTGGTTATTTTGCTTAATTAGATGTAGGGAATCATTATGCGTCTCTGTCCGAACCTCTAAATTGCCTAACTTGTATTTGTCTGAACTTTGAAATTACCGAACTTGCATTTGACAGAACATTTAATTACCGAAACTTGCATTTGTACGAACGTTTAAATCGTCGAATTTGCATTTTTCCTAACTTTGAAATCACCGAACTTGCATTTGTCATAATATTCATTTACCCGAACTTGCATTTGTCCGTACGTTAAAATCACTGAATTTGCATTTTTCAAAACTTTAAAATCACTGATATTACAATTCTCCGAATTTTTATATTCTTGAAATTGCATTTGTCTGAACTTTGAAATCACCTAACTCACATTTGGCCGAACTCTTAAATCCCCGAATTTGCATTTTTAACTTTTCCGGAGATATTACCAGCCAATCGGAAGACATCATAATGATGGCTGTAAACCGACGACGGGCAAAAAACCGTAAACTTCAATTCAAGAATGTGTCCCTTTAATATTTATAAATCAATTTTATTTTTTCATGTACTATTGTCAATAGAACAAACTTTTATTTCATGTAAATTTTAAATAAATTAATTTATATTTACTGGTAAAAAATTGCCTCTAAAAACTGCCTATTTAATGATTTTTCAGGTTTTTTCTAACTGAATAACAACTATAAATATATCATTTTGGAAATTTTTTTTGTTTCAATAAAATATTTTAATTGTCACCTAACAGTTTACGGAAATACATTGCAATAGGAAATCAACAAAGCAGGAAAAAATAAGATTGAAAATAAATTGCTTTTTTTACGTGTTAATTCCCATAAGAGACAAAAAGTCGCAGGGACAAGCCAATTATTAATTTAAAAAATTATAAAAAAAGAGTTATGCCTTGTATTTTGTTGCAGAATATAAAGCTGCGACAGTTTTTATAATTTTTAAAAATCGACCTTTTTTGGACCACTCTAATATATATATATATAAATATATATATAATCGCACGCTTTTAACGCATTAAAATTTCTAATCGCTATTGGAAGATTCGAACGCTAAACCTAATACCTAACGCATCACAACGCTTAACGATCACAACCATACAACCTATTCGTTATATATATCGTCTATGAAACTCAATAAAGTCTATAAAACTAAACGAACCCTACCCGTTTCAATCCGGGTGCTATATGAAAACTGAGTTTGGCAGAAACGGGGTTTTATACCAACCCTGGTTAATCCGGATAAATTTATATCTGATACTAGAAAGCAGCTAAGAAGGAAAAATTATCCTTATACTTGTTTATCCGGTCTCTATCAGAGATTTAATAGAAACTTCCTGTGTACAATAGCCAGGGGAGCGTTCACATATGATGTCACGCATTTTTTCCAATTTTTTGACCCCTCCCCCCTCCTGTCACGTCTTGTCACGTAAGAGTAAACACCTACCCCTAAATGGACGTCACGTTTCTTGACCCCCCCCCCCCTCCTATTTTTGTATTAATTTTTTTAACTTTAATAATAAAAATTCTAAACTAACAATTGTCAATCGGTTTATTACGAAAATAAAAAATATTTAAAAATTTTTTGGGTAACTTTTACCATATTTTTGATAAACCTCGGATTAAAGTCTCAAGTGAAAAATTGTACTCTAGTTTTTAGAAACTTATTTTTATGTTTCTGATAATTTTCCTCAAATTTACCAGAAATATCTCGGTGATAATTTTATTTGAAGCATTGAAAGTTTTTGCATCATATTTTTGACATTTTTGTCTGTCAAAAATGAAAAAATAACATTTTTTTACTGTGCCTGTTTCGTCACTAGAGGGCGCCAAAGTGAAGATAAAAATAAACTATAAATAGGCAGACAAGCTACAGCCTCACAGAAACATCCCATCTGAAAAATTCAAATGTGGTTTTAAAGCTGATACATCTGGTTAGGCATCCCTCCTAACCCCGATAAAAAATATGAAAAAATAAAAAAATGGCGCCAATTTAAAAAAAAAAATCACAAAAAATGAGTATTTTTTTGTCATTATTGAGTTGTTAAAAAACAAAAAAATGAAGTAGATAATCGGATTTAGGGGGGATGCCTGAAGGATTTCATAACGAAGAAATTGATCTAAAGTTTTTTAAAATCGATTAAAAAGAACTTGAGTTATGCTGTCCGCCGCGCCAGTTTAAAAAACATGGTTTTGAGAAAAACGCGTTTAAAGTTTTGTGTGTAATGAGCCGATGTGCATATGTATAACTTTTACATGCGTATAACTTTTTTATTTCTTCGAATTTTAATCTGCAATTTGGGAATTATATTCTTGAAGTAATGTAGACCACAAAAATAAAATAAAAAAAAAGTCGATTTTTTGATCGATGCAAAGTATAATACTACCTTAATCTGAGGTCTATCATAAATAAAGTAAAAGTCACCCGAAACATTTTTTCCGTATTTTTTAAATTTGCACTCATTCATTTTCATTCCTGATATTTCGTTAATATAAATTATTACATTGTGATTACAGAATTTTCTTATTTTTCCAACAATAAATACATTGAGGACCAGTTCACATCATATACTTTGAATTTTAAGTATTAAACAATTCATATAAAAAAATAGGAGAATACTGCGATAAATTATTTGATGTTACAAAATTTAAATGGTAGTTTAAATTAATTTTCGATTTAAAAAAATTTTTCGTGACGTCACGTTTAGGACAACCCCCCCATCCCCATGTCACGTTTTGTCACGTTTGATCAAGACCCCCCCTCCCCCTTATAGCGTGACGTCATATGTGAACGCTCCCCAGGTTACATCGAAGTTTTATCTGGTATTACCGATAAAAGACGTAAAGAATCTCAAAAGTAACCTGATTTAATATTTAATACTGTAGAACCTCGATAACTCGACCCTCGTTAAGTCGAATTCCTCAGTAAGTCGAAAAAAATAGCATTTTCCCCTCCCGTTGAAGTCTTAAATACTCAATATCTCGAATTATTTTCAATTTTTAACTCGAAGAAAATATCATTCCCCTTGAGGTACTAATAGTACATTTTTATACTCTATAGCTCGAAGTTCGAAAAGCTGACTCTGTAAGTCGAATTTTCTTTACAAGAACAGATTTTTTTAAATTTTTTCTTTTATTATTATATTTTTATTAAGTTTATTTTTCTAACTTAACCCTCCTGCGTACTAGTTTTCACCCAAGAAATGGTTTCCAAATGCACACATTTTTCACGAAATTGGATTTTCATAACACTGGGTATCTAGGGGTTTTTGGGGTCGCTGATTACGAATCTAATATCCGAATTTCAAAATTCAAAATGGCGGATCCAATATGGCGGACGAATTTTGAAAAAATGTTTATATTTCCATATCACTGGGAATCTATGGGTTTTTAGGGTCGCTGATTACGAATCCGATGTCCGATTTTCAAAATTCAAAATGGCGGATTCAATATGGCGGACAAATTTTGAAAAAATATTCATATTTTTATATCACTGAGTATCTGGGGTTTTCTGGGTCGCTGATTACGAATCTGTTTTCCGATTTTCAAAATTCAAAATGGCGGATCCAATATGGCGGAAGAATTTTAAAAAAATGTTTAAATTTCCATATCACTGGGAATCTATGGGTTTTTAGGGTCGCTGATTACGAATCCGATGTCCGATTTTCAAAATTCAAAATGGCGGATTCAATATGGCGGACGAATTTTGAAAAAAATTTTATATTTTCATATCACTGGGTATCTAGGTGTTTTTGGGGTCGCTGATTATGAATCTGTTTTCCGATTTTCAAAATTCAAAATGGCGGATCCAATATGACGGACGAATTTTGAAAAAATGTTTATATTTCCATATCACTGGAAATCTATGGGTTTTCTGGGTCGCTGATTACGAATCTGATGTCCGAATTTCATAATTCAAAATGGCGGATCCAATATGGCGGAAGAATTTTGAAAAAATGTTTATATTTCCATATCACTGGGAATCTATGGGTTTTTAGGGTCGCTGATTACGAATCCGATGTCCGATTTTCAAAATTCAAAATGGCGGATTCAATATGGCGGACGAATTTTGAAAAAAAATTTATATTTTCATATCACTGGGTATCTAGGTGTTTTTGGGGTCGCTGATTATGAATCTTTTTTCCGATTTTCAAAATTCAAAATGGCGGATCTAATATGGCGGACGAATTTTGAAAAAATGTTTATATTTCCATATCACTGGGAATCTATGTGTTTTTAGGGTCGCTGATTACGAATCCGATGTCCGATTTTAAAAATTCAAAATGGCGGATTCAAAATGGCGGATTCAAAATGGCGGACAAATTTTGAAAAAAATATTCATATTTTTATATCACTGGGTATCTGAGGTTTTCTGGGTCGCTGATTACGAATCTGATGTCCGAATTTCAAAATTCAAAATGGCGGATTCAATATGGCTGACAAATTTTGAAAAAATGTTTATATTTTTTTATCACTGGGTATCTAGGTGTTTTTGGGGTCGCTGATTATGAATCTGTTTTCCGATTTTCAAAATTCAAAATGTCGGAGTGAATATGGTAGACGAGTTTTGAAAAAATGTTTATATTTCCATATCACTGAGAATCTATGGGTTTTTAGGGTCGCTGATTACGAATCAGTTGTCCGGGTTGCAAAATTCATAATAGCGATATCATATACATGTACATAGTAAGGATGACCTATTGTACAATTTAAAAAACAGTCCTAAATGTATTTTTTGGAAAGTTATTAAAGATAAAAAATCATTTGTTAAAACAAATATTGAATTCTAATTCATAGTCAGAATTTTAAATCTTTGACTAACGCTAAATAATTATTATATGTATTCAAGAAAAAAATGTGTTTCTTTAGGTTCATTTGGAAACATTTAATAGCAAAGTATACAAGAAACGATAACTCTACAGCTTTCGATTGGTTATCAGTGTCACGTTCCCGTGACGTTCTGTATAAAATCAATAATGTATTTTGTAAGTTTGTCAACCTTATATTTAGGGTTTATAAAAACTCTCAAATTTATTATGATTAAACAATCCGGAATCTGGAAGCGACGATAAATAGAATTGCTTTCGAATGCTTACGTTCTACTGTGTAATTTGGGAAATGAATAAGATATTATCATAAGGGTGGAAGCTTTACATTCGAGCTTTTGATAACCCTCGAATTTAATCAAAATCGCGTGTAATCACCCGAAATCTGGAAGTAGGTCACGCTACTCGGCGCTGCGACGAGTTGGAACTTTCCACTCGGCGTTGCGAGGAAGCTGCACCCTTCACTCGGCGTTGCGAGGAAGTTGCACCCTTCACTCGGCGATGCAATTTGTAGCCCACGCAAATTTCGGAAGGGATGAAAATACAGAAAAACCGAGGTTTCTTTACAAATTCGATGAAAACTAAAATCAGTTCTTCAGCTACCATCACCGGAGTCGCAACAAAGTTCTTTAAGCTCTTCAACGGTTCTATATCCGCGAATACTGTATTTCCCCAGTATCGGTCCCGTAACGCACCAAAGTAAATCTTGTATTCCGGCAACATTATACCTATTAGTCGTTGTTGGTCGAGTTAAATAATCAAAGTCTATACTTTAAAAATTATATGGAATTGATTCGTTAAATTGTGACTCCCAGGAACTCGCTAAAATCGAATCTGTCATTCTTTGAATTGTTCTCGTTTCGACACGAACAACTCTTATTCACTATTTGCTAAAATTCGTTTCGGAACTCGAAATTCAAATATTGCAAGTAACAAAGTTTACAATCACCAAATCTGGTATTAGAACAAGTGGTCTCTCCTTTCGCGATATCAAATTTGCAAATAAATATCCGATCACTATTGTTCCGGTTGTGTTGAACTTACATACGTTGTAGTGTGTGTGTGTATAAATTCAAAATTGTATTTTGAATATTGTACTCGAACAAAGTGTAAAAAAAGTGGAAGCGTAGAACTCCTGGCATTACCTGTCAGTAACTATTTTTAATCCTTAAACCTTTAACCATTTTAACCCCTTTTAACCTCTTTTAACCCTTAACCCTTTCAACTAACTTAAATCCTAAACCCTTTTCATCAGTTTAAATCCTCTTAACCCTGCAATCAATTTTTATCATTTATCCTTTTATCAAATTTAACCCTTTAACCCTTTATCCTAAATCTTCGTCTCTAAGAAACCTTGAATCGAGAAATTGTGGATCAACTACCCCTCATCAATATATTCATCTGCATCGAGCGACTTCTGGTTGGAAAAAGAATTTGACCCTGAAATCTGAGACGACTAGGATACATAAACCATCGTCTGGGATTGCAACTTGGAATTGGGGCTTCTACGAGTACTATTCCACTGACCAGGACCTTTTTCACTTGCCACGTCTGTTTAAGGCCCTTGACAACTGCAGCCCATAAATTTTCTTAGGGGGTCTTACGAACCTACACTTGGAGATTTTGAGGGGACATCTTACACGCTCTTGATTCACTAACAAAGTAAGATTTTACAATCAATTTTTCTTTTACCCTCCATGATTTGGCGCCTTAAGCTTACAAGTATCTTTGTTTCAGTTGTTCTGACCACTAAAACAAGGATTCAGATTCATATGAAGATTTTCTCCTCTCACCCTATTTCAACTCCACAATTTATGTAATTTGGATAAATAAAAGGATTTATCACGCTTCCTAAAGCATTGTTTGGTGGACTTTCTTTTGCCCTGTTCCCTTAGCTCAAAGCCCGCTGGCTTTATAAATGAATCAGGGATAAATATTTAAATACATAAGTTTGTAGACTGCGAATGTCCCTTCCGGACATAACATCAGTTTTAAATTAACAATAAAAAATTAATTTAAAACATGAAAAGTTTATTAAAATATTAGTAAACGTGAAAACCCTGACAGTATTTTTTAGCAATTTTGATGGAAAAACTTGTAGATACTGTCATTCAATTAAAAAAAAATGTTTCAGCATTTATTGGTGTTATTTACTACTCTATAAAAAACAGTTAATTTTTAAAAATTAATTAATAAATTACGAAATCCCATTTTTAAATACTTTCAAAGAACTGATTCGGTGAGATATTGATATGTTAGTGATTTTTATCTGTCTTATAACTTTATACAGAGAAGAGCATCTCTTTGGCTAAATATAATGGTAAAGTTGGTGAGTTACATCTAAATATTCTTGTATGTCCAAGAAAAAATATGTTTATTCTTTTTAATTGGAAAACATTTTAGGAGTAGTAGCAGAACATTTCAAAATTTGTGTTTTTTGCCCAGTTTTGGGAAATCTTGATATGTTTAACCTTCTATAAATTATTAGTACTTTACATTGTTATGTAAATTTAAAGTTTTTATTTTTTTTCTCATAGTTTAAAGCGAAAGAAAAGTCTGTAAAGTTAGCAAGGACTGTCTTAAAAATGTTGCGTCTGAAAATATGATAGATGTTATATGATGTGTGAAAGTGAGTCCAGTTATATTATAAAGACAATTCTTTATACTGGCAAAACAACAGAAAAACGACTGAACAGAACTGCTCGGTAACTACGTCCATTGTCATGAAACTTTGTGAAAATTTGTTACTAAAAAAAGATGAAGCAGTTTGCTGGGTAAAAGAAGGAATGGTTGTCATGAAGTGGCGTGATAGAAAAGAAATATCACTTATCAGTACCTGCCATGATGTGTCTTTTCAAGAAGTCACATCAAAATTTGGGACAAAGAAGTTGAAACCAGCAATAGTTTGAGATTACAATCAAACAATGGAAAGAGTAGATAGAGCAGATCAACAAATGACTACCTACACAATTATGCGTAATCAGCAAAAAAAATATTACAAAAAAATTTTTCAGCATTTAGTGGATCAGTGCTTACATAATGCGTTTGTACTTTATAAGAAGTATAAAAACAATACACAGGAGCACGTAATTTTTTTAATGCAGGTTTTACGTCAAATTAAACAAACGTATGGAGCTAATCTACCTACAAAACCAAAAACAGGAAGACCAAGGTTTGAAAAAAGTTTCCTTGGTGACAGTACTTTTGCTAGATTAATAGACAGACATTTTCCCCCCAAAAAAATGGTAAAAAAATCAGAAAAGAATCACGCTATTTTTGTAAACAGTGTGATGCTGCCTTATGCGTTAATCCATGCTTTGAAGTATACCATACCAAAGAGGAATTCTAAATTCGAAGAATTCAAGTTTTCACAGTATTTGTAAAGTTTTTTTTAACTAAATTTAAACTAAAAAAAAGAACAAATTAAAAAAAAATAAAAAAAGTACAAAAAATTAAAAAAAAAGAGGGATGTACATTGTAATTAGGAGCCTCCACGTGGCACATCCTGGGTGTACCAGATCGCATCAGGTATAGCAAATCCTAAACGTTTATATATATATAAACAATTTATAATTTTAAAATTACAATTTCTGATTTGTCAGTAGCGACTGTAAAAAACCATAAAAAATAGTTATATACGATTTCACTTATTTTTTTTCAAAATCTATCGACTATACTAGATCTGTCATTTTGCATTTCGCAAAACGGACATCAGATTCGTAACCAGCAACCCCAAAAACACCGAGATACTCAGTGATGTAAGAATCCAAATATTATTCCAAAATTCGTTTGCCATAGTAAACCCGACTTTTTGAATTTTGCAAATCGGACATCAACTTCGTAATCAGCGACCCCAAAACCTCCTAGATACCCAGTGATATAAAAATATAAACATTTTTTCAAAATTTGTCCGCCATATTGGATCCGCCATTTTGAATTTTGCAAATCGGTCATCAAATTCGTAATCAGCGACCCCGAGAACCCCTAGATATCCAGTGATGTAAAAATCCAAATATTTTTCCAAAATTTGTCCGCCATATTGGGTCCGCCATTTTGATTTTTGATAATCAGACATCAGATTCGTAATCAGCGACCCCAAAAACCCCTAGATACCCAGTGATATTAAAATATGAACATTTTTTCAAAATTCGTCCGCCATATTGGATTCGCCATTTTGAATTTTGCAAATCGGTCATCAAATTCGTAATCAGCGACCCCGAAAACCCCTAGATACCTAGTGATATTAAAATATAAACATTTTTTCAAAATTCGTCCACCATATTGGATCCGCCATTTTGAATTTTGAAAATCGGATATCAGATTCGTAATCAGCGACCCTGAAAACCCCTAGATATCCAGTGATTTAAAAATCCAAATATTTTTCCAAAATTTGTCAGTACTTGAAATTTATTATTTCAAGACTTTTTTTCTACATTTTGCAATAAATTTAAGCATTATTAATTAACAAATATTGCAAATGTATTATTTTAAATATTTTTATATAAATCCTGAGATCCTTGCCTTCAATTTGCAATTTTTGAGAAGTCTTAACCCATTAACGCCCAGACGGACGAAAAATTTCTGTTGACCTTGAGGACCTCCCTTTTAAAAAAAATGCCTACAAAAAAATTAGCACTTATCATTTTTAACGTAAAATTTACTCCTCTTTTAGATTCTGAAGTTAAAATTTGTTTATAACAAATCGTTAAAAAGTTATAAACAATTTTTTGCAAAAAAACACGATTTTTTGAGAAAAAATTTTCATTTTAGACATATTTTCACCGGAAAAAAGCAAGTAGATGCTCTCAAAAGCTCAAAATATCGCTTCCATGGACCCCCAGCTATAAGACCCTGAAGCAAAAAAATTTTTTTTTCAAAATGGCGGACGCCAATATGGCGGCTAAAACTAAAAAAATGGCTCAGATATGAAACAGGGTGCTCCAACTTTTTCATGTGACTGAAATCGCCTAAAACTCTTTATACGGGGGTTTTTGGGGTCGCTGATTACGAATATGATGTCAGTTTTTAAAAATTCAAAATGGCTGATCCAATATGGCGGACGAATTTTTAAAAAAATTTTGGATTCACTTGAAACTCTCCACTCAGGGGTTTTTGGGGTCGCTGATTACGAATATGATGTCAGTTTTTAAAAATTCAAAATGGCGGATCCAATATGGCGGACGAATTTTTAAAAAATTTTTGGATTCACTTGAAACTTTCCACTCAGGGCTTTTTGGGGTCGCTGATTACGAATATGATGTCAGTTTTTAAAAATTCAAAATGGCGGATCCAATATGGCGGACGAGTTTTGTAAAAAATTATTGGATTTACTTGAAACTCTCTATTTGGGGGTTTTTTGGGTCGCTAATTGCAAATCTGATGGCAATTCTTGAAAATACAAAATAGCAGAGTCAAATTGTTTGAATTTCAATAAGTATTATACAATGAATAATAATTTTTTGGTCCGTTTGCCGTCGAATAATTCGCCGTTGCCCGACTCTTACCGCGAGGAGGTGGACAATAAAGAGTCTTTTTTTTTCGTTTTTTATTTTATTTTTTTTTTGTTTTTTTTTTGTTTTAATATTTTTTACATTTTTACATTTTAGGTGTGAAAATCCTGAAAGCAGGAAACGCATAAATATGCATCACACTCCACGCTCTTTCGTTGCGTTCTACAGGTGCACTTGGAGAAATTAGAGCAGTTTTTCTTTTGTTCAACTCTTTGAACTTTGTGGTTTTTGATGGATTCAGATTTTTTTAGATATGCTTCTGCAATCTGTAGAGCCATGTCTTTAGTACCTATTTTTTTTTCTTGGACAACTAAGTTTCTTAGAACAGTTGCATTTGCAATTGATGCTTGAACGAGTCTCATAAGTATAACCCAAGTCCATTTCTTCGACCTTATGCATGGCATCAAATTGCTGCAATGTGCGTCGTGCAAGTCTACTCCGCCCATAAACTTGTTGTAGGTTGTAAAAGCATTAGGAAATGCTATATCAACTTTGCTCTTTGTCTCCGAAGAATATCTTTTGACTGAACTAATTGGTGTAACACCTATCAGTGTTGACAGTATAGACACTACTTTCGAATCTTTTACTGTGACATAATTGACACCACTGCATTTGTCATGCTTGGCAATAAATGTCCCTCTTGGATCCTTTTCCGTAATCGGATTTTTTACTTGAATTCGATTAGCTCTGACTGTCCCTGTTGCCCGCAAACCAACTTTCTTCAGATGAACCAGTAAATCTGGACTTGTAAAAAAGTTGTCAAAATATACGTGATATTTCACTACATTTCTGGGTACAACTGAAGAAAGAAGGTTTTGGAGAAGACCAACGACAATGCAGCTACCTAAAGCACATTTATTTAGCTTTTCTTCATTGCCAAAAAAAAAACTTTTTGAATTCTTGCCACAATAAATGTCACAATCGAATAAAAATCCTTCGGAACTACAAAGAGCCCACATTTTGATACCGAAACGGACAGGCTTGTTTCTTATAAACTGCTTCAAAATAGTTCTTCCCCGAAACTTTACCATCATTTCGTCAACTGACAAAGCTGATGAAAAATAACCAAACTGCCTCGCATTTTTCTTAAAAATCTCCAAAGGACCTCTCACTCGCCAAGCTCTATCATCAGCATTTTCATCTTCAGGTTTGGATAGCTTTAGCTTGGACTTGATATCTTCAAACTTGTTGCGACTCATAGCTCCAGCTACAGCTTCACAACCTAGAAGATGATTCTGAGACCAATAATCTCGTTGAGATTTCCTTTCGTTGAAAATAGACAAAATAATTATTCCAAGAAATTTGTCTAATTCAGTCAACGAAATTTGACAATCATTCAGACGTGTTGCGTCTAATATGAATTCTTTTAGCTCCTTGGAAAAGAAAAATTCAAATAGTTCAGTTGACGAGGATGACCGAATTTTTTTTGCAACGCTATCAGGTATAAAAGTTTCATTTTTATACTGAGGATCATACTTCTGTTCACCATCAACCCATTCAAAAATATGATCTGGCTCCAACTTCGATTGATTTGAAGTATAATTTTCTCGAATCGTCTGGTATGAATTTTGCGGTAAATCGGCACATTCATTCTTAAGCGAATTTTCTAGCTCTTCATGAATAGCATCATCATCTGAATCAGATTCACAATCAGATTCGCCAGAATCATTCGAGTTTGGTAGCATTAGCACATCTAGGTGTTCGTCATGTTCTTCAACTTCGAAACTCTCGGCGTCATTTACAACTTTCTGCCGTTTCGACTTACGCTTTGTTGACATTTTTAAAATAGACCCAGTAATAAAAGAATGCTGGCGCAGTGCAGACAACCAGTGGTGCACGTGAATGTTGGCACAATGACGACAACTAGTGCTGCAAACGAATGCTGGCACAGTTACGACAACCTGAGCTGCACGCAAATGCTGACACAGTAACAACAACCAGTGGTAGAAGCAAATGCTAGCGCAGTAACAATAACAAGAGCTGCAAGCAACGCTGGCACAGTAACGACAACCAGTGGTGGAAGCAAATGCTTCGGCAGTAACAATAACCAGAGCTGCAAGCAATGCTGGCACAGTAACAATAACCAGAGCTGCAAGCAATGCTGGCACAGTAACAATAACCAGAGCTGCAAGGAACGCTGACACAGTAACGACAACCAGTGGTTGAAGCAAATGCTGGCGCAGTAACAATAATCAGAGCTGCAAGCAACGCTGGCACAGTAACAATAACCAGAGCTGCAAGCAACGCTGACACAGTAACGACCCTTACAAAAAAAGAGTATTAGAATGAGTATTGAATAATGAGTACTGCAGTGAGTATTGCAATGAGTATTGCAATGAGTACTGCAATGAGTATTGAAAATTCCAGTACTTTTTTCGCCAAACATTATTTAAAATATAATATGTTGCGCACTAAGTTTCTACGGCTCCTACGTCTGCGCACTACTTTTTTTGTTGTAAACTAAATATACAGAAATACATGGAACGCAAAATCACAATTTCATTATAATTTTAAAAAAAATTGTTTACTGTACTTAAAAAATACATGTGGCGAAAAAAGTACTGGAATTTCCAATACTCATTGCAGTACTCATTGCAGTACTCATGCAGTACTCATTGCAATACTCATTGCAATACTCACTGCAGTACTCATTATTCAATACTCATTCTAATACTCCTTTTTTGTAAGGGGACAACCAGTGGTAGAAGCAAATGCTGGCGCAGTAACAATAATCAGAGCTGCAAGCAACGCTGGCACAGTAAGGACAACCAGTGGTGGAAGCAAATGCTGGCTCAGTAACAATAGCCAGAGCTGCAAGCAAATTCTGGCACAATGCCAACAAGCAGTACAGCAGTAATAACTGCATGCCATTGCATTTTCTGCAAAACTAGTAATGCGCCGACTTCGAAATGCCAGATCTTAGCGGAAACAACAAGCGCAAAACCGTCTTAGTTGTGAGCATAGTTAAAAGTTATACAGCACCACAGCAAATAAATCAGCGTCAAATAAACAAAAATAACCAAAAAAAATAATAAGACTTAAAAAATTTGCCAACTCCATTTTGAATTTTTAAAAACTGACATCATATTCGTAATCAGCGACCCCAAAAACCCCTGAGTGGAGAGTTTCAAGTGAATCCAAAATTTTTTTAAAAACTCGTCCGCCATATTGGATCCGCCATTTTGAATTTTTAAAAACTGACATCATATTCGTAATCAGCGACCCCAAAAACCCCTGAGTGGAGAGTTTCAAGTGAATCCAAAATTTTTTTAAAAACTCGTCCGCCATATTGGATCCGCCATTTTGAATTTTTAAAAACTGACATCATATTCGTAATCAGCGACCCCAAAAACCCCTGAGTGGAGAGTTTCAAGTGAATCCAAAATTTTTTTAAAAACTCGTCCGCCATATTGGATCCGCCATTTTGAATTTTTAAAAACTGACATCATATTCGTAATCAGCGACCCCAAAAACCCCTGAGTGGAGAGTTTCAAGTGAATCCAAAATTTTTTTAAAAATTCGTCCGCCATATTGGATCTGCCATTTTGAATTTTTAAAAACTGACATCATATTCGTAATCAGCGACCCCAAAAACCCCTGAGTGGAGAGTTTCAAGTGAATCCAAAATTTTTTTAAAAATTCGTCCGCCATATTGGATCTGCCATTTTGAATTTTTAAAAACTGACATCATATTCGTAATCAGCGACCCCAAAAACCCCTGAGTGGAGAGTTTCAAGTGAATCCAAAATTTTTTTAAAAATTCGTCCGCCATATTGGATCAGCCATTTTGAATTTTTAAAAACTGACATCATATTCGTAATCAGCGACCCCAAAAACCCCCGTATAAAGAGTTTTAGGCGATTTCAGTTACATGAAAAATTTGGAGCACCCTGTTTCATATCTGAGCCATTTTTTTAGTTTTAGCCGCCATATTGGCGTCCGCCATTTTGAAAAAAAAATTTTTTTGCTTTAGGGTCTTATAGCTGGGGGTCCATGGACGCGATATTTTGAGCTTTTGAGAGCATCTACTTGCTTTTTTCCGGTGAAAATATGTCTAAAATGAAAATTTTTTCTCAAAAAATCGTGTTTTTTTGCAAAATATTGTTTATAACTTTTTAACGATTTGTTATAAACAAATTTTAACTTCAGAATCTAAAAGAGGAGTAAATTTTACGTTAAAAATGATAAGTGCTAATTTTTTTGTAGGCATTTTTTTTAAAAGGGAGGTCCTCAAGGTCAACAGAAATTTTTCGTCCGTCTGGGCGTGAATGGGTTAATGTTAATTTAATGAAGAATTATTAACAAAAATTTTTGGACGAGTATACTCGTCCTTGTGCATTTGGGAACTTTTTCGTTTGGACGAGTATACTCGGCTTTTTACACAGGAGGGTTAAATTATTATTAATTCGACATTTAAGTCGATTTTATATTTTATATTACTTTACAAGGCGAAAAATGTACATTATAATTATGTCTCTGTAAGTCGAAGTTGTGATCAATAAAACCTTTATATCTCGAAATCCTCGTTAAGTTGAAAACTCATTAACTCGAAGTTTTTAGCGTTCCCCTTGAAATTCGAGTTATCGAGGTTCTACTGTATTTTTATTTTTCTGACTTATAAAATCCAGAAAGATCAGATAAAAAAGAGTTCGGTATCTTGTTATTTTGTTGCCGGATTTGTTTCGGCAACCATTTAAAATATACGGATCAAATAAGTTGAAGTCGATTTTTAACAGGGTTCTAAAAAGAAAAAATACATCTCAGACGGATCTATATGGGTTTAATCCGTAACTAACGTAAAATAATAACACCAGGGTGTCTACTCACCGGGAATTCCGGGAAAACCGGGAATATGCCGGGATTTTAGTTCGACCGGGAAATTGACGGAAAAAGAATTATATCTGGGAATTTCTAAAAATTTCAGCTAATTTTTAATTTTATTTACCTGCTGGCCTTATTAAGAAACATGAATTCTTATAAGAAACTCCTTTCGACGTCGAAAACGACGCAGAAAAGGACGTCGAAAATGACGTTGAAAATGATGTCGAAAAAGCGTCTTTTTTGGAAAGTGTTAGTGTTGGCGTCTATCCGGTTCAATCCGGGTTCTATATAACAAAAGTGGGTTTTAGCCGGGATATTTCTGTATTGACAACCACATGAATCCCGAATATAACCCACTTTTAAACTGGCTCCACTTTTGTCATGTAGAACCCGGATTGAATCGGATAGACCCCAACACTAACACTTCCGGATTGACATCGTGTAGCTTCTGTATAGTAAGGTGGTTGAAAAAATTTAATTTTATTTTCTTGTCCGGTAGAAACCTAATAAAACCGGGTAGATACCAGGATAAAAATCGCGAATAAAACTCACTTTCTAACCGAAGCCACTTTTGTCTTATAGAACCCGAATTGAACCGGATAGGAGTTATACTTGTTTTGATGGTCATATAAAACCCGGATAAAAACCGCTTTCAAACCGCTATTTGTTATATATTTTTACATATGTTGCGGGTTAAACCCGTATAGAACCGTATGCAATGTCACTTTTTTCTTTTATTTTAATTTCATAACACGGATAAAACCCGACTTCAACCTTATTTGATCCATAGATTTTAAATGGTTTCCGAATAAAAACCGGATACAACCAACTAGGACTCGAACTGGGTTTTATCTGGTTTCTTTCCGGATTTTATCTGTATCTTTTCGGATTTTCTGAGCAGGGTGTACACAATTTGATGTGGAAAAAGAAACAAAGCGGTACACCACCTCATGTCAAGACAAATAATTAATAAAAATCATAACTTAAGTTGCTTTTATACGCTTTGAAGAATCTTTCCAATTTTTTTTAAAAAGAAGTAAACCTTAGAAAGTTCCAATTCCTTTGTCTTATGCAACAAAAGAAAATAGAACTTTGAAAGCTCCAGAGACCAGTTCTTGCTTCCCAACATCTACAGTTTCTTTTTATTTACTGTGGATTTACGAAGTACTTTAGAACTCCACAATAATCTTAATAACTTGTTTCTTTTTGTTGAAAACTAAATTCCTGTATATTTTTATAATTTTAAATAAAATCTTTAAATTTTTACAGGTTTTGGCTTAGGAAAAAAAGTGAAAACAGGAAAAAAAGCAGGACCTACAGCCACAAAAAAAGTATTGCCTGTCGAAACTGATGTTAATAAATTACTCACTTTCGTTTGTGGAAGTAACATTTGTAAGGAAGGTAAAGATATTGCTGTCAAACCAGATTCAGAATATCCAGATTGGCTTTGGACTATTCGCACGGGACCAGCACCCCCTCTCGAGGAAATGGACCAAAACACAAAAGCGTATTGGAGGCGATTAAGAAGAATGGGAATGAATAGATACAATAAATTAGCAGCATTAAGAAGATTTTAGTACTTTTCACAATATTACTTGATAGAGACTTTAAGTTTTGCTGATGCAAAACTTTAGTGAATTGCTACTTAAAACTTTATATTTGTTTAGGTTGAGAAAAAAATAATAATCAATTCTCATTGATTTTTTATAATGTCCTATTTATTAAATTATGGGGGCAAATCCACGGAATAGTACGATTTAATGTTATAAATTTTAGAATTTTAAAATTACAAGCACACTCTTTATTTATGAATATATCTGTAAGAAATACATTTAAAAACAATAATTTTTTTGTCAGAACCTTTTTCATTTAGTGCTAAAACGAAAAAGCAAATGAAGGCTGTTAAACCTTGTATCAAGATGGGCAACTTCACGTAACTATACTATTTACTGTTCCCCCACAGCACCTAAATTTCCCTCAACTTTGTCAACCTTTCCTCAAGTTTTTAAACTTGCAGCAAACTTTCTGAAAGTTGGCGACACTTGAGAAAAGATTTGCAAATTTGAGACAAGTTAAATGCTGTGGGGGTTACAAATAATATAATTTTTCAATTTGAAGCACATATTTTATTTCTAGATATATATGTTAGAAGTATATTTAGAAACAATAACACAGCCACACAAAAAAAATAAAGTTCCCTGGCCTAGGTATGAGACACATATTTTCCTATGTATTTTGATGCGCTGAATCCGAATCCGCCATCAGAATTGGTCCAGCAGGTCTGATTTTGAACCTAACCTCAAAATCAATAAAATGACACTTTTTGTTAATTAGAATCTGAACCCGACTTAACTTTAATACATGCCTAAAGCCAATAGAAAGCTTGATTTATGACCTTTAAAACGCTTCTTTAGAAATTGTTCTACGATGGTTTTTAACGAAGTTATGATGTTTTACTTAAAATCATTTTTTTCCATTACACCATAGCACATCAATAATTGATGTGTTTAAGCTTCGAAAGAAGCCGCTATCAGCTGAAACTCAGCAAAAGAAAATAATTTGAAAGCAATACACACAGTGGGCTGAAAAAAAGCCACACTAAAACTAAAATTTATCCTGAAGCTAATAAATAAGCTGAATTTCAAACCTCACACTGTATTATTCTACTGTTAATTATTAAGAAATCTGAAATTAAGACTACATTTTAATTAGAAAATAGTTATCAAAACTTTTGAAATATCTAATTATCTGACGGCTGCTGGTTATTATGAATAAAAGCCATATTTTAAAAAATTTCTTCTCAAAAACTTATGTGTGATTTGGTATTATATTCACAAACTGTAAATTAGACTCAGTTTTTTATAAAATCCAAAATATCTTGTGAAATTATACGAAATTTAAGAGTTTAGTTTAGCCGGGATATGTTGATAATTTCACAAGATTTTCTGAAGTACACTAAAAGTTTGTTTATACACAGAATCACAAATCACTAAAATTAATTGTTCACAAGAAAATTTTCTACATGTTTCACACAAACAAATAAGCACCACAAACACAAAAATTCAATACGAAATCGTTCAAAATTATCGCGTCGCGAAATATCTACTGGATGCATCGCCATTAACATATGTTTGTTCATGCACAAATCCATTCTGGTAACGTCAGGTGTCTTTGTGTCTGGTTTTAAGCATCGACATCTAGAAACCAGGACATTCAATAACTAATTTTCATTTTAAGACTCAAGATGAATGTTGTGAAGAAATTTTAGCACCTTAATTCAGTTATCTACTTAATTTCACGCAAATCATAAAAGTAGCCAATCATGACTTTAAGACTTTGTTTTTTGTGTGTATGCCACTTGTAACTGTTTAAACAAATTATTGTTAATTATTAATAGAAAAAAATCTCTTTTTTGCATTTATGGAGGTTATTTATGATCCCATAAAAACAGTTAATATTAACAAGTTATTAAATAAATTGTGGAATATTGTTTTTAAAGGCCATTTCAAGATGTTTTTAGTGATTTTTGAGAATTTTATAGCGAATTTACGAAAAAGCTGGTTTTCCCCATGTAAAATAAGTGGGAAATTTCAAAGGTCCCTGTCAAAATGTTGTTAAATTTTTAACGTTATTCAAAGATATCTTTTTTACAAGTCTATCTTTTCTTACCACTTTTTAAAAAATGGTTTAATTTAAGTAAATAACAGCTTATTTTCTTCAGAAAAACAAACTCTACAACTTCACCTCGTCAGATATTTTAAAAAGTGGATGGTTTTTTAAATAAAGCAGTTTGTTTATAAATATTTAGAGATAAGTTTTTAAATAAATTACTATATTTAAAAAATGGTCCACTTTTTCAAAAATCTGACAAGGTGAAGTTGTAGAGTTTGGTTTTTTGAAGAAAATAAGCTATTATTTACTTAAATTAAACCTTTTTTAAAAAATGGTAAGAAAAGATAGACTTGTAAAAAAGGTATCTTTGAAAAACGTTAACAATTTAACAACATTTATTCATTTTTGATACATTTTCATTAAAAAACTATTGGTCGATGGCCGATTAACTATTAACAGTAAATAATAAGCCAAGAAATAAATTATTTTAATTAATAATTGCTATTAACTGAAATACTAACTTTTGACAGGGACTACCCATCGGAGAAATACCTTAAGACGTCTTTTGAACATGTGTGCCCACTGGGTATTTTTTTCGGTTATAAAACTTTTTGGGTGGTAGAAGCAAAACATTTTGGACTTTTGTGTTTACGGACTACACTCATACTAAAGTAGAGACGCGACTAGGCCGATGGTGGTGGCGTCACACAGTGGTTCGAACTGAGAAATTACTGATCAAAATCGTCCACAGTCGTCAATTTTTGACGGATTTAAATTTCTTTTTTTTTTAAAACACTCAGAATAAAATTTTCTTGAAGATAGCTAAGCCTGATTTTTAATTTTTGTTTTTATTTTAATATTATTTAAATAAATAAATGAAAAACTTATATAAATGTTTAAATTTTTAATCTCAATTGAACAAAAAAAATTCTTTTAACCATTTTTTAATGGCCATAAGTAAAGAATAATTATTAAAAAGATGTTAAATTATTAACAAACAAAAATTATTATTATTATTATAAATAATTTTAAATAATAATTTAGAATAATCAAGTATTGTTAAAAAATGATAATTTTTTTTCTAAAATCAATTGCAAACTCTTTAAATATACTAATAAATTAAAAGTCAATATTAAGCATACTTAATAAATAATGTTATAAACAATTTAAAGAACTAATAATTTTGCTTCGCTTATATTTTAATAATTATTTAAATATTGTTATATTCATTTCTTCTGTAACACATAACTTTTTCGTTTATTTATTTAAATAATATTAAAATGAAAACAAAATTTTAAAATCGGGCTTAGCTATCTTCTAGAAAATTTTATTCTGAGTGTTTAAAAAAAAAAAGTTTAAATCAGTCAAAAATTGACAACTGTGGACGATTTTAAACATCAATTTCTCAATTCAAACCACTGTGCGTCAATGGCGCGAGCACGCCGACAAGTTTGTTCTTAGTTTTCTCCTTCAATTATGGCGGTTCCAAAATTATACTTACATAGTTTATTAGAAAAAATCTCAGCTTTCTAATGAAAAAAAAAAAAAAAAATTAAAAATATAGAAATGGGTCAAAATTAAAAAATGAGGTTTAATTTTGAAAAATAGAGGTGAACATTTTTTTTCTCTAATTTTAATTGTAACTTCTAAAAAGTACATGAAAAATGCTTTAAAATCCACTATATAACAATTAAAATCCATCCACTTTTGCTAATATTATATGGAGTTGGAACTAACAGTGTGACATAAAACATCAATACTTCAACTCCCACTACTTTATATATATTTTTTTTTTAAATTAATTAATATTTTAGGGATTTGTTACTTTTGTGCAGGACAACAATTTATTAAAGTATCAAGCGAATCCCATAACTTTTATTTTTGAACTGGGACGATTGAGAAATAATCCCCCATATAAAGATATAAATAAATACGTGTATCTTTAAAACAGGATCAGGTACGATTTCGGGGCATAAAAATTTAGAAACTAGAGGTCATGTGGGAAAACTCTACGTTTGAAAATTCTCCATCCATTTCCAAAAACCCTGCTTTTGCATCAAGAGCACTGTGCTGAAAATTGCAATGCAATGTTAAGGAAATATTGCACAAAAAGTTCCTGCAATATTCAGACAATATTTCGAAAAAAGTTCTGAATTTTTTTTTATTTGCAACCAATCAGAATTTTATGTTATATTTGCCATCCGAAGGTATATAAAAAATTAAACACTATTGCTAAGACCTACAGGCCATAGGAGCCAAGATCGAACAGTGCGCATCATTTAACGTTGAAAATTGACTGAATATTATAATGAAATATTCTCTCAAGTTTTGTGTCAATATTGCCTTACAAGCAGACATTTTAGTACTTGCACCAATGTTGCCTGAACATTCATAGGAATATTTCGAAACTTGGAGTGTTAGGGTCAGGCAAGTTTCAGGAAATATCTTGTGTTGTGTGGGAAGTTATACACATGTTAAGTTATACATAGTAGAGCAGTTCATTACACAAAAAACTTTAAACGCGCTTTTTTCAAAACGATGTTTTTTAAACTGGTATACAGAATAATTAAGAGTTCTTTTTAACCGATTTTCAAAAACCTTAAATCAATTTCTCCGTTATGAAAGCATTAAAGCATCCCCCCTAAATGTCGCAAATTCTTTTTATATTTCTTCTCCGGGTCAGGGGAAATGCTTCTCCACATGTCTTCCCGGCAAGAAGGCTGGAATAGAATGTAATTGGAAATTTTAATCCGACTGAATTCCTGATTTGAATCCAAAGCTTAATTTCCAAATCAGCAAAGAAAAACAAGAGTATCCTATTCGTTTTAATTCCAGCTACTCAACATTTAGAAATTATTACTTTTTACAATGTATAAATAATTTATATTTAGTATTTTAATATTATACTTGTTTTTCATGATTTATAAATTCGGTTTATATACTTATTACCCAAACTCAAAATTGATGTCAGATTTGTAATATCTGTGACTGTTTACGAGATAAGCTGCTATTTCTTTAATTCTAAGTCTTTTTCAAAAATTTTTGGATATCCATAATTGTTAGGACTTTTAGATTTAGAATTTCAAAAAATCAAAATTTTAGCTTGAAAAACAAACATTATTTCAAAACAACCTTTGAAATTTTTTTCAAATTAGATGTTTCAAAAACGCTAAAGCTTGTCTGCCGATAGATCGTTTATTTTTTATCTTCATTTTGATGCCGTCTGGTGATGAAACTAGCATAGTAAAAAAGAGTTTATTTATTCATGACAGGCAAAAATGTCAATAATATGATGCAAAAACAAACAAAGTTATTACCAAAAGAAAATTGTTGTTTTAAGTCATTTTTGACTGCTCCAAACTGTAATACTATCTTAAAGTAAGACGAATGTGGCACTTAAAAAAAATTCGGAATCAGGAGGTATCAAAACATCGAGAAATGTGGGAATTAGCAAAAGTTCAAAGTCGCACAAATTTAAGACCTCATTTGAGATAAGAATGTAAAAATTATTGTAAAGGTTTAAATCACGAATAACAGGAAATCGTACGGTTCCGTGGATTTGTCCATGTATTAATAGCATACTATATTTGCTTAGCTACAAATGAATTCATAAGAAATAAATTAAAATTTATCAATGATCACAGAAAGGTAAATAAGTAAAAATCAGATAGTTTTTAGACGTGAAATGATTTAGCTACGTTTTGTTGGCAAAGGTTTACAATATCTTCAGGCTAAAATTTATTTTATAAATGAACTGTATAGAAAGAAGTTTACAAAATCTTAATCATGATTAATACAGAAATTTCTCAGGAAATACATGACTAAGGTTTTGTAAAATTCTTTCTATACGTATGGTGGTCGAGGGGTTTAAGTCCTTAGACTCAGGTTTGATGGATTCGAATCCCGTTGCCAAGTATTTTTTTTTTAATAATTTATTTAATTTCAATAATGTACTTTGGGGTGTTCGCACATGAGTTCGTACACGCGTACGTACATGAGTTTGTACATGCGTACGCACATGAGTTCGTACATGTGTTCTCAAATGAATTTGCACGTGTGTGGTGAATAGATTTTTAGAATTGTTTCTCGTATACTTAACACGAAAGTATAATTTAAATTTGTTAATTGCTAATAAATCTGCAAATTTTGATCAAATGTATACTTTAAATAGGTCAATTGATTTGTTTTGAGGTAAAGAATACGAATTTTTTTTGCAAAAAAAATTATTAAAGGGTCATAATTAGCTCAAAAAAACAGAACAAAAAGTCCTATACATTTTTTGATTACGCGAATTTGAAAATGATTGAGTTAAAAAGGTGGGACCCTTCGTCATCAAGCATTCCCTTTCAACTTTAAACATAAATAACTTAAAGACTATATATGAGTGATTCTCCACGTAGCGCACAAATTCTTGAAAACAATATTGTCAACTTTTTTTTTATTAATATCATAAAAGTTAATATAAATTCTTCAAGTTGAAGGGTCTGAAATGAAGTGTCCATGATGGGCCGGACAAAATATTGATAATTTTGGTATTTTTTTAAACAAATTACTTCTAAGCACTTATATATGTACCTTACGTTAAAAACTATGTATAATGAAAATTAAAAACCGAGTGATAAATTCATTTTAACAAAAATTAAAAACACTTTTTGCTATAAACATTTTTTCGGTAATTAATGGAAATTTATGAGAATTTACAATGTAATTTATGGAAAGTTACTCAGTAATCTATAAAAATGTATAAGACATAAACCACGATTCAAAATTTTGATTTTGGTAATTTATGGAAATTTTCGCGGTAATTTATAGAAATTCTAAAGGCAATGTATGGTAATTTGTTTGGTAATTTATACTGAACTTACTTTTACTATGGCAGTTTATAAGAACTTTCGATTTTCTTGTTGAATACCTACACCACACGTCGAACTTACACTAATTTCTTCATGTTATACCATTGCCGGTCGAAATATTAAGGTTGGTAGAGACGGTGGAGACGGTTGAATCTATTTCGACCGGCATTATTAATTTCCTTTTTTTTTTAGAATAATTTTTTTTATTAATATTTTTATTAATAAAATAGAACGATAACAAAAAAAAAACGGAGGTCAAACATAAATAGCAAAAAAGCAAATTCAAAAAATTTTTTTTTTTATTAAACGTTTTTTTAATTTAATTATACTAAATTAAACAATACTATATGCCAATATTCACTGTATTTATTAGTGAATATTGGTACAAATATTAATTTTTCTTTTTTAATTTCTTGTGGGGACAGGTCAAATTATGACAGTTTTAGTTTTTTAAACCGTTTAAACGAAGAAATATTATATTTATATACAAAAGTATCTGTTGGTTTTTGTTTATAAACATCAAAGTTACCTTTTTACGTTGAAATAATAGAAGAAGACAAAAAATATTTAGAATTATTCTTTTAAAACATAGAGAAAGTGAATTTGTGCGGAGAATCACCCATAGTGACTGTCAATGAAAAAACGTACCTTAGCTCCAAAAAATAAATTTTGATTTTTTAATGTCAACCGACAGATATTTATTTGCTCTTTCATTTCCAAAAATAAAAAATTGTTGTTTTCAAGAAATTTTGGTGTTATTAAGGAGGCATAGGCAGTCAGAGACGCTTATAAATACACGGGTTTTCTCGATTTTTTTAAGAAAAACGAATGACGGTTTTTTATTTTAAATTTTTGCATTAAATTAACCTATATTTAAAGAACATTTCTGAATTTATTTATTAAAAAATAATAAAAATTATAAAAGTTATAATAAATTTATTCGGGCTTCTAAAAAAAAGTTTTTTTGTGGTGGACATCATAAGTTCCGACAGGATCATCTAAAATCAGAAAACCAAAAATTTCTCATTAGTAGATTAGTTTCTTTAGTACTTAAGCGAAGCACATTTAAAAAAAAAATTTATATTTTTTATTGTAGTTTGAAGTGAAAATTGTGATTTTTACTTAAAAAATGGATCAATTTTGTTTTTTTAAAAAAATTTTAAACGTTATAAAAAAAAGTCTTCAGCTCAAGTGCAAACTAAATATGTATAAAAGATGTAAAAAAAATTGCAAAATGATCAATGAGTAATTGTTTAAGATAATTATAGTGTCCACTGCCTCTGAAAATGTGGTTTTGAGAAAAACGCGTTTAACCTTCTCGCTATCGCAGAGGTTTGAAATCAGAATTTAATGTTCAAATCAACTTTTAGAGAGAACGACTGAATGGATTTTCAATTTTATTTTTTTAAAATATTCAGTGTTGAATTCTTAAGAGATTTGTAAGATTGATTTGAATATCAAATTCTGATTTCAAACCACTGTGCGCCGCCAGAAACGACATGACAGTCATGGGCGTTATAAGCGGCGCACAAAACGCGCTCTCTCTCTCTTCCAATTTTTCTCGCATCGACTTGAAATTTTGAGACAACATTTCTAAGATGCTGTACTTTGATACAAAAAAATGTCCAAAAATCGATTTTTTAATTTTCGTGACTGCATATGCCCCCTTAAGCAAGAAGCGTAGGCACTTTACATTGGTTTCAATGCATTGCTGCAACTTTAAACGCTCACCCTGTAAACTTGACGCTTGGCAGCCAAAGCACGTTTTCTCATGGACAGTCACATATAACACATTTCTGGATAGAGAACAGTTTATTTATAACATTTTAAAAAAATTTTAATTCAAAGGAATACAAAGCTCTCTTCATGAGGAAGCAAAAATAGAAACCAGTAAGAATAAAATTGGCAATTCAAACAGCTAAAGTAGCACCTCTACTGGCCGGCTTTGAACTAATATGTACACAACTCTCTGTATGGTGCTCTATGCAAATCTAGTTGTTTTTTAAGTCTTTAAACTTTATTTCAACTATTGAATCGAGCTAATCTAATATTCTTTATATTATTTTAAAGTTTTGCAAATAAATCTTAATAAATATAGATCTATATTCGTCGACGAACATTCGTACTTGCGTACAGGAAAAAAGAAAAAACGGGAAAAAAATGATTGTTGCAATCTTTTATCGTATCGGTCAATTTTTTCCCCGTTTTTATATCAATAGCTTATTGTTCACGTCGTGCAAGATCTTTTGGAACCTGATGGAGATGATTTTCCGGTGTTTTTAATATAGAACACTGAGGAACAAAATAGTTGTTTCGTTCCCGTGTTTTCTTTTTTCCTGTTCGCAAGTACGAATGTTCGTCTATATTTATTAAAAGTTATTTGCAAAAATTTAAAATAATATAAAGAATATTAGATTAGCTCGATTCAATAGTTGAAATACAGTTTAAAAACTTAAAAAACAACCAGATTTGCATAGATATTCATACAGAGAGTCGTGTACATATTAGTTCAAAGCCGGCCAGTAAGCCAAACTACTTAGCTGTTTGAATCGCCAATAGGAAAAATTGAAAAAAATAAGTTAAAAGCCTTGAAACAGAATAAAAAACTCTTTTAAAAATATTAATTTTTAGCAAATTTAAATAATAATTTAGAATATTTCCCAGGTAAAAAGAGGTTGATTAAAACGCATTAAAACGTTTCAATGCGCTTTGATTCCGTTTTTGTATGAATGCCTTCAAATGCCTAAAAACAAACCAGTAGCCATATTGCAAGGGAAAATTGAACATGTGATTGTAATGTTTTACTCTGATTATTGTCTTTATCATTTTTTTACTTTTTAAGTTCAAATATGTTAATAGGATAACTTCAGATAAATAGTAGACCAAAATAGAATAAAATATAAGCACTAAATTTAACACTTAACGTCATTTTCGTATTTTGTCTTGCATGCAACAAAAAAAAATGACAAAATGACTTTAAAACTTATGTTTGCGTTCACTCCTTCACTTTGTTTAGGTAAACTATTAGTATTAGACACAAAATAGAACGGCATTAAACTTCTTGAGGCATTGACTGCGTTCAAAATTGTTTTCTTGAAGGCATTGAATGGCATTTAATTTGCTACATTATCAGAAAGCATTTAATGGCATTTGGATCTAATTCGTGGTGTTTCGCTTGACGGTAAAGAAACGCATTCAATTTTTTTCATAAAATTTGTGAGCATTTAAAATGATTAAAATGAAACAAATATCAATCAAGAAAACGCGTTAAATGGCATAGAGGACAAAAACGGAATTAGTAAACGGAAAGAATTAATTTATTAAATTTTATTCAAATAGTCGATGAAACTCAGGACATAAAGACATTTGATAAAACTTAAACTTGTCGACTAAAACTTAGAGACAGTCGATTAAAACGTGCAACACGTCGGTGAAAATTTGAGATTGACGTTTTAAAAATAAATTCAAACAACTTTTTAACAAACTTTTCGTCTTTTCTAGATCGCACACATACCATTTCTTCCCCACCTCATCACTTTCACACATTATATAGAAACAGATTTACAGAATTCCTATGTTATCCTAATATAAACGCAAATTTTAATTTATTAACGAAAAATCTCGCAACCGGGTTTCGAACGCGGGTTCTAACGCACGACGATACTTGAGACGGCGCCTTATATCCCTCGGCCATTCAAGAATACGCGAGAATCTTTGGATTGAAATGAGTGACACTTAACTATAGCATAAAAAGCGTTACGTTTCCTCGATTCCTCGACTGCTGAATAAATTTTAAGTGGTAGAGATCAACGTTTGGAACTATTTCGAACATTTCGTAAACAACCTTTGGTTACTTATTAAGCAATTATTTCTCACTCTGTTTTACTACACCAGAATTTAAGTTTAATCGACTGCTTGACGATTCTTTCTATTGTGCTTATGAATAAATATGCAATAATATTTCAAGCTTTATGGAAATGTCTCTATGTCCTGGTTGTCATCGACTTTTGAATATATTTTAATAAGTAAATTTTTTCCGTGTAGGCATCTATCAGCATTCAAATGACTGTTTTTTTAAATGCCAATTTATGGGTTTTAATCAACCTCTTTTTACCGGGATCTTTAAAAATTTGCTTCCCTAAAGAGAAAGCTTTCCCTGACAAAAGTATTGGATTGAATTTCAATCAGATTGAGTAATTTTTAATCAGTATTCTTCCGGGTTATTCCGAAATTTGTTTCCGAGCCAATCAGTTTTTATCCGAATCTAAAAATGGATGTAACTTGACGAAAACTTCTTTCCATATCATTTTGAATTAATCCGTTTTATTCCGAAGGTAAATTTTAATCCTTTTGAAACACGTTATTTCATTCAGAATCAATCAGTTTCATATTCGAATAAACCCGACTAAAATTGAAACGGATTGATTCGGAATGACTCGGAATGAAATAGCGGGATTCAAACGGATTAAAATTTAGCTTCGGAATAAAACGGATTATTTCAGAATGATTAGGAAAGAATTTTTCGTCAAGTTAAATCTATTTTTAGATTCCGATAAAAACTGATTGGCTCGGAAACAAATTTCGAAATGCCCCGGAAGAATTCTGAGTAAAACTTATTCAAACTGATTCGAATTGAATCCGATACTGTCGCCAGGGAATTGTGATCGTTATATTTTTTGATTTTCCAAAAATAGTTTCTTTTGACTAATTTTCGCCTAAAAAGTATAAATTTTTTTTAAACAAATGTCCGGATGTGTGTGTGTGTGCAGGGGCGGCGCCAGTTGCGTGGATAGTCTGGAGTAGTCCACACACCAAATTTTTTCGAGTGTTGATTTCCACACACCAAATTACATATTTAAGTTTTTTTAAAATTTTTTCCATTATTATTAGTAGTGCTCATAGTTGCAATATGCGCAAAAAGTGTAAAGAATAAGAAATTTTCTTATAAATAATAATCAAATTAAATAAGGTAATAGTCACATCAAAAACTTCAGTCTTGACCCACCCTCCACACCTAACCATCAACAAAAATCTGAACTCCACACACGATCTGGACCTCTTTCGCCGCCCCTGTTAGTGTGTGTGTGTGTGTGACTGAGAGTGTTCAGTAACTTTTTTGTTGCTAGGATATCTCGAAAAAGTTATAAAGCTCATAAATATCTAAATTCGGAAATTCGGATTTTTTAAAATTCCAAATCAAATTTTTTAAGTACCTTTTTTGTAAATAAATATCGTCTTCTACTAAAACTTTTTTCGTCCTTATAATGCAACTCTTTGACAAAAATTGCAATCCTTATGTCAAAACGAATTAACTGACCTATTTAAACTATATTATTCGCCAAAAAATCGCACAGTATTTTATGATTTTATAGTTCTTTTGACATATAATAGTATATTAAGCAACAAGGGGTTAAAGGCAGCCATTTGTTTACAATACAAACGTCATTGTAAACAAATTGGACTGACTAAACCCGTGTTGCTTACGATACTTTTTATTCCAAAGGCACAAACTTGGTGCTTTTAAATGTTTGTAGGTTAGGGTCTAAATGCATTCACTTGTTTGACCGTATAAAAATGACGGCCATTTTTGCCCTGTGGTGGAAAAAATGCATGGATCAGCTGTTCATTTTTTTCCTAGGGAAAAAATGGAAGCCATTTTTACCCGGTCGAACAAATGAATGCGTTTAGACCCTGCCTACAGGCATCTAAAAGCGCCATGTTTGTGCCTGTGGGATAAAAAATTCTTTTTTCTTTCATAACTTCTATAACTTCTCTAATTTTAAATCTTTAACCAAACTTATTCCTTTTGAAGAAATACTCTAGAATAAAAAACTAACTAATTAGTCTACATAAAGCATTTGGGAGGGGGGGGGGGATTGGTACAATTAATGGCTATTTTTTATTTTTAATTAAATTAAAACTTTCATTCTTCGTATTATTTTTTTAATTTTTTCTAATTGATTAGTTAGGGGTCGTCCATAAACTACGTAGCACTTCAAGGGGGAGGGGGGGTCAAGCTATTGTCTACGATAAGAGGAAAAAATGGCGCTAATACATGTAACAGCGTCTACGCGGGGGAGGGGGGGGGGGTAAATTTTCCAAAAAATAAGGCTACGTAGTTTAAGGACGACCCCTTGCTGCTTTCCTTAATTTTACAAATAAATGTTTGAGTTGTTAATTATTAAAAAAAATATATTGATTTGAGAGAATTCATACTTAATTATTTTAATTTTCTTTTTATTTTTTGTAGTTTTAATTATTAATTTTTTTTAACTTTACTCTTATTTACGTACATTTTTATTTATTTTTTGTAAATATTAATAATTAAATTAAAGTTTCTAAAATGTATTACTGATAAACCTATTATTGTTACATTATTAATACATGTTAAATTAATTTATTAATTAATTTATTATATCTTGATCAAATTTTATTAAAATAACTTGGTAGATTTTGATCTTTCTTCTTTTGAATTAAACTTTCCATTCAGAACTAATTGGTGATATTATTTTTTTTTACATTTTATCTAAATTTTATTACAATAATCATAAAATTAAAAATGTTATACCAATAATGAAAATATTTTACAATAATAATACAGAATTTTACGTTTTAATTTATTTCAATTTTAATTTATCTGTAAAAATTAAAATTTTTAATTCATTATACAAATATTTTCTGAATAAAATGTTATAGTTTCCTATTAATTATAATAAGTATTAAAATTTAAATCAATAACAAGTTATTTTTAATTATTATTAATAAAAGTATTTAATTTCGCGAGAAATTAATATTTTTATAGAGAATTAAATAAAAAACTATTCCATGCAGTAATCATTATATGAAAAAATAAATCTCAGAATTTTTTTTTATATATTTATAATAATAAGAAATTCAACTAATAAAAATAAAATTTAATAATTTTTTATTCGGTTAATAAATTGAACTTCATACAAATAATAAACCATTTACGCCTTTCAACTAGTAGTTTGTAATTTGAGTCTCAGGGCTGTCATTGCTCAGCTATAACTACTAAAAGCTTAACAAATTCATCATGCGGACTCTTAGTTGAAAATGAAATACAACTTTTTTATTGAGAAATCTCTAGGCTTTCTTCACAGAAGTTTATTTCGACCGAATTAAATTCAGATTTAGAAATTACATTTTTATATTGAAAATTTCTCTGATAATTTTTAATATTTCAAAAGACTTTTTGACTTTTAATTTCGTAGTATTAAGTAGTGTATTTAATAAGGAATTTCCCTAAGTCTCAACGTTTCACCGCAGATCGCCGTCGAGAATCGAAGAGCTACTAGAAAAGTAATTATTTGACTCAGTGAAATCGATAATATCTTTTCAATAATTATTAACTGAGTGATAAATTCATAATATTATGGAAATAAATTCATAATATTACAATAATTAAATTTACCTTGATCGCAGTCAAAGGTATAGAATCTACCGCGTGCGCGTCTTATATATAGACGTGTTTGGATTTACACACGGAGAGAAGGATCTTGCTTTTATAGCATGCCAGTAGTTCATGATTTTCTTGTAGAGTCACTTCGCTTGCTACTGACGTATGAAATCATACGTCAGCAGCATGAGCCCCATCTGTACTACTAATGTAAGGTACACACGCTTGTGCTGTTTAAGTCGCATACACAAGCAGTAGGGGCGCCTTGCGGTTACTTCATGAAGTATCACCTTACTACTAATGCATGAGACCCATGAAATTCTGGTATGGGAGCCTTGCATTAGACATTTTCTTTGGGAGACGCATGACTATGTTCTGATTCCGATTAGTTCGCACTTTCATTTGGTCGAATTCCATTATCCAGAACATTCTTGTAGCCGAATTCTCATTTCATAGAAATAATATTTGACGGAAGTCAATTGAAACTGATATTTCATGTACTATATATTTGATCAAATTTCCATTTAACAGAATGCACAGGTGATGGAATTTCTATTTTATAGAATCGACATTTAAGCGAAGTTTCATTTGCTCGAATTTTAATTTACACAAAATAATTTTTAATAGAATCCTTATTAAAACGAAATGTTATTTAATATAATTCCTATTTCATCGAATATTTATATAATAGAATGTATAGTTAAGTGAACTTTCATTTAATAGAATTCATTTTTAGTCGAATTTTCTTTTAACAGAATTCTCAAGTGAACGAATTTCTATTTTATAGAATCGACACTTAAACGCAGTTTCATTTGCTCGAATTTTAATTTACACGAAATAATTTTTAATAGAATCCTTAATAAAACGAAATGTTATTTAATATAATTCCTATTTCATTGAATATTTATATAGTATAATGTACAGAAAAGTGAAGTTTATTTAATAGAATTTATATTTATCGAATTTTCATTTAACAGAGTTTCCAGGTGATGAAATTTATATTTTATAGATTGCCTGTTTCAAAGAACTTTTAAGTGAGTGAATGCACTTTTAATAGAATTCTCAAGTGAACGAATTTCTATTTTATAGAATCGACACTTAAACGCAGTTTCATTTGCTCGAATTTTAATTTACACGAAGTAATACTTAATAGAATTCTTAAAACGCCGAATTCTCATTTGTCCGAAATCGCGAATGTCTGAATAAGCATTCGTTAGAAAGATTTTAGCTCGAATTTGAAAATTAACCAATCACAATTTTGTTGATAATTTCTGATTGGCCAATTTTCAAATTCGCGCCAATATCTTTCTAACGAATACTTATTCAGACATTCGCGATTTCGGACAAATGAGAATTCGGAGTTTTAAAAATTCAATCAAGTATTACTTCGTGTAAATAGAAATTCGATAATCTGGGCATTCTGCTAAATAAAAATTCGACCAAATATTAATTCTATTAAATAAAAGTTCACTTATCTGTAAATTCTATTATATTAATATTCAATGAAATGAGAATTATATTAAATAATATTTCGTTTTAATACAGATTCGAACATGTCGAATTTCTATTAAAAATGCATTCACTCACTTAAAAGTTCTTTTAAACAGGCATTCTATAAAGTAGAAATTTCATCACCTGAAAATCTGTTAAATGAAAATTCGATAAATATAAATTCTATTAAATAAAAGTTCACTTATCTGTACATTATACTATATAAATATTCAATGAAAAAGAAATTATATCAAATAATATTTCGTTTTATTAAGGATTCTATTAAGTATTACTTCGTGTAAATTGAAATTCGGGCAAAAGAAACTGCGTTTAAGTGTCGATTCTATAAAATAGAAATTCATTCACTTGAGAATTCTGTTAAAAGAAAATTCGACTAAAAATGAATTCTATTAAATGAAAGTTCACTTAACTATACATTCTATTATATAAATATTCGATGAAATAGGAATTATATTAAATAACATTTCACTTATCTGTAAATTCTATTATATTAATATTCAATGAAATGAGAATTATATTAAATAATATTTCGTTTTAATACAGATTCGAACATGTCGAATTTCTATTAAAATTGCATTCACTCACTTAAAAGTTCTTTTAAACAGGCATTCTATAAAGTAGAAATTTCATCACCTGAAAATCTGTTAAATGAAAATTCGATAAATATAAATTCTATTAAATAAAAGTTCACTTATCTGTACATTATACTATATAAATATTCAATGAAAAAGGAATTATATCAAATAATATTTCGTTTTATTAAGGATTCTATTAAAAATTATTTCGTGTAAATTAAAATTCGAGCAAATGAAACTGCGTTTAAGTGTCGATTCTATAAAATAGAAATTCGTTCACTTGAGAATTCTATTAAAAGTGCATTCACTCACTTAAAAGTTCTTTGAAACAGGCAATCTATAAAATAGAAATTTCATCACCTGGAAACTCTGTTAAATGAAAATTCGATAAATATAAATTCTATTAAATAAAAGTTCACTTTTCTGTACATTATACTATATAAATATTCAATGAAATAGGAATTATATTAAATAACATTTCGTTTTATTAAGGATTCTATTAAAAATTATTTCGTGTAAATTAAAATTCGAGCAAATGAAACTGCGTTTAAGTGTCGATTCTATAAAATAGAAATTCGTTCACTTGAGAATTCTATTAAAAGTGCATTCACTCACTTAAAAGTTCTTTGAAACAGGCAATCTATAAAATAGAAATTTCATCACCTGGAAACTCTGTTAAATGAAAATTCGATAAATATAAATTCTATTAAATAAACTTCACTTTTCTGTACATTATACTATATAAATATTCAATGAAATAGGAATTATATTAAATAACATTTCGTTTTATTAAGGATTCTATTAAAAATTATTTCGTGTAAATTAAAATTCGAGCAAATGAAACTGCGTTTAAGTGTCGATTCTATAAAATAGAAATTCGTTCACTTGAGAATTCTGTTAAAAGAAAATTCGACTAAAAATGAATTCTATTAAATGAAAGTTCACTTAACTATACATTCTATTATATAAATATTCGATGAAATAGGAATTATATTAAATAACATTTCGTTTTAATAAGGATTCTATTAAAAATTATTTTGTGTAAATTAAAATTCGAGCAAATGAAACTTCGCTTAAATGTCGATTCTATAAAATAGAAATTCCATCACCTGTGCATTCTGTTAAATGGAAATTTGATCAAATATATAGTACATGAAATATCAGTTTCAATTGACTTCCGTCAAATATTATTTCTATGAAATGAGAATTCGGCTACAAGAATGTTCTGGATAATGGAATTCGACCAAATGAAAGTGCGAACTAATCGGAATCAGAACATAGTCATGCGTCTCCCAAAGAAAATGTCTAATGCAAGGCTCCCATACCAGAATTTCATGGGTCTCATGCATTAGTAGTAAGGTGATACTTCATGAAGTAACCGCAAGGCGCCCCTACTGCTTGTGTATGCGACTTAAACAGCACAAGCGTGTGTACCTTACATTAGTAGTACAGATGGGGCTCATGCTGCTGACGTATGATTTCATACGTCAGTAGCAAGCGAAGTGACTCTACAAGAAAATCATGAACTACTGGCATGCTATAAAAGCAAGATCCTTCTCTCCGTGCACGTTTTGAAAAGAGTTAAGTTTATTCGCCATCTTGGGGCATAAGTTACGTTGTCTTTCTCTCGGGCTGGCTTATCGGCGTAACGTCTATCTACAAGGATAGGTGATGTGCTTTATTAACTTCATATTTCTTTATAAAATAATAAATAACTCATTTACTTTTTACTTTCTTATTTTTTTTTCTTTATTTATAGTCAATAAATAATTTTATTAATTTAAAAGTTTCTCAGTTGATTGCGCTGTAATTAAACCTTTTTTATTACAGTTTTTGTAAGTGTGAACTTACAGGTCTATACACTAATCTTCAACTTTTTTTGCATTAGTCTCTTTATTTATTGACAAAAAAGATAAAAGTATTTTCCGAATTTTATTCTAATGCAAATTTAAAAACCTTTTGTGTATGACTTTTGGTTCAAAGTTAGTAAAGCACAAGTAACGACAGCGACCACTTTATTGTTAAAAATCCTCAACAAATTCAACTTTTTTTTATTATTGCAACAAACTTAGTAGAATTTGCATTGTTTTTTGAGTTCATCAGTGGAATTTAACCTTTTTTCGTCCATTGGTCTCTGAAATATCACCAGTTGATTACTAAAGTTTAATTGATTTCAACTCAAGAAATAAATTTAATTTATAATTTTTATCTTATTAAATAAAAGTTTGACAAAAAAAGTGCATTAAGCAAAAATGTGCGCATTCAAATGCTCTATGGTTTACAATTTTTCATTTTCTCGAATTTTTTTCCAGATAATTTTTCCATTATCTTATCTTACGAAAAAGGAGACAGACAATGCCTTCGAGCGTATATCTAGTTCTTCTTCCCGGCCTCTCAATTGTGCATGCCCCTGCAATAACTCGTTCGACGCTCGAAAACGCGTAGAAATATTGTCCAAGAGGGGAAAAATTTCAAAAATTTTAAATTAAATATTTTAATTTTTTAAAAACACTATTTTGTAGAGAATTAAACACACAATCGTTAACTACTATCAGTTTTTCAATAAAACAATTATTTTTAATACTATATGTGACGCGGCGCTAAGAAAAGCACCTAAGCAGCCAAAAATGTTAGGTTATATTTGTAATTTTTGAAATGAAAATGTGCAAAAGGGATCAATTCTCAATACAAACTATTAATGTTTAAATCTTCATTATATCCAAAGTATTTAATAAAAACTGATGTTACTGTTACAGAATCAATAAAAAAACGTTAAATCAACGCAAAACTGACACAAACATAACCCTAAAATGATTTGCTTCATAGGTGCTTTTCTTCGCGACGCGTCACATATTGAAAAAACTAACACTTTTTTTCTGCATACTTTAATTACTTTTTGAAATGTAAACTGCCATAAGTTGGTCGTTTTTCAGTAAAATAACTTGAAACTTGGTATCCATGTAGAATAAATCCACGCGATGCTGTTAAAACGTTAAAAAAGTAAAAAAATATATTTTGTTAGCAATTATTTAATTGTAAACTAAAGACAACAATAATGCTGGTTTTCTTAGGTTTAGCACTTACAAGTATTCGTCCATTTGGATTTCAGCAAACTTCCAGCGAGAGATTTGTTCCTCACAAATGAAGAAAGATTTGTGGAAAGTTTGAAATTTTTTGAGTCATAATCAACGAAGTTATACAATTTTTTTAAAAAACCGCAAGGCGCTGCCCTAATTCTCAGGCACCGCGAACACCATGAGTACAAGATATACTTGGATAATTCAATTTTTATATATTATAATAACAACAAATTTATAATTTGAAAAATTTTATATATTCTGTTGACAATTATTATCAATATTATAAGCATAATTTCTAAAATTTTTATAATCTCTATTCCTAAAATATCCCAAAAAATTAATATTTAAATTTTATAAAAATTTTATGTGTAAGAAAATGTCCAAGTTTTAACAGAAATTTATTTTATTAATATTAGTACAAAGAATACAATAAAGTTTATATAAGACACATTTTTCAAAACAATTGGTTCATTTCAAAACATCTTGAATTTATTGTAATTCTATAAATATTTCGCTTTACTGAATTTAAAACGTTTTACAAATTAAATATAGATTGTAAACTACTTAATATAATAAGAATAGTAAATTATAAAATGATTCATAAAATATAAATTTTAATTAATATTAATAAAATAATTTTCCGTTAAAACATTTTTACTTTTTTGACGTTTTAACAGCATCGCGTGGATTTATTCTACATGGATACCAAGTTTCAAGTTATTTTACTGAAAAACGACCAATTTATGGCAGTTTACATTTTAAAAAGTAATTAAAGTATGCAAAAAAAAATTGTTAGTTTTTTCAATATAGTATTAAAAATAATTGTTTTATTGAAAAACTGATAGTAGTTAACGTTTGTGTGTTTAATTATCTACAAAACAGTGTTTTTAAAAATTAAAGAATTTAATTTAAAATTTTTGAAATTTTTCCCCTCTTGGACAATATTTCTACGCGTTTTCGAGCGTCGAACGAGTTATTGCAGTTGGACGCTCAATTATCTTTTATTATTTATTCTAATCCGCATATCCTCATAAAATAAAAGGTATAGTTTATTCTTGAAAAGTATAGTCTTACTGCATTAAATTTTCTTAGTGTAATTTTTATGCCTTCCCTATATAAGATCAAAAAATTATCAGAGAATATAACATATCTAATAATTTATTTATAAAAAATATTTATTAATATTTTTTAGATAGTTTTATTGCAATATTATGGATTTCGCAACTTTTTATGCTTAAAACAACCAAAAATAAACAGGTAAATTAAAATTTATTTATAGCAATTATTTAAACAATATTGTACTCATATATACGTCGACATATAATACAATTAAGTGAAAGCCTTGCAATTTTTTATTAAATTCCGCAACCTACTATGCTTTGAACAGTCAAAAGTTGATAAATAATAATAATAAATTGTTTAAATAATTGTTACAAAAAAATTCTAATGTTACTATGTTTATTCTTGTTTATTTAAAACAAAAAGTTGCGCTAGTGAGAAAAAGTTACAAGTCTCTAGCTTTATTTTATTAAAAGTTCATAAATAACAATAATCAGTTTGAACAATTGTTATAAATAAATCATAGTTATTATTTATTCTTGGTTGTTTTAAGCATAACAAGTTACAAGTATCTAGCTTTTATGTTTAAAAGTTGATAAATAACAACAATAATTTGTTTAAACAAATTAACAATTAGGAGGGATTAATGAGTAATTCTGCAAAACGTTGTAAAAACTGCCAAAAAAATAATAAAAAATGTTTTTTAACGCTTTTTCCATAAATTTGCAATTTTAAGAGGTTTTTACGTCCATGTAAAACACGAAGTAATAGTAAGGAGACCGATCTCCATTGAAATATAATGGTGTCTCTACAATGGATGTCGATGGGATCGACACGCATGTAATCGACATCGACATCATGTCGATGCGCACGCATCGTTCCTAACCCTAAAGAAATATTGATCATAATAAAACAACACATATATTAGTAAATACTTACTAAAAAGACCATAGCAACTCCGGAATTAGTCAAATTTGTGTATTTTAATAATTATTATATTAATTTATGAAGTAAATAAAGAGTAAATATTTCATGACATTTGGCATTGATGCGCGCGCATCGACATGTCGATCTGCATTACATGCGTGTCGATCCCATCGACATCCATTGTAGAGACACCATAATGTCCGAGAAACATGCACGAAAATTGCCAAGTTCACTTCGTGATAACCAGCTATGTTGAGCATGCGCATTGGACTCGAATGTGTTCATTGGTTCCAGCTAGGGTTGGAAAGTTTCATGAAACTTTCCTAATTGAAATGTTTCATGAAAGTTTCAATGCTTCATGAAACATTTCAAAGTTTCAATATGGCGCAAATACATGGGCAAACTAACCTTACCTTACTTGATAAATAAATTTGAAGGCGCGAAATTTAAATTCTATCCCCTCCACTCAAAGTTTCATGAAACATTGAAACTTTCAATGAAAGTTTCAATGAAACGATTCACAGCTTACAACCCTACACGGGGAAAAGAGATTTGTTAACTCAACAGCGATCTCTAGTTGGATTAACAGGCATGGGCCCTGTTGCACAGAGTCTGTTATTTTGATGCCGACCCTTGCTGTTGAATTAACTATTGAGGTGTCTGTTAGGCATCCCCTGTTGAACCAATCGGGAAAGTCTGTTAAAGTAACATTCTTTCCTTGTTGGCTCAACAGACTTTCCCGATTGGTTTAACAGGGGACGCCTAACAGACACCTCAATAGTTAATTCAACAGCAAGGGTCGGCATCAAAATAACAGACTCTATGCAACAAGGCCCAAGCCTGTTAATCCAACTAGAGATCGCTGTTGAGTTAACAATTCTCTTTTCCCCGTGTAGTTCCAGCTGTGAAAGTGAGGTTATATTTTTGTCTCACTCGCAAACTTTCCATGAGACGAAAAGAGACAGTCGTATGCTTACTGCGCATGCTTGAACCGACTTGGGTGATCTTCTGATAGTGAACTTGGCAATTTTCGTGCAGGTTTTCAGTTATCTATAGAAACGCTTTCTACAGGCAGTTCGAACTCCTTACTATTACTTCATGATGTAAAAAATTATTAATAGCTTAACGCACAATGAATCGTAATCGCTAATCCTTAATCGTAAGAATCAGAGGAAGTAGGTCAGACATATCTACGGAAGCGCCTATGTGCCAGCGCTGGGCACTAACAAAATTTGCAGGTGCATTCATTCGTTTGCCTTGCACGCATTTTTTTGTGCGTGCTGGTTGTCCTGCACGCATTTAAAAATGCGTGCTATCCATTTGAAGCCAAATGTGTGTTAGTGGTGTACGTGTGATGTGATGGTACCGTGTAAGACTGGCTTTTCGCTTTTCGTTGATTGTTTAAAGGTAAGATTAATAAACATTTATATAATTTGTTATTTATTGTTAATAGAAAATATGTTCAATAAAATAAGTGTATGATTAAAAAAGATTTTTGAAATATAAAGGTCATTATTGACAGAATTAATTATTTTTTTGGTATAATCTTAAAATGTGTAGTAAATATAACCTTTTTTTTACGTTTAACAATAAGAAGGCAATACTATATGTCATTGAAGTAAAACTAATTTAAACAAATAATGAAATTATTTTTAGCTTTTTTGTTAACATAGTTTGTCTTTTATTAAGCTTTTTGGTGTGTTTTTGGCTTATTGTTTTTTGTCCGGCCGGCTTTATTCCATCAGAAAAATTATTAGTAACAAATGATTTAAAGATTAATAAACATTTATGTAACGAAAAACGTTTATTTTATAAAATAGGTATAATTTAAAAAGTATTTTTTTTTTTTTTTTTGAGTATATAAGCTCATAATTGACAGTGTTTTTAAAACAATAAGCTAAAAACACACCAAAAAGCTTAATAAAAGACAAACTATGTTAACAAAAAAGCTAAAAATAATTTCATTATTTGTTTAAATTAGTTTTACTTCAATGACATATTGCCTTCTTATTGTTAAACGTAAAAAAAAGGTTATATTTACTACACATTTTAAGGTTATACCAAAAAAATAATTAATTCTGTCAATAATGACCTTTATATTTCAAAAATCTTTTTTAATCATACACTTATTTTATTGAACATATTTTTTATTAACAATAAATAACAAATTATATAAATGTTTATTAATCTTATCTTTAAACAATCAACGAAAAGCGAAAAGCCAGTCTTACACGGTACCATCACATTACACGTACACCACTAACACACTTTTGGTTTCAAATGGATAGCACGCATTTTTAAATGCGTGCAGGACAACCAGCACGCACAAAAAAATGCGTGCAAGGCAAACGAATGAATGCACCTGCAAATTTTGTTAGTGCCCAGCGCTGCACATAGGCGCTTCCGTACATATCACTGTAAAAAATTTCTTTGTATTTTTACACCGTGACACGATGGAAATAAATCGCTTCACGTGACACTTGATAAATTTACAACGTATTACGATGAAAATATTCGACCGACATGCAAATATTTCACGTACTACGTAGTGAAATCACAGTCGATGCAGAGAAATCAGAATGCATTGTAATATTACTACGTGATACGTGAAGCGAAATATTTCCATCGTGTTACGTCGTAATTTTATAACGCGTTGTGATTTCACCACGTTATACGTGAAACATTGACAAGACATATTCAAACCGAATGAATATTTTCATCGCAACACGATGAAGTTCTACACTCGAAGTGTAGTTTTGACAATCGCGTTGCATTTTTATCACGTATTACGATGCACTATTACAATATAAATTTAATGTTTAGGACGGAAAAATACTTTGCATGGTAATTTTGCAAGTATTTTTTTTACAGTGTATATCTCTGTCCTGCTTCCTCTCATTCTTACGATTAAGGGTGCTGTCTCATGCTAGGGATTAATGGATTAGGGATTAGAATAGACCAATCAGATAATTGGTCAAATTAGAAAGCATTTTATGATTGGTCTATTCTAATCCCTGATCCATTAATCCCTAGCATGAGACGGTACCCTAAAAGGATTAGCGATTACGATTCAATGTGCGTTAGACCATAGACAAAAAATTTATAAATTTATTTATTTTTAAGAGAATCAGAGTTATCCGCTTATTATATCAATACACTTTGTATTGACTTTGTAAACATGAGTCAAAGATAGTTTTACAATGTGAGATTTATTAAATTTTCTAGAATAAATCTAATGTTATAAGTGTGGAACGTGTACATTAACATTTTAAATGTAGTTTTGAAAAATCCCTTTCTAATCTTTATTAGGTTTCTATTGGGATAAAACTTCGAAAAGAAATACTGCTCTCTTACAACGTTTAACTTTTGACTACTACGTCATCATGTCGTGTTAGCTCAGTCGGTTAAAAGCGTTGCGTCAAATGCGTTACCCCCTATTTACCTGGAAGCTGATTCTGCGTCAAGCGTCAAAACGCGCAATAAAGCCAATAAGAGAGAAAAGGACGGCAACAATAACAAACATTGTCTGTCCTTGTCTTTCTCACAATCTTCCATGTAGATAGGGGGTAACCCCATATCTACATGGAAGCTGATTCTGCGGTTATGCGTAAATACGCGGAACGTATAAACATAGAATTGTGAGAGAGAAAGGGACAGACAATGTTTGTTATTGTTGCCGTCCTTTTCTCTCTCATTGGCTTTATTGCGCGTTTTGACGCTTGATAGATATAGGATAGGGGGTTAGGGCGAGGGTTCGATTTCTCTAGAGCGTGCGGTTTTTCATTCGTAATATATATAGTGTTAATCAATTTTTCCCCGGGTAGCTTCTTCTTCTCTTAGCAGTCAAAAACCCATTGTAGCAAACGAAATTTCGAAGTTCCAAATTAGCTCGCTTGGTTCCCCATTTTTGCTAATTTGTAAGAGAAACGGGGAAATCTGCACTAAGTTTTTAAGAGAGTGGGACCTCCTTATGCTACTTCATGGATTGAAAAAAGAAATTTAACTTCTGTTAAATTAATAAATTAAACGTTTTTTCTCGTTACGAAGAAATGACAGAAACTTTCAAAAATTTTCATAAGGTTGAGGTTAAGTTCGTGCAGTGAAATATACGTGAAAATTTCGAAAATAAGGGGGAGTAGGGGGTTTTCTACGTATAATACGTATTTTACATAATGTAGAAAACCAAGTATAATACGTAGAAAACCTCGAGTTTTGTACATTTACCCATCCCTGGACTTCACCCTTAGATCGGTTAGATTAGGGTTAGGGTGCAATTATATGTCTGCGTCGAACGCTGCGTTTTTGCGTTGTATGTTGAGGAAGAGAAAGACAGAAATGTGGTCACATCTTTGTCACTCTCACCATTCAACGCAAAAACGCAACGTTCGACGCAGGCATGTAATTGCGCCCTTATACAAGTTAATACAAGTTTTGACAGTTTTGCCAATACGAAAAGTCATTTCAGAAGTTTGGCTGTCATTAAGAGATACTCAATGATTACACACTTTTATAGAGTAAATTGTCTTTTGGAATCTTAAGGAGTGTGTGCTTCATGTATTTTTTATGAAACTAGAATGGAAGGAAAAAAGATTTCAAGTTATCATCCTTGGTACCATTTTACCACAATAACAAACTTTGATGAAGGTATGCATTGTTTTGGTTTACGCTAAAAAACTTTTACATGTAACATTATTAAGAACACTGTTTTAAGGAATATCAGTTTAATCTAAGACAATTGGACCTTCGGTGGCCTAAGGCCAAAACCAATCATCCAACATGTAACGCTATTCTATTCCGGGTTGAATAATTATGGTCTATTATTCGGCCAGTTTATTTATTTGAACATTTAAATAAGCGAAATTTAGTGAAGCTAAAATGTGTACTTGTCGTATTTGTGTACATCATTTGTAAAACACAGATAAAACATAACCTCAATTACATAGTATTGATATTTGTCATTAATTTTGCCCTAAAATAAAATTGAAATTAATTTCAAATTCTTCGCTATTATACTTCACTTGACCCTATAAATGTATTATATATTGTTATGAAATATTATTAATATTAAAATTTTAATTTAAATTATTTTATCAATCTGCTTTGTTTTAAAATATCAAAGAACCCCCCGGTACTTCGAAATCGACTAATTTATATTTAGTCCAGTCAAATTGTCGTTCAAAAAGTCTCAATAAAACAATAATTCCGATATGGCCAATTTTTTTTGGATTCGATAGGGGGATGTTTGCTGAGCTTAAATCCAAGTTTGTGACCTCTGGGGGAGGTAACTTTGTTCGCCATCTTGAAAAAAGGTGTAAAAATTTGTTTTCAAAATAATCCAAAACCTATGCCATTAACGAAAAAAAACTAAGAATACAAATTCATAGTAAATAAAATTGCCTATCACTTTTGTTCAGAACATTTTTTTCCAAGACTTTTATTTCTCGCTAAATATTGCAAAAAGTGAAAAAATAAGAGTTTAAAAAATTAAATTTTGCATTTTTCTCGACTATCGTTCAATTTCTTGTAAAAAAACTTCTTATAAAAGATGAAGATAACTTAAAATTGAACAACTTTCGATTTAACTTTTTTTAAATAAAATTAATAGTTAAGGCTGGAGAGCGCAGCAAAGAGCGCAAATGCCAAAATTGCAATGCATAACCGTCTTACCAAGTGGATCTTTCAATCTCATTTTTGAACGGAATGCATTATTTTAGATCACAATTTTATTTTTTTATTCGATAGGGGGATGTTTACTGAGTTTAAATCCAAGTTTGTGACCTCTGGGGGAGGTAACTTTGTCCGCCATCTTGAAAAAAAGGGGTGAAAATTTGTTTTCATAGTAATACAAAATCTATGCCATTAACGAAAAAAAAGTAAGAATACGTATTCATAGTAAATAAAATTGCCTATCACTTTTTTTCAAAACATTTTTTTCCAAGACTTTTATTTTTCGCTAAATATTGCAAAAAGTGAAAAAATAAGAGTTTAAAAAATTAAATTTTGCATTTTTATCAACTATTGTTCAATTTTTTGTAAAAAAAACTTATTATAAAAGATGAAGATAACTTAAAATTGAACAACTTTCGATTTAACTTTTTTTAAATAAAATTAATAGTTAAGGTTGGAGAGCTGCTTGCTGAGCTTAAATCCAAGATTGTCGCCTCGAGGGGTGCTAACTGTTCCGACATATTAAAAAAAGGGGCGAAATTTTTTTCTAACAATAACTGATAATCTATCGCATTTATGAAAGAAATTAAAGAATATAAATTGATTTTAAGACCAAAATTTTTATATAAATAATTGTCTTGCTTTTTCTACGTGCGTACCGACAGCAATGCTAACAAATAACTCTTTTTTATTCCAGAAATAAAAAGTCGAATAAAAAACAATTATTTCTATAATATCTTACCGATTTTATTCTACTAACATTAAATATTAAATATAATTTTTACATAAATTAGTTTTCTAAAGCAACGCATTAAGACAAAAATTCTAAAAAAAAATATTTGATCAGTCGAAAAACATTGCAATTGTATTTGCGTTTGTGGGTATTATTTCCACAGTTAGGAGAGCTCTCCAGTCATAACTGTCTATGTTATTAACATTTTTTTTTTATTTAAAGTTGTTTATTCTAAGGTTAAGTTCATTTTAATAAAAGGATTCTTTAGAACAAATTGAACAATAGTCGATAAAAATGAAAAATTTAATTTTGAAACTCATATTTTTTCACTTTTTGCAATAATTATCGAAAAATGAAAGTCTTGGAAAAAAATATTTTGAACAAAAGTGATAGGCAATTTTATTTACTATGAATTCGTATTCTTACTTTTTTTTCGCTAATGGCATAGATTTTGTATTACTATGAAAACAAATTTTCACCCCTTTTTTTCAAGATGGCGGACAAAGTTACCTCCCCCAGAAGTCACAAACTTGGATTTAAGCTCAGTAAACATCCTCCTATCGAATAAAAAAATAAAATTGTGATCTAAAATAATGCATTCCGTTCAAAAATGAAATTGAAAGATCCACTTGGTAAGACGGTTATGCATTGCAATTTAGGCATTTGCGCTCTTTGCTGCGCTCTCCAGCCTTAACTATTAATTTTATTTAAAAAAAGTTAAATCGAAAGTTGTTCAATTTTAAGTTATCTTCATCTTTTATAATAAGTTTTTTTACAACAAATTGAACGATAGTCGAGAAAAATGCAAAATTTAACTGTTTAAACTCTTATTTTTTCACTTTTTGCAATATTTAGCGAGAAATAAAAGTCTTGGAAAAAAATGTTCTAAACAAAAGTGATAGGCAATTTTATTTACTATGAATTTGTATTCATAGTTTTTTTTCGTTAATGGCATAGATTTTTGATTATTTTGAAAACAAATTTTCACCCCTTTTTTCAAGATGGCGAACAAAGTTACCTCCCCCAGAGGTCACAAACTTGGATTTAAACTCAGTAAACATCCCCCTATCGAATAAAAAAATCAAATTGTGATCTACAATAATGCATTCCTTTCAAAAATGAGATTGAAAGATCCACTTGGTAAGACGGTTATGCATTGCAATTTAGGTATTTGTGCTCTTTGCGAGGCGCATGAATATTCCCTAAATCTCATTTAGCTTAAATCCCATTAAGCCTAAAATCAAAAAGCCTAAAATGCATTCAGCCAAAATTCCATTTAACCTAAATTGCATTTAACCAAAATTTCATTTAACCTAAATCGCGTTTAACCTAAATTCCTTTAAACCTAAATTTCATTTTACCTAAATCCCATTCAATCTAAATTCCATTTAACCTAAATCTCATTTAACCTAAATCTCATTTAACCTAAATCCCATTTAACCTAAATTCCGTTTAACCTAAATCTCATTTAACCTAAATTCCATTTAACCTAAATCCCATTTAACCTAAAACGCATTTAGTATAAATTCCATTTAACCTAAAATGCATTCAGCCTAAATCTCACTTCACCTAAATCCCACTTAACCTAAATCTCATTTAACCTAAATTCCACTTAACCTAAATCCTATTTAACCTAAAACGCATTTAGTCTAAATTCCATTTAACCTAAAATGCATTCAGCCTAAATCCCATTTAACCTAAATTCCGTTTAACCTAAATCTCATTTAACCTAAATTACACTTAACCTAAATCCCATTTAACCTAAAACGCATTTAGTCTAAATTCCATTTAACCTAAAATGCATTCAGCCTAAATCTCACTTCACCTAAATCCCATTTAACCTAAATCTCATTTAACATAAATTCCACTTAACCTAAATCCCATTTAACCTAAATTGCATTTAACCTAAATCCCGTTTAACCTAAATTCCATTTAACCTAAAACGCATTCAGCCTAAATCTCACTTCACCTAAATCCCATTTAACCTAAATCTCATTAAACCTAAATTCCACTTAACCTAAATCCCATTTAACCTAAAACGCATTTAGTCTAAATTCCATTTAACCTAAAATGCATTCAGCCTAAATCTCACTTCACATAAATCCCATTTAACCTAAATCTCATTTAACCTAAATTCTACTTAATCTAAATCCCATTTAACCTAAAACGCATTTAGTCTAAATTCCATTTAACCTAAATTCCATTTAACCTAAAACGCATTGAGCCTAAATCTCACTTCATCTAAATCCCATTGAACCTAAAACTTTACTTGATTCAACTTTATTTATTCTTAAATTAAAAAAATTTTTAGGTTCAATGGGATTTAGGTGAAGTGAGATTTAGGCTCAATGCGTTTTAGGTTAAATGGTATTTAGGTTAAATGGAATTTAGACTAAATGCGTTTTAGGTTAAATGGGATTTAGATTAAGTGGAATTTAGGTTAAATGAGATTTAGTTTAAATGGGATTTAGGTGAAGTGAGATTTAGGCTGAATGCATTTTAGGTTAAATGGAATTTAGACTAAATGCGTTTTAGGTTAAATGGGATTGAGGTTAAATGGAATTTAGGTTAAATGAGACTTAGGTTAAATGGGATTTAGGTGAAGTGAGATTTAGGCTGAATGCCATTTAGGTTAAATGGAATATAGGTTAAATGGGATTTAGGTTAAATGGAATTTAGGTTCAATGGGATTTAGGTTAAGTGGAATTTATGTTAAATGAGATTTAGGTTAAATGGGGTTTAGGTGAAGTGAGATTTAGGCTGAATGCATTTTAGGTTAAATGGAATTTAGACTAAATGCGTTTTAGGTTAAATGGGATTTAGTTTAAGTGGAATTTAGGTTAAATGAGATTTAGGTTAAACGGAATTTAGGTTAAATGGGATTTAGGCTAAATGTATTTTAGGTTAAATGGAATTTAGACTAAATGCGTTTTAGGTTAAATGGGATTTCGGTTAAGTGGAATTTAGGTTAAATGAGATTTAGGTTAAATGGGATTTAGGTGTAGTGAGATTTAGGCTGAATGCATTTTGGGTTAAATGGAATTTATACTAAATGTGTTTTAGGTTAAATGGGATTTAGGTTAAATGGAATTTAGGTTAAATGGGATTTAGGTTAATTGGAATTTAGGTTAAATGGAATTTCGGTAAAATGAGATTTAGGTTAAATGAGATTTAGGTTAAATGGAATTTAGATTGAATGGGATTTAGGTAAAATGAAATTTAGGTTTAATGGAATTTAAGTTAAAAGCGATTTAGGTTAAATGAAATTTAGGTTAAATTCAATTTAGGTTAAATGGAATTTTGGCTAAATGCATTTTAGGCTTTTTGATTTTAGGCTTAATGGGATTTATGCTAAATGAGATTTAGGGAATATTCATGCGCCTCCTCTTTGCTGCGCTCTCCAGCCTTAACTATTAATTTTATTTAAAGAAAGTTAAATCGAAAGTTGTTTAATTTTAAGTTATCTTCATCTTTTATAATAAGTTTTTTTACAACAAATTGAATGATAGTCGAGAAAAATGCAAAATTTAATTTTTTAAACTCTTATTTTTTCACTTTTTGCAATATTTAGCGAGAAATAAAAGTCTTGGAAAAAAATGTTCTAAACAAAAGTGATAGGCAATTTTATTTACTATGAATTTGTATTCATAGTTTTTTTTCGTTAATGGCATAGATTTTGGATTATTTTGAAAACAAATTTTCACCCCTTTTTTTCAAGATGGCGGACAAAGTTACCTCCCCCAGAGGTCACAAACTTGGATTTAAGCTCAGCAAACATCCCCCTATCGAATCAAAAAAAAATTGGCCATATATTTTATTAAGATACAAATCAGTTTAAAATTAAATAAGTACATTGATTTTACTGATTAAAACGTTTAAAATGCATAAAACAAACAATTTATGAATTAAAATGCATATGACATTTTCATCAATTTACATTCCGCTTGTAAAATTACAACGTTGAACGGAATTATTTTACCACGTTGGACCTGTGGTCACTTTTTTCCAACGTCAGACGTTGTAAATTTACTTTGGCATTATTTACAGTGTGTGCAAAACCTGGATCTATGACGCAACTAGCTTATTTCATGATAAAAAGGAAATATAATTTTTAGGTTATGTAGACTATATATGGCTAACACCCTACCAACTCTATTTGAATTTAACGCGCGAAAGATGATTTTTTCTTAAAAATATAAAAACTTGTTTAAACAATACACTAAAGCGTCGATTCAGTGGACGTCGGTCGAGTGGACTAGTTTGTAGATGAAGTGGTGATCGGTGAGAAGGGGGCGCTGAGCTCGGCGAACACGCATATTCATAGGCGTACTAACTTCTAACTTTTGCGGGCGCGTGGTGCCCTACTACAAACGAAACCGTGTCGTGCCTACTATTTTTTCAATAGTTTAATACTTAAATATTTATTTTAAATTTCCATTCTTTTATTTTCCAATTATAGTTTAAAATAAGTATGAATTTAAAGAAAATAAAAAATAAGTACTTGGGAAATATACTTTTAAAGTTTCATACGGCCCTGACTGTTTACGTGACCTTCCGCCAATAACCTCGTCGATTCAGTGGACCACAGGACATTTTAGTCCACTGAATCGACGCTTTAGTGTAAATACAATTTTTATATAATATATTTTAAAGAAAATAAGCAAATGCAATAAAAATGATATTAATTAATTAGAATTTAGCGAGCGAGGTTAATTTCGGTAGGTTTAAATTAAAATAAGAAATAATATCCTATATTAAAAATTTTAAAATACAATAAATTTGATTTATTATTATTATTATTATTATTATTATTTTAAATTTAAACATTGCAAAAAAACCAGTCAATATAATAAATTATATTTATAAAATGTATTATAATTAGTTACGATTTATTCATAAATTAAATGAAATTAATTTTTCAATTATTTATTTTGTTAAAAAGTTTTCTATCTGAAATTTAATTCACAATTATTTCAAAACAATTATTTGAAAAATTAATAAAAGAAAGGCAGCAAGTATCATTTATTTTAATTAGGTAGAATTTATTCATTCCTAAAGTTCTATTAGGTATATGCAATTAATTCAGAATTCCTTTTTATTTAAAATTTTTTCAAAATAAAAAATTATCTCAAAATTATTATTATTATTTGTGAATATTACTATTTGTAAAATTAATAAAAAAAAAAAGAATAATAATTTTGAAATAATTTTAAAGTAAAATTAAAAAGTCATAAATTTAAATTTTTAACGTAAATAAAGTCTTAATTTTATTATTACTAGCAATATAAACACGCGCCCGAACGCGCGACAAACTTTCCATTGTTGTTGGTCATTTAAAACTATAAATTTTTGCAAATTCAAAGGATGGAAATTACGAAATTAAAGAATATATCTGAAAAATTACCAAAATAATTAACAGCTGAAAGAAAATTAAAAAATGACTACATACACGGAAAAAAATATATTAGTTGTGTACCATTAGATTATTCTATAGTATTTTCCTATTTGAGTTTGCTAACCTATAAAAGCAACAATATATAGTTTTGCAGTATTAGGTATCGCCATAGGAAATACCTATCATAGACTTACTTTTATAGTAAGAACATAATAGTCTAAACGCAAGGACGTGATATAGGCCAAAAGCAAGAAACATCGTTATAGTGCAATCGCAAAGAGGATAACAGGATTAGACTGTTATGTTGGTGGAACCGTCCTGTTATATTCTTCGCGATTGCACTATAACGATGTCTCATGCTTTTGGCCTATATAACATTTTTGCGTTTAGACTATTATGTTCTTACTATAAAAGTAAGTCTATGATAGGTATTTACATAGCGATACCTAATACAGCAAAACTATATATTGTTGCTTTTATAGGTTAGCAAACTCAAATAGGAAAATACTATAGAGTAATCTAATGGTACAAAACCAATATATTTCTTTCCGTGTAGTTACACAATTGGAAGAAATAGTTTAAAAAAGAAAAACAATGAATATTAAATTTAAACAAAATAGTTAAAATATTACAATATAACTGTTAAAAATAATTGCAAATTGAAATAGAAAAAATAAATAGAAAAAATAGAAAAAAATTTTAATAGAAATTAAAATAGAAAAAAATAGAAATAGAAAAAAAAAAATAGAAAAAAAAAAATAGAAATAGAAAAAAATAATTAAAATTGAAAAAAATAATTGATAACTGGAACAAAAATTACAAAATGAAGAAAATATTCTACAATTGGAAGCAAAATAAAAAAATGTCTAGATTATTACACAACAGAACAAAATAATTTAGAAAATCAAAGAATAATTATAAAATTTTAAGATAATAATTGAACATTGAAAAAATTGTAGAAAACAATTAATAATTGAAAAAAATAGTTGAAAAATGACGAGAATAATTAAAAAATTGATGAAAATATGTGAAAAATAACGAAAATAAATGTTAATTAATTGCAAATTGAAAAATTAAGAAAATTATACGCATAATTGTTTAAAATAATTGGACACTTAACAGCTAGATTAAAAATCGAAAAAAAAGTAAAATTGAAAAAAAATTTGAAAATTGAAGAAAGCAATTGAAAATGAAAGAATTAAATTTAAATTTGTGGAATACCGTGGATGTCCCAGTACCCGTCCACGTCCCAGTATCCGTCCACGTCCCAGTATCCGTCCACTTTTTCAGAATTTCGAGTATGTTAACGTGCACAAATTTTAGTATTGCAATTCAGTATTATTATTATATTTTATTATATTTCTAGCTCTCATTGCACAATTAGATTTATAATTTTAAGTCTTATATTAAACTGTAATAAATTGGTAAAGTTCATTCTCACCTTCGAGCGCCTTCTTTCGGGCTAAAATAAAGGTTAGACGTAAGCGAACAGCTGTGAGAAATTTCGTTAGGACTCAGTTATGTAAGTTTTAAATGTATTTATAACCCTATTTACTGTTAAAGCTGACACTAAATTAATTATTTATTTAAACATATTTCACCAAAACATTTATTTAATAACAGAATTAGCTGGACCAATACTGGGACATATAAACTCAGCCTTGTCCTGGTATCCGTCCACGTTTCTTTTGATTTCTAACCTAAACGCGAAAAACATAAAAATTCTAATAAAAGAAGTTAAAATTGCATTAAATCATCAAATTACTTTATATTTATCAAAAATAGAACATATTTTAAAAATTTTGCAAGTATCTCAAGTTAGAATTTAGTAATATACGTAATATACAACTAACATAACCTGTATAAACACTGGAATATTTTCAAGTAAATTTACAAACAAATGTTTTGGTTTTATATAAAGTACTATATTTATACTTTTGCAATATTTTAAATTCATTTTGTTTTTAATTATAACAGGGGTAAAACGACGAAAGTTGGAAATGATTATTCAAATGATATATTCTCGAGAAGGCTTTAGGAGAAATAAAAGCTGGAAGGTCTCTACGTAAAACTAGTAAGAAATATAATATTCCAAAGACTACTTTGCAGAATAAAAAATGTGGACTCTTGAAACCTGAAATTATGAAAAAAGGACCTTCTTGCATTTTGGGTGAAACTCAAGAAATGGAGTTAGTAAAGTGGATTTTCTACGTTAGTGAACGCGGTTGTCCTGTCACGAAATTTCAGTTATTAAACAGTGTTCAAATGTTATTGAAAGCAGCAAAACTAAAAACGGTATTCGAAAATCAAAGACCAGGAAGGCATTGGTATGATGCATTTTTGGCACGACACCCTGAAATTTCTGAAAAATTTTCTCAAAATTTTCTGTACACTCGTGCTTCTGTCACTGAAAAAAAAATTCGTGAATGGTTTTCTGAAGTCAAAACTTATTTGGAATCCTGTGATCTTCTTGATATTGATGCTTCGCGAGTGTACAATTGTGATGAATCTGCTTTTTATCTATCTCCTCAAGAAGATAAGGTTTTGGGAAAACGAGGAGAAAAAACTGCTTATAGTTTTGTGAGCAACGACGAAAAAGAGTGTATAACCACTCTTTTCTGTGGAAATGCTGCAGGTGTAATGCTTCCTCCCATGGTAATGTTAAATTATACAAGAATTCCGGAAGTTGTTTCTACTTTAATGCCTAAAGAATGGGCTATTGGAAGATCCGAATCAGGTTGGGAAACAGCAGAGTCATTTTTCGAGTGGGTCGCCAATATTTTCTATCCCTGGTTAAAAAAAAAACAATATAGAATTCCCTGTAATTTTATATGTTGATGGTCACGTTTCTCACTTAACTTTGGAATTAAGCAATTTTTGCAGAGATAATAAAATTGTACTAATTGCATTTTATCCGAATGCGACTCACATTCTTCAACCTATGGACGTCGCAGTTTTCCGTCCATTAAAAAAAGTGTGGAAAGAAAAAGTGAGAGATTGGAGGTTGGAGAATAATGGTGAACGTTTGAAAAGGGAAATGTTTGGAGGTTTACTGAAGACAGCCCTTGATGAAGTGGATAAAGTATCTATTTTGAAGAGTGGATTTCGCGCAACTGGACTACATCCTTTTTCAGCAGACGCAATAAATTATAAAAAGTTTTTTAAGGATTCCAAGAGTGAAACTAGTTCCGAAATGCCACTTTTAAAAACTCCATCTGAAATGAGTCACGTCGAATTTATTGAACATAATATTGATCAAGATGTTCTTCAATCTTTCAAACGTGTAGGTGTTAATTGTGAATGGACTGGGTTAGAGAACTTGAAGCCGCTTTTTAATTTCTGGAGGAAGTCATGTGGTGGAGAAAATGTAAAAATACAGGATTCAGCAATAATAAATGACAAAGAAAGCTTTGAAGAAGCTGTTCCAGTACGTTATAAACGGATTTTATAGATTATTTTTTAGATTATTTAGATTATTTTTTAATTAGAGTAAAATTTAAACAAGACTTTTTTACTAATGTTTATTCATCGTCCTTATTGACGAATGTTTTAATTAATTTTCAGAATAATTTTTATTTCTTATTGAATCATTCATAATTTAGATTTATTTATAGCTTTTTGGCTTATTAATCAATCAACTTATAAAACAATATTTGTTTCCTTAAGTTTTATTACACTAAATTGATGCTTACAAATTTATTAGATTTATAATTATATTCATTTACATTTATTTATTTCTAGCTTAGCTTCGTATTTTTTATTTTATATTTTAGGATGAAGCACAGAGTAATAATATTTTGGAAGTAGCTACTTCAAATTCATTATTTCATTCATCTGATAACATGATGGTTGACGACTTTCAAAGAGTTTTTGATACTGAAAGGAATCTTATTTTTAAAGTCTCTGACAACGGCGCGTTAGAGTTGGTGAAGGAAATAGCCATTCCAAACATGCTAGATAATAATAGTCATCAACCTGATCTTCAAAATTTATTGACGGATTCTGAGTCAAAAATAATCAATCCAGGGATTATAAAAAATAATAGTCTTCAACATGATCTTCGTAATTCATTGACGGAACCTGAGTCGGAAATTGGCAACCCAGGAAATCTTGGAAATGAAAGTCTTCAACCTGAACTTGACAATTCTATGACGAAAAATTCCCAGTCAGAATTAAATTTCGATCCTCTATATTGTGATGCAAACAATAATAGTGACAAAATTGCCCTGGATACTCAAAAGGATAAAATAGGAGATATCCCGCTTCCATTTGAAAACGTTTTATTTTGGCCTTCCGCAAAAAAAGGAAACAAGTCAGGAAAAAAATCGAAAACAAATGTTAAATTGCCATCTGTCGTTAGTTCTGATACATGGAATAATTATTATAAAAATAAGGAGGAGGAAAAACTTAATATCGAAAAAGAAAAACTTAAAAAATATCGGGCAAGTACGAGTTACACTCGTACCAAGTCGAAGGGTTCCGTACCGCTCTAATTTTTTTCAATTATATGAGTCAGAGATTATTTGAATAATAATTTAAATAATGATAAATTAAAATAATTTTTTTTATTTTTAAAGAAATTTAAGTATAAACTTAATGATTTTTATAAGATTAAAAATTTCCAATTAAATAGACTAAACTTTTTTATATAATTTTAAATTTTAAAGCCAAAAGAATTTTTTTTTAATTTTTTTTAATTTTTTAACTATTAAAGTAATTTAAACATAAACATAAACATTTTGTACAAAAAAAATAATCTGAAACTATAAAATATTGTAGCTTTTTAGAAGAAAAAAATTTTTTTTGGTAAAATTTCAGTTTTTTGGAAAAAATGTTATGATAATAAATTTAAACCACAATTTTTATGGTTTTATAAAAAATTCTGCATAACATTACACATTTTTAACCAATTCCCAACCTTTCAGGATAAATACGCTGAGCGCTAGCATAGGGGTTTTTGTCATTTTTCAACTTTTCATTAATAACTTTTGAAAATTAAGTCCAGCAACGTTCGCTATATTTTTCCTGTAAACTACACGTAAAAATACCTAGGTATACCAAATTTCAAACCTCTAGGTCAAATGGTTTGGAAGATAAGGGGGGGGGGGGACACGTTTTTTTTAAAAAAAAAAGTTTTTCCTTGACAACGATATGACCATCACCTCCAATCATGTTCTCTATATTTTTCCTGAACTCTACTCGCGAAAATACATATGTGTACCAAATTTCAATACTCTAGGTCAAATAGTTTAGGAGATAATTATTTTTATTTTTGCAGTTATCCATGTGCAATGTGTGTTTTGCATTTTAGTCTACCTTATTATTTTGATTAATTTTTAATTCTATACTTATTTAATACAATGTGTATTTGCCATACTTGAACTAATTGTTGTTTCCGAAATACATTTCACATTTTTATTCAAGTTTTAAGATTGTAAATCATTTTTAAAAACATCCTGGACGGATACTGGGACAATAGTGGACGGTTACTAGGACATAGCGGACGGAATCCGGTACATATAAACACTAATTTTAATAATTAAATAAAAATTCTTTTACCATACATTTAAAGTAACAAGTTATTTTAAATATCAAAAGGGGGCTTAAATTACTCTTCGCAAAAAGATTATTTCGGATTAGAAAGACAGAAAGCACTTTTTTTTTGCTTTAATGTGGGTTTCCAAGGCTTAAGTGGACGGATACTGGGACATCCACGGTATTCTTGAAAATTAAAGAATAAAAATAAAAATTGAAGAATGGAATTGAAAATTAAAGAAAATAATTAAACAATTAAATTTAAAATAAAATAAACTTAATGATAATCGAAATAATAATAGAAAAATGGCGATAATAATAATAATAATAATAAAAGTTGAATTAAAATTTTAAAACAATTTTGATGAATGAAAAAAGTAATTGAAAAATCCAAGAATAATTAAATATTAAGGAATTAGTGGAAAATCAATAAAAATAAATTGAAAATTAATGAAGTAAATAAAAATATAAAGAAAATACTTGATCATTATAAAATAAAATAATAATATGTGTATGTCCATATGAAAAGGGCCCACTTTGGCACTATTGGACTTATCTATATGACCATATTCTTTATTAAATTTCGAACATTTCGAGAGGTCTTGGACTCCTTTAGATGAAAAATTCACAAAGTTATAAGCATTCAAAGTTAAAAGTATCAAAATCCTAGTTTTGAGAAAAACGAGTTTAAAGTTCAAGGTTTCCATTAGCGCCCATGCATTTTTAAAATTAAAAATAAGATTTCTTTGTGTTTTTAATTACTATAAAGTTATTGTAAATGCATGATTCGACGAAGGACATTACATAGTTTGTTTTTCAGCAATAAAAAAAATTTCGAAAATCTGAATCTTCTTTAGAAAAATGCGAATATCTCGATAAATAAAATCGACAACCTGGGCCCTTTTCATATGGACGTACACATATGACGAAAATAATTAACTATTAAAAAAATAATAAGCAATTGAAAAAAAGCAAAGAATGGTGAGAATAATCGATATTTCTTTATTTATTTATTTGATACATAAACGGGCATATTGAAGGCCCTTTTGTATTATAAGTACTAATAATAAAAGTGTAAAATAAAAATATATACATAGCATAATCCAACAAATAAATAATAACAAGCAATAAGTAATCGAAGCCAAGGTAACAACCATGAAGTAGGATAAGGAGATGAAACGACGTATTTTTACTGGCCCTCATATAGGGGGATCATAGTAGACAGCTTTGCTTTTTCCCTGCCGACTATGCGCTCCTTCAGGTGAAAAGTAGAATTAATTTTCGTTGGTGCGTGGCTGGGTCTTATGTACATGTGATATGGTCAGGTGATAAATTATAGTTACAAAAATCACCACAGCAAGTGCTGTTGTCAGCAGGGAAAAAGAGACCTGTAATACTGGGACCCCCCTGATTGGTGTCAAGTTTTCCCGCGACAAACTACAGGCGTTTCATCTCCTTATCCTACTTCATGGTAACAACTATTGACGCACGAAGTTGAGAACTTTATTACTTAGACTCATTTTTATTATTCTTATTATTATTCTTATATTAGAGGAGTTTGGATTGAAATTTAGTTTATTAAATAAAACCAGACAATTAATTAGACCATTCATTAATTTAAAAATAAAAAGTAGATCAGCAAAAAGAAAGCGCGAGGATATTTTTTGGATACAGAACAGATCTCTAAGCTCAGTATAATCGTGATTAAATCTATCATGCTCTACCCTTAATTGTCTAGCAACAAAGCGCGGAAATCTGTTGTGCACTCGCTCAAGCCGAGTGAAGTGTACAATGTAAAACGGCGACCAGATAACAGAAGGAAACTCCATGTGAGATCTGACCAAGAAAAAGTATAGGGTTTTCAAAACGTTCAATTTTTTTAAATGAGAGGCATTTCTTATTATAAACCGAGAGATCTCGATGCGCTGCAAATCACCTGGGAGACGTGTACATTAAAATTGAGTGTGGGTGTAAATATAACCCCCAGATCCCGCACCTGGTTCACCCTTCTTAATTCTTCATCATTTATACTATAACAAAAATTCAGTGTCCTATTTCTCGTAGAAAAGGATAGGACGCAACATTTTTTAATGTTAAAAGACAGATAATTTTTATCAGACTAACTCGCTAGCATGTCAAGATCTGCGTGTAAGAGAATCATATCCTGTACCGTTCCTGGTCATTTTCCCGAAACCAATTTCCCGAATGTCTTTTTTCCCGAATGCCCTTTTTCCCGAATACTTTTTTCCCGAATCCAATTTCCCGAATGACTATGTTCCCGAAAATAAAATTTCAAATTTTTATTATTAAATATAAATATAAATATAAAAATTTTTGTAAATAGTAACAGGAGAATAAAAGTTGTAAATATGTATATAAAAATTTGTGTAAATAGTAACAGGAGTATAAAAGTTGTAAATATGTATATAAAAATTTGTGTAAATAGTAACAGGAGTATAAAAGTTGTAAATATATGTGTAAAAATTTGTTATAAAGAAACATTGTATGACAAATTGCGCAAATAATCGAGAATTTTGTTATCCTCTTTAAATTGTTCATATTCTCCACAGATTCCCTGAATTCTTTTTTGTGATGCTAGCCATTTCTTTTTTGGGGCAGCTTTTACTTTTCTTCCTAGACTTAACTCCGCTATGGCTACTTCAGTGTCGCCTTGCTCTTTCTGGATTTCAGTCAGAAGAGAATACAGATCTGGATGATGCTTAGCGACAACAATGGCGAACCTATTGTGCCAGCCTTCACTGACATTATTCGTTCTGCTGGTTCCTTCAAGAGCAGATACATAATGATTCCACGTGGGAATAGGATATCGAGGCGACACTGCTCTTCTTCGTCCTCGAGCTGGCCGTCCAATGACGTAATTTTCTCCAAAATAATTTAATATGGGCCGAAGCTCGTCCACCGAATTATTTAGAAGCAACTGAAAAGCATCCTTCACGTCAAGCAATGTTATTCTAAAAACATTTACATTTGTTACCATGACAACGCTATTCATTCATTCTTGCAACAGAATATTGCATTGCAGAATATTAATGAATTATTTCAACCCGCAATATAAAAAAGTACATTCAGTTAAGTAGATTCGGGAAAAAGGTATTCGGGAAACTGGTTTTCGGGATATTAGATTCGGGAAAAAGGTATTCGGGAAAAAAGGTTTTCGGGAAAAAGGTCATTCGGGATAAAAGACATTCGGGAAATTGGTTTCGGGAAAATGACCGGTAATCATCCTGTACAAATTTTTTTATATTGGATATTAGAAATTTTTTTTTTAATAAATAAATAGTCATAAAATTGAAGGAGAATAATAAATTCCGGCATCACAGACCTTTTCACCTTTTTTTACCTTTTTTCAATTTTGTCACCTTTTTTACCTTATTTGATGATTTGTCACCTTCTTTACCTCTTTTGATGACTTGTCACCTTTTTACATCTTTTTTCACCTTTTTTGGGATTAAAAAAATATAATTTTTTGTAAATATTTCGAAGTATATTCATAAAATTCAGATTTAATGTTTGAATTTATTTTTATTGATGATTGATACAACAACAAAAAAATCCGATTTACTAAAAAAAAAGGCATAAAAAAGAAGAGTCGAATAAACAGTTAACTAATCTTGTTTATGTTCTTGCTATTTATGTAAATAGAATTCACATTACCATAACATACCATTTTCGTCATTTTGTAATTTTTTTTTCAAATCTCAAAGTGGGAGAATTTTTAATTTCTTCTTCTTCTTCTTCTTCTTCTTTATTCTTTAGTGGCCTGTTGCAGTGCATGCGGCCATAACTATATAGAACTTTCAAAACTGACCGACAACTCATATCGTCGAACTTTAGTTAGGCAGAATCGCTATGTGACAGAATTTCCGATTGGCCGAATCTTTAGCCAATCAGATTTATGTTCAAGTACATAGTTGTATCTGATTGGGTAAAGATTCGGCCAATCGGAAATTTTGTCACATAGCGATTTTGATAAACTAAAGTTTCGCATTAATATTCGGGTTAAGCAGCAGTCTGTTACATGAAAATTCGGTTGCATGAATTATGTGTTATATTTTAATTCTGTTAAATACAAATTCTACTAAATAGAGATTCTTTTATATAAAAATTTGGATAAATAGAAAGTTGGTTAAATATAAATTCTGCAATATACAAATTCTAACAAATGTAAATTTTATTTCTATTAAATTACAATTCTAACTCATAAAAATGATGACAAAGAATAATTCGACTAATAAAACAATCTGTTAAATAAATTTTGTGTTAAATAAAAATTCTGACTTTTGGTATATCTGTTAATTGCAATTCTGGCATAAATAAATTCTGCTAAATAGATTATTTATCAAATAAAATTTCTGTTTTATATAAAATCTGTCAAATTATAATTCACTGAAGTAAAAATTTTGAGAAATGAAAATAAGCTTTTATTAAAATTCTAACACACAGAAGTTAGGTTATTTGACATTTGTATTAAAGTATCAATCTATTTATAAAAAATTGGTACAAATAAAATTTCAGTTGGATTTTTTATAATTTTCAATTTTATTTTACAAATTTTTGTCTACATGTGCTTTTTTACAAATTCTAGTCCGAGGAAATAAACATTCGATAAAAGAAACATTCTGCCTATCTAACTTTCTAGATAAGCATTTTAGGGAACCGTCATACGTTTCCACACCGGCTTGGAAAACCAAGCAGGCAGGAGTGTCCTGTTTTTCGCAGAACCCAAGTCATCCACAGCTGATGAAGATGTTTAGCCCCCACTCTAGAATCCGAATTAACGAGGTCCCGTTCGTTCCCCGGTGCCCAATCTCGCCAGACAACGGGAGTCGATGATTTCTGGTAAGAGTCTAACAGCTCGTCTAGTGATGGCGACCGAAAGACAAGCGCCTTGTCAGTCCAGAGCCCCCTCACCACGACAAGGTGACACCACGAGGGGGTGGTTAACCATGTTATTACCGATGTAAAATATTTATTATATTAATTTTTTAAAAAATTGAAAATAGGTACGTTTTTCTTTTGTATCAAGTCGTGTTGTTGTTTATAGTTTGTATTTTGGTATGAACTAAACGAAAAAAATCTTTTAAAAGAAAAAAAAATTTAACCATAAAACTAGTAAATTTCTTAAATAAAATAATAAAATTTTAATTATAGCATTAAAAAAGAAAACAATATTAAAATATATACAGATATACAACCTGCTTTGTATTTAAATTTTTTTTACAATTTTAATGCAGATAATTTATGTTAAACAAAATTTATTTAAGTTTTTTTTACTAAAAATTAAGTTATTCTTAAATATTTTGAGTAAATGGAATATTGATTTTTTTAATTTATAAAATTTAATATTTCTATGAGATTTTATTTAAATGATTTAAAGATATGAAATAAGAAAATTTTATTATCACTTATTCATTCAGTCTTTAATTATCTGTTGACACCTATTGCGCTATTAATTTTTAAAGAAAAATGCATTGAATTCCTTTAAAAAAATGTTGTATTTTTTATATTAAAATTATTATTTTTTATTGCGTGAGTAAATTACACTGTGCAACATGAAAATTCTGAACCGATTTTTGAGTATTGCCGCTGAAAGTACTTGCAAAAACTAGAATTTCTGCGTTATTCCTTTTGACAATTTGGTTCGGGTTTGGATTTTATGCTATCATCCATTTTTTTGCTCAAATTGGATTTTGACAACTTTTTTGATATTTTGATACGGCTATATCTCGTAAACCGAGAGAAATATCTTTTTGGTGTCTTCAACAAAGTTGTAGGTATCGAATAGGAGAAAAAAATGCAGAACAAACTTACCCGAAAAAATTGCATCTGGTGCCTCAAAATCGTAAATATGACCATTTTTTAACCATTTTTTTTACAATTTTCTACCATTTTTGGTCATTAGCACGACCACACATCCACAAATATATCATTTTTTTGCTTTATTTCGAATGAAACAAATGTATCAAATTTATTGTCAATAACGTCTGTTTATTGGTTAAAATAATTTTGCAGAATAATAAAAAGATAAATGCTAAAATGAAATTATAATTTATTGATTATTATATTAATCATAAATATAAATATTTTATTATTCAAAATGTTTTTCAAATATTACAAATATATATTTAAAGAAAATAAGCCATAAATAAAGGGTGTGCTCATAATTTGAAAATTTTTATAAATGGAAATTGACTGGTTCTATGGATTTGCCCATAAATGTTAATTGCTGACATCCATTGAACTTGATGCCCTTGATGGTTCTGATGATCTCAATCTTTTCGTGAGTGGTTCAAAATCATCATTTGAGTTTTCATTATTATCTGAAGATAAAGAATTCAATGGCATATCTATTTCTGTGTGCACTGAGGAAAATGGAATTAATGGATATTCAAATTTAACATCGATATATTAAAACATAGTATTTAGATATTCAAACTTAATATCCAGATATTAAAATTACTATTTTTTTATATCCAGGATATTAAGTTTGAATATCTATTTCTCTCAGTGTGTCCTTTAAATCTAGTGTACCTAATTGGGATCTTCAGTGCGAATATGAAAACAGGTGTCTTAAATTGTTCACTAATGTCTTAAAATAAGACATTTTTCGTGTCTTAGGCACTAAAAGTATCTTAATTAAGGACATTTTTGTCCAATTTAAGACACCATGTTTTTGCAGTGTAGAACCAGTCAATTTTCATTTATAAAAATTTTCAAATTACGAGCACACCCTTCATTTAAGGTTTATTATTTCTTTAAATGTATATTTGTAATATTTGCAAAACATTTTGAATAATAAAATATTTATATTTATGACAATTAATATTTATATATTTATAATTAACATAATAATCAATAAATTATAATTTCATTTTAGCATTTATCTTTTTATTATTCTGCAAAATTATTTTAACCAATAAACAGACATTATTGACAATAAATTTGATACATTTGTTTCATTCGAAATAAAGCAAAAAATAAATGATATATTTGTGGATGTGTGGTCGAGCTATTGACCAAAAATGGTAGAAAATTGTAAAAAAAAATGGTTAAAAAATGGTCATTTTTGCGAGTTTGAGGCACCAGATGCAATTTTTTCGGGTAAGTTTGTTCTGCATTTTTTTTCTCCCATTCGATACCTACAACTTTGCTGAAGACACAGAAAAGATATTTTTCTCGGTTTACGAGATATAGCCGTATCAAAATATCAAAAAAGTTGTCAAATTCCAATTTTAGCAAAAAAAAAAATGGATGATAGCATAAAATCCAAACCCGAACCAAATTGGCAAAAGTAATAACGCAGAATTTCTAGTTTTTGCAAGTACTTTCAGCGGCAATCCTCAAAAATCGGTTCAGAATCGATTACCTTAAAAATGTTGCACAGTGTTATTATTAAACTGATTTAATACTCAATTTAATTATATAGGTACATTTGAAATTAGAGACAATTATAAATCTAACCATAGTTCAACTGGATTAACAGAAAATGAGATTGATTGAAATACACTCGTTTTAACGACCTTACTGGCCCAATGAGTGTCCCCCGTAGGGAGTTCCTAGAATTGTACTTGTATATATTCTTCAAGTGTTTTTGCGTCTACAGAACGGCTTGAAATTAGGAGTACTCGCATTTGCCTGGACCACCCGGTATATTGGGTTTGCTCGCCAGTGGAGAGGGAAAACTATAGAAAAACCTCACCTGAATACAACCGGTTTATCAACAGTCGAGTTCTAGTGATCTGCACAGGTTGATTACCAACAGTGCATATCATTATACCTCGACGTCTTTACCTTCCACTGAAGTTATCTCACAGCCGGAAAAAATCCCAGGCTCCCCGGGGTACGAACCAAGCAAGCTTGGCGCTTGACTTGAAGCGACCGTAGAGTCCAGGACCTTAACCAACTGAGCTAACACCGTGGTCATAAAATTTGTATTTATTGAAGTATTAATGCATGTAAATTTTTTAGAATTAAACAATTTTTATAAATTGGTTGAAGTTTGAAATTATTTTAATATGTGTATTGTTAGAATTTGAAAATATGTAATGTTGATGTAATAATTAAAACAAAGAATGATTAAAATTGGAAGCATAAAAAGTTTTTTTATCCCACAGGCACTAACATGGCGCATTCAGATGCCTGTAGACAGGGTCTAAACACATTTATTTGTTCGACCGTGTGAAAATGGCTGACCCATGCATTTTTTCACCTTAGGGGAAAAAAGGACGCCATTTTCATACGGTCAAACAAATGAACGCATTTAGACCCTACCTACTGGCATTCATAATTTTTGCCATTGAAATAAAAAATATCGTAAGTAACATGGGTTTATAAAGTCAGTCCAATTTGTTTACGCTGATGTTTGGGTGCGACTGACAGTCGAGGGCTCATTTTACACTAACATCAGCGTAAACAAATGACTGCCTTTAACCCCTTGTTGCTTAATATACTATTGATAAATAAGAAAATGCAATGAATAATGACGTCATTGACCACATAACCAACAGACGGTATCCGGACAAAAAGTCCAGGCCAAAAAATAAAAAAATAGTTTCACTTTGGACATTTTTTTTATTTTTTGTCCAGGAACAAAAATTCAGAAAAAATTCAAAATCCAAAGCAAAAAATTGAAATATATTCATTTAATTATGTACGTTGAATAAAATTGTCCTTTTAATTTATGTGGTTCTCTTTTTTTTAATAACCTTATGTCATTGTCATATCTTTTGTAACTTTTATTCATTTCGAATTGATTTCAAAGTACCAAAGTTATAAGGGTATAAATTTAATTTAAATACATAATTTTCAAAATTTTAAAGTACAATGGCTTTACAAAAATTAGAAATTATTAGGAAAGGACGAAACGTTCATGGACATTTTCAAGGCTTCTTGTATGTGGGATCGGACAGCAAAGATGATGTCAACCATTGAAAGTGCAAAAATAATACAAGATTGTTTAGTTGTGCTTCTGAAGGGTGGCACAATCGCTTCCAAATTTTAGTTGGACGAAGTCATCCAAGCCTTTATCACTTTCTGAAGGACTTGCAAAAGGAACAAGCCGATGTGGAGTACATGTTACGGGACTTTAACTTGGAAAAGAGAATCTAAAACTTACCGCGACGAAAGCAAAACCGTTTAGAGGAACACTTTTGTACAATTGTCAGAACTTATCAGGAGTATGTCGCAGAAGAGAATAAATTAGAATACATAAAATTAGTGGGTCACAATATTCACATGTAATTCACAATTTAACAAGAAAATGTATGAAGTAATTTATTTTGGACATTTTGATTTATTTTGGACTTTTTGACTTTGAACATTTTTATTATGGATTTTTTGTATTTTGAACTTTTTTCTTGGATTTTTCGGTCTGGACTTTTTGGATTTGATTTTTTGTCCTGTAATCCTTGATTTCTTGGGTACGTGTTACCGGGTCTTCTTTTGCGTCATTTGCAACTAACAAATTTGTTTCGGTAGTGGTGTCAGGTGAATTTGTGCTTGTGCTTGGTAGAACACCCATGTTTCCTACATCGAGTTTTGATGTTGAATGGTTTTTTGTACTGGCCTGAGTACGCTTCTCTCGGTTTTTGTTTTTAATGCTATGTCCAAAATCTTATGCCCTTGGTAATTAGCTAAACTATTAACCAGACTATTTATTAGGCTCTGTTTTTTTGCTGATGCCGCTAAATCCTTCAGATTTTTAGCCATCACCAATTTGTCTTTTCTTCCTACTTTGCAAGCGACCGTTTGGCTCCGACATTTTGGAAAGTGATGATTCACTCGCAACCCGAACCTTTTCAAGATTTTGTCACTGAAAAGTCGTCTTTTGCATCATTAATTATTACTACACTGCTAGAACAGATTAATAGATGCTAAATACCCGGTTGAAAAAACATGTACATGAACACGTACATGAAAGCGTACATGTACGCAGTATTGAAACATGTACATGTTCATGAGCTCCATCTAGTCAATAATTTCATACATGTTCATGTGCATGAACACCAACATGTTCGTGCGCATGAACTTGTAAACGAACATGATTGAAATTTTGCACAACTTCAAACGTTGCGCAGTATAGGAACAAGGGTGAAGAAATACCATAGGCATAGTTACCTTTGTTTAACATTTTTTAGTAATTTAAAAAATTGTGTTCATGAACGTGTACACGTTCATGCATACGTTGATGCACATGAACATGAGTATTGTTTTTTGAACTTATTAACGTAGATGAAGATATATGTGTTTGTGTACATGAACACATACATGTTCATGCACACGAACATGTACGCTTTTATGTACGTGGTCATGTACGCGTTCGTGTACGTGTTCATGTACATTTTTTTCAATCAGGTGGACACTTTTTTACCAAGATGACAATTATGAGCTTCACATTAAGATAATTAACACCAAGCACTGCACTATCTGCTCCGTCTTTTTATGCACTAATACTGATTTAGTTTTTTAAAGCTTGAATTATGCGAGCACAAGAAACCAATACTCCTTCCTAATGAGTCACTTTTTGTCTGGACTCTAGTTTTAATTGACAAAACTAGGTCAAACTGTGCTATTGCGACGCGGTTTAGAGGAGTTAGACGGAGCGGCGCTGGGGGCGACCATACGATTCCGCTGCCCAGCGCCCAGCTGAGACTGTAGGCTAATCACTTACTAACCACCAGCCCATCAGAGATATAAATGAATAATAAAAAATGAACCTTATAGCCAGACATTTCAGTAACACAGACCGTTGGCTCAATTATCAGCCCCACGTTAAACCGACCGTCTGGTATTAGTTTTAATTTAACTCTGTCAGAAGTTGGGCCAACCGTTAGCAAAACTTTGTAAGCCACAGTTCTAAATACCTAATTTCTTTTGGTAGGCATAACTCTGGCAGAAGTTAAGCCAACCAAACCGAATTGGGTGTTTGGAACTCTGGCTTTACCAACGGTTGGCTAAACTTCTGCCAGAGTAGTGCCAACTAAAAGACATTAGGTATTTGGAACTCTGGCTCCCAAAATTTTGCCAACGGTTGGCCCAACTCTGGCTGAAGTTGGTCAAACCTTCATATTCCCATAGTTGTATGGTAAAGTTGGACCAACTTTGGTTGCTTGAAAATTTTTGAGTTGGGCCAACTTTGGGCCAACGACCAAACTCTGGCTGCCAACCTTAATTCGCACCTGGCGAATTTGTTTCCAAGATCAATATAATTTCTGACCTAAATTAAAAATAATGTAGTATAAATTTTATTTAGATTTTTTATTTAGAGTTATATGATTCGAAATGAATTTTATAAAATACAGTATAACTCGCTTAATACGATCCCGCTTAAGACGCTCATATATGGTGGTCCCTGTAATTGTAGACATTTTTTCATACATTTTATCACGTTTAAGAGGCCATACTTAAATTACGTAACGCTTTTTTCAAGAATTTTTAGACCCCCCCTCCCCCCTGTAATAGTTTTTATAATGTAAACATTTGACAGTTTACACAGGTGTAACAACTTTTCCGACCCCCCCCCCCCCCCTCTAGAGCGTTACGTAATTTAAGTATGGCCCCTAATACGATTTGTTTTCCCGCATATTACGCCATCGCAGGTCTACGGCCGGTAGAAAATCTTTTTCAATTTTTGATCTAGAACCAAAACCCAACATTTTTATGAATTTGCAACTCAAAAGCTAGAGAAGTACGTAGAGAATTTTGAAAAAAAAACTATTTTTGTAAAAATGACACACATTTGAATCATAATTTTAAGTTTTTCGGTAAAAAATCGATGGAAGATTGTTAATAATTTTTTTTTCCTTTTTTACTAGAAAAAATTCCTACGTACTTCCATGAAACATGTTATCATGTAGCTACATACCAATTTTTAAGTTAATCAAAAATTGTACTAAAAATTATCTTTCAATTTTCTGAAAGGTTTACAGTGATCTAACCCCTTAAGTGACAGTGCAGACGGTATTTAAAAATTAAATCACATTAAAAATATTATTTCAGATTCATCAAAGTCGTTGACAGAAAACAAAATAAATGATTATTTTAAATAATTTCTTAATATTTTGTAATTATATTGGAACTTACGAAGATGTAAATGTTCTTAACTAAATAATTATGTATGTATGTATAATGTATAATTTATTTATTTTGTTTTCCCGTCTAAAACGTTTTCCTGCATAAGGCGCATTTTTTACCCAGTCACTACAAAATAGTATTAACCGAGTTTTGCTGTATAAATAAAATTAATTGGTTAAATATTTAAATCGTTAACACACACTGAGAAAAATGGATGTTTACCCTTAACATCTGGATGTTAACGCTTAACATATTTATCACTTAATGTAGGGACAGCTATCTATATGTTCAGGGTTAACATCTACATATTAAACTTTAATATCTAGATGTTAAAATTTAATATCTTAGATGTTAACCTTTAATATTTAGAGGTTAACCGTTACTATCTTGTTTTAAACATCTAATTCTAAACATCCATTTTTCTCAGTGCAGCTAAACAAAAAAGTAAAGTTCCCTGTTCTGGGTATAAGACCAATATTTTCCTATGTATTATGATGCTCTGAATCCAAATCCATCGTCAGAATTGACCTAGCACGTCAAGTTTTGACCCTAACCTCAAAATTAAAAAAATGGCACTTTTCGTTAGTTAGAATTTGAACCCTACCTAACATTAATACATGTATATAGCCATTAGAAAGCTTGGATTATGACCTTTAAAACGGTTTTTTAAAAATTGTTCTACGATGATTTTTAACGAAGATATATGTTTTACGTAAAATAATTTTTTTTCATAATTCACTATCCACGCGTTTTTAATATTTAAAAAAAGTCATAAGTTAAGTAAAACATCATATCTTTGCTAAAAATCATCGTAAAACAATTTTTAAAAAAGCGTTTTAAAGATAATAATGCAAACTTTCTAATGGTCATATGCATGTATTAATGTTAAGTGGGGTTCAAATTCTAACTTACAAAAATTGACATTTTTTTTATTTTGAAAATATTATTTATTTGATAATAATATTTATTTGAAATTTTTTTATTTTGAGGTTAGGGTCAAAACTTGACGTGCTGGGCCAATTCTGATGGAGGATTTGGATTCAGCGCATCAAAATACATAGGAAAATATGGGTCTCATACTCAGATCAGGGAACTTTATATTTTTTGTGATTTGGGAAAATTAGTTTAGGTGAGATGCTAAATTGGTTAGTAATAAACTTTAATTCAGTTTGAAAGTTTATTGTACCTCCTCGTGGTGCCTCTTGGAAACAAAATCATTAAAAAACTACAAAAATCAAAATGAAATTAATTAATGAATGGCCGACACGATATCTGGAGTTTGGATTATCTAAAATCAAAAAATCAAGTATTATCTTAAAATTTGGATCTGTAGTTATGGCATGAACTAGGATCTTTCAATTCCGATGAAAAAAAAACAAAATGGCGGAAGTTTAAAATTTTCAACTCTTTTTTAGAACTTAATTTGTTTAAAAAAAGTGTTAAAAATTAATGGATTTTTATTTTCCTAGTTCATGCCAAAGGGGTACATGCATAGAAGAATCCCTGAAAATCTGAGCTGAATCGGTTCAATATATTTTTTCTTAAATCGTGTTTTTTAGCATGTTTTTGAACTCTACTACCTATATATTAGTTTTCATGTTATTTCTATAGGTACATAGTATACGAAATTAATGTTTATGAAAAATAAATTTTTTTAAAAAATAAATCTATCCTGACCCCTGAAACAAAATATTTATGCGATAATTTCAAATTTTCTGTAGAGTTTTTAACGTGTCTACCTTGATGCCTCTTTTGAAAATTAAAACATTTTAAGAATTTTGAAAATCGTTTAAAAATAATTTTGTGTTATTCAGCATTTATAATAAAAAATGTTTTTTATTTTACAGATTATTTATACCACAAGTTAAAACTGGGTATGTGCTCATATAAACAACGGTTCGAAAGAATGTCAAAAGTATCTCTATATATCAGGCAGAAGTTATACAACGTATGAAGACATTAGTTACAAATTGACATTTTATAAACTGTGATAAAAAAAAAACTATTGTTTGACAAAAATTTGAACATGATAATTTAAATGTTATTTTTAGAGTTTTGTCAATTAAATGATATGCTACTATACATAAATTGAAAACATAATGAAAATGCTTCTCAACGTACATTTATAAACTGCATAAAAAGCTTAAAAAAATAACATTAATTATATGTGACCTGGACAGTGAAAAATGGGATTACGTTTCAAAAAATCATTTTTCACTTTTTTGCCAATTCTGATAGATTTTGAGATACTCTTTTACGTGGTGTAAACCAAAAAGTCATAACTTGTTATGAAGTTTGTGAAAACTGAAGCTAAAGAAGAGTACTTTTGCGAAAAAAACTGTGTTTTTTAAAAATCTGGAAAAAGTAAAAAAAATTGATTGGAATCGTTTGAAACTCCTTGCTCGGAGGTTTTTGGGATCGCTGATTACGAATTTGGTGTTAGTTTTTGAAAATTCAAAATGGCGGATCCAATATGGCTGACAAAACTAAAAACTTATTGGATTCGCTTAAAACTGGTTACTCTGAGGTTTTCGAGGTCGCTGATTACGAATCCGGTGTTAGTTTTTAAAAATTCAAAATGACGGATCCAATATGGCTGACAAAAAAAATTAAAAACTTATTGGATTCACTTAAAACTGGCTATTCGGGTGTTTTCGGGGTCGCTGATTACGAATCTAGCATCAGGTTTTTAAAATTCAAAATGGCGGATCTAATATTACAGCTTTTTCAAAACCCTTGAGTAGCTAGTTTTAAGAGAATCCGATAAGTTTTCACTTTTTTTCCGAAATATTGAATCCGACATTTTGAATTTTAAAAAACTAACACTAAATTCGTAATCAAAACCCGAAAACCCAAAAACTCTTGTGTAGTCAGTTTTAAGCAAATTTTATAAGTTTTAAATTCTTTGTTCGCCAGACTGGATCCGCTATTTTGAATTTTCAAAGACTAACACCGGATTCGTAATCAGAGACCCCAAAACCCCCCAAGTAAGGAGTTTAAAGCCATTAAAGCGTAAACTAGAATCAATATTAATTTGTTAACTAAGATCGTTTTTCTCGAAATATTGTTTTAGCACGTAAGCTCCCTTTTCACTGTCCAGGTCACATATTAATATACATTAGATTTATTGATATAGTTTTAAAAAAACATTTATTATTATAACTTCTTCATTAAAAAATTCATAGCATTGTTCTTATTTATATAGGACTGTTATAGCTATTGCAAATGTACAGTCAAACTTCGATTTAACGGAAATCAATTTGACGTTTCCGTTAAATAGAAGATCATTAAAATATTATTATTGAGTGAACGTTCTGGGATGTAACAACCATTTTAAATAATAGGATCTTATAATACGTTGTTTTTTTTTAATATTATATTTCTCCAAAATAATATTTCTTGCAACACCCGCACTAATATCCTTTAACACTTCACTTTTTTCTTTAAATGTTAAATATTTACTATTCACTTTTGGCTACATAATCACTTCTGCTCAAAACTAAGTAATACCTTAACTTTCGGCCCTGAATTTGATGGAAACTCATTCTATAATGAGTTTCCGTTTAATAAAAGTCCGTTAAAGCGAAGTTTGACTGTATATTATTTATTTATTTTTTCTTTTTTTACAAAACAAGTTTAGGATACAAAAAAATGTATTTACGCACATTTTCGTGTGAGACTCAACCACATCATGTGGCAATACCTCACTAAAACAACCTCTTCCATTTGTGCTTTACTTACTCCATCTACTCCTTCTCCATCCGTCGTGGAAGGTAAGCAAGAGCGTGATGCGTTTACTCGAGACGTTATCCATGTTTCTTGCACTGTTATTCTTACCTATAGCCGCCGATGTTCTTAAGCAGTGGTCAAGAACGTTGTTGAATGCTTTTTTAGAGCTACCTAAAAAGATCTTATAATAAACAGTGCTGCTGAACCAGATTGAGAGAGTTCAGAAGAACAACCTTTTGCATGCGAACCGCCAACGCATCAGCCTGGCGCTAGCAGCCAGGAATCTTCTTTAATTGGCTTACAAATGAAGCCTTAATCCTTCCCAAACAATCAATTAAAAGAACATTCAATCGGAGCTTATGACCTAGATGCATTTAAGAAATCAAGGATTAAAGGACAAAAAATCGAATCCAAAAAGTCCAGACCGAAAAATCCAAGATAAAAGTTCAAAGTACAAAAAAATAATAAAAATGTTCAAAGTCAAAAAGTCCAAAATAAATAAAAATGTCCAAAATAAATAATGAAATATTTAATGAACATAACTATATTTACTTGATACATTTTCTTGTTAAATTGTAAATTACATGTGAATATTGTGACCCACTAATTTTATGTATTCTAATTTATTCTCTTCTGCGACATACTCCTGATAAATTCTGACAATTGTACAAATGTGTTCCTCTAAACGGTTCTGCTTTCGCCGCGGTAAGTTTTTGATTCTCTTTTCCAAGTTAAGGTCCCGTAATATGTACTCCACATCGGCTTGTTTCTTTTGCAAGTCCTTCAGTAAGTGATAAAGGCTTGGATGACTTCGTCCAACTAAAATTTGGAAGCGATTGTGCCACCCTTCAGAAGCACAACTAAACAATGTTGTATTATTTTTGCACTTTCAATGGTTGACATCATCTTTGCTGTCCGATCCCACATACAAGAAGCCTTGAAAATGTCCATGAACGTTTCGTCCTTTCCTAATAATTTCTAATTTTTGTAAAGCCATTGTACTTTAAAATTTTGAAAATTGTGTATTTAAATTAAATTTATACTTTATAACTTTGGTACTTCGAAATCAATTCGAAATGAATAAAAGTTACACAAGATATGACAATGACATAAGGTTATTAAAAAAAAGACAACCACATAAATTAAAAGGACAATTTTATTCATTGTACATATTTAAATAATTATATCTCAATTTTTTTGCTTTGGATTTTGAATTTTTTCTGAATTTTTGGTCCTGGACAAAAAATCCAAAAAATATGTCCAAAGTGAAACTATTTTTTTGGATTTTTTGGCCTGGACTTTCTGGTTTGGACTTTTTGTCCGGATACCTTGACAGGTATATGCATCACACGACTGCGATACACAAAGGATTAATTACTAAAAAGAAAATTTGTTAATTCAAAATGTTAATTTGATTGTATCTCGAAATCGGATTTTTTAAAATATTCTAACCTATCTCAATGGAAAGCTTGAATTTTTTCCTATAAGATATGTAAAAATTAATTAATTAATTTTTAAGGTCAAATTTTCTTTTTACAAAAAAACATTTATCGTCACCTTAACATGCAAACCTCGTAACTCCACTTTTATTAAAAATGACTTTTTAATGGAATTCGTTGCATTTTCCATAAATGAATACATATTTACAAAGACATAACTCTAATACAATAAATAATGTCAAAAAATCATAATTGAAAATCGCGAAATGTACAGGAATCAATGGTGCGGGTCAACAGTTTTCTTTGTCTCCTGTAAAGTTACGTTAAATGGAGTTACGAGGTTTGCACGTTAAGGTGACGTTATTATAATCGAATAGCCTTAAAAAAGGTTTAAAAGTCACTATATATATGTATGTTAACTTTTATGCAATCTACTTAGAAATTTAATAAATTTAAAAAACTACATTTTGAAAAAATTCAAAATTTTAAAACTGTGTAACTCAAAAACTATTTCATGGAATTTGAAAATATTTGGTATTTACACTTTCACTAACAATGGAAACACTTTAGCAAAGATTGTATAAATTTTATTTTTTGACCTGGACAGTTCAGGAATTTTGCCCCATATGCATCACGCGAATGCGGTACACCAGAGTATTAATGACACCATCCTGACAAGCGAACAAAAATCCCTCAGTCTCCGATCTCAAAGCAGCAGATTTAAGGAAAGCAAAGGTCAAGCCTTGAGACAATCCAATTTCATTTATGAGATAATAGAATTGCCCGTGAACAGGTTTGCTTTTATGTTCCTGTAACAAAAGCCCTTGTTTTGCCTCCTTGACATACTTTTTAAGCATCAATGGTGTTAACGATGCTAACCCGTGCTCCATATCACTGGTTTCAAATGGGAGACTAAGTTCATTTGCAGTTCTTTCTTCCGCACGATATAAAAACGCCCCAACATTTGCAATTTCATGATAGTGGACAAATTGCACAAGAGGATCTCTACTGTTCATCACTGAACATGCTGTAGCCAGTACAATTCTTCGATGAAGACACTCTAAATTTAATAGACCTCTTCCTCCCCGGTCTCGTGGAAGGTAAATTCTTTGCACGGAAGACCTTTGATGATGACTTTGATCGATTGTCATCATCTTGCGGGTTTCTCTATCTAGGATTTTCAACTCATTCACATTCCACTTGACTGCTCCAAAGGCATAGAGAAGTAAAGGAATGTTTAATGTATTTGTGCCCTGTATTTTGTTCTTTCCAGACAATTTTTCTGAGAAGCCCACGATACTTTGTTTGGAGATGATCTTTGAGCCCACACAAATCTTAAGTCTCCGACTGTGGAATTCCAAGATATGTGTAAGTCTCTCCACTACCAAGATGTTGAATGGTGTTGTCACCAATGAGTTGAATCTCCTCAGAGTCCCTCGGAATTTCAGACGTTTCATGTCTTCCTTTAATCAGATGGATGATGGCACATTTATCCAATCCAAATTTTATTCCTATGGCTCTGGAATACTCGGCCACTGTAACCACCAAAATTCTAAGCGCATCCTTACTGGATGTATAGAGCTTAAGATCGTCCATATAGAATAGATGGTTGATCTTATAGACTCTATTTCTTGGTTTGCCACACATGTATCCAGAGTGTTAATCTCGAAGTGCAATAGACAGAGGTAACCTCTCCCATTCTTGCTTTACATATTCTAATCCACTATTCTGCCGTACTAAGGAAAAACTTAGGCAAGCGACATTGCAGTCGAACTGAGAAAATCAATAAAAACTGTTTGCATTGAGAACCCTAATATAGACTAAAAAATTGTTCAATTTAACTTCACATACTGTATGAAATAATAATGTACTATTTAATTATGAAATCAAAAGTTCATTGTTTAAACAAATTATATGAAAAAATGGATATGCGAGTTTTACTAAATGCAAATACGAAGGAATAAGTTAGGCAAAGTCGTTTGCGTAGTTTCTGCCAAATAGGTAGGCGAGCGCGGACCCCTGATCGGATGGAAAAACTTAGGCAAACGCCAATGACGTGAGTGACGTCACATTCTGTGTATTGCCGAATGTCGGTTGCGTAGTCCGCTCGACTCACTTTTTAATGGAAGAACTTAGGATTAGTTTTTATTTCGTAAGCAGCGCTCAGCTTCGACCACGTTTCCGATAGAAATAACACGCGAGTGACTTTGCCTAAGTTTTTCCTTTTGATCTTATACGCGAGCTCAAAGCCTCGTACGATTTTTGGACTACGCAAAGCACTTTGCTAAAGTTTTTATCAAGTATTCTTTCATTTTCTAGAGTTTCTAAGATTTTTAATATTAATTTTTTACAACAAATAATTTTAAAAAATGATTTAAACTATAACTAACAGATGCAGTTTTTTTTTCAACAAATCCATTGATACCAAAAACTCATTTTTCGTCAAAATGTCGTTTGCCTAAGTTTTTCCTTAGTACGGCAGTATTGCTCCATCCGTTCTGGAGGGTAAGCAAAATAACTACAGAATAATTATTATTATTCTTATTATTATTATTATTATAAGAAACAAACTGAATTCTCTTTACATTGTTGTATAATTACATTTTTGTGTTCACTTTTTACATTTTATAAAGCAAAATAAAGTTTTTTACAATTCCAGTTGCATGTCTCTTTATTTCTGTATAAAAAACCTATACACTTAAAAGTTCATTATTATAAATATATAAATTTCAAATAGATATTCAGAATGAAGTTTACTAAATATATAAATATTTAATTATGTTTGAAAAAATTAATATACATCTTATACATTGGTAATGACATGGGTAACTACGTCGTAAACGACGTCGAACATTATCTTATTTTACGACGTCATATACTACGTCGATATTTTCAATAGGGAGAATTGAGTCTACAAAATATAGATGACTTCTGTAATAAAGAGTGAATTTACTAAACAGAATAATAAAAGATTAAAATTACAAAGGGAGGACCAATAGAATATTTTTTACTTTATACTTAATCTGAAAGGAAAATTTGAAAATCAACAGGGTTCCAAAAGTCTTGGTTTCTTGATCCTCTTTAGGATTCTCTCTCTAAAAAAATCAAATATTGACAAATAAAATTCAGGAAGGCGACATTCCTTTTTTGGGACAGTTTTCGATTGATACGATCCTAACGCCAAATTAATGTTTAAAACATCTCGCTTAAGGAGGTTCTACCGTATGACAATACTAGTCAAAACAGAGACCATTATTTTGTGGTTAGGTTTAAATTTAATTTTACTGATATACAATTAAACAATTGTATTTATTAACTTTATTAACTTTATTTACTTTTTAAATATGACTATTTTTCATGTGCGATCAAAATCAACATTTTAAAATATCAGAACGTCTGAACTGTATCGTGTAAAACGTGAAATATTTTTACGAATTAATTTATTACAACTCTCACAGGAATCTATTGTCCTTTTTTAAATACAATATCGGTTCATTACATATCTGTGTTCAACTATACAAACTTTGATCACTATCTCGTCAAATAGTAATTTTTAGTACGAAAATATGTGACAGTAATGAATTCTCATAAGAATCAATGTTAAACAGGTTATAAACAGTGAAAAAATAAATCGATCATAACTTTTTTCCCAAGAACCTACAGGTCTAAAAAATTTAACTACAAAATTGTAGAAACTTTATCTAACAGTACACTAAGTTTTATCAAAATCTGTTTGATTAATCGATTTACGCTAAAACTTCCTTAATTCTAATTTTACCCTACGATAATAAGTAGAAATCAAAAATTCGTAAATTAAACAAAATACACAAAATTCTATAACATCGGGCTTTCTAAACAAATTGCACTACTAAAATTATCCGTCTGAATAATTAGAGTTTACAAAAGGTCATCCACTTCGGCGGTATTACGCCAATTCATGCGTGAAGCGGCCCAAAGCGGTAAAAATTAGCAAACTGGCGTCATGACTATTTCTCGCTTATTAATGTCTGTTGTGATTTTTTACGTATGTAAACATAGTATGCTTATATTTAAGGGTTCGGTGATCACGAATATAATACAAAAAATTAAATTTTTTGAGGTTTTAACTGTTTTTAGCAAGTTGAATATGGACGATGTTCATTAATATTCGCGAATGGCATCATACGTTTGTTCAAGTATTATCCTTAATTTTCGGTTTATTTTCTTTAAAAAACTTAATTTTGTCAACAAATATATCGTCTCCGGATGACCCACGGGGGGTCATTTCTATGTGGGGGGGGGGGGGTCACTTGCACCTACGTAAAAATTAAAATCAAAAAAATTGAAAAATTATTTTTGTCAACAAATATATCGTCTCAGAAATACCTTCTGTGGCTCATCTTTATGTGGGGACGACCTACCCACTTATAGAAATGCCCCGTTACCCCTTCCCTCCATGCCAAAAATAAGTTTAAATTGTTTGATTTTAATTTTCAAATGGGTGTAAGTACCCCGCACCCCACGAAGAAATGACCACCGGTGGGGCATCCTGCGACGATATATTTGTTTACAAAAATAAGTTTTTAATTATTGAAGAAAATATCTTCTGTTTAAAGCCAGTGATATTAATTTATAGAAAATACACATATATTTTCATTTTTTTGGCCTAATGGCTTTATTCATAATATTAATTAATACGCATGACGCGTTTCGATACAGAATTCTGTATTCTCATCAGACTCTACTGGAAAATCCTATATAGGTTCCTAGTAGGAATCCTATAAGATTTCTACGTAGATCCTTATAGGATTCTATATAGGATCCAATGTAGATTCCTATAGGAACATTCCTATAGGAAAAACGCATGTGATTTTGTATAGATATGACATAGGAAAACATATAATATTTTATAGGGTTAAATTTCACATTTCTATAGGAAAACATATATTTTCCTATAAGATTCCTATAGATATAACATAAGAAAATATATGTTTTCCTATAGGATCATATATGAAAACCTATAGGAAAACATATAGTTTCCTATATTGGTTCACATATGAAATCCTATAGGAAAACATATAGTTTCCTATATTGGTTCACATATGAAATCCTATAGGAAAACATATATTTTCCTATAAGTATCCTATAGATATGAAATAGGAAGATATATGATTACATATAGGATCATATATGGAAACCTATAGGAAAACATATACTTGCCTATACTATCTTTATAGGAAACTACATGTTTTCCTACAGGACTTTTACTAAATTGGAGCAGAAATTTATGTTTTCCTATATAGGATCGTACGTGGATTCCTATAGGAAAGCGTGTAGTTTCCTATGACAATCTATATAGGAAACTACATGTTTTCCTATAGGGTTCCTATGAGAGTCCCATATGGGAGTGTATATGGGTCAGCATATAGGAATTTATATAGGTTCCTAGGTAGGATCCTACATAGGATTTCTGAAAATGACTTTTTTCAAATGCGCATATACCTCCGCACTGAGTCAATGTCAGAATTTAAACTTAACTGCTTCAAGCACATGAAAGCTCTCCCTTTTTATATCTTCTCTATCTAGACTCGTTTGTGTGTTTAGGTGAGAGAGCGCACCTAGCGGCATTTCTATGAATCTCTCGTATAGGAATTCATATAGGATTTCACATAGGATCCTAGATGTCGACCCACATAGGTAAGCATCTTTTCTTATAAAAGAGAGTTCATTCCATAGAAATACCAGTAGGTGTGTTCTTTCACCTATATGGGTCGACATATAGGATCCTATGTGAAATCCTATATGAATTCCTATACGAAAGATTCATAGAAATGCCGCTAGGTGCGTTCTCTCATCTAAACACACAAACGAGTCTAGATAGAGAAGATATAAAAAGGGAGAGCTCTCACGTGCTTGAAGCAGTTAAGTTTAAATTCTGACATTGACTCAGTGCGGAGGTATGAGCATTTGAAAAAAGTCATTTTCAGAAATCCTATGTAGGATCCTGCCTAGGAACCTATATAAATTCCTATATGCTGACCCATATACACTCCCATATGGGACTCTCATAGGAACACTATAGGAAAACATGTAGTTTCCTATATAGATTGTCATAGGAAACTACACGCTTTCCTATAGGAATCCACGTACGATCCTATATAGGAAAACATAAATTTCTGCTCCAATTTAGTAAAAGTCCTGTAGGAAGACATGTAGTTTTCTATAAAGATTCTTATTGGAAACTATATGTTTTCCTATAGGATTTCATATGTGATCTAGTATAGGCAAGTATACGTTTTCCTATAGGTTTCCATATATGATCCTATATGTAATCATATATCTTCCTATTTCATATCTATAGGATACTTATAGGAAAATATATGTTTTCCTATAGGATTTCATATGTGAACCAATATAGGAAACTATATGTTTTCCTATAGGTTTTCATATATGATCCTATAGGAAAACATATATTTTCTTATGTTATATCTATAGGAATCTTATAGGAAAATATATGTTTTCCTATAGAAATGTGAAATTTAACCCTATAGGATATTATATGTTTTCCTATGTCATATCTATACAAAATCACATCCGTTTTTCCTATAGGAATGTTCCTATAGGAATCTACATAGGATCCTATGTAGAATCCTATAAGAATCTACGTAGAAATCTTATAGGATTCCTACTAGGAACCTATATAGGATTTTCCAGTAGGGGATAAACTGTAAATAGATTACATAATTATATTACAAATTGTATAAAAATTTAATACAGTGTTTTTTTAAAGATCTATATCTTGAAGCTATTCCAATTTAAAATACGTAATTGAAAAAAAATTTTTTATAATTTAAATACATAACTGCAAATTAAGAAAATTTTTTGAAAGTCAGCTATTAATTGACATAAACTATAAGTTTTAAAATGTAAACAGATGTTACCTTTAATTTTAATTAAACATTATATTAATAAAAATCATGCTTTGACAGTATAGGTTTTTTAACCTTTTAAAATTCTTAAAATGTACATTTTTGAAGCACATGTTCAAGACACGTGTTCCAAACGTCTATTCCATCTTTGATATTTTAACCTTAAACGTTTGGAACACGTGTCTTGAACATGTGCTTCAAAAATGTACATTTTAAAAATTTTAAGTTGTATGATTTTTTAGAAAAAAATAATTGTTTAAACTCATTAATTTATTTGAACATAAAAAACATAAAAATGTACACATTTATGAAAGGTAGTACCTAAGGGTTTTTGAGGTCGCTGATAACGAATCTGAAGTCAGATTTAAAAAATTCAAAATGGCGGATCCAATATGGCGGATGAATTTCTAAAATATTATGTATTTTTATAAAACTTGGTATCCAAGGGTTTTTGAGGTCGTTGATTACAAATCTGAAGTCGGATTTAAAAAATTCAAAATGGCGGATCCAATATAGCATATGAATTTCTAAAATATTATGTATTTTTATAAAACTTGGTATCCAAAGGTTTTCAAAGTCGCTGATTATGAATTTCAAATCCGTTTTAAATTTTATTTAAACAATGTTTAAACAAAACATTATTGTTACTAAGCAACCGTTTTTACAGAGCATCTAGAAAGATGTAATTTCTGTCTAATTTTGCAATTAAACACACTTTATACAATTACGGATACAAAATACCAATGAAATTAGTATTTACACAATTTTTAAACAACCCAAGCAGCACGTAATATTACATGAATATCACAGTGCCATTATATTGTAATATTCGTAATATTACGGGGTGATATTACTGTGATATTGACGTGATATTGAAGTGTCCGCCTCAAGGTAATATTACAAGTAATATTACGGTAATATTACAAAGATTTATTTATTTCAATATTTATTTTACATTAAATAAAATATTTTAAAAAAATCCGGCTCACACTGGGTTCGAACACGCAACGTTCGACACGACGTGAATACGCCTTGTACCTCTCGGCCATCTAGCTCTTGGAATATAGTTCAGAAAGTGTTCTTCATATTGTACCAAAAAGAATTTAAGGTACTACATGAAGAACACTTTCTGAAATACATTCCAAGATCTAGATGGCCGAGAGGTACAAGGCGTATTCACGTCGTGTCGAACGTTGCGTGTTCGAACCCCGTGTAAGCCGGGTTTTTTAAAAATATTTTATTTAATGTAAAATAAATATTTAAATAAATAAATATTTGTAATATTACTGTAATATTACTTGTAATATTACCTTGAGGCGGACATTTTAATATCACGTCAATATTACGTCAATATCACTGTAATATCACCCCGTAATATTACCAATATTACAATATGATGTCACTGTGATATTCATGTAATATTACGTGCTGCTTAGGAAATAATTGTTATTTACCAACTTTTCTTTTTCACCTTAAAAAAATGAATTTTTTTTCAAATTTTACAATTTATCAAACTGCGTATTTCTAAGAGTACTGAATAAAAAGTCAGTAAAAAACAAAAAATATTCGTGTAAAAATTGTTTAAATAATTATTTCATTTATATTTTTTATCTATAATTGTATAAAGTTTGGTTAATTGCGAAACTGAAAAAACTGGATCTTTTTAGAAGCACTGAATAAAAATTTGGTAAATAGCAACAATTATTTGTTTAACAATTGTTTAAATAATAATTTTATTTGCATTTTTTATCTGCATTTGTATAAAGTTTGATTAAATGCAAAATTAGAGTAAAACTGCATTTTTCTATGATCACTGTAGAAAAAGTTGGTAAATAATAATAATAACAATTTGTTTTAACAATTTTTTTATTAATAACTGTAATAATTTTAAGGCAATTTTTTATATAATATGTTGACTTAGTACTAAGTAAAGCTGAAAATCTTGACTAGTTTTTAAAAGTCTGCTACTTTCTCTATGTGTGCTTTGAATAAATTTGCAATAATAAACCTTGGTTTTTTTGATTCCTTAACTGTGAGATTTTTTAATAATTTGGCAACATCCTTGCATCCAATCCAGTAAAGATTTTTTATATATGTTTTTAGTTTTATTTTAGTATTATCATTGAAGAACTTAAGGAGATATCTACTGTTAGACGACATAATTTATAAGTGCGTTATCTGAATTTTATATTCTATTAGTACTTTGTATGAACCCAGATAGCACCGATATTTCCAGGAAGTTTCCTGGAAGTTACCCGTGGCAAACTGGGAAGTTACCCGTGGAAACTTCCTGGAAACTTCCGTTATATACGACAATGTCCGCGCTTGGAAAGTACCCGTGGTAATTTCCTGGTAACTTCCTGAAAACTTCCCTGCAGATTTCCTGGAAACTTCCGGTGGAAACTTCCTGGAAATTTCCCGTGGTAACTTCCAGGAATTTTCCGTGGAAACAGTCAGGAAGTTAGCCTGAAGTTTCCAAAAATTATTCAATACTTTTGCAAATAAAATTATTGTTTAAAAAGGTTCGACAAATAAAGGGAAGTGCATATTTTGCTTTGTCGTGCAATGAAAAATTAAATTAAAATAAAAAAAAAAAATCCTAGATAGCTTGTGGTACAGCGGACTCGAACCCCTGTCCACCCAGCGGTAGGGTAAACTCGAGGTCTCGAGCAGCTGCTGGGAAAGTGCGCCTTAACGCGTTCGACCAAATCGCCACTGACAACAGCTTACATGAAACCAATTGATACCCAGAACCAAGAAATCTATTTTTCTGAGCGGCATAGTACAAAAGATAAATATACGAGGTTTAATGATTCGTATAATATATAATTCCTTATACGGAATAAATACAGAATTACATGAGTCGTTGCAGATGAATGGGATAATAAACTTTCTTATAAATATGAGTTTTGTAGGGATTTTAACAAACAAATACTACTCTAATTGGCAAAAAAACGAGTAATAATTCATTTTTCAATTAAAAGAAGTGGTTTTTCGTAAAAGAAATTCACATTTACAGGAAAAAACAATGATTTTTTGCCTAAAGTTTGGAAGTGCCCTACATTACCGACATTGCATATTGATTGAATCCGGTAAATTTGAATATCGTTTTTCAATATATATTAATATTACCTAATTAATAAGTAATATTAATTATTATTAATGCAAATAATAATTTTACTCTAAATTTTATAATAAAAAATTCTAAAAATTAATTATTTACAATTCTTGATATGAAAAATGCGAAAAGTTTAAAAGAGCAGAAAAATTGTATATTTAATTATAATAAAAAGGATTAATAAATAATAAATTAAATGGAGAGAAGGTATAGGAAAATGAACTCCGTATTATTTTAATTGAACGATTTTCTGTTTTTTATGATTTATTATAATTATAAAGCAGGTACTCAATAATAGTACCCAAGTAATGTTTATTATTTTCCTCAACGGTAATTACTTAAAATATATTTCTTAAAGACACAATTTTATAAAATTTTTAAAATGTAATAGGTATATTGAAAATGATTTTTATTACTTAAATATGATACAGATGTTCCAGTTTCAGATTATACTCCACTTTTTTCAAGTTTTTAATCATTTTCTATTTCATTAATTATTATAATTAATTAATTATTTAATAATATCTTGTATGATAATAATAAAGTAATATAAATATTTAAATTATTATTAAAAACTTGAAAAAAGTGGAGTATAATCTGAAACTGGAACATCTGTATCATATTTAAGTAATAAAAATCATTTTCAATATACCTATTACATTTTAAAAATTTTATAAAATTGTGTCTTTAAGAAATATATTTTAAGTAATTACCGTTGAGGAAAATAATAAACATTACTTGGGTACTATTATTGAGTACCTGCTTTATAATTATAATAAATCATAAAAAACAGAAAATCGTTCAATTAAAATAATACGGAGTTCATTTTCCTATACCTTCTCTCCATTTAATTTATTATTTATTAATCCTTTTTATTATAATTAAATATACAATTTTTCTGCTCTTTTAAACTTTTCGCATTTTTCATATCAAGAATTGTAAATAATTAATTTTTAGAATTTTTTATTATAAAATTTAGAGTAAAATTATTATTTGCATTAATAATAATTAATATTACTTATTAATTAGGTAATATTAATATATATTGAAAAACGATATTCAAATTTACCGGATTCAATCAATATGCAATGTCGGTAATGTAGGGCACTTCCAAACTTTAGGCAAAAAATCATTGTTTTTTCCTGTAAATGTGAATTTCTTTTACGAAAAACCACTTCTTTTAATTGAAAAATGAATTATTACTCGTTTTTTTGCCAATTAGAGTAGTATTTGTTTGTTAAAATCCCTACAAAACTCATATTTATAAGAAAGTTTATTATCCCATTCATCTGCAACGACTCATGTAATTCTGTATTTATTCCGTATAAGGAATTATATATTATACGAATCATTAAACCTCGTATATTTATCTTTTGTACTATGCCGCTCAGAAAAATAGATTTCTTGGTTCTGGGTATCAATTGGTTTCATGTAAGCTGTTGTCAGTGGCGATTTGGTCGAACGCGTTAAGGCGCACTTTCCCAGCAGCTGCTCGAGACCTCGAGTTTACCCTACCGCTGGGTGGACAGGGGTTCGAGTCCGCTGTACCACAAGCTATCTAGGATTTTTTTTTTTTATTTTAATTTAATTTTTCATTGCACGACAAAGCAAAATATGCACTTCCCTTTATTTGTCGAACCTTTTTAAACAATAATTTTATTTGCAAAAGTATTGAATAATTTTTGGAAACTTCAGGCTAACTTCCTGACTGTTTCCACGGAAAATTCCTGGAAGTTACCACGGGAAATTTCCAGGAAGTTTCCAGGAAATCTGCAGGGAAGTTTTCAGGAAGTTACCAGGAAATTACCACGGGTACTTTCCAAGCGCGGACATTGTCGTATATAACGGAAGTTTCCAGGAAGTTTCCACGGGTAACTTCCCAGTTTGCCACGGGTAACTTCCAGGAAACTTCCTGGAAATATCGGTGCTATCTGGGAAAGGGCTTGTCCCGTTGACTGTTAATGAATAAATAAATAAATAAATTCTTTAAATATTTACAAAATTCATCCTAATATTAGTAAAATATATGATTAGTTGACACACAACAATTATAGTAAAAAACATTGATGATTTTAAGTCTATTTTGCAATATACAAATAAATAAACGCTGTGTCTACTCTGGGCAGCCACCGGTAGTCCGCGTTACAAAAAAGGCTTCGGTAGCGCGAATGTTAAACTTACTTATCTGACAAAGTTGGCCAAAGTTGGTTAAGACTCTTGTATGTACACTTAGTTCAGTTGTTCAGTAATCAGAAAACCTAATAGGATTTTGTAATATTTTTTAATATTATGTTTTGTACGGTTTTTAAGTTTCATATAATAAGTTTCTAAATATGCTTATCGAAGTTGATGATTTTAACAGTTAAAAACTAAAAATCGCCAAATGTTAAAATAACAGACAGAAAGTTTACAATTTTTACTGTTATTAAAAAAAAAAAAAAAATTGGTTAAAATCGTTCAAAACCTCGCTTGCTAGCGTCTACTGAAATAAAGCCTGACATTCTGTGGTCGCTCACGTAAACAAGGAAGCGCGGCTTCGTAGGTCGGACAAGTCATCTAAGAAGCTATTGTTTCGTCTCTCTATCAAAATTTTGAAAAATCCAAAAATACGTATTCACTTTTTTTTGCATTGGAACAAATTCCGGGGGTGTCAAGCCCTTTTCGACGAAAAAAATTTTCACAATGCATTTTTAGGCTACCCTACTGCATAAGTTCTTTCATTATTTTCAATTTCCTGTAAGGAGTGAATGTTGCAGATATTGCTTAGACTTTAGAAATTTATTGCAATTTATGTGCGAATGTATACATGTATTTTATGACTACTCACACTTTCATTCATCAATTCTTACTTTTCTGTATAAATATTTTTTATAAATTCGCCCGCCATATTGGATCCAACATTTTGAATTTTGAAAATCGGTTTTCAGATTCGTAATCAGCGACCTCAAAAACTCCCGAATAACCAGTTTCAAGCGATTTCAATAAATTTTTATAAATTCGTCCGCCATGTTCGATCCGCAATTTTAAATTTTGACAATCGGACCTTTAGATTCGTAATCAGCGACCCCAAAAACCCTAGAGAAACAAGTTTCAAGCGATTTCAATAAATTTTTATAAATTCGTCTGTCATATTGGATCCGTCATTTTGAATTTTGAAAATCGGCCTTCAAATTCGTAATCAGCGACCCCAAAAACCCCGGAGGAACAAGTTTAAAGCGATTTAAATAAGATTTTGAAAATTCGTCCGCCATATTAGAGCCGCCATTTTGAATTCTCAAAATCGGACTTCAGATTCATCATCAGCGACCTTAAAAACCTCTGAGTAAGAAGTTTTAAATGATTTCAATAAATTTTGATAAATTCGTCCGCCATGTTGGATCTGCCATTTTGATTTTTAAAAATATTAATAATCTGACTCCGGATTCTTAATCAGCGAACCCAATAACCCTCTAAAGTGTATTTGATTGCTAAATTTTTCAAATAGAAAAATGTGTGCTTCAAATGGTTAAAATACGTAAGTATACGTACTTTCAAAGAAATCGGACATATGGCCGAAACACGGTAAAAGTTGTAAAATTGGAAAAAGAGAGAATTTGAATTTTTATTTCAGATGTTTAAAAAAATTACTTGATTTTACAAAGCATAGAAAAGGATCGCACGAATGTAAATGGGGAAACGAAAACGAGACTAGCATTTTTAGATAACCTTACCTGTAACTCATGGCAATATCCTATATATGAAACGAGTACTGCAGGTAAGCTTTAAAAGTTAATTGAAAAGCGTTGACAGTTAACGAAAAAGGATACTTTTATACCTGGTTCCTTGGTTAGAGAGAGAAGGTATGCGTTAAAATTTAAGGAAAAAGGAAACTCAGCTTATTATACAAATTACTTTAAAATTTAATTTTTATTTCTTAATACAAACAACAGACCACCTACAGGGTGTCATCATCGTTCGAGCAAACCCTTGTATAATGAGGGTTAAAGTAGTTCTCTTGAAAACAATTATTCTTTAAATATTTTTCTAATTGAAATATCATAAAATAGAACATTTAACGAATACAATGATATTTTTTTTAAAGAAGGAAACGGTGCTACTTTTTAAAATATTTGAGAATTAAGTTGAACTTTTTAACATGAAAGAAAGTAGAAGCCATGGTTAAAAAATAAAATTTTGCTAACCACGCAATGAATTTTCTTTAGTTGAAAAGAAGATTTCGACCTTACCGGTAAAGCGACATCTATTACTCGATGCCTATTACGCTCTTGGTTCGAGCTTTTGGTGGTAAATTTAAATTTAAATTCGATTGGTTTTTCGAATTCAAATTATACTTGAAATTTTTTGTTCTGAAGAAATAAGCCGTGGAAGAGCACACCGTGCAACCGAGAGGACTCGAACCCCTGCCAATGGATGCCTATCCGGGGACTTAAACCCTATTAGTGCACCTTGCCAACACGACATGACTCTCCACTTTCTTATTCTTCCAGAACAAGCCCATACTGACGTCAAAGGCTATCTTTTATTTTAAGAAGGAAATTCCCGGTCGGTTTGTAATTGAAAAGGAGATTTCGAACTTACCGGTAAAGCGACATCTATTACTCGATGCCTATTACGCTCTTGGTTCGAGCTTTTGGTGGTAAATTTAAATTTAAATTCGATTGGTTTTTCGAATTCAAATTATACTTGAAATTTTTTGTTCTGAAGAAATAAGCCGTGGAAGAGCACACCGTGCAACCTTCTTAAAATAAAAGATAGCCTTTGACGTCAGTATGGGCTTGTTCTGGAAGAATAAGAAAGTGGAGAGTCATGTCGTGTTGGCAAGGTGCACTAATAGGGTATAAGTCCCCGGATAGGCATCCATTGGCAGGGGTTCGAGTCCTCTCGGTTGCACGGTGTGTTCTTCCACGGCTTATTTTTTCAGAACAAAAAATTTCAAGTGTAATTTGAATTCGAAAAACCAATCGAATTTAAATTTAAATTTAAATTTACCACCAAAAGCTCGAACCAAGAGCGTAATAGGCATCGAGTAATAGATGTCGCTTTACCGGTAAGGTCGAAATCTTCTTTTCAATTACAAACCGACCGGGAATTTCCTTCTTAAAATAGAATTTTCTTTAGGTTTAAAAATAAAAACTACTAAATTATTTTTTAACGTATAGGGAATAAGGTGCCGTTTTGAAAAATGTGGCTGGCGGTACTAAATTTCGAAAAATTGTATTTTGAAATACACGTTTTGACGGTTTATTCTATACCTTGAAGTTGGCGCTATTCATTAAACATCACAAAATAAGTAGAAAAATGACAAAATTTAAGATGAGAACCACTGAACCAAAAGAACTACCATAATGTCTTAAGGAAAAGAGATAAAATTTTCGAGTTTTAATGAAAAGAGAGAAATTAAATTAAATTCGGAATAGTCAGGTAAAACCATTTTTTATAAAGTTATACATTAAATTTCCTCTAAAATTGAAAAGTGCCAAAGCCGTTAGAGGGTTAAAGATAAATGGTGCAAATAGACAAAGAATTAAATCAAAGATTCGATGTCGAAACTTCAGCAACCGAGGAACTCGATAGCAAAAAAAAACTACACTGCTTTCACATTAATAAAACTATATTTATTAAATTCCAATAATGCACTTTTAAATTCATATACAGAATTCGTCACTTTTACACTCAATGCTTTTCTTCGGTTTTATGCTTATTCGTAAACGAGACGAAGACGACTAACTAGACGTTCGAGTAAGGGGAAAAGGTTCTAATCTATGTGCGTCATTCAGGGACATACCTTTGAATTGTATACTTTGAATACCTTAAGTAGTACAAATCATTTGTTAATTAAATATTTAATAAACAAAATTTTTCTTTTAAAATTCTGAGAAGAGTCTTGAATTCGAAAATTCATAATTGCTACATTTGACATGACAATTTCTGGAGATTTTTTATTTGGTTAAATAGTAATTTAAGAAATCGGAAACTTTTGAAATTGGTGATATGTGGAATAGTTAATATAATGTTTCTATTTCGATTTCTATTACTTTTCAAAAAATTTAGAAAAAAATTAATTTCTATTTTCATTTGTCAAAATATTTATTTATTGACAGTAAAAAGCAAAGATGTTCGTTTGATTTTGTATTCTAAGAAAAAAGTTAGTGCGATCATAACACACAATTTACATTTGTCACTTTTGTAAAATTTCTGTATTCCTAGAAGGAAGTTAGTGCGATCATAACACACACTTTACATTTCTTACGTTTGTAAAATTATTCCATTTTTTAGCATTATTTTTATTTAAAAATCGTGGAGTTTCTTTCTTAAAAACAATATGATAATAGCTTCCAACAAAGTTCTCTACAATTTTTCTGAAATTTATTTGTCAAATTACAATAGTCTTGCAAATTTCAGATATCGCATTACAAGAATTTGATGGATAGGGTGCAGGAATGGTACAAATTAAAAGCATTTTTCCCAAAAAGAATAACTGTATCCCCATACTGCTATACTATCTCAGTAACGCTGACAGAGACAGAGACAACAAAGATAGATATAATATAATAGCAGGTAGTTCATTTTTTTAATTTAGTTCATATGTCTTTTTTGAAAATGGAAAAGGAATTATTACAAAATATTAAAAAAAAAGAATTTCTCATGAGAAATTTGTCAAAATATAAACATTGGTAAAATCGAGAATTGGAAAATTTTGTAAAATAATAAATAGAGAAATCTGAGCCTTAGTTATTGGAAAATTGGCATATTAGGAAATTGTAGAAGTAAAGAAATTTTTAATTAAGAAAATTAGCACAACAGAGAATTTGGTAAACTGGTAAATGGAGACATTGCAGATTTAATATTCAATAAAAAAAGCTGCAAAATCATGGGAGAAGATGACATTATTTTTAATTGTTTAAATAAATTGTTTATATTTTTAACAATTTTTTAAATATTATCTGATGACAAATATTAATCAAAAGTGGTGTTATTTTTAAATATTCATGCCAAAAATGGGCTTCATTCCTCCGATAGAAACAAAGAAAATAAATTATTTCGAAAATCATACGAAAAATTGTTATTAACAATAACTATTAAAAAAATTAAAATTTTGCAAAACTGTCAAACTTGTATTTTTTATTTATCAAATAGAGTAGAAAAATAGTAATAGCATGAAAAATACTCAACTATCAAAAAATCATGAGCACACTTCACGGCTTTTGATACATGTATAAAATAAACATATGAGATACAGAAACAAAAAAAAAACATTAAGACTAACGTTAATACCCTCAAGAATTAAGAAAATTGTTAGATGGATCTCATAAGAAATCTGGCCATTTTAGGAATAATATAAAACTTTACAATAATTGATTAGCTTTTGCATCTTAAAGTGCCAATGTAGTTAATTTTAATAATAGAAGGTGGGGGCCATTTGATATAAAATTCAAGGTCGAATTAATTATATGGGCCCACGCATGAAATTTTTATTTATTACCAATACGGCGAAACTTCGTTGATCTGTTATTCAGATCAAGTCGGACAAAATTCTTAAGTAGCTAATTGTAGTAGTGGGGACTTTTTGTTTTATACAATTAAAAACACAGTAATTTCAAGTCATACAAAACTTTGTGACCAACATGTTAGTTGTTGTTGTAGTAGGGAGTTATTGTCACATATAATCAGAAAAACTGTCTGTCGGAAAAAAATGTTGGGTTGTTTGGCGTCTCGGACATACCGTACATGTCAAATGCATTATTTTTTTTTATTTACAACCAGCAAACTCATTTTTGCAGAATGTTTTAGTAATATTATTTGAATTAAAGTGATAACCTTGTCGGCCAATTGGAGGGGGGCACTTTTGTTCTCGGACACCCTAAAGTTAAGGGTTTCGTGCAGCCCATACATTTATTAATTTTTATCCGACAATGAAGTGATATATAACATACTTTACTGTGTGATACAAAATATAATTGTCGGACAAAAATATTGGTTCAAATTAATAGTCGGTCGAAAAATGTATTGATTTCTGTCAATTTGCGATCGCAAAGAATAAAAAATTTTCTAATGGTTTTTATGAGAAATCTACTTTAATAAATATCAATTTATGTAAAGTCATTATTACTATTGCTGTTATTAGGATTAAAAAATGTTATTTTTTTATTACAGGAATGAGGAATGAATAAAAATATAATGATGATTAAGGGGTAACACCACTGTCAACCTTTCAGAAAGTGGAAAATTTGTTTTGTAATTAGTAAGGTGCCTTAGGGTCTTAAAAATGAGAATCAATAAACATTATAAGAAAAAAAGCACTTTTAAAAGCTTTAATTATGTATCCAAAGGAAAACATAATAAAAAAGTACTTTAATAAGCACGAGAGATATTCGAAACACGTATTGTTACTTAGCCAACTTTAACCCTTTAACTTTAATTTAAATTAATGTAAACATTTAAAACATTTAAATCGACGAAATTGCATTTGTTAACAAAACATTCAAATAACATTCAAATATCAGAATTTGTATTTGTCCGAACTTTGAAATCACTGAATTCGCATTTAGCAGAATATTCAACTCTCCAAATTTGCAACTGTCAGAACTTCTAAATCCCTGAATTTGCATTTGTCTAAACTTTAAAATCCCCGAACATACATTCGTCCGAATTTTGAAATTACCGAATTTGCATTTGTCTGAACTGTGAAATCATCGAACTCACATTTGGTCGAACTCTTAAATCCCCAAATTTCCATTTGGCTGAACTTTTAAAGCACAAAACTTGCATTTATCCGAACTTTGTAATCACCGAACTTGAATTTGTCAAACTCCTTCAGTCCGACCATCGGAAAGTAAGTTTTCTAAGGGAGTCGTCTGATTGGCTGGTAAATTTCCCGGTAACATTACCAGCGAATCAAAAGACTCCTTTAGAAAACTTACTTTCCGATGGTCAGACAAATGCAAATTTGGGGACTTGCGTAGTCCGTGACTTAAGGAGTTTGACAAATGTAAGTTCAGATAAAAGCAAGTTTGGTGCTTTGAAAGTTCGGAAAAATGCCAATTTGGTGATTTCCAAGTTCGGACAAATGCATTTTCTGGTAATAAAATGTTTTGAGAAATGTAAATTCGGGGATTTTAAACTTCGGGCAAATGCAAGTTCGGGGATTTAGAAGTTCAAACAAATAAAAGTTCGAGGAGTTACTAATTTTAACAAATGTAATTTCGTTGATTTAAAGGTTTTGGCAAATGCGAGTTTGATGATTTTAAAGTTATGACAAATGCAAATTCAGAAAGTTAATAGTTCGGACAAACACCACTTCGGAGAATTGCGAATTCTGACAAATTCAAGTTTGGAGAATTACAAATTCGTACAATTAAATTTCGGGCAATTACACATTTGGTCAATTGGGTTTTACAGGAAATGCATGCAACTCTATCAATTGTGTTGTGGTCCAAGACTAGTTTTCAACTAACTAGTCTCAGGAAAACTGTGCACGGCCAGGGGGTAATAAATAATTTATACTAAATAGTCATTTACTTATGAGGGAGAAGACATTTTTTTCACAATATTTTTTTTTCACACTCATAACTCTATATTCATATGATTCTTCTTCAATAAATAGAAATGACAGTTGAATGCCAATTTGAACTTCCTACAACTTTCTTTTTCAACCGAACTTCACGCGTAAATTCAAGTTCAATTTTTCTACTTTTTTTAATAAAATTCCCAATATTATTGTCCGACAAATGCTTCAGTATTTAATTAGGATACAAATAAACAGTGAAACATGAAAGAGGTAGTGATGGTAGTAAATATAGGGGCTTCACGTAACCCTTAACTTTAGGGTGTCCGAGAACAAAAGTGGCCCCCTCAAATTGTCCGACAATGTTATCACTTTAATTCAAATAATATTACTAAAACATTCTGCAAAATTGAGTTTGCTGGTTGTAAATAAAAAAATCATGCATTTGACATGTACGGCATGTCCGAGACGCCAAACAACCCAACATTTTTTTCCGACAGACAGTTTTTCTGATTATATGTGACAATAACTCCCTACTACAACAACAACTAACATGTTGGTCACAAAGTTTTGTATGACGTGAAATTACTGTGTTTTTAATTGTATAAAACAAAAAGTCCCCACTACTACAATTAGCTACTTAGGAATTTTGTCCGACTTGATCTGAATAACAGATCAACGAAGTTTCGCCGTGTTGGTAATAAATAAAAATTTCATGGTGGGCCCATGGACTATTATAGGCGAAATAGGAAAGGGAAAGGACGGGAAAATTATGAAGTGTCAGGACTGCATCGACATAGTTGAGTTAGTCAAGTTGTTAGTAAAAAGGTTTGATAAAGAATGGACAGAGGTGTGAGAAAAAATAGAGATTGATAGGGACATAGAAGAAAAAAGAGATAAGCAGACGGGGGTAATAAAAGAGGAGATAGAAGGGATTGAAAGGAAGTTAAAAAAGTGGGAGGAAAATTGGAAAATGGAAAAAGAAAATATGTGGAAAAGAATGAACAAGTTAAAGAAAAAAATATCGGATTGGAGTGAGGTAGATGGGAAGAATGTGAAGGGTGGATTGAAGATTATAGATATAGGGGAAAAGAAAGGAAGTAGACAAAAGAATGGAGAAATAAGGGACGATAATTTGGAAAGGAAAATAAAAGAGTTAGCGAGTCAAGTTGAGTTGCTCGAGAGGGAAAAAAGAAAGCGGAACATCGTGATTAGAGGTTTGGAAGTAGGGTGTAGGAAAGGCAAAGAGGAAGTAGAAATATTGCTTACAGGAATTGGGGCAAAGTTAAAAATTAAAAAGGTTACGGGAATTAAAGGAGTACATCAGGAGACAATAAAATTGTGGATAATGGAGTTGAAAAATGAGGAGGACAAATATGAAGTTATGAAATTAAGGGAAAGGTTGAGAGGGAGTGGGAAGAGGATAGATGAAGATAGAACATGGAGAGTGAGAAGGATAAGGTGGTTCTTGGAAGAGAAAGCGTGGGCAGAAAGAAGGAAAGGGGGTGAGAAAAGGATGGGCAGATATTGTGTCTGGGTGGATGGAATAAGATGTAAAGTTAGGGAAGAGACAGGAGAGGTTATAAAAGTATGATTGTGTGTAGGTATGGAGTACATGGGTATGTTAGAAATTAAAGGAAGTGTGGGGGTGAATGGCGAAAGAGGAATAAATAGAGAAGTGAGAAAAAGAGTGGATAGTAAGGAGTAAGTGAGAGAGTATAGTAAAATGTAAAAGGGTGGTCGATAAAAGGGATAAAGACAGATTTGGCAAAAGGAGCGGGAAATGGAAGCCCAGGCACAAGGCACACGGCGAATAATAGGTTGAAATAAGTTAAGATGGCGTTTAGATTTAAGTAGAGTAAGATGGAAAAAAGGCAGTTATAAGAAATATATTGTAATAAAAATGTAAAGGAAGTGGAGCCCTCGAACCCGTTAAAGGGAGAGTAAATAAAGTTTAAATTAAAAAAAATCTCTATTAAGATTTTAATTTATTTTTTCAATATAGATATTAAATTTATAATTTTCCCAAATGGCATTCGGTTTAAGTTTAAAACAATCCAACTTTCAATCAATCCTAACTTTTATTAATTAATCATATTAATAAATTGAAATTTTAATCGCTTATGCAAATTTAATTCGTATGGATAGTAAATTTGATAAAATTTTAATCGATATAAATATCAATTAATTCAAAATTCAATTTATCCAAAATAATTTTTATTCGAATTTCAAGTTATACAAATTTCAATCTTTTGAAATGGAAATTTATCCAAAATCAATTCGACTTGAATTTTAAATGATCCTAATTTTAATCCAAATTTTTTATTGCTCAAATGCAAAACAATCATAAATAAAATTTTTAATTGCTCCTAAACTTAATTCTTTTAATTTGTTAATTTATTTAAATTTTAATCAATTTAAAATTCACTTTTTCCAAATTCGATTCGTTTTTTCTTTCAAATTTTACAAATTTCAATCTATTAAAATTCGAATTTATTTTTTCAATTTATATAAATTTTATTCAATTTAACTTACAAGCACTCAATTCAATTAATTTATTCAGTTTCAATTTCATTTAAACTTTAATACATGCCTAGGACAAAAAGAAGGCTTGATTTATCACCTTTAAAACGCTTTTTTAAAAATTGTTCTACAATGATTTTTAACGGGAGACTGCGACGACATTTTCAACTATGTGAAAGAATTATCTTAACTTATTGTCACTGCAGTTTTTATAGTAATTTTTGACTAGGAATTCAATGGTCATAAAATAAATTGGGTCAAAAAATTTTTTGACCCTGTTTGAATTTTTATTCTTCGTCAAAATAAAAAGATTTTAAAACCCATGCGTAATTTTTTAGAAAATATGATTTTTTAATAAAAAAAAAATTGGCGGCCCAAAATTTTTAATTTTACTATTTTTGAAGCATTTTTTTCGATAAAAAATTTATTTTTACCGTAGATAATCTTTGGAATACTGGTACAATTTTCTCAAAAACCTATGAATAGAAGACAAGTAAAAAAAGGGACTAATAATTTTGAAACATCATAAAAAGATAAGACTTGTTTACTGATTTATTTATAGGAGTTATTTTTTGAGTGCAAACTGACTGGAAGATTTTTAGCAATTGCTGATTGGTAAAAACACCAAGATTCTTCTCCTGTAGGACAAAATTCATGTTGAGGCTTTTCATCGCTAGAAACACCGTGATAAATTATAGTCATAATTGATTTTTTCATTGCAGGTACATCTCCTTTATTTCGATATATAGCTGCCTGGTAATAGTTGCACAATTTGTCAATTGTTTTTGCTTTTAGAGCACCATGAGAACGCCCACCAAGTGTAACTCCGCGGTTTCGCCATACATTTACTTGCTCTCGAAGACCTTTGGCTAACCTATATTATATAATACGGTACTTTTTATCAAGTAAAAAATTGAATATATTGAATACCCTGGCAAATAAGCGTCACCGATTGCGGACTAAAAAGGTGCCGATAAAGTCCGCATTTGGTACCGAATCGGTCCTGACGTTAGAAATTAAAATTCATATGTTCCAATTAACTTGTACAGTATTTATTAAATGAAATTAGTTAATTCTATAATAATTTTAATAAGTATTATTTTTTATTAAGGAAAGAAAAAGTAAAAAATATAGAATTCAAATTTTACATTTTTTTTACTTTTTCTTTCCATAATAAATAATAATACTTATTAAAATGATTATAGAATTAAATAATTTCATTAAATAAATACTGTACAAGTTAATTGGAACATATGAATTTTAATTTCTAACGTCAGGACCGATTCGGTACCAAATGCGGACTTTATCGGCACCTTTTTAGTCCGCAATCGGTGACGCTTATTTGCCAGGGTAATAAAATCATTCAAAACACTTATGCAAAGTAAAACAAAATTGGTGCAAGAGAATTTTGTAAATATAATTTATAAGCAACAACCATTCAATTGAAAACAAAATTTTGCTACATACATAGTTGTTATGCAGCAAAGTTTTTGCATCTCCATCTGAGAGCATAGTTGAGTATCTCAAGCCAAAAGATTCTGACCTCTTCCAAATTTCAACAGCAGCTTTCATTTCCATTGCTCCCGAAGATCCAGAATGATTTTTTTGGCATTCACTAGTATGGCCTTCGAACCACACATCATACTCAGGACTATCTTCTCCAAGATCGATTTTGGAAATGACACATTCATGGCAGTATTTTGACATAACTTCAAAATCAACCACATATCCAGTTTTCACATCAATGACACACCCTACTCCAAGTAAAGATGTGTGACCTCTTGTTAGCCAACTTCCATCTAAACTAACAGTTATATCTATCTTTTCTTTCTCTTCATTTTGAGACGAGTAGGCATTCTTCACTTTATTTCGAGCATCTTCAAGAATTTCCTCAACTTTTCGGAAAATACATTCTACAGATATATGAAGTCGATAAGCAAGTCATCAAAGCAAAAAGTTGATGTCTTGATGTCATATACAGCTATATAAAATACAACACAGTTATACTTGTCAGCAAATTTCGGAAAAAAATAATATGCTACCCGGGAAAAATGGTTTAGATATAATCAGATATATTGTAGATATATTTCAGATCTAATGATATATGATTTGATCTATTCAGATATAATCAGATATAATCAGTTATTTAAACATATATCTGCTTATATATATTTAGATATAATCAGATCTGTTTATATCTAGGTAGATATCGCCTGATATGATGTCAGATCTAACTAGATATATTTAGATATAATCACACCTGATATTATATCTGTTTATATCTAGATAGATATCGCCTGATGTGAGGTCATATCAAACTAGATATATTTTAACATAGTCAAATCTGATATTATACCTTTCTATATCTAATTAGATATTGTCAGATATGAAGTCAGATGTAATCATTTTGTTAACAGATTTAGGGCCGGTTTCACCAGCTCTGATTAAGTAGTTAATTCCCGATTAGTTTAATTTAATCCGTGTTTAGCGTCCCACCATCTTTTTAACGTTGGTTAAAGTGAGTTAATGGCTGGTTAACTTAACTGCCCGATTTTGGCTGGTTAGCGCGCTAATCGACGATTACCTCACAACATAACCTACAAAAAGTTCGTAACAGTTCAGCCCAGTACACGTGTATTCAATAGCATGGACGAATTATATGCGGATTTTCTGTCATCGTCTGACGATGAAGAACTTTTACCTAATATTAATAGAAGACCAAGAATATTCAGAGAAAGAATTAATTATTTCGAAACGTTCGACGATTTGGATTTTGCTCAAAGATTTCGATTGTCAAAGAACAGTGTCAACAGTTTATTAATTGAAATTGGAGAACAGTTGCGTAGTGCTACTGAGAGGTATGTAAATAATCAAATATTTATTTTTGAAATAATAAATTGTAAAAGTAATTTATTTTGAACATTCTGTAAAACAGTTTAGAGTGTGCAAAGAAAAATGTAGCTTACTTTGAGAGCTGCAGTAAATCTTAGTAAAAACACCAGAAATAATTTACATAAAATAAATTTCTTGTTTGAGAATTATTGACAGTAATGTACTTTATTTATATTAATTGATTATAACATGAAGAAATTAGAATTTTTGAGTGTAGATTGATTTAACTTTTGTAAATTATCAAAATGTATGAATTTTATATTGATAGTAAGCAATTTATCATTTTTTTTATATATCAGTAAAAATATAATAATCTCTCTAAATCTGAATTAGTTAAAAATAAGTAATTATTAGTAAAATCGTGGCTGAGTTTTTGCTTTAGCAATTAGTGAAAATAACTCATTATTAGAAAAAAAAACAACTAATTGTTGGTAAAAAAAATAACTCAAAGATAGTTAAAATTTGACTAATTGAATAAGTAAACAGAATTTTGTTAAAATATTAGTTATTTTGACATAACCTAAAAATGAATTTGACTAATAATTAGTTATTTTTTACTAAATGATTAGTAGAAATATAACAATTTGAATTAGTCACTGAGTTTTTGCTTTCAAATTAGTTAGTTTTAACTAATTTAAATTTAGAGAGATGTTTAGCTCTAAAATATTAACGAACTTTGAAGAAAAAAAAATTAATATAATTATAATAAATTCTGACATGCTACAAGTTTTAAAATATTAACAAGCTGTCTAGAAAAAAAAATTAATATAATTATAATAAATTCTGACATGTTACAAGTAAATTTTAAATTCAATTTTACCTTTCTAAGCGATAATTATGTACTTTTAGTAAAACCTATTTTTAATAATAATTATCAATGAATAAGGTTGTGTAATTGAAATTATTTATGTACTTTTTTAAAGAAGTTAAAATTAATTAATCAAATTGAAAAGTAATTAATTTTTCTCACAATTCAAGTTTCAATTTTACGGTAAATACCGTGAATATATAATGAAATAATTATTAAGAATATATCAAATAAACATGAATATCATGTTTCTTATGTTGCCTGACAAAATAAAATTGAATTTTATATGAAATTTTTTAAGCACTTTCTTTAACACAAAATATTTATTTTATCCACATATTGTTTCAGAAATAATGCTATTTCGCCGACTGTGGAAGTTCTTCTCACTTTACGGTATTATGCTACTGCTTCACATTTGATTGCTGCAGGAGATTTTTCGGGAGTTAGCAAATCTAGTGCACATAGAATAGTACACAGAGTCACAGCAGCGATTGCTAGATTAGCTCAAGATGTGATAAAACTTCCTGCTTCGCCTGAAGAAAAAGTAGCCACACAAATAGATTTTTATGGAATAGCTCGATTTCCCAGAGTTATTGCTGCAATAGATTGTACTCATATTAAAGTCCAATCTTTTGAAGGAGATGAAGCAGAAACGTTTCGAAATAGAAAAGGTCATTTTTCTATAAATGTACAAACCTCTTGTGATGCAAACTTGAAATTTTCAGATATTGTTGCTCGTCGGCCTGGAAGTACGCATGATTCAACAATATTTAATAATTCAAGATTGCATGCTCGTCTAGAAGCTAGAGAATTTGATGATGGAATTATCCTGGGAGATGGTGGTTATGCATTAAAACCGTATCTTATAACCCCACTACAAAATCCTGGAACTCCAGCTGAACGATTGTTTAATGAATCACAAATAAGAACAAGAAATACAATCGAACGAACATTTGGAGTATGGAAACGTAGATTTCCATGTTTAGCAATAGGTATGCGTTTCACAGTGAATCATGTACTGCCAATAATAGTTGCTACTGCAGTTTTGCACAATTTAGCACGCATAGCTGGGGAAGATCTGCCTCCTGATGATCCGGATTTAAATATAAACTGCGATGAAATTTTAAATGAAGATCCTGATGATCCAGTCAACTTGGAACATGGCGACGGTTATACACGTCAACTTCTTGTACAATATTTTGAAAGGTAAAATTTGCTTATTCAAAATAATTTAATAAATAGAATACATAAATTATATTATTATTGTTTCAGCATTCTAGGTTAAAGGTGATTATACATGGAACCTCACTGATTCGAAGAGTGAATATTAAATAGAAATTATGTACTATCTGTAAATAAAATAATTATATGTACTGTATTAGAAAAATTAAATTTCTTTTGTGGAAAAATGTTTATTATTTTAAACTGTACTATTTTACAAATAGATTTCAATAAAATATATAACATTTTATTACAATAATAATAAATTTAAATTTCTTAATTTCTTCTTAAATTTAAATTAAAATTTCTATAAAACTGCACTGCTAGTCCCATAGTTTTGCTTAAACAAAATAGATTAATTTTATTCATGAAGCAATGTTAAACTTTGGTTTTATTGCAGCTATAACCTAATGTTTTTGTAAGTACGAGGTACGATAAGACGATCTACATCTATACTAATATATGCTGAACTTAAAATTACAAAAGAAGTCTGTGCTTACTTTTAAGAATATCACACGTTATCTAATTGCAGTCTATAATGAAAGTTTGGCACACATTATAACCTAACCAAAATACAAAATTATAACCTAACTTAGTTTAAAAATATTAATTGAATATAAAAATATATAATAATGAATAAACTTTAGAAAATTTAAAATTATTGCAACGCTTATAATGTCAGTCGTCAATATTCTTAGAATAAAAATGTCTTATTTTCTCTATAGCACAACCTAACTTTTGCTTTAAAAACACTATCAGGAAAACTTAAAACTAGAAAATGCAAAATACTTTACTTAAATTTAAAAAATCTTAAATGGAATGTTGCGACTTAATATTTAAGAAAGAAAAACACAGCTCTAACAGACTACTAAGGATAACGTCTACCGGTCAGAGATACTCCTCCTCGTTAGCAGATGTCGATCCCAGTTGTTTGCGTAGAAGCTGTATTTTTAAATTTTCTTTGATTAACTTCTTTTTTAAAATTGCTTGCTCCATTTCCATTTTTAGTACAGTCTCCTCCTTTAAAGTTTTGATATAACTTAATTTCGCATCTATTTAAATATCAAAATTTTTAGATCGATCAGAGACAGTACGTGCTCTAGAGTAGGGCTTGTTGGGCGTACGTTTTAAGACATTTTTGTGTAATCTAGCTTCTTCTTGAGCTCTTGAAATAATTCCTGGAGGAGAACGTTTTTCAACATTTGTGTTGGCGATTTCTTGTACAGGTGTTTCAGAAGATGTTCCCGGTTTTGGGATCGAGAATTCAGTGATTGACAGGGCAGCAGATTTTTTTGTTCTAAGTAAAGCTGGAGACCATTGTGACCAGTCAACTTTATCACGATTTATTGCCTGAAATTTGTTAAAAACATGAATTACACATTATAATAATTATATCATATTATTGCATTACATTTAGCTGTTTTGTTTGCAAGTTCTCCAGGCCGAATGTTTTGAAATTTCAAAATCATGTTTAACATGCTTTTTATTGTTTTTTAGAACAAATAAAGAGACACGTATTTTTTTGTTAAAAAAAAATTTCAGAGTTGCAAGTATTTAAAAGTTTCAGGACAATGTGTGGTTTTTTAACGAAAACGCTAACTAATTTTTTCAAAATCTCTCTACTTTTTTCAAAAACTGATATTTTTAATTTTGTTTTTTGATTTTACTAATGTTTCAGATGCTCTTTCTTAGAAATTTAAAAATTTTTGAAAATTAACAAAATTTCAAATCAAGAAACTTTTATTTCGCAAAAACCACATTTTTTATTTTTCAAAAATTTCAAATAATTTTTCAAAATCTCTCTAGTTGTTTCAAAAATTTATATTTTCAATTTTGTCTTCTGATTTTACTAATGTTTCAGGTGCTCTTTCTTAGAAATTTTAAAAATTTTGAAAATAACAAAATCTTAAATCAAGAAACTTCTATTTCGCAAAAACTTCATTTTTTATTGTCTTCAAATTTTTTTTATAGTTGCTAGATAACAAAATGAATTTCTTCGAATAAGTTTAATGTGCGCTACAACACCGAGAAAGGCGCAAGAATTTTTTTTTGATAATACTAAGTCATTACTTTGGCTAATAAAGCGCCATATATTATTCATATATTTATTGTTTTTTGATTTTAGTAGCGTTTTAGATGCTTCTCCTGCAAATTTAGAACTTTACAAAATTTGTTATATTTACAAAATATCTGTCATTTTTTAAAGAATCAAAAAACTCGACTTTCTCAAAAACATCATCTTTTATTTTTTTGAAAATCTTTTTCTTATTATTAAGTGTAATAGAGAATTTTTTCTAATATGTTTGGAAATTCCACGAAGATGTAAAAGTCGGAATAATTTTTTTTTTAAATGTATAAAAAGGCATTATTTTGGCTAATGCAAAGGTATCTTTCAATTGGAAAAATCATCTGGAATATTTTTTCTTTTCTTTCTGAATAAAAATTTTTTTTTTAGAGAATTGTAGTTTGTACTTCCTTTTTTTATCTAGTAAATACAAAAAAATTCAAAGAAATAAAAAACATATTTTTTAAAAAAATTGACCTCTTGTCTTTTTCAAGAAATGGACATTTTATAAATTTTTGATATTTTTGCAATTTCTAAAAATTTAAAAAAAAAATCAGTACTAAAGTTAAAAAAAAAATGTAATAATTTCTGGCGGTGTATTAGCCAAAATAATGACTTTTTGTACTTTCAGGAAAAAAAGTTATTCAGACTTTCACTACATCTTAGTGAATATACCATACTTATTGGAAAAATGGTTTTTTAGATTTAATATCAAGAAAAAACATTTCAATAAAATAAAAGATGATTTTGAGAAAATCAAGTTTTATAATTTTTCAAAAACGCTACTAAAATCAAATATATGAATAATAAATGGCCCTGAATTAGCAAAAGTAATGACTTTTAGTATTTTCAAAAAAAATTCTTGCGCCTTTCACGCTGTTTTAGCGCACATTAAACTTATTGCAAAAATTTATTTTTGTAATCAAAAATTGCTTTGAATTTTGACAATATTCGGCCTGCATGATTTGAAATGCAAACAGCCATTTCTATATGTCATTATATTATATGATTTATATTATTATATTTAAGTAATTACGGAGTATTCCATTTCAAACCGTTGCACCTACAAAATATGATCGCAAAGAAGGTCCTTTTTAAATAAATTTAATTTCATTTGATTTGATAAAATTAAATTAATTTTATTTACAAAGAACCTTTCTTGGGTTCGTATTGTGTAGGTGCAACGGTTAGAGATGAAATGCCACTACAGGAGTTGAAACATAGTTAGCTGATTTCCGTCCATGTCATCATTATTTATAAAAATATCTAAAGTTTCCTCAACTTCAGGTAAACTTTCGTCTCTTAATTCTGAAGGAAGTTCAATTCCATCTTCACTGTAAAATCCAGTTATCTCGCCAGGCAAAGCGTCTCTATCAAACGCATTATCCATTGGCTTTCCTGTTTTGCCAATAATCCCCTGTATTTTTATGCACAGCTCATCTTCTCTAATTGCATTTTGACCTCCGCCAGTTTTGAAAGTTTCTTGACGAATTTGGCTTAAGTGTTTCCTTGTCGTCTGTTTGAGATTATCCCATAGCATTTTTAATTTATCCACAGAACGGTATTCTGGTGATTTTCCTTTGGAATTAAATTCTACGCAAATTACTTCCCACTGTTTGCCTTTCTCTATTTGTGTAATTGCATCCGTCTTCTTACACTCGATTATCGCCTTGTACTTGCCAACTATACCAGCAACAAGTATTTTCTCCTCTTTTGTAAAATTGGGACTACGTTTCCTTCCCTTCTTTACCTTGAAAGTATTTTCAAAAATTGATTATATTATTATTAATTATATGAATTTGTCACTTAGTAAAATGTTAGAGATAAGAGATAAAAATCAAATTTTCCAAGTCTGGGTGATTAGTAAATGTACTTTTTCAGTCGAATTATATTTATCATGTTAATAACAAGCAAAGCGATTTTAGAAACCTTTTGTACGATAAAAAATTATCTAAATTATATTAAAAACATTTGTTTTCGTTTAAAACTTCTTGACTGTAAGACTGATATTTTTATCTCTTATATTTATTATATTATTATTATTATGTGTACTTTTATTCAAACTAAATGAAACATTTTAATAAAGTACACTGTAAGGAAGTATAAAAAAAAGCAGTTATAACAAAAGTTAGTCTTACTTCACATTTTTGTGTATTAAGGAGCAATGAAACATACAATAGGAATAAAAGTTAATCGACGTCCATATTTTTGAATATTCTAAATAAAAAACTAAAATGTTTTCAAATTTTAAATGGTTGTTTTATTTCTAATATTCGAAAATATGGACGTCGACTAAATTTTGCTTCCGATTGCTTGTATGATTTTTCCTTAAATAAAAAAATGTATTCATAATTTAAATGAATCTGGTGAAACAGTAAACAATTTACAGTTGCCTTTGAATAAACTTTACACATCTTTTTCTGTCCGTAGAACATGATTTTATAGCATAACCTCAACTTTGACAATCGTTACGTGCCAACAGAAAATTGTAATTTTTATTCAAATGCAATTTATTAGTTGTAAATAGGCCATTATTACAATTGTCTAATACATTCTTGTTAAATTGTATACTGCAATTTTATTTTAATTGTTTTCTAACAAATTTCAACTTTAGGTTATGTTTCATATAAGTTTTGAATATTTTAAATTTTTATCTACTCTGAATAAAATATATAATATTTTGAATTTTGCAGATCTACTTACATTTTCAATTTCTCCTTTTTCCATCTTTTATAAAATTGTGTTAACACTTTAAACTGATATTTTAAGAAATACTCTTTGTTTGGGTCACCAAAATAACAAAGTTACATATCACTGACACACGCCATGTTTTACGCCTTCGCGCGCATCAGCGCACGCAACTTCTTTATTTGTTCACAAATGTCCAATCAAAATCAACGGTCCAAGGGAGAACAGAATTATTTTGAACGGAGTATATGATTAACTAATCGGAGCACATAATCTTATGGTAGGACGCATTGAACTTTAATCATGATTACAATCTCGATTAAAAAATAACCATGATTAGTTAACCAGCATTTTAATCACAGTTGGTGAAACCGGCCCTTAATCATACATAATATCAGATCAAACTATATCTAATAAAAAAATAATTTATTTATAATATATATAAATAATATAGTTTGGACTTTTATTTAATTTATAATTTAAAATTCAACAATAATATACCTAAAATATACATATAGATATATAAGATGTGTATATAAAGTAAAATATGTGTTGAAATCTAATAATTTTAAAGCACAGAAGAAAGTTTAGATATGATTAGATGTAGTTTTATTTATATTTAATCTCGCTCATACTGATTCATATACATTCTAACAAAACTATTTCTAACTACCAGTGTGGAGCAGTGGTTAGAGCTCTTGACTAGAAGTCGTGGGAGTGCGGGATCGAATCTCGGGTCAGTCGATTTTTTTTTTTATTATTATTTATTACAAATGTTTATTAATTATATCACCCAACTTCATATTTTTTAATAATATTTATAATTTTCAATAAATTTATTTATTTATTTAAATTTTTTTAATCTGGTTAGATCTAATTATATCTGGTCAGATAGAGACAAAATCGAGATATGATTATATATAATCAATTATATCTGATTATATCTAAACCTTTTTTCCCGGGTGGTATATTTATTAAAATTTTTTAAATTATTTTTATGTCAATATAATGTTTTCTAATTTTTATAAATTATTTTGTCCAAATTCCGAGTTCTGCATATTCTAACATAAAAATTTCATTTTAATGCTCATATAATAGTTTTATTACTTAAAAATTATCATAAAGTAAGGATAGGAAGTTTAAAAAACCATTGTTATTTCGGTAGAAATTTGAATTTTTGTGAAACAGTAAAAATGTTGAGCCAGTATCATTTTGACACATGACTTAATTTTAGATTGTTATATTGTACAGAATGGAAATGTTATTTTGTACAACTGCTAAATGATATTTTGTACAATTTTGAATAATGAATTTGTTATTTTGTACAATTTTTTAAAAAAGCTAAAATATTGTACTCCCAATGTTTTATTGCTTTTTTAAAAAATTGTACAAAATAACAAATTCATTTTTCAAAACTGTACAAAATAACATTTAACAGTTGTACAAAATAACATTTCCATTCTGTACAATATAACAATCTAAAATTAAGTCATGTGTCAAAATGATACTGGCTCAAAATGTTACTTTCTTAAATATATTTCAATGAAAAATGGACAAAATCACTTTACTCAGGTCTTATTTTCCTCAGAATTTCATCCACTTTTAGTAAATAAAAATAAAAAATATTTAATAGCTATACTTTGTACGACTTAAGAAGTTTTTTAATTCTTAATAAATGGGTGCACAGCATGTATGTATAACCCAGCTCTACTCGGCCCGAGAAAAGCCGGGTAAATGTCGGCTCGGCTCGACATTTCGAGCTTTTTGCACAGCCCTAGATATGATATATTTTACATGAAATATTTTTTTTTCATAATTCACTATTCACGCGTTTTTAAAATTTTAAAAAATCATATGTTAAGTAAAACATCATATCTTCCTTAAAATTCATCGTAGAACAATTTTTAAAAAAGCGGTTTAAAGGTCATAAATCAAGCTTTCTATTGGCCCTAGACGTGACATGTATTAAAGTTGATTCAGCGCATCAAAATACATAGAAAAATATGGGTCTCATACCCAGGCCAGGGAACTATATTTTTTTGTGTGGCTGTGAAATCATCGTAAAACAATTTTTAAAAAAGCGTTTTGAAGGTCATAATTCAAGCTTTCTATTGGTCCTCGGCATGTATTAAAGTTAAGTCGGATTTAGATTCTAATATACAAAAAGTGTTATTTTATTCATTTTGAGGTTAGATTCAAAATCAGACCCGCTGGACCTATTCTGATGGCGAATTCGGATTCAGCGCAGCAAAATACATTGAAAAATGTGGGTCTCATACCCAGGCCAGGGAGCTTTATTTTTTTTGTGTGGCTGTGTTATCGTTATCGACATTTGCAGGACTATCACAGTTATCGAAATTTTCATTTAGAAAGTATGCTGGTTTTAAATTTTCCACACTAACGTGCTTTCTAACGCCCTTAATGTTTATTTCGTAGACTTGATCCAAGTCTCGTTTCAGTACCTTATGAGGTCCAGAGTAAGGACATTCCAGGGATTTTTTAACCGTAGGGGAAAGTCGGATAGCCCCGGACAGCGGGTAGCCCCAGACACTAGCTATTTCACGTATAATACTGCATTTTTATAATTGACACAAATTACAAACTGTGTATAATTCACTTGAGCTTACGTTTTTTAATATATTAATTCATTTTTTTATTTCTTCTTTTTGAAAATAAGTAATTTCTAAATTTAACCTTAAATTGTCTAGACAATTTAACAAACGTGTATCGTATTAAACGTCATATAAAAATTCTATTATATTTGGACTTTCTGTTCCTATTAAATAGATGTTTTAATTTATTTCTAAAAAATAATTTACGGTCATTATTTAAGACACAATTTATTCGCACTTTATCAAATTAAACAATTTAAATAAGCACTTTTATTTTCTCTGTCCGGTGACACCCGACAAGTTTTTGGAGGCTTACATTTTACTACTCATATAAGATCTCATTTTTCTCTCAATTAATGTGTTTATTTTATGATCGAATTTATTTCAAAGATGGACAGAGGTCATGTCTTTGTCATAAGATGATTTAATTAATATTTAAAAAAAATTATACAAATTTGTTAACCAAAAGGCTTAGGTGTCCGGGGCTACCCGACTTTCCCCTATTTATTTTTATAAAAACATAAGAACATGTATTTGAGGTTTTGAAAACGAATATTTTATGTTTATGTCGATGTTCAACCGGAACTGGCTTTACTAAACGCATATTCTCTCGAAATTCCTGTAAAAAGAAATCTCTTTCCTCTGAAAAATCCTCTGTCATAATAAACTCGCCGGGAACCCTGAGAGTGGTCCCAAACAAGTATTCCGCTGGCAATGCGCCCGTCTCAAGGACAACCGTCCGAAGGCCCAACATCACCATTGAAAGTCAATGAATCTAATCTTGGTCGGAATGACACATAAGCGCGGATTTTAGACGTCGATGCCTGAAGACAAAATTACTGGGGATCCAAACGTGATATCCACGAAGACACGATATATTGTAAGAGCTTCGATGTTTTTAAGTGGAGCAACTTTGGCCCAACAAGAAAACTTGTCAATCATGGAATGAATTTATCTAAAACCATCGTGAATTGGCTGCGGCCCAACGATATCCACGTGGCGAAAACGGCTATCGGTAACGACGAATTGCGATGGCAGCAATTTAGTATATCGAGTGACTTTAGCTTTTTGGCATTAATTATAAGATCTGCATCTTTCTTTAATCTCTTTACTCATTCCCGGCCATAAATAGCGTTTTTGTATGATTTTGTCTGTGACTTTTTCTCCAAAATGAGATGGATTATGAAACAGATAAAACACACGCTCGCAAAAAGGTTGCGGTATAAACGGATGCAAGATATCATCTAAAACGTTGCAAACCAGTGAAGTGTGATCAGCACCCCAAGCGATTTTCTTTAGGTTCAACTAACTTTTGCCGTTCTTCATGAGGATCTGCAGTTCCTTGTCATCTTCTTGAGCCTGCGGAAGCTTAGTAAGATTATATTCGGAAGGCATTGCTACTGATTCAACTCTGGATAAGCAGTCCACAACTATTTTGTTTTTACCTGATAAATTTTCAATTAAATTCGTAAACTGTAACAGAAAAGAGATCTGTCTTTGTTGACGAGAAGAGGTTTTTTCAGAATTTTTCTGAAAAACATAAACCAAAGGCTTATGATCGGTACAGATATTGAAGTTATGACCCTCCAAAAAATAGCGAAAGTATTTTACTGCTTTGTAAATAGCGGTTAACTCCCTATCGTATGCACTGTACTTTCTTTGCGCATGGGTGAGCTTTCTAGAAAAAAAGGTGAGAGGTTGCCAGCAATCTTCCGAAAATTGTTCTAGGGACGCGCCCAACCCAGAGTCGGAAGCATCTGTCACCAGAAGAGTAGGTGCATAATTGGAAAAATGTGCTAACAATGTGTCTCTACTTAATTTGTTCTTGATCTTGTTAAAGGCTTCCTCTGCGGCAGAGAATTATTTAACATCTCGTTGATTGATTTTTTTTGGAGTCTCGGAAAAAAGAATATCAGGGTCCTTTAATCTGAGCAGCATGGCACAGATTACGCTTATAAAAGTTTACCAAACCCAGAAAGTATCTTAAATCTTTAATAGTTCTCGGCTTGGTAAACTCGGTAATTGCCTTGATTTTTTCTTTGGTTGGTTTTATACCATACTGATTGATAGAATAGCCCAAAAACTCTATATTTGGTACTGCAAAAGTACATTTTGAAACATTTAAACGAAGACAACATTTCTTGAGTCAATCGAAAATTATATTGAGATGCTTCTGTTGCTCCACGAAATTAGTCTCAGTAGTTCAGAAAGAGTTTGCTGAAAACTTTTGAAAATTTTAGGAAACAATTCGAAAACAACAAATTTTGTTTGTTTGTTTGGAGAACTAAAGGAAAAATTATCAGGGATTCTTGGAGGGAAAAAAGGGAGGAACAATAAATTTTTCTTGGACAAAATAGAGTAAAAAAAAGTTCTTTACTCATTGAGATTATATTAGGGTAGTCCCTTGAAGAACAAAAAAATGGCGCCAATGGAGCGTCTGTCTCTTGAGGTCCTTATTTCCATGTAAAGGTGTCCTTTAAATTCCTTTTTATCCTTTTTAAACTCTCCAGAAGAAGTAGTGCTTTTATTCTTGATGAATTTAGTATAGCGTCCTAGTGTAGAAATGCTTATAGTTCCAATAACGATGGCGTGTTTGAAAGCATGGTTTATTATGTTTCCTAATTCCCTTTACAGATGAAATTTTGGAAAAAATATTCTTCAAGCTTGAAATGAAAATTATTCCAAACACACACTAATTTTTTTGGGATCAAACGAAGCTTGAAACATGCCGATGCTGTTGAATTTTTCTGCACGCCATTCCGCCAAAATCAGGAACAATTTTTTCACTTTTAGGGGTCACTAATATGGGGATTTGACTCCCATAAATAATTCCATAAATAATCTATTCAGCTACGAGTCAACTTATTGATACTGCGAAACATCCATTGACCGATGTTAACGCTGATAGAAATAATTCTATATCGAATGTGTCGGAAAGTCGGGTCAGAATCTGCCTTTCTTAAAACGATGGCTGCTCTTCCAGGTAGATACTCGGATGCTATTCGGTTTGCGGTTATCGAGGGACAAGGTACTTTTCTATCTAGTATCCAGAAACAAATGCAAATCTTGTTCGACAATTTTGGAAATAAATTTACAGACAAATTCAATGAGTTGAGTGCTAGTGTAGTCTCATTGAAAAATGATGTCGTCGACAACAACAGGAGAATTGAAATCCTCGAAGTGGACACGTCAGAATACAAGGAAACACTGGAAAATGTCAAAGCCGAAAATCTGATTCTCAAGGAAAAAATCTTTCAGCTCGATAGGTCATTGAAATTTCACGATCAACAACTTTTACAATCTACCTTGAAGTTAAATGGCCAGCCTTTTAAAACAAATGAAGATTTACTATCTTCATTTTGTATGTAGATCGCTGATTCACTTAGTGTGCCTTTAGTCAAAGAAGATGTCGTGAATATTTATAGAGTTCCTAAGAAACACAATACCACTTCAACTTTGCCTACTACAGTCTTTGTCAAATTAAAACAACAGAAATTAAGAGACAGTTTAATAAATAAGCGCAAAGAAAGAAGAAATTTTTTAACTCTCGACATTGGCTGGCCCAAAGCTGAGAAATCGTTTATTTTCCTGCGCGAGGCTCTAACTCTCACGAATAGACGTATCTACTCAGCTGCGTTCGTACTCAAAAAGGAGGGCAAAATTAAGTCACTTTGGACATCAAAATAGAGAATTTTTTGTCGCAAGGAGAACGGTGGTACAAAGTATTAAATTTTTAACCTAGAAGACGTTCAGAAAATCAATTATCAACTAATCACCATATGTTTGATCTTCTTTATTATCTTTTATTTCCCTAATTTGGTTGGCTTTTAGATAATTTTTTTCATACTAATGATTTATTAACGTTTTTTATGCTAATTAGGTATTTTATGAATATTAATTTATTGGTTCTCAAGAAGTTATTCACTCTGCATTTCATATATATTGAGATCACTATTCATTTGTTAAATTTAATTGTTATCATCTTATTTTACTTTATTGTTAAATCACTGGGCCTTTGTTTAAATAAATTTATGATAAATGATTGTTTTTGCATGTCTACTCACACCTGTAAACTAATTTAAAATTTTTATTTCGTCATTAGCTTGAATTACAATTGTATCTTTTTATTTCAAGTTTTTTTAAATTGGGTTCTTTAGATATACAGTGCCGCTCAAAAGGATTTGCCCACCCTACGGCATGCAAGGGCTTTACAAAAAGTTTTTTATCTTCATTAATAATAAAGATAAATCCTTCATCAAATATTTATTTTAAAGTTAAGGTATTCGACTTTAAACGCCACCTAAACAAAATTAAAAAAAAAAATTTTTTATTATTTAATTGCTTAAATTGAGAAAATTGATTTTCATTTTTTTTAAAAAATTTCAAATTGATACAATTTTTGAAGAAATCATCACATTTTAATTCTATAAATGTCATTTAAAATCATTTTTTGTCACCTTTAAAACAATTTTTTAGAAATTGCTCTACAATAATTTTTAAGGAAGATATGATCATTTCGTCGGTTGGGAGAAGAACTCTGCCATTTCGATAAAGCTCTGAAAACTTCGCCGTTTCGAAAAAGTGCTGAAAACTACGCCATTCTAATTAACATTTGAAGAAAGTGCCATTTCGGAATTGACAGATTTTGTTTTTAAATTTAGGTTGGCAAAGCGAAAGATTTTTATTAGGTTAAGAATGTCAGTATAAAAAAACAAGCTCAGGTGATCAATACTAGAACATAATTGTTAATTTATTTTAATTCTTAAATTTTTTAAATCACCTGAGCTTGTTTTTTTATACAGACATTCTTAACCTAATAAAAATCTTTCGCGTTGCCAACCTAAATTTAAAACAAAATCTGGTAATTCTGAAATGGCATTTTCTTCAAATGTTGATTAGAATGGCGCAGTTTACAGAGCTGTTGCGAGTTAGTTTTGTTTTCAGAGCTTTATCGAAATGGCAGAGTTCTTCTCCCAAGCGACGATTTGTTTATAAAAATAGCCTCTTTTTCAATTGTTGGTAACTTGAGAACAACTGACTTTTGAAAAAAATTGTTAAGGAAAAAAATGTGCCTTTTTGTGCATAGAATTAGGAAAAAAATATTTGATCATTAATAAAAAAACAAAATTTATTCCATTTTTTCTACTGTATAATATATTTTAAGACGAATAAAATATACATGCCAATACATATCGATAAAAATTTTTTTTTTTAATGTTTAAACATTTTTTCCCTAATTCTACGCACAATAAGGCACATTTTTTTCCTTAACAATTTTTTCCAAAAGTCAGTTGTTCTCAAGTTACCAACAATTGAAAAAAGCGGCTATTTTTATAAACAAATGATCATATCTTTCTTAAAAATTATCGTAGAGCAATTTCTAAAAAATCTTTTTAAAGGCGACAAAAAATGCTTTCAAATGACATTTGTAGAGGTTGAATCCATTTCAAATCATGCAGACCGACTAACTTCAAGTTGTAGATTTAACTGCCACTGAAATATGTTATTCTTTATGAAAAATAAAGACACTCGTATTTTTTTATTTCTCAAAAAAATTATTTTTAACGAAGTTATGCGCATTTGAATTTTGAACCAGAAAACTCAAAAGAACAGTAAAAAAAATTTGTTTCACTTGTAATTTTTTGGCTAATTTATATAATCAAATTATTTTTCTTGGGTCTTTTGAGTGGTCTTGTATTCTTCAAAATCCTATTTGAAATTTGTAAAAAGTTTCAAAATTAACGAAATCGGGGGTGATTTTCTGAAAATAAATAAGGTCCATTTTCTCAAAAACCCCAGCTTCTTTTTGTCTCAAAATTTTACCATAAATTCTTACTAATATGACAACTAATTCCCATAAGTTTCAAGGTTGCTAAACCATACTGGCAGCCAGGAGAATTTTTTTTGAAAAATATTTTTTTACTTGGTTTTGGATTGTTGGAGGGCAAGTTCAAAAACAAATGAAATGTTATGAATCAAACTGAAGTAAGTTTGTTTATAACCAACAATTATAGATTTAAGTAAAAGCATTTTCACAAAATTTCAAACTAATATTACCATAGGTTTAAAACATTAAACCCTGTAAAATTTCTTAATTTTAATAACATTTTATTTGTTTTTGAACTTGCCCTCCAACAATCCAAAACCAAGTAAAAAAATATTTTTCAAAAAAAAATTCTCCTGGCTGCCAGTATGGTTTAGCAACCTTGAAACTTATGGGAATTAGTTGTCATATTAGTAAGAATTTATGGTAAAATTTTGAGACAAAAAGAAGCTGGGGTTTTTGAGAAAATGGACCTTATTTATTTTCAGAAAATCACCCCCCATTTCGTTAATTTTGAAACTTTTTACAAATTTCAAATAAGATTTTGAAGAATACAAGACCACTCAAAAGACCCAAGAAAAATAATTTGATTATATAAATAAGCCAAAAAATTACAAGTGAAACAAATTTTTTTTACTGTTCTTTTGAGTTTTCTGGTTCAAAATTCAAATGCGCATAACTTCGTTAAAAATAATTTTTTTGAAAAATAAAAAAATACGAGTGTCTTTATTTTTCATAAAGAATAACATATTTCAGTGGCAGTTAAATCTACAACTTGAAGTTAGTCGGTTTGCATGATTTGAAATGGATTCAACCTAGAATTAAAATGTGATAATTTCTTCAAAAATTGTATCAATTTGAAATTTTTTAAAAAAAGTGAAATTTTTTTTTAATTTAAGCAATTAAACAATAGAAAAGAAAATTTTTTTGATTTTATTTAGGTATCGTTTCATGTCAAATGCTTAAACTTTAAAATAAATATTTAATGAAGGATTTATCTTTATTATTAATGAAGATACAAAACTTTTTGTAAAGCCCTTGCATGCCGTAGGGTGGGCAAATCCTTTTGAGCGGCACTGTATATGTCATGTCAATGCACAGTCGCTTCCTGCTCATTTTGTTGAATTTAATAGATTTTTCAGTTACTCGTTCGTAAACTTATCTCCTTAAATTTCTCTAAATCGGTAATTGCTTAGTTTGAATCATATATTAAGGGACGTTCACATAGAGTACATAATAGTAAGGGTGAATATTCTTTATGAAATGATGTTGAAAGCGGTGCACCTCAGGGTTTATCACTTGCTCCTCTACTTTTTAGTCTGTTTATTTCTGATTTGGGCGCTAAATTTAAATACTGCAAATACCATAAATCTGACGATGACCTTAGGATTTACATCTCAGGACCTTTTGCTAATCTGACGGTTTTACTAGACATGATCCAGGAGGATATTGATCTCGTGTTTTCATGGGCTAGTGAGAATGGACTTGCCCTTAATCCGGGTAAGACACAGGATACAATTTTTGGTTCTTCAAGTAACATTACTACCGATGAGTTAATAGCTAGATCCACTCTTCTGATCGCAGGGTCTATTATCTGTTTTTGGGGATTCGGTAAGGGATCTTGGGCTTATACTTGATAAAAATCTATCCTGGAAGGAGCACGTACTTAGTATCTCTAAAAAAGTATACATGGTTCTTCGGCAGTTGAGTAGGAACAGGAATTCATTACCCACAGCTACGAGATTACTATTAGTTAAAAACACAATTCTTCCCTTTTTTGATTATGGTTGCATCGTTTATGATGATTTATCTGATGAGCTCAATATGAAGATTGAAAAAGCACTTCATGCCAGCATTAGATTATCTACAAATTGTCAAGGGGTGTACATATTTCTTCTTATAGGAAAAAAGCAGGATGATTTCTTGTGTCTACTCGTAGACAATTTTTTACGGCAAATTTATTAAACACAATTTTTAATATTAAACACCCTGAGTAGAGACAACCTGAATCAGAGATTCTAGTTCATCTTCCACTTATAGGTTGCGTGAATCTAATGCGGTATTAAGAATTCCTGCACATCGCCCATGTAAACAACAAAGATCTTTTATTGTTAGAGGAGCTCGGTTGTGGAATAAAACTCCTGCTATGGTTAAAAATGTATCTGATCTGGAAAGATTTAAATATCTTTATCGTAATTTTCTTGCTAATTTAGATGGAATGTTCTTTGAGGTTTTATTTTGGTAAAGAGTCAATTGAGTTATTTTTAAGTTATTAGTATGGTTCATCGATTGTTAATAATTTATCTCATCCGGCCTTAATAATTTTTGTAATAATTATTACTTTTTCTTTTTTATAATTATAATTTACAACTTTATTATGTATTTCTTTGGTTCCTTGAAGGGCTACCTAGCCCTTGGAACATATTTTCTAATAAATAAATAAATAAATAATTTAATTTTTAATTATCCTCAACAGGGTTCTCCTCTACATGTGACCATTAAATAATTATACACCAGTTTTAAGAATCAATTCAAGTCACTTTATTATAATTTATATATCACCGGACATTTAAGTTACCGGAAAATTTCGTGGTTTCCACCTGACTAAATTCTTATCGTACGCATTCATACACTTTACATCATCTTGTCACGCTTGCTTTAGAGTTAGAACTCGCTGTTCTCTATCTTGCTATTAAAGAGAGCGCACTTTAGTATATTAGAGTCCCCACAAAAACGGCCATTGTGACGACATCTGTAGTTGGTTGAACGTAAATCGAGGTCGAGAGAGAGAGAGAGAGAGAGAGAGAAAGAGAGAGTGAGACAGATATATACATCCGTCTTGTGTTATTTTCCAGTAGGGGAGAGCGGGGCAATCCGAACCGGCGGGTAATTCGGCTCATTAGCGATTTCACGCCTTAATTAGAATCTAGGAGGGAAAGGTCGCTATAGAATATAGGTCTCAACATTTTAGTTAGGTAAACGAAATTTAGTGTAATTCTATTGATTCAGCCTCGTGTCAGGTAGAGTATTATGTTTTTATGCGTCGCGCGTACACTTTTTACTTACAAACTTTTACGTTTTTAGTACATTAATTTACGAGCCTAATTTTTTTTGGTAAGTTTTTTTTATGCTCTCAGGTGTGCTCTTTCGATACACCTATGCTATTTTATTTATATGTATCAAATGTGACTTGTATTTGTTTTAAAGTGCCAAAAGTCAGGGTGGGGTAAATGGGCTCACGCGACGGTTAATCATCTTATCCAAAAATACTTTGTCTTGATCCGCCCCTGCTTAATTAATAATTAATAATTAATAATTACCAATAATGAGTGTACTAACTTTTTTATTTTTTATAAAAAAATAAAAAAAAGTAAGGTCTAATGAATTTCCTTTAATTTTAGGGGCCCCAGTCCCCCCCAAAAATTTTGACCTTGATCCATCACTGCATAATTATAATAAGAATATAGGTACTTTTCATATTTACAAAATAAAGGTTATTGAACTTTTTTATTTTTCGTAAAAAATAAAAGTCGCCGAATTGCCCTACAGGGTGAGCCGATTTACCTGCCAAATTTGCAGTTTGAGAATTTGGTATATCGTCGGGGCTAGTGCAATACCGCGAATCTACATATTTCCATAAGAGTTATTTTTAGTGCAATTGGCCATGCAACGAAGTCCTTATGGAAATATGTAGATTCGCGGTATTGCACTAGCCCCGACGATATCTGCATTCAAAATTATCTAGAGCTAAAACTATAAAAGATAAATCAAAAAGTCCTTGCAAATTTGAAAGTGCAAATGATAGGCTACTAAATGATATATCCATGTTTGGATTTAAAAAATAATTTCCTAACTTTTTTCCTGTCTGACCAAAAGTGAGCCGAATAGCCACGGTCTCCCCTATATGTGGCGTTGACTCATTTTTTACAGCAGACGACAAATTCGGGACAGAATGTAAATATCGGCAGAAATAGCAAGTGAATACATCTTCAACAAGTTGGACTTCTAACACTTGTCACAGGCAATATTTTATTTACGATTGAAATTAAAAAGAGCTTTTTTTAATTCTTAAATTCATCTACTTACTAGATGTACGCCTTAAATTCTAAAACATCTAAGATGTACTATCTTCCGGACCCTAAAGTAAACAGACAAATTTGTTCCATAAAGATTAATTCAACAACATTATTTAATTTATTTCGACCTCGAAGTGTGTGTGACCGTGTACACACACGTGTTTTCGCGATTGTAAAAAAAATAATCTCACAGTACAATCCATTGACTTTAAGCATTGTTCTGAATTCTTTCATTTGACGAAAGAAGATTCAAATTAGCATATAATATATGCTAAAGAAACTCTTCATTCTAAAATGTCCTAATGATATCCAGAATATATCTTCAAAATATGTTTAGAATATTAATTTCGAATTTCAAATATCCTAAAAATATCAGAGGTATATGGTAATGAAGTACATAACGTAAAAAATTACGTTTTTTTTATTTTCTATATTATCATAGATTTTAACTCAGTACGGATAAAAAAATGTTCCACACCCATATTTATATAACTGTTGCATAATATAAGGCTATAATAGCAATAAACACATTCGAAATCTTAAAATAAAAAAAATTTCGATTATAAGGATAGCCTTCCGCCTTCGATATTGCCAACATCATAAACGATTATAGGGCCATTTTTTACACTCTTTCAAGTGCCCTAGATTAGAAGAGTTAGGTTTTTTTTTTTCTCTGGGTAATTATCAAAAAACCGATAAAAATTACAGTTTTTGCCAATAACGACAGCCTTCCGCCCTCGATATTGCCAACTTTATTAATGATTATAGGGCCATTTTTTACCCTCCTTCGAGTGCCCTAGATTAAAAGAGTTAGGTTTTTTGTTTTCTCTGGGTAATTATCAAAAAACCGATAAAAATGACAGTTTTTGCCAATAACGACAGCCTTCCGCCCTCGATATTGCCAACTTTATCAATAATTATAGGGCCATTTTTTACCCTCCTTCGAGTGCCCTAGATTAGAAGAGTTCGGTTTTTTATTTTCTCCTGGTAATTATCAAAAAACCGATAAAAATGACAGTTTTTGCCAATAACGACAGCCTTCCGCCGTCGATATTGCCAACTTTATCAATGATTATAGGGCATTTTTTTACCCTCCTTCAAGTGCCCTAGATTAGAAGAGTTAGGTTTTTTATTTTCTCTGGGTAATTATCAAAAAACCGATAAAAATGACAGTTTTTGCCAATAACGACAGCCTTCCGCCCTCGATATTGCCAACTTTATCAATTATTATAGGGCTATTTTTGACCCTCCTTCGAGTGCCCTAGATTAGAAGAGTTAGGTTTTTTATTTTCTCTGGGTAATTATCAAAAAACCGATAAAAATGACAGTTTTTGCCAATAACGACAACCTTCCGCCCTCGATATTGCCAACTTTATCAATTATTATAGGGCTATTTTTGACCCTCCTTCGAGTGCCCTAGATTGGAAGAGTTAGGTTTTTTGTTTTCTCTGGGTAAATATCAAAAAACCGATAAAAATGACAGTTTTTGCCAATAACGACAACCTTCCGCCCTCGATATTGCCAACTTTATCAATTATTATAGGGCTATTTTTGACCCTCCTTCGAGTGCCCTAGATTGGAAGAGTTAGGTTTTTTGTTTTCTCTGGGTAAATATCAAAAAACCGATAAAAATGACAGTTTTTGCCAATAACGACAGCCTTCCGCCCTCGATATTGCCAACTTTATCAATGATTATAGGGCATTTTTTACCCTCCTTCAAGTGCTCTAGATTAGAAGAGTTAGTTTTTTATTTTCTCTGGGTAATTATCAAAAAACCGATAAAAATGACAGTTTTTGCCAATAACGACAGCCTTCCGCCCTCGATATTGCCAACTTTATCAATGATTATAGGGCATTTTTTTACCCTCTTTCGAGTGCCCTAGATTAGAAGAGTTAGGTTTCTTATTTTCTCTGGGTAAATATCAAAAAACCGATAAAAATGACGGTTTTTGCCAATAACGACAGCCTTCCGCCCTCGATATTGCCAACTTTATTAATGATTATAGGGCATTTTTTTACCCTCCTTCAAGTGCCCTAGATTAGAAGAGTTAGGTTTTTTATTTTCTCTGGGTAATTATCAAAAAACCGATAAAATGACAGTTTTTGCCAATAACGACAGCCTTCCGCCCTCGATATTGCCAACTTTATCAATGATTATAGGGCATTTTTTTACCCTCTTTCGAGTGCCCTAGATTAGAAGAGTTAGGTTTTTTATTTTCTCTGGGTACTTATTAAAAAACCGATAAAAATGACAGTTTTTGCCAATAACGACAGCCTTCCGCCCTCGATATTGCCAACTTTATCAATTATTATAGGGCTATTTTTTACCCTCTTTCGAGTGCCCTAGATTAGAAGAGTTAGGTTTTTTATTTTCTCTGGGAAATTATCAAAAAACCGATAAAAATGAAAGTTTTTGCCAATAACGAACAGCCTTCCGCCCTCGATATTGCCAACTTTATCAATAATTATAGGGCCATTTTTTACCCTCCTTCAAGTGCCCTAGATTAGAAGAGTTCGGTTTTTTATTTTCTCCTGGTAATTATCAAAAAACCGATAAAAATGACAGTTTTTGCCAATAACGACAGCCTTCCGCCGTCGATATTGCCAACTTTATCAATGATTATAGGGCATTTTTTTACCCTCCTTCAAGTGCCCTAGATTAGAAGAGTTAGGTTTTTTATTTTCTCTGGGTAATTATCAAAAAACCGATAAAAATGACAGTTTTTGCCAATAACGACAGCCTTCCGCCCTCGATATTGCCAACTTTATCAATTATTATAGGGCTATTTTTGACCCTCCTTCGAATGCCCTAGATTGGAAGAGTTAGGTTTTTTATTTTCTCTGGGTAAATATCAAAAAACCGATAAAAATGACAGTTTTTGCCAATAACGACAGCCTTCCGCCCTCGATATTGCCAATTTTATCAATGATTATAGGGCATTTTTTTACCCTCCTTCAAGTGCTCTAGATTAGAAGAGTTAGGTTTTTTATTTTCTCTGGGTAATTATTAAAAAACTGATAAAAATGACAGTTTTTGCCAATAACGACAGCCTTCCGCCCTCGATATTGCCAACTTTATCAATTATTATAGGGCTATTTTTGACCCTCCTTCGAGTGCCCTAGATTGGAAGAGTTAGGTTTTTTATTTTCTCTGGGTAAATATCAAAAAACCGATGAAAATGACAGTTTTTGCCAATAACGACAGCCTTCCGCCCTCGATATTGCCAACTTTATCAATGATTATAGGGCATTTTTTTACCCTCCTTCAAGTGCTCTAGATTAGAAGAGTTAGGTTTTTTATTTTCTCTGGGTAATTATCAAAAAACCGATAAAAATGACAGTTTTTGCCAATAACGACAGCCTTCCGCCCTCGATATTGCCAACTTTATCAATAATTATAGGGCCATTTTTTACCCTCCTTCGAGTGCCCTAGATTAGAAGAGTTCGGTTTTTTATTTTCTCCTGGTAATTATCAAAAAACCGATAAAAATGACAGTTTTTGCCAATAACGACAGCCTTCCGCCGTCGATATTGCCAACTTTATCAATGATTATAGGGCATTTTTTTACCCTCCTTCAAGTGCCCTAGATTAGAAGAGTTAGGTTTTTTATTTTCTCTGGGTAATTATCAAAAAACCGATAAAAATGACAGTTTTTGCCAATAACGACAGCCTTCCGCCCTCGATATTGCCAACTTTATCAATTATTATAGGGCTATTTTTGACCCTCCATCGAGTGCCCTAGATTAGAAGAGTTAGGTTTTTTATTTTCTCTGGGTAATTATCAAAAAACCAATAAAAATGACAGTTTTTGCCAATAACGACAACCTTCCGCCCTCGATATTGCCAACTTTATCAATTATTATAGGGCTATTTTTGACCCTCCTTCGAGTGCCCTAGATTGGAAGAGTTAGGTTTTTTATTTTCTCTGGGTAATTATCAAAAAACCGATAAAAATGACAGTTTTTGCCAATAACGACAGCCTTCCGCCCTCGATATTGCCAACTTTATCAATAATTATAGGGCCATTTTTTACCCTCCTTCGAGTGCCCTAGATTAGAAGAGTTCGGTTTTTTATTTTCTCCTGGTAATTATCAAAAAACCGATAAAAATGACAGTTTTTGCCAATAACGACAACCTTCCGCCCTCGATATTGCCAACTTTATCAATTATTATAGGGCTATTTTTGACCCTCCTTCGAGTGCCCTAGATTGGAAAAGTTAGGTTTTTTATTTTCTCTGGGTAATTATCAAAAAACCGATAAAAATGACAGTTTTTGCCAATAACGACAGCCTTCCGCCCTCGATATTGCCAACTTTATTAATGATTATAGGGCATTTTTTTACCCTCCTTCAAGTGCCCTAGATTAGAAGAGTTAGGTTTTTTATTTTCTCTGGGTAATTATCAAAAAACCGATAAAATGACAGTTTTTGCCAATAACGACAGCCTTCCGCCCTCGATATTGCCAACTTTATCAATGATTATAGGGCATTTTTTTACCCTCTTTCGAGTGCCCTAGATTAGAAGAGTTAGGTTTTTTATTTTCTCTGGGTACTTATCAAAAAACCGATAAAAATGACAGTTTTTGCCAATAACGACAGCCTTCCGCCCTCGATATTGCCAACTTTATCAATGATTATAGGGCATTTTTTTACCCTCCTTCAAGTGCCCTAGATTAAAAGAGTTAGGTTTTTTGTTTTCTCTGGGTAATTATCAAAAAACCGATAAAAATGACAGTTTTTGCCAATAACGACAGCCTTTCGCCCTCGATATTGCCAACTTTATCAATTATTATAGGGCTATTTTTGACCCTCCTTCGAGTGCCCTAGATTGGAAGAGTAAGGTTTTTTATTTTCTCTGGGTAAATATCAAAAAACCGATAAAATGACAGTTTTTGCCAATAACGACAGCCTTCCGCCCTCGATATTGCCAACTTTATTAATGATTATAAGGCATTTTTTTACCCTCCTTCAAGTGCCCTAGATTAGAAGAGTTAGGTTTTTTATTTTCTCTGGGTAATTATCAAAAAACCGATAAAATGACAGTTTTTGCCAATAACGACAGCCTTCCGCCCTCGATATTGCCAACTTTATCAATTATTATAGGGCTATTTTTGACCCTCCTTCGAGTGCCCTTGTTTAGAAGAGTTAGGTTTTTTATTTTCTCTGGGTAAATATAAAAAAACCGATAAAAATGACAGTTTTTGCCAATAACGACAGCCTTCCGCCCTTGATATTGCCAACTTTATCAATGATTATAAGGCATTTTTTTACCCTCCTTCGAGTGCCCTAGATTAGAAGAGTTCGGTTTTTTATTTTCTCCTGGTAATTATCAAAAAACCGATAAAAATGACAGTTTTTGCCAATAACGACAGCCTTCCGCCGTCGATATTGCCAACTTTATCAATGATTATAGGGCATTTTTTTACCTTCCTTCAAGTGCCCTAGATTCGAAGAGTTAGGTTTTTTATTTTCTCTGGGTAATTATCAAAAAACCGATAAAAATGACAGTTTTTGCCAATAACGACAGCCTTCCGCCCTCGATATTGCCAACTTTATCAATTATTATAGGGCTATTTTTGACCCTCCTTCGAGTGCCCTAGATTAGAAGAGTTAGGTTTTTTATTTTCTCTGGGTAATTATCAAAAAACCGATAAAAATGACAGTTTTTGCCAATAACGACAACCTTCCGCCCTCGATATTGCCAACTTTATCAATTATTATAGGGCTATTTTTGACCCTCCTTCGAGTGCCCTAGATTGGAAGAGTTAGGTTTTTTGTTTTCTCTGGGTAAATATCAAAAAACCGATAAAAATGACAGTTTTTGCCAATAACGACAACCTTCCGCCCTCGATATTGCCAACTTTATCAATTATTATAGGGCCATTTTTTACCCTCCTTCGAGTGCCCTAGATTAGAAGAGTTCGGTTTTTTATTTTCTCCTGGTAATTATCAAAAAACCGATAAAAATGACAGTTTTTGCCAATAACGACAGCCTTCCGCCGTCGATATTGCCAACTTTATCAATTATTATAGGGCATTTTTTTACCCTCCTTCGAGTGCCCTAGATTAGAAGAGTTAGGTTTTTTATTTTCTCTGGGTAATTATCAAAAAACCGATAAAAATGATAGTTTTTGCCAATAACGACAGCCTTCCGCCCTCGATATTGCCAACTTTATCAATTATTATAGGGCTATTTTTGACCCTCCTTCGAGTGCCCTAGATTAGAAGAGTTAGGTTTTTTATTTTCTCTGGGTAATTATCAAAAAACCGATAAAAATGACAGTTTTTGCCAATAACGACAGCCTTCCGCCCTCGATATTGCCAAGTTCATGAATGAAAAAATGGCCCTATAATCATTGATAAAGTTGGCAATATCGAGGGCGAAAGGCTGTCGTTATTGGCAAAAACTGTCATTTTTATCGGTTTTTTGATAATTACCCAGAGAAAATAAAAAACTTAACACTTCTAATCTAGGGCACTCGAAGGAGGGTAAAAAATGGCCCTATAATCATTGATAAAGTTGGCAATATCGAGGGCGGAAGGCTGTCGTTATTGGCAAAAACTTTCATTTTTATCGGTTTTTTGATAATTTCCCAGAGAAATCAAGTCCGAAGCAAGAAATCAATTTCGAGGGAAACGGGTCAATCCCCTAAGCAATAATTACAATTGAAACAAGTTGAAAATTATATTCATTTTATGAATGTCAAGCCTCTAACTTGTTTTAAAAATTGGAAAGTTAAAAGTTTTTAAAAATTTGAAAATTTCTAGTTTTTCTTTAATAAAATGAATTTGTCGAAATTATTTTTAATATTTACTGGTGCCTTCGGGCATCTCATTCTCATGTAAAGTGTGTGGGAAAATTTTCAATTTTCGAAAAATCAAAATCGTTTGCAAGGTTTTGAATAAAAGTTAAAATAAAACTTCTGGATCTTAAAGCTGACTCTCTGACGAGTACTTTGTCCCTTCTAACGTTTAATTTAGACAACCCTAGCCCGGTATAAGACTACCCCAAGTTACCCCTCTTTTAAATTTTTGCACATTTACGCACTGTTTCTTATAAAAAATAAGTATTGGATTTAATTCAGGAAAATTATTCGATGTAGGAAGGTAAAAAATATAAACACATAAGTTACATGTGTAATGACGACGTTTCGATGGTTAGATTCACCATCATCTTCAGGCCACTTCATTAAAAACAAAAAAATAACACCAATTTTTAACAAAATAAACTTTCTAATAATAAGATTTTTTTTCTTTTTTTTTTTTTTAAAGAAAAAATTAAATTTAAAAACACAAAAATATAAACACACATACCTCCAATAAAAATTTGAAATTCACTTATGAAATTGAAATTAATAATAGAATAGATTTCTTGGACATGACTTTAATTAAAAATAATAATAATCAAATTACTACTAATTGGTTTTAGAAGCCCTTGTCGTCTAATAGGTTGATTAACTATTATTCAAGTCATCCGATACAACAAAAGAAAAATATAGTTTACAATCTTGTTGATAGAGCCTTACTTTTGTCAGATTCTTCTTTTCATAAAAACAATATCATTAAAATCACCGACATTCTTGTTAACAACGATTATCCATTGGAATTTATTCAGAAACATATCCGTATTCGTTGCAAAAAAATTAAATACAAAACGAAAAATAATAAAAAAACTACTAATTCTTATGTATATCAACGTCTTCCTAAAGTTTGTCTTCCTTTTAATAATAACTAGCGTAACAACCCTCGCTCGCTAACGCTCGCTCGTTTTTTTATTTATTTTATATATTTCTTTACTTTGTGTATTCTTAAAAATATATATAAATCTATAAATATGTTTAGTACACTTTTTCCTTTTTTTATTTCTATTAACTAATTATTATTTATGTATAATTTTTTTTAGGTCAATACATTCTATTTCACCTTTAGTCGTTGCCGCCTATTTTTAGAAGAATATGATAATTGAATAATTTAAAATGTAGTAAATTATAATATATATTATGTAATAATAATATATATTTTTAAAATTTTGTATAATTAATAATAAATTTTTATTAGAAATATAAAATTAATTTTTAAAATTTTATTTTTTTTATTTTTAAAATAACCTCTAGTATTCTCAAAGATATTGTTTTAAAAAAAATTGCCAGTAATAATGATAATAATACTAAATATTAATTAATAATAAATTATAAAAATAATTAATTAATATATTTATAATTAACCTATTATGTTATTTTTTGAAATTATTTATTTGTTTTTGTAATTAATATTATAGTTATAAATTTTTATTTTGAATTTTATAGAATTATTTAAAATAATGTTAAATATTTTAAACTAAATTAAACAAATTTAATCAAGTTTCTCACAGACAGGAATACTTAAAAATATTTTAACTAATTTCATAATCTTGTATGTAAAAATATGTATTATTGCAATAGAAATTATTAGAAAAACTTTTTACTTTATTAGACACATCGTTGATCACATATACATATACAACAAAAAAGTTATATACATTGCGTAAAGTATATACTAATGCGCAATAGGTTCCTATGGCAGTTACGCATGCGCAGTAGTTTTCTATGAACAAAAGACATGCGCAGTTGTAAAAATATGAAGTATAAATGACATTTTAACTATTCTAAAATAAAAAAATATAGAAAAACGTGTAAACAAAAAAGTTCAATATATTGCGTAAAACGTATAATTTAAAAGAGTAAATTGCACAAAAAGCATTTAGCACATGGAAAAAAACGAAATTTTAATTTTCGTTGGACTTAAAAAAAAAAACTGCGCATGCGTAATTTTTTTTTGAATTTAATTAGAGCACATGTGTGACTATCACTGTGCATCATTGCGCATGTGTAACAGCAATACAAAACAACTGCGCATGTGAAATGTTTGTTTTGTAGTGCGCACGTTTACACAGCTGTGGTGCACTACTGCGCATGTGCAACAATATGTTGTGCATGAAAAAATGTCCAGTTTAACATGCTTGACACGAATAGTGTCAGTGCGCATTGTTACAAACAATAATAACATGGTAGAATGAACATTATTGTAAGTTGCCTATTGGAAAAAGTAGGTGAACTTTGAAGTGTGTACGACGATGAACGAAGTTTTCTCGGTATCGCATTAATATAACTAGAAAAAAAACCGCGCGCTAAAGCGCACGCCAAATTTTATTATTTCTTAAGGGGGAACACCAGTTGTAACAAAAAAAAGTGCTTTTTTCAAGAATTTTTTCCTAGAAAACCATGAAACTTTTTGAAGAATACTATTTATTAGTTAAAAGCACATGTTAAAAACTGTAATTAAAAAAAAATAAAAGTGTTTTTCAATTAAAACTTTTGAAGATGTGAGTCATTGAAGCGACGCCATCCAAAAAAAGGTGTTTCGCTGTGATCAGGATTCTGCCAGTATGCTTCGTATCAAATGAAAAAATGAAATTGATTTACACTTATAATAAAATTATCCTGTTAGTGATCGAAGGATTTGAAGAAAAAAAAAATATTCGACAAAATGGTGACCTGTCAAAGTCAACAGTATGATTTTCGTTAAAATAAACCGTCGATTTTCAGCTATATAAAAAAAAGTTTCGCATAAAAAAAATCCTTCGATTACTTACTCGATTTAGATGTGTAAATTAAGCATACCAAATTTCAAGTAAATCGGTTTAATGGTTTTCGAGTAATCATGATCACCGACTTTGAAAATGTCATTTTGAGAAAAACGCATTTAAAGTTTCACCGTAATTTTTTGTTAAATACTTGAAATGACCTTTGCTTCTCATATTATTCTTTCTGTTCTCAAAATTATGAAGGAAAGGTACAAAAACTGTAAATCTAAGCGTAAAACAAAAGACGAATAGCCATGATCAACTTAAAAATTTACAAACACATTTTTAAATATGTATACTTTAAGAAAATGCAAAAAAAGAAAAAACGATTTTTCGAAAATTGCAACTGATGTTTCCCTCTTAAAACAATGTTTCATTTGTGTATAATTATGTGAAATAAAAGAAATACATAATATAATAAAAAAAGAAAATTAATGATAAGAAGACATTGCAATAAATTTAAAATTATGTGATCTTTGATCCATAGTGTATATCAATTTGCAAATTTTGATTAATTAAAAATTAATTAAATAAAAAAAAGATAAAGAATAAAATTAAGAATATTAAGAATAATTATAAAACATTATGATATACCTAATACAATTTAAAAACTTTACTTTCAAAAGTTTACCGATCAACACTCTCTGCTCTTAATATTTTAGAACCTTCTTCCAATATAACCAATAAATGAATGTGAGGTAAACCACGCTTTTGAAATTTAATAACATAAACATAGGACTTTACTTGTCGAAATAGTTTATCATCTACTATAGTTTCCATTAATTTTTTTACTTTTAAATGAAAGACTCTTGCAACCGTGTCAGGTTTATTAGAAGCTGACTGATTAAGTAATAAATTTTCATAAATTTCTTTCCATTTTGAACTACATGTCATTGTTATAAATAAATCTGGTCTACCATGAAAAGCTACATAATGGTCATTGCATATTAATATTGTTTTAACATGTTATGAGGTGATCCTATAAATGTTGAAGGCAGTATCAACATCTTGCCAACATTTACATTATTTTCAAGTTCTTGTTTATCTAAATGATCAATTAATCCTTTGTAAGTTTCACTTCTTAATTTTGTTTGATTATTTTTACAAAAATGTAACCTAACTTTTTCAACTTTGACATAATTATCAACTAACCATTGCTGAAACATTCTTCCACCATATAAGAATTGATTGAAGGTATGACCTCTTACTCCTATTTTATATTTTTCATAACGCAGTCTTAAAAATGGCGTGATTCGGTTCTCTGTAGATAACCAGAAAGTTGCAGATTTAAGAACGATTCACTATGTGACGTCAGAGTGCAAACATGTACAGTCCAAATTGCATGTCTCCCACTTTTCTACTTTTCTTGCACGCACTGTTTGACCAACAGAACAGAGTCGATGTCTTTAGCGTGAGTAGTACAGCTTCAAAATCTAACCGACGGTATCACTAACGCGGCGTGTTGACAAGTAAAAAAGTGTGAGACATTCAATTTGGATTGTATTTGTGTACACTCTGACGTGACATAGTGAATCATTCTTAATTCTGCAACTTTCTGGTTATCTATACAGAGAACCGAATCACGCCTTTTATGACTTTGTTATGAAAAGTATCGTTCGTAACTGCGTGAACAAAGCAGTCGTTTTGAAACTCGCGCAATTTTTGCAACTCGTTTCACTCGTTGCAAAAACATTGCTCTCGTTTCAGAAACGACTGCTTGTCACGCATGTTACGAAATATACTATTATATAAGCAGATCTGCGTACAGTTTGATTTCTGGTTGGTTTGTCACTATGAGTACCAATTATATCGAGACTATAACCCTTGCTTCCTAGAGGATAAAGTATAGGACATATCCAAGGTTCAACATTTAGATCTAAATGACTAACCAAGTGCAATTTTTTAATCAATGTATTATAAACCGTTACATAAGACTCTGGTATTAAACCTTCAGCATTTATATTAAAAATAGCAATGTCATTACAATTTTTTTAATTCATGAGGGTATTTTTCTGAAGAAAACGATACACCACCATGACTGCAACAATAATTATAAGTTAATTTCTTTTGAATTTTTCTTTCTCAAAATGTTTAGCCTTGCATCTTTTGCAAAAACACCACATTTTACCAAGATAATGTTCGTTATAACTTGGAACATGTATGCTATTAATATTTTTTTCTGCATAAGCAAAATCACGAATATTAATGTTGTTTTCATTTCCATAAATGACTCCATTTTTTACCTCATGTTCCGAAACATCTATTTTTTCCTCATCGATTACGATTCTTTTTAATTTTAATCTTTTACGTTATTGTTTTTGTTATTTTGCGTGACTTTTTTTCATTTTCTCATCACAAATCCTTACATCTTTCTCCTGTATATCTTTTGAATATAGTATTTCATTATTTTCATCCTTATCATGTTCTTTGTTCTTTGTTATCAATTTTTTTCGTTTTAATTTCATCATTTCACTATATTCTTTCTGACATTCTGCTCTAGTTTTTCTACTTTTCTCATTAGAATTGCTAAAAAATATCTTCTTACTACTATTGTTTCTAATATTTTATAATTATTACCTTCTTTTACTACTTCAATAGAATTTGACGCACTTTCCACATGTTTTTTCTTACAAACATTTATATTCTGTCACTATTTACACTTACCAAATTTGTTATTTGTCTCTCTTTCCCATCTCTCCTTTTAACTTAGGTCTTTTACAATACATTTTTTCATATTTGGTACTGCTTTTTCTAGTTTCTTAGTCAGGAATATTAACAACTTTTTTCTGTCCTATTTTTGTATGTTCCCGGCAAGAAGCCCGAAATTGAAGAAAATTTAATTTTTTCAATTTTTATGAATTCCATTTCTTGCCTATTCTTTTGTATTTCTTGTAAGCTACTGAAAATTAGCTAAATCCAATTATTTTCAACTATACTTTACAGTTTTTAATAGAAAAGAAATCCATCGTTGCAAAGATTCGAACTCGAATTTTCAACGCACGAGACGGACTCTCTGTCCACCCAGCCACTTCAGGCTGTAATATTCATTAAACTTTCGAGATACTTAAGTCGTGCCTCCTTTATTTTGACGTTTTATTCATTTTTTTAATAAATACAAAAGAGAGGGACTCTAGACTTTGAAGTTAGCGCTATTTATGAAACATCAAAAAACAATTAAAAAATGATCAAATTTGAGTTGAGAACCACTGAACCAAGAGAACTACCTTAACAACATTTTTCTGTTCTATTTTTGTATGTAATGAAGGACTACTACTATCTACTTTCATTTCTGTAAAGCCGTCATTAGTTTAATAATCTAATTTTCTCTTCTGTGTCGCATCTTTTACATTCCTCACATGTAAATTATTGTTTTTTATTTATTCGATATTCCGAATTCCAAGTTTATATAATTTTGTAAAATTATCTGAAAATGAAATGACACATTTTTTTCAAACATCATATACAAATGAGTTCTTATTAAAGCATAATTGGATACAATATTTTCAGGTTGAATATAAAAATATAAAGAAACATCAAACGCAATGGCGTATACACCACAATCAACAAAATTTGGTTGTTGTACTCTTATAAAACTACATTAGGTTTAAATGGATATAACCTGCATAAATATTCTCTTTGATCTTCATTTAAACATCCTTCAATAAGACTATTATAAACAAAAAGTTCATTTCCATCATAGTAAGTGCAAATCCAGTGCCCAAAAGTCGATTTCCATTAAACAATATTTGAATATGTGATTTATTCTCTTTAATTGCTTTAATTTCATCTAACATTTTTTCTAAATATACTGTAATTTGTTTTTGGAAAGTACCACCTGAATAAAGTTCCAGTAATTCCTGAAACTTATACAATAATTGTCATTTAGCATTTCCCAATTACGAATATCCTAATCTTTATCATTTAAATTGAAATATCTCTTCTTTAATTGAGAAATTATTTTTCAAAAACAACTTCAAAAAAAAAAAAAATTAACAAAAAATGAATCTTATTTTTTATTTCTCACGATCTAACTCCATAATCACCTCTTTAGCCTACATGTCAATAAAGTATCTTTATATTTCAAGTCTTAATGTTTTTTTGTTTCTATATCTCATATGTTTATCTTATAACTATTTATCTCATCTCATTATCCCATCTCTTTACCTGATCTGTCTTATTGTTTCACATGTTTATCTTATCACATTGTCTCATGCTATTATCTTATATTTTTACCTCATTTCTCTCATTCTTTTATCTGTTTATTTCATATCATTGTCTCATGTAATTGTCTCATGTTATTGTCTTATGTTATTGTCTTATATCTTTATATCACCTCTTTTATATAATTATATTATTAACACTTATCTTACACTGTAACGACTCTTTAAAAACATTATAATCACTTTATTATTTATTAAACATTTGCAATTAATTTATTTATTAAACAGTTATCAATCACTTATTGATAACTCACTCTTTATTTATTAAACATTTGCAATTAATTTATTTATTAAACAGTTATCAATCACTTGTTTAATGAATACACAATCCCATTTTATGGACACTTTTAGCATTTCATAACACTAACTTTATTGAAAATAAAAAATTTTAACACTTTCTAAATATTGTTACTTTAGTCAACACATTTTGCACACTTTCATTTAAATCACTGTAACTTTTCACATTTAATTTTTACTGTATATTTACTATTAGAGTTACTTTATTATTTATTATTAAACACTTACAGTTCATTTCTTAAATAAACACTTTTTGTTCACCGTATTAAGTACTATTCAACACAAACTCTTAATAAACAATAAGCATATTAATACTATACACTTTGACATTAAATACATTTCTATTATAAACACTTAATAAAAAATACACAATAATTAGCATTATTCGCTTCCACATTATACACACTCAAGTTCTATTCATTAATAACTTTCACTACCATGCACTTCTATACCACGCACTAATGTATTTACCTCTCTTTTCGTTAAAGCTCGAAAATTGTTTCTCTTTTCCAAAACCAATTATAACACTCATTATGCAAGGGTTGACTCGAAAACCTTATTCGAAAACTCTTTATTCTCAATAAATAAGTAAATTTTTACAAAACTTTTTTAAACACTAATTATATGGAAGATTTTCTGACAGTATGTTAAATAATTATAACCCCCCCCCCTCCCCCGGTACCCCTAGAAAATGGTTTTTTAAAGTATGAAAAATTGAAAACTTTCAGATCAAAATTTGTTACATTTTATAAATATTTTAAAGAAAAAAAGAATAAAATTAATAAAATTAAATACATTTTTAACGTTTTTATTAGTTTTTATATTCAATAATATAATTTTTTATATTAAATTTCTTAAATTTCAATATTAAGATTGAATTTGAATATTCTTTTCTATTATTGGTTATTAACTACAATAATAATGGAAAAAACCAATTTTAACCGATATTTTACCTAATAGTACTTTCGCGGAAGTGCACTTACAATGCTACAGTGTTACGCATGCGCAATAATAAAACGGATTTCTACTGCGCACTTATTAAAAAAAATATACTATATGTACTGAAAATGTACTTATCTGGTAAAGTACAGCACTGCGCAATAGGTTCCTATGGCAGTTACGCATGCGCAGTAGTTTTCTATGAACAAAAGACATGCGCAGTTGTAAAAATATGAAGTATAAATGACATTTTAACTATTCTAAAATAAAAAATATAGAAAAACGTATAAACAAAAAAGTTTAATATATTGCGTAAAACATATAATTTTAAAGAGTAAATTGCACAAAAAGCATTTAGCACATGGAAAAAAACGAAATTTTAATTTTCGTTGGACTTAAAAAAAAAAACTGCGCATGCGTAATTTTTTTTTGAATTTAATTAGAGGACATGTGTGACTATCACTGAGCATGTGCAACAATATGTTGTGCATGAAAAAATGTTCAGTTTAACATGCTTGACACGAATAGTGCCAGTGCGCATTGTTACAAACTATAATAACATGGTAAAATGAACATTATTGTAAGTTGCCTATTGGAAAAAGTAGGTGAACTTTGAAGTGTGTACGACGATGAACGAAGTTTTCTCGGTATCGCATTAATATAATAGAAGATTTTTACAAAATTTCGAATATTTTAAAAGATTATAATATTTTGTCGATTCCAATGGTTAACAAAAGTTTTAACTCCGTTATAAGACGAGGTAAAGATGTGTCCGACAAATGGTCAAAGACTAATATTGTTTATAAATTTAATTGCAAAAATTGTCCCGCAACTTATATCGGAGAAACTAAACGAACTTTAAAAGAAAGAATTCGCGAACATAGAAGAACACCAATCAAAATCACATCACACATTTGACTTTGATGACGTAAAAATTGTTGATTTCGAACCAGATTATAGAAAAAGACTCATCTCAGACATGATACATATTAAAGGTTACAATAATACTATAAATAAGAAGGAAGATATTTGTTTTCTAAGTAATAGATATTTTCCATTATTGGGAAGGCTTAATTTCTAATTACTATACCTCATTGTTTTGAAATCATTCAATTGTTATCGTCTTATTTATAAATGAATTACACTCACCCCGGACCTTCAGTTTGACAAAATCATTCGTCGTTTTGACAATGATTAGAAAATTTTATTTATTTGACGCCTTTTTTATATTATACAAAAAAAAAATTTTTTCATCGCAAATATATAAAAAAAAGTTTTTTTGACATGTTATTTATGTAACTTTGTGTAAATTCGGAGGTATGTGTGTTTATATTTTTGTGTTTTTCAATTTAATTTTTTGTTTAAAAAAAAAAAAAAAATCTTTTTATTAGAAAATTTATTTTCTACCACACATGTACGAAAACCTCGTGTTTTCGTTCGTCTTAAGCGGGGCAGAACTCACAGTTTTTAGGTCAGTGAACGTTAGAGGTAAAAAAACTTCCGAACAGTGAAAAAAACTCTCATCGCGCAGGCGCATTGCGGCATCGCGCAGGCAATGAGAGTTTTTTTCACTGTTCGGAAGTTTTTTTATCTCTAACGTCACTAACCTGAAAACTGCGAGTGCTGACCCGCTAACGCGTACGAAACACGAGATTTTCCTACATTGTGATAGAAAATAGCATATGCACCTCGGGAGGCCGATTTTTTGTCTCGCACAATGTTCTCCGAACTCGTTTCGCACTCGCTACGCTCGTGCTACATTCGTTCTTCGAACATTTGTGCTTGACAAAAAAACACGGCCTTCCCTCCGTTGATGCATAATATACTATTGTTAAAAATTGGTGTTATTTTTTTTGTTTTTAATAAAGTGGCCTGAAGATGATGTTGAATGTAACTATCGAAACGTCATCATTACACATGTAACTTATGTGTTTATATTTTTTACCTTCCTACATCGAATAATTTTCCTGAATAAAATATTGGAAGGGATTTAACTTTTTTCTATTATATTGAATTTAATATTTGGATTACAGTACCGAGCAGTAGTATGTGGTTACCTGTTTTGAGAGACTCTGATTAATCAATTTTTTTTCGATCTAATTCGAAAATAAAATTTTGTCTTTGTCATTAATTTAAAATTAATTAAATTCTGAATAATATGAGCCCAGTACGAAGTCGTTTTATCCGCTTTAAAAAAATTTATTGGAAAAAAAGTGTAAATTACATCGTTTTTTCCCATTTATAATAACTTTTAAAATAATAAAGATCGCTTTATATTCTTGGTGTGATTTTAGAGATTTTTCTATAGGATTTAAAAAATACATCATTATTGTTGCACAATTTTTTTCTTAACATTTTTTCCTGATTTTTCCTGATTTTGAGTTTACTCTAATACATTAAGTATATTTTTTAAGATTTTTGCTTGGTGATTCTTACCTCTATGATCTTGGTACTTTCGCTTACTTTTTGCTGTGAACTAATCTCAGTTGTCAGCTGTCGATGAATCCACTCTTAAAGTAGAGAGGCCTTGATAATTCTCTGTATCAATTGTATTCAATTTAATTTTAAAAAAGAAATCATCCTTAGATGCGTCGAAGTAGAAATTCTCTTCGGCGAAAAACCTAACTACTTTAGGTTGGGCAATGCATCAACTTTTTTTTGGCAATGAACGAATTTAGTTTCGTTGTTGATAACATAGAAATAGTCTCAATTGTAGAATTATCGAAGTTATTTGCCATCATATTAAATATTAGGACCATTTCACAGTTTTTACATATTATTATCTTTAACTCAAACTTACAATTTTTATTGCATTTGTAATAAATGTTTTTTAAAATATAACTTTGTTTGAAGGTAAAGGTCAGTGGACAACAAAATGCATGGATAAAACAACAGAAATACGATCTCATAAAAACATTGTAGGTAAAATATCTTCTGCTACCAGTTTACTTATAGAGTCTCTTCTGCAGCAATTATGTACAATGCTGGAAAAATGTCCATCACATAGGAAAAAACTGTATTTCGGTAAGTCGATTAAAAACAATTAAGTAATAAATACACAAAAAATAATTTTTTTTGTAAGTTCCGTCGAAAAATTGAACACGGGATATTTCCTCTCGAATCAGCTGAAATCTTATTTAATGATTTCAATTATTTCATAGAGTCAATAGCGTTTTCAAATGATTTCATTTCTCAAGCTACACAAGTTTACAATTTATATTTGATTTCAATTATTTTAGACAAGTTACACACTAAAGTCGGTTTTTGCTCTCTTCTTTAAGCGATTTGCCCTGACTACAGTGATTTCAAATGGAGTCGTCCTTACTCGCACTGATTCGCATTGATTGGCAACAATTCTCACGCAAGTGTGACTAGACCATGCTTAAACCTCGAACACACCACGCTGGTTATGCTAGAACATCCCAGTAAAGAATAAATTGTTGAAGTGGCGAAAAAGTAGGTTGAACAAGCCTCATGTTCAACTTGCTTTTCGACAAAAGGTAAGTTGCACATCGCGAAATTCTGGTAAGCATTACCATATTTTTTTCAGTGTGCGTTATGTTCAACTTTCCTAAATATTTACGGGAAGCCGACATTTTGATCAAAACTCGATTTACAGAATATTTAATAGACCGAAATTTATTTATCCGAATATTTAAATTCCCGCATCTTCATTCGTCTCAATATTTAACTTCCTGAAAATTTATTTGTCGAAATATTAAACTTCCTGAATATGCATTTTCCAGAAATGGTATTTATCAGACTTACTTTTTGTCGTAATACTTAAAAAACTGAAACTCTATTTGTCAGATTATTATTCACCTTTCCGAAAATGCATTTGGCAGAAATGGTATTTATCAGATTTACCATTTGTCCTCATATTTAATTTTGCGCAACTTAATTTTTTAGATTATTTCACTTTCCAAATATGAATTTGTCAAATATTGCATTTATCAGACTTACCGTTTGTTTGAATATTTAATTTCTTGTAACTCCATTTCTCAGAATACTTAATTTTTCGATTTTGCATTTTCTAGAAACTGTATTTATCAGAGTTACCATCTCTACGTCACTTCTATTCCACTGCCCCTGAAATATGCCTTTGTTACACCCAAGTAGCACGTAATATTACATGAGTATCACTGTAATATTACATTCAATATTAGTAATATGACGGGTTGATGTTACAGTAATATTACCGTGACATTAAAATGTCCGCGTCAAGGTAATATTACAGGGTAATGTTGAGGTAATATTACATAGTAATATTACAAATATGTAGTAAAATATGAAGCAGACTTTCTATAATGTATTCTAAGAGCTAAGTAGCCGAGTGGTTTAAGGCGCCAACCGACTTGGTCAGCTTACAAGGGTCACAAGACTCAGCGCTCCAAATTTTTTCTACATTATATTTAATTGTAATATTACTTTAATGTCACTGTAATATTAATGTAATATTATTTTGTAACATTACTGTAATATTACTTTGTAACATTACTGTAATATTACTTTGTAATATTACCTCAATATTACCTTGTAATATTACCTTGACGCGGACATTTTAATGTCACGGTAATATTACTGTAACATCAACCTGCAATATTACCAATATTGAATGTAATATTACTGCGATACTCACGTAATATTACGTGCTACTTGGGCACACTCAACACTGCTACCATATTTGACATAAAACACTTATTTTCTTCTGACTACAGATATTTTCACTATAAATTCACATATATTTACATATTTCTGTATACACTAAATAATATTCAACCAGTATTTCCATCTTATTTAACGTATTAAATATGGGAAGCCGACATTAAATACAACTTCTAAGAAATATACATTCGAGAATTTATACATTCTGACAAATGAAAATTCAAGAGATTAAATATTCTGAGAAATGGAGTTTTGTGAGGTTAAATATTTTGACAAATGATAAATCTGATAAATACAGTTTCTAGAAACTGCAAAATCAAAAAATTAAGTAGTCTGAGAAATGGAGTTATAAGAAATTAAATATTCAAACAAACGGTATGTCTGATAAATACAATATCTGCCAAATTCATATTTGCAAATAATCTGAAAAATTAAGTTGCGGAAAATTAAATATGAGGACAAATCTGCCCTACAACGGAAAAAGACACGTAAGCCACAAACAGGTCGAACGGAGATATTCAAGGAAAACCATTTGCATCTAGAACTTATGTTTATAGTCACTTTTCAGTAATAAAAGTCAGTTTATATGGGTAAATCATATCCGCTCTTTCCAATTTTGCTATTAAAAATTTATTATTTGAACAATCTCTATTAAAAAAAGCACATGCGTAGTTTTTTTAGTTGAAATCCAACACAAAATCATTTGCGTATTTTTCTGCTGTAAAGTCTTCGAGCGGAACAAAGACAGAAGATGCCGAGCTCGACGCATTTACAATGTAAGAAACCCGCAAAGTTCCTCGCGTGTGTTTTTACTATGTATTTTGTGACGTATTTGATACCTCCTACAGATTTTGGACTCCGCAAAGAACTTCATGTGTGTTTTTCCGTTGTAATTTCTCATTTTTCGCAAATGCAATACATTTAATGTTAATTATTCATTATAAATAATTAATATTTTTAATTTTAATTAGTACAGTTAGATGCAGTTTTCTCTCACGAATCCATTGATACCAAAAACTCATTTTTCACCAAAATGTCACTTACATGTGTTTTTCCGTTGTAGGGCAGAAATGGTAAATCTGATAAATACCATTTCTGCCAAATGCATTTTCGGAAAGGTGAATAATCTGACAAATAGAGTTTCAGTTTTTTAAGTATTCCGACAAAAAGTAAGTCTGATAAATACCATTTCTGGAAAATGCATATTTAGGAAGTTTAATATTTCGACAAATAAATTTTCAGGAAGTTAAATATTGAGACGAATGAAGATGCGGGAATTTAAATATTCGGATAAATAAATTTCGGTCTATTTAATATTCTGTAAATCGAGTTTTGATCAAAATGTCGGCTTCCCGTAAATATTTAGGTAAGTTGAACATAACGCACACTGAAAAAAATATGGTAATGCTTACCAGAATTTCACCATGTGCAATGGTTTGTTAGAAGGATTACCAAGATACTGTAACAATTTTCTCTTTAATTGTACATAAATTTGTTTCATTATTAAAATTTTAAATACAAAATCAACTTAATTCTAAAAACTACACATTTTATGTTTGCAACTATTAAAATGACAGTATCTCACAAAAGAATATTAATCAAAGATAACGATTTTTTATATTAAATAACAAGATAAAAATATTACAGACAAATCAATTTATATTAATGTCTTATACGATTTATTCACATAATTAGAAAAGGATAACAAAATTAGATGTCACTCACAAATCAGTCATAAACTCATACGGAAAATTAAATTTACCCATCGAATATATATATATACGGGGCGAAATTTCTGTACCGATCCAACTAAAAAAAAAATTTCCTCCGATTGGGCTAAAACTTGCCCTAAGTTTAGGTCTATGCATGAGTACATTAGCCACCAAGTATTACTAAATTTCATCATTAACTGTGTAGTGGGGAGGGGGGTCAAGTTTTTGATGAATGGTGAGGGGACTAGTTTTTCATCACTCGTAACTTTTATACGGTCAATCGCACAAATTTTTGACCTATATACTTTTGAAAGGGTTTTTTCTGCCCTTTTAAACCGTAAAAAGAATTTTTTCGAAAACTAAAAATTTGACCCTTTTTTTAAAAAACAAAAATATTTTTGACTTTTTTTTCAAAATCGACATTTTTTTTCATTTTTTATTTTTTGAAAATAAAGTTTAAAATGTGTACTTTGAGTACACCAAGTATGAAAAGGTCCTTTTTTTTGTTTTCGAGATATTAAATAATGAATTTTTAAAAATTAAATAAAAAAAAGTAATAATTCATTAAAAAAGTAAATTTAGAATTAATATGAATTTTTATTCTAAAGACAATAAAAATTTACATCCAACAAAACCCAAATATATAACATTTTGCATAAAAAGTATTAAATAAAAAAATTTAAATAATTATTAATAAAAAGTTAATTATGACATTCTTAGCGTCCAAATAAAAAAAATCATAAGGTCAATTCTCTTTTTATTGTATGACTTATTTATTTGTTTATTTATTTATGTGGATGTTTTTTTATTTATATGTTTAAGAAAAATATCAAAAAGTACCTACCTATATTTTTACAATCGCTAGTAAAAAGAAATTAAGGAAAATAGCTATCCGTGTACTTTAAGTAGGATCACAGTTTATATCCCCTTTGTCCACAAAATTGTTTTCGTTTTTTTTTGTCTTTAAGAATATAGTAAAATATTGTAGTACTGCTGTCTTCTTTTTTTATTTCAATTATAGAAGTATTAAAATACTTTTTCTGTTGTAATAAAATAATCTTGTTTTGTCTAATAATGTATCCTTCGCTTAGAATAGTTCAAATTTTGGCGCCTATTTAAAGTAGTATCAAAAGTTGCCACAGGGTGGCCAACTTTTCTATTTCTCACAGTACAGATGCGTATTATATTTTATATAAGGGCTTAATATTCAAGTTTTTTATTCTATAAGGATACGTTTTCAGGTTTGTACAAATTATCTTGGTTTCTTTTTCGTATTATATACTTTTAAAAAACTAATAATATTTTTGTATTGTTGGAATAAGTTTTCTGTCAGATATTAGATCTTTTAAATTCGAGTTTTAAATACATTAAACGCAGGTTTGTGAATCTCTCTTTTTATATCGTTTGCTAACATATAGCGTAAGTAAATTTAATATTTTCTAACAATCGTTTTATTTAATAAAATAGTTTTCATTTGTTTATTGGTATTTTAATCAAACATGGCTCCTAGTAAGCCATTAAAAGTTTGTTATAATAGATGCCTTAATCCCTTTAAAAGAAAAAGCCATCCAAATAGAGCATTACGTCCCCTAGCTGGGAGTGTACAAAGTAGATACTCTTTTCCACCAGTAAAGAGACTCTTGCTTCAACTACCCAAATGTTGAAATGCAGATTCGATAGTGCAGTAACAATAACTGGTAGTTCTCAATACCATTCCTATATACCACAAGAAGATGGTAGAATTCAACTAAAAAAATTCTCATCTGCGATGGAAAGTGACTTTTTTCCGAAAACGTTGAACAAAACTCCAAGAAAAAGAAGGAAAAATCCAAAAGCAGTCAAATCTAATACAAAGGTTTCAAAAACAACGAAATCAAACAAAACCAATAAAAAAAAACTAAGTAAAACAAGCTCAATCATTTAAATCTAAATACACATATGGAAAATTATATTATCATACAACTCATTACACAGTTACAACATAAAATACGAATCATATTTTTAACAAAAGTTAAAATTAACATATTAACACATTTACATATTACACAGCTGTAATGCAGGCATTGAAATAACTCACATGACAGTCTAAACCCTGTAAAATGCAGAAGGCAGTACTACAATATTCTACTATATTCTTAAAGACAAAAAAAAAACGAAAACAATTTTGTGGACAAAGGGGATATAAACTGTGATCCTACTTAAAGTACACGGATAGCTATTTTCCTTAATTTCTTTTTACTAGCGATTGTAAAAATATAGGTAGGTACTTTTTGATATTTTTCTTAAACATATAAATAAAAAAACATCCACATAAATAAATAAACAAATAAATAAGTCATACAATAAAAAGAGAATTGACCTTATGATTTTTTGTATTTGGACGCTAAGAATGTCATAATTAACTTTTTATTAATAATTATTAAAATTTTTTTTATTTAATACTTTTTATGCAAAATGTTATATATTTGGGTTTTGTTGGATGTAAATTTTTATTGTCTTTAGAATAAAAAATTCATATTAATTCTAAATTTACTTTTTTAAAGAATTATTACTTTTTTTTATTTAATTTTTAAAAATTCATTATTTAATATCTCGAAAACAAAAAAAAGGACCTTTTCATACTTGGTGTACTCAAAGTACACATTTTAAACTTTATTTTCAAAAAATAAAAAATGAAAAAAAATGTCGATTTTGAAAAAAAAGTCAAAAATATTTTTGTTTTTTAAAAAAAGGGTCAAATTTTTAATTTTCGAAAAAATTCTTTTTACCGTTTGAAAGAGCAGAAAAAACCCTTTCAAAAGTATATAGGTCAAAAATTTGTGCGATTGACCGTATAAAAGTTACGAGTGATGAAAAACTAGTCCACCCACCATTCATCAAAAACTTGACCCCCCTCCCCACTACACAGTTAATGATGAAATTTAGTAATACTTGGTGGCTAATGTACTCATGCATAGATGTAAACTTAGGGCAAGTTTTAGCCCAATCGGAGGAAATTTTTTTTTTAGTTGGATCGGTACAGAAATTTTGCCCCATACGTATACAAATAGAAATTCATACAGTAGGAACGAACAATTTGGTATTTCACCATGAGAATTAATTAAGAGCAAATAATGCCAATAATTGATAAAATTTGTATAATTTTTATACGTTACAAATCGTCCTGGCTAGAGGCTGTAAAAACGGCGTCTCCCTTATACTTGAGAAAATCCTTCACCAATGATACAATTGGACGCTACTCAAACAAATAATTTATAAATTAAAATTAATACCCGACCTGGGATTTGAACGCGCGGCCCGCGATTTACAGTCCGACGCTCTAACCACTGAGGTACGCACGCGTTTACAAATACTTTGCAAACTGTTTCTTTAAACTAAAAAGGTTTCTACAACCGTGAGGATAATGTTAATATAACCATATTTAGTTAAACATGTTAATGCAGTTAAATTTATGAAAATCTGATGGTTATTGTAACCAACTGCAAGGTAAATTCAACCAGAAAAACTTTACCTTTTTTAATTGGTAAACAAAAGTACATAAACACAGTTGACTGTACCAAAAATGTGGTTATTCCCACCAAAATCTATTTAACCTATGAAGTGTAGTTGTTTTTATAAGAGTGATTTTTTTCTGTGCATAGGCATGTTCAACAACTAGTCCAACTTACCTTTTGTCGAAAAAAAAGTTGAACATCAAGCTTGTTCAACCTACTTTTTCCCCACTTCAACAATTTTTCTTTACTGGGATATTCTAACAAAATCCGTATCTGTGAGCACTTTACCAAAAAGACGTTCTTTCAATTTTGGAAATTTATATTTCTGTCTCTAGTTTTGGGGAATAGAAAACAATAACTATTTCAAGAAAATCACTGGGAATATCAATTATAAAAAAAATGTAAGGCTCCACAAATTGTTAGATTGAATTTATCCCAAATAGCACGATAGTTGCTCTAAAGCTACTGTAAGGGTTATCCGTAAAGGAGTAGTAAGCATACCGTGAACTTGAAATTTCAGTCTTATATCACTGCAAAAACCAGTGTCTTTTTTTACGACATTTATGTGGTCATTTTTAAGACGTTTTTAAGTGTCTCATAGCAAAATGTCTTATGGCTTTAAACACTAAAAGCGTCTCAAATGAAATTGAGTATATTAAAATAAGACACTTCTCCAGTATACGTATAGTGTCTTAGATAATCCAAGACTGAAAAAATGTCGTATTTTTTTAGTACGCAAATTGTGTCTTAAAATTTAAGACATTTCGGGTTTGAGACATTTTTCAAAGACAGAAGACTGACATAACACACTCGCAAAAGTCTTAATGTCTTACCGTAAGACATTAATAAGTCGACTGTTTTTGTAGTGCAGTAAACTTACGAATTAAGGTCGTGGTAACATTGCACCATAAGGTTGTGGTAAGCTTACATCATAAACATAAGGTAAGCTTAAGTTTACAACGTAATGTTACTGTAAGGTTACAGTAAGCTTACATAGTGAACATGAGGTAAGCTGAAGTTTACAACGGAAGGTTACTGTAAGCTTACAAAAAGCATACATCGTAAGGTTACAGTAAGCTTACAGTGTAAGGTGTGGTATGTAACCTTACTGCAAGCTGACGACGAAAAGTTGTCATTCTTAAATAAAATAAAATTAATTAAAGCCTTTTTACAGGATGCCTTTCAGTGTGCCCAAGAGCATTACTTTTGGACGAAAATCAGCCGACAACTCAAAAATAAACCGATTTAAAATTTTTTTTATTATTTTTTTTTTTATTATTTGACGCATCCAACTTGGATTGTTGAGGCCAGGGGTCTTTTGCCCAGACTCCATGGGTCCTTCTCGACGTCCTCGATTAGGTGCTTCCAACATTTTCGCTCATACGTCCGGACCAATTTTCTTAGGATTCTTTTGTCTTCTATATAAGCGTCTTTTAACAGATGATCTCCCTTAGAGTGGGTATATATCCTTCTTGCTCTGACGCACGCTTTTCGCAAAGAGGCTAACTTCTGTGATTACCAGTATACGTTGGGTCTTCTGGGAGTGGTTCTTCTACGACGGGGAATTGACGCGTCGCATGCGGTGGTAATCATATGCTTCACCGTCCGCACCTCTTCATCCAGATTGTTCGGCCTCTTCACCCACCCAAATTTTTCAATGAGGTGTCATTCTTCAAGGGGCCGGCCGAACTTTTTAACGTAAAGTTTCTTAATGTTCCACCTAGAGCCGTTCTTACATGGAGCTACCTATGTTTTTGCTCTAGGTGTGTCTCTCCCAGAGACTGAAAACTTGATGTACTGGTGCTGGTGGTCACTTTCGATATGATCCTCAGAGACCTGCCAATTCTTTATTCGCTTGTTTAGGAGAGACGTTGTTATCGTGAGATTAATAATTGATCCGATATTATAGTCTCTCTTAAACGTCCATTTTTGATCCCGGTTTACAACCATCAGATTGTTCCTGGAGACCATTTCTGCAATCAAGATTCCTGTATTATCGAGCCTTGTATCGCCTCAGTCTAGCGATTTTGCATTAAAGTCACCGGTGACGAGAACATCCAGCCTGGATTCTCGCAGGCTCGTCTCGAGTTCATCTATCTCGGCTTGAGAGGCTGGCAGTGAGTCGTTCGGTGAGAAATAGCACCTATACATACGTATACCTGAAATTTCCACCCAGACGAACCCACTGCTCGTCTCTAGGAACTTGTAAGTGATGCCGTTCGAGACGAGGAAAAATGAGAATTTCTCACTTTTTCTCATTGATTTCTCATAGTTTCCTCGTTTTTGCCTTTTACTTTCCTCGATATTTATCAGATGGTTTCGTCTCTTCTCGGGCCGTCTCTTCTCTATCCCTTTCTACAGTAGAAAAAGTTTGAGCTCCACTGGTTTACTAACAATAAGAACCGAGTGCCTGTCCGTTGACGCAAACATGTTCTATAGATGAACTTCTAACAGCTTAAAGCAACATCTGGTAAAATTCCTCAAAAAATCGAGGAGAGAACGAGAAGAGGAGGTTCGAGATGAGATGAAATGAGAAGAGACAGTTTGAGACGAGGATTTTTGAGAAATTTGGACCGCCTCATTTTCATATCGTCTCATTCCTCGATTTCCTCGCTCGACGGCATCACTAGACCTTGTCCACTCTCAATTCCGGATTGTAGACCTGAATGGCTGCCTTTCCTGATGAATCCTAGTACTAGGGAGCAAGATCGTTTCTTTTGTTCTGTTCACTAAGGAACAGAATTTCGATCCCCTTCTGACTGGCTGTCACCGTCATCAGGTCTTGGGCCTTCTTCGATGTGTGCAGGTTAACCTGCAGAAACTTTAGGCTTTTGTCCGTTTCAGTTTCTGCAGTTCCTGCTTGTACACCGGGCAGGCGTTACTACCAGTCCAGTGCCCGATCTCGGACTTTTCCAGGTCGGAGAAAGTTAAACATTTAGGCTCATTTACCTCACAGGCCTTGGCTAGGTGACCTGCGCCGCTGCATCTCCGACAGTTTTTCATTCTGTCGGGGCCCTTGCAGAGATGTGTCGCATGCCCAAAACCGAAGCATCTTTGTCACGTTGGTACCTCCAAGTGTTCTCGGATCGCTGCGTTTATCCATTCGATCCATACCTTTCCTTCCTTGTTCAAAGTAAAATACTCTGGTTCTGGCAGGCGTACCAGCCTTAACTTCGTTTCACGGAAGCGAGGAACAACGATGACCGTTCTCTCCGGATTGGATGACTCGAGCTTTTTATTCAAAGCCTCGATGACGTCTTCTTAAGAAGCACTTTCATCGAGGTCTCTGATCTCGAGAACTCGTTTGTTCACGAGAGCTGTAACAGTAGCCTTATCTTTCAAGGCGGCTGTTAAAGCTCCCGCGAACTTTGAGTTGTCACCTCCGTTTTTTACGATTACGAATTCCGGGTCTTCCGCGTGGGCGCTTTTTCTTTATTCGCCTTTTCCGCCTATTTCTTTGCATCATTTTGGGGCCTTCGAGCCTCTTAATTGATAACTATTGGCCTAGATTCATAATACATATTAAGATGTTTACTAATAATTATTATATTTTTTAAACAATATCTTTATTGATAAATAAATTACTTTTAAAGTTTTCCTTACTTAGATTTTATTTCTTTTGTAAATGTAATTGATAACTATTTGCCTAGATTTAGAATACAGTTTAAGGTGTTCAGGGTAAGTCCGGGAGAGTTAATACACCTTTTTTTAAACCACTGTAAATTCTAAGAAATTAAATAAAACAATCTAAATCTTGTAATATACTTTAATACTAACATTCATACATTGACTCGTAAAGCCGTTTTAATTTTCTTTCATTTTTTCTAAGTTTAAAAAAATATTTTAAAAAAGAAGACTATTCCGGGAGAGATAAAATTGTACGGATGAGATGGAACATGGTTTTTTCTTGTTACAAATGATTACTAATCAAGTCTTAACGTTTGAGAATATATGAATTTCAAACAGCACAAACAATAGCTTCAGACAAAACTTTTTATTATTTCAAAATTCCAATTAGCCTTGATTCTGAATATTTTTTATTAGTAATGTTGTAGATTTACCAAATATGTTCATGGAATATTGTTAATCCTGAAGAGAAAACCTTACCGGTTTCGAAACTTTCAGATGACTTTATGAAATTCTAAAATAATAAAAAGTTTTGTCTGAAGCTATCGTTTGTGCTGTTTGATAAATGATTACATATGATGTAAACTGACAAATAAAAGTCAAATACTTAAAAATAAACTTAATTCTTTTCATTTTAGATAATATTTTTTTAAATACCTGAATATTTCCTTATTTTACAAAGTTGATCATTTAAACCAATTTTCGTGACTTGCTTCTCGAATTGATACGTTGTACTAAAGCGTGAACTTTGTTGTTTGTACTGGATGACATTTCGCAACTTATTTTACGCCCACGAATTCAATTTAATTCCGTCAATAAAGTTATGAAAACACACTTAGAATTTAAATTACGAATTAAATTAATTTGCAATTAATTACTTATCCGTAAAATTTGACTTAATTCAATTTTAACCCGTAAAATATAAACGTAAACAAACACATTTGGTTAGAAGGTTGATGTTTTTGTTTTTTATATAACTGTTCCATTTCACCAAAAAAAATTGTTCCGTCTCTCCAGATTGTCCGAGAAAGATAAAACTAAAAAAAAATATGTATTCCCAGTTTCAATAAAAAATGTAACTTATACATACACATAAAAAGATGTCCAAACTTGACTAAACTCACACGAACTGAATTAAAATCCGTCAATTAAAAAAAAAACACACATGTAATATTAAGCTTAAAAACTTTGGGTTCTCGTGACGCTCGACCTTATTAACGATGGATTATAAATTTGTTTGTAATTTTGGTAGTGACAATTATACATTTTGTATTTTGTTTATATACTGTTAGACATTTACATACAAAGTTAAAATAAAGTTTAACAAATTATTTTCTAAGATAGAGCAAGCGTACCATCCCTCCCAGTGTTTCAACTCACCCGGAATTGCCCTACTAATAATTATTATGTTTTTTAAACAAAATCTTAGTTAACAAATAAGTTACTTTGAAAGTTTTCCTTACTTAGATTTCGTTTTTTTGCACATTTAATTGCCAACTATTGGCCTAGATTTATAATACAGTTAAAGATATTTACTAATAAATATTAGATTACTTAAGGGCTTGTGATGGATTATGACGTCACTGGTATAAGCAAAATTTGTCCATAAAGTTTCTCTTAAAATAATAAATATTTTAACATTTTACTATGTTTCTTTGTAACGTTGTTGAGTAAGTAAGTGGGCACTCACTTTCGACAAACATATTTACTGCGACGCGCTCAATTTTTCGATCTCTTTTGTGTCTCTTTGTGTGATAGAATATTAGAATATTGTTCTCGTCTTGAATGAGGCTGCTCTTGTCTAAATATATAAAAGAGTTAGATGCAAGGTGACCGGAGACAACCATTTTTTCAGTGTTTCGATATCCTTTGCAAATGGCAACGGGATCAGCGGATTTACCAAGCTTTTGCAAGCATTAGCATCTCTACTCCTATACAACCTGACACAATTTCTCAAGCAGCCTCTTTTAAACGCTTTCAACTTTTCCATAGATACAGGAGCAATTCTAAACCAAATTGGGCACCTGTCAGACACAATAGCTCTTACTAGGAGCGCATAGCAGAACACCTTGACTCGAGAATCAAGTTTAGACGAGTAAAAAATTTGTTTGTTACTAAAGGCCTTTCTGGCTTTTTAACTGGATACTTATATGCTCGTCGAATTTTAATCTGTCATCCAAATGAATACCCAGATACTTCACCAGCCTTTTGCGAGGAATTGGAGCTTCGCTATTATTATTTGTAAATATTTTAAACTCTCTCCATATCTTCATATATTTTTTGTTCAAATCGTATATGGGGAATTATTTCTCAAGTGTCACAGGTCCGAAAAGCAAGTTTATTCTATCGGGCTGAAATTTGGACAAAATGTTGTCCTATTGAATAGTAATGAATAAAAAAAAATCTTGACTATAGAAGAAATATTAAGATTGGGGGAGGGGATGAAATTTTTGATTTTTTTAAAAAAACTGGTTACTTTGATAAAATTTTTGTTCTTATAATTTAAATTGAAAAAATTCTTGTAATACCAGTTTCGATAGATTTTTTCACGCTTTTTCGATTGGTCATATTATTTTTTACGAGAAAAAAATTTTTTATCCCTAAAAATGACTTTTTCTTCAAAAAGGACAATTTTTAATTTTTTTTAAATTTTTTTAAATGAAAGCCCTACTTTTTTCCTTTAAAAAATCTTTGGAGTAAAATGTTGGATGAGAACTCCTAATTATCGAAAATAAATGTTGAATAGAACCTAACGCCTGTGACGCTCGCTGCCACTAGCACCCACTGTGGCCAAAAGGACTATTTTTGAACAAAAATCAGCCGACAACTCAAAAATGAACCGATTTTAATTTTTTTTTTTAAATACTCAAGAATGTTTGTACTATAACGCTTAACTGCTACAAAATCAAGATTTTTTTTATAAACTAAAATAAATGTTAATAACTTTTAAAAAGTAAAAAATTGATTTTTGAGAAAGTGATTTCCAGATACTTTGATGCAAGAAACTATATAAACTTGTATATTTTATATACCTACAAATTTTGTCTAAAATATTTTTAAATGGTTCCAGTTATAACACAACAATTTTTAATTTGTTTAAACAACCTTAGTTAACAAATAAATAACTTCCAAACTTTTCCTACCTTAGACTTCGTTTCTTTTGTAAAACGAATTAATTACTATTGGCCTAGAGTTCTAATACAGTTGGGTATAATTTCTAACAATTTTTAAATTGTTTATACAATATCTTAGTTAATTATTAATTATTACTAAACATCTTAAACTTTATGATAAATCAAGGCCAATAGTTATCAGTTAAATTTGCAAAACAAACGAAATCTAAGTAAGAAAAACTTTCAAAGTAATTTATTTGTTAACTAAGATTGTTTAAACAATTTAAAATTTGTTAATAAACAACCTGAAATGTATTAGAATATTAGACCAATAGTAATTAATTAATTTCACAAAAAAGCAAGATCTAAATAAAGAAAACTTTAAAAGTAATTTATTTGTTAACTAAGATTGTTTAAACAATTTAAAAATTGTTAGAAATTATCCCCAACTGTATTAGAACTCTAGGCCAATAGTAATTAATTCGTTTTACAAAAGAAACGAAGTCTAAGGTAGGAAAAGTTTGGAAGTTATTTATTTGTTAACTAAGGATGTTTAAACAAATTAAAAATTGTTGTGTTATAACTGGAACCATTTAAAAATATTTTAGACAAAATTTGTATGTAAAATATATAAGTTTATATAGTTTCTTGCATCAAAGTATCTGGAAATCACTTTCTCAAAAATCAATTTTTTACTTTTTAAAAGTTATTAACATTTATTTCAGTTTATAAAAAAAATCTTGATTTTGTAGCAGTTAAGCGTTATAGTACAAACATTCTTGAGTATTTAAAAAAAAAAATTAAAATCGGTTCATTGTTGAGTGTCGGCTGATTTTTGTCCAAAAATAGTGCTTTTGGCCACAGTGTGTGCTAGTGTCAGCGAGCGTCACATGCGTTAGGTTCTATTCAACATTTATTTTCGATGATTAGGAGTTCTCATCCAACATTTTACTCCAAAGATTTTTTATAGGAAAAAAGTAGGGCTTTCATTTAAAAAAATAAAAAAAAATTAAAAATTGTCCTTTTTGAAGAAAAAGTCATTTTTAGGGATTAAAAAATTTTTTCTCGTAAAAAACAATATGACCAATCGAAAGGGCGTGAAAAAATCTGTCGAAACTGGTATTACAAGAATTTTTTTAATTTAAATTATAAGAACAAAAATTTTATCAAAGTAAACAGTTTTTTTAAAAAAATCAAAAATTTCATCCCCAATCTTAATATTTCTTCTGTAGTCAAGATTTTTTTTTTTATTCATTACTATTCAATAGAATAACATTTTGTCCAAGTTTCAGCCCGATAGAATAAACTTGCTTTTCGGACCTGTGACACTTGAGAAATAATCCCCCATATAAGAGGATGAAAAAGGATTGTTTCGCATTTCTCGAAGTTGCATTTAAGTTTCCATGCTTCAAAATACCGGCAAACCGCTTGAAACAATTCTTGCAGATCTGTTTGTATCTCAAACATGTATTTTGTATAATATAAATGACTAGGTCGTCCGCAAATCCAATACCTTTTTTTTTATTCGACTTATTAATATCAAAAGATCTCAACAAATAACAAGTATACACGTTGAACAAAATAGGCGAGTTTACAGCGCCTTGCTGTAAACCATTTCTCAATGTATGTAGATCGCTATTCATCGTTCTGTCTAAACAAACAAACATATCCCTCGACATAACCATAGAGCAGATTATTATTAGCCCCTCAAGCCAGACGGAATCAAACGCATTTTCTAGATTAATGAGGCAGGCACCGACCATTTCCTTCTTAAACAATGCCAAGCTTATATCGGAAGTAAATTTTGTTATTGCATGAATTGTTGAATTCTTCCTTCTGAACCCAAATTGTTCATATGGGATTATCTGAAACTTCCGTTATTCTGACTATATTAATATTTATAACTATTTCAAAAAGTTTGCCCAAATTCGACAATTTTTTAGAGCTATATTAGCTATCCTATCTATTTCTGCAGATTTTTTATTGTATAATTTTTTTTAGTATATTTTTGATTATATGAAAAGAGCAAAAACATTTATCATCAAATTCGAATATTGGCTGTGATGCTACGTTATTGTTATTAACTAAAATTAAAGGTGCTGAAATCTTTTCGAATAACTTGTATTTATTGCCGAATTCCTAGAACGTTTTTCTTACTACTCTCTCTAATCCTGGACTGTTGGATTCTATAACCCTGTTATTTATTCCTGCCAAGTTTTCTGCTGTAACGAAATTATTTTATCTAATAATTTTAAAAATAAAAATTAAAGTTATAAAAATCAGTCTTTATTATTTTTCATTAAAATGTCAAAAAAGAATATAATATAAAAATTTTCAAGAAACAAAAATCGCAACGCTTGGAGAGAAAGAGAGTTTACGCATCTGAACTATAAATATTTTTGAGTCTATACACAATAAATTAATTTTAAATGATTGATATTCTACGTCCATGAAATGTATAAATACATAAAAAATGAGTTATTTCAAACGCATGGATATTTACAATATAAAATTACATTACCGGTTGAACTTTGTAGTTTTTTGTTAGTAGACAAATCGTACTGATTCAACGGTGATGAAGTTCGTTGTAAGCTTCCTTTTCTAAGAACTCTTAACAGTCGATAGATTTCGGGGATCAATAAATCAATCTTCTCAGATTCCACAAATTGTTGAAAAGGAAACAATGTAGACACTGCACCGCTGACGTTTTCTTTTACAGATCCAGCATATTTCAATTGTTAGCAACAATTAACAAATTGCCGCATAGGAAACATAAAGGTCGTTGACAATATTATAATTTTAGAATAAACAAAACCACACTAGAAAATACAATGATAAAAAAAAACAATTAATTTAAATAATAGTTAAGTAGAGAGTAGACGTTAATTCCTTTAACAAAAATACCTTTAAACATTCAGTTTCGATGCTCAAAGCGTGGCACAATTGGTTTCAAAATTTAAACATTTGCAATAGACTATCGATGCAAAAGTAACTATATTTCGTCGATGAATAGCTTATAAGGTTCCGCTTATTTTCTCCCACCAATTATACTAGAAGCGAATAACTGCCTATTTCCCAACTTTAGGGCAGGATTATTTCTACGCACGAGAAACTGATTAATAAATTCTAAAATCTGTCTTTCTCTCTTTCTATTTCTCTCTCTCTCTCTCTCTCTCTCTCTCTCTCTCTCTCTTTTTTATATCGATCTTATTTTAAATAATCGCAAACCATTCGTCACACTGCCAGAATATTTACTTAATCTCTGGGCTCGGATATTATTAAGTCTTTATCTATGGAGTTGCATCTGTCCCTATTGATTTTAGCCAAATCGATTAGTTCATTTTTTTTATATTATAAAATTCGGAATTGAATTGAGATTTTTATTGTTAAAAATTGATTTTATCTCTGAGAACATATTATCTTTGCCTTGTGGCTTGATTTTTGATATTTTTTCATGCCAATATTTGTTAATTGACCTATTGAATTTATTCTTAAGGTTTTTTTATTTTAGCCAGTAACTTTTTATGTGGGATCAATGATTCCTCCTTTAAGCCCCTCCTGTCTTTCAACCTGTGGATCTGATGAAGGAGCCCACTCTTGATTTTTTGCAGCTTTTTAATTTCGGAGTTTACATATCTATCAATTAAATCCCGACTCTTATAAGTGGGAGTTGCTCTCTGAAGTTGTTCGGTTACATTTGAATTTAAAGGACCCCGCACAGGCTTCATGGGAAAAAAATTCTCGGCCAAATTTTTTTAACCTTTGCAGTTTTGTAGCTCTTAATATCCTGAACAAAAGATTACAATAGCAAAACCTCCAAATCTCAATAGTTTTTTGGCTACATCATGTTGAGCCATAAAAAAATTGTCAAAAACAATTAAGAAAATAAAGGATTGCTTAAAGATCAATACTCACTTAAGGCACATGGCATAAAGCTCAAGAATTATTTTTAGCTCAAAGCTTAATTATAGCTCAAAGATTGATTATGGCTTATGGATCCATTAAGGCTTAAGCTTTGTATTGGCTTCAGGCTTGAATATGTCAAAGACTCTATTTAGGATCAAGGATCAATCATGGCTTAAAGCTCAATTACGGCTCAACGATTGACTATGGATTATGGATCAATTGAGACTTAAGCCTTGTACTGACTTCAGGCTTTATTATGTCCAAGACTCGATTTTGGCTCAAGGATAAATCATAGCTTAAGGCTTAATTATGGCTTATGGATCGATTAAGACTTAAGGCATGTATTGGCATCAGGTTTGAATATGTCGAAGACTCTATTTAGGATCAAGGATCAATTATGGCTCAAAACTCAATTACGGCTCAGCGTTTGATTATGCATTATGGATCGATTAAGGCTTAAGGCTTGTATTGTGTTCAGGCTTAAATGTTTCCAAGAAAGATTTTGGCTCCAGGCTCAAGTATGGCTCAAAGATTGATTATGGCTTATGGATCTATTTAAGCTTTACGCTTGTATCGTTTTTATGTTTTACTGAATCTATGAAACGATTTGGCTCAAGGCTCAATTGTGGCTTAATGATTGCTTTTGGTTATTGGGTCGATTTAAGCTTGATGCTTGTATTGCAATCAGGCTTGATTATGTCCGAAACTCTATTTTGACTCGAGGATCAATCATGTTCTCAAGCCTCAATTCTCACTTAGAGATTGATTATGGCTTATGGATCGATTAAGGCTTAAAGCTTATAATTATTGGCTTTAGACTTAATTATGTCCAAAACTCGATTTTGGCTCAAGGCTCAAGTATGGTTTAAAAATTGATTATGGTTATAAATCGATTAAGGCTTAAGGCTTCTATTGGCTTCACTCTTGATGTTTCCAAGACTTTATTTTAGCTCAAGAATCAATTATGGCTTAAGGGTTATGTATGGCTCCAAGATTGATTATTGTTATGAATTGATTAAGGCTTAAGGCTTGTATTGGCTTCAGGCTTTATTATGTCCAGGACTCGATATTGGCTCGAGGATCAGGCATGGCTCAAGGCTCAATTGTGGCTTAGAGGTTGATTATGGCTTGAAGATCGATTAAGGCCTAAAGCTCGTATTGGCTTCAGGCTTGATTGTGTTAAAGATTCGATTTTGGCCTAAGAATCAACTATGGCTCAAGGCTCATTTATAGATTAAAGATTGATTATGAATTGAAAAAAATGTTTAGTCAGATCAACAAAAATTTGGTTGGCTCAACCAAATTTTTGTTGATATGACTAAATATTTTTTTCAGTGTGGCTTATGAATGGATTAAGGTTTAATGCTTGTAATGGTTTCAGGCTTGATTGTGCCCAAGACTCGAATATGGTTCAAGGATCAATTATGAGTCAATGCTCAATTATGGTTCAAAGATTGATTTTGGATTGTGGATCGATTAAGGCTTAAGATTTGTATTGACTTCAGGCTTGATTATGTCCAAGACTTGATTTTAGCTCAACGATCAATCATGGCTCAAGCCTCAATTATGGCTTAAAGATTGATTTTCGCTTATGGAGCTTATGTGACTTCTGAGGCTAATTAATCTATCGGTAGGCCATAATTAAGCCTTGAGCTATGATTTATCCTTGAGCCATAATCGAGTCATGGACATAATTAAGCCTGAAGACAATACAACGCATAAGCCTTAATCAATCCATAAGTCATAGTCAATCATTGAGCCATAATTGAGCTTGAAGACATGATTGATCTTTGAGCCAAATCGATTCTTAGACACAGTCAAGCATAAAGGCAATACAAGCGTTAAGCCTAAATAGATTTATAGGCCATTATCAATCTTTGAGCCATATTGAGCCTTGAGCCATATTTGATCTTTGAGCTAAAATCAAGTCTTGGACATAGTCAAGCCTGAAGTCAATACAAGGCATAAGCCTTAATCGATCCATAAGTCATAGTCAATCATTGAGCTATAATTGAGCCTTGAGCCATGATTGATCCTTGAGCCAAATCGATTCTTAGACACAATCAAGCATAAGGCAATACAAGTGTTAAGCCTAAAAAGATCCATAAGCCATAATTAATCTTTAAGCCATACTTGAGCCTTGAGCCAAAATCGATCTTGGACACAATTAAGCCTGAACACAATACAAGCCTTAAGCTTTATCGATCTTTAATCCATAATCAATCGTTGAACCGTATTTGAGCTTCGAGCCATGATTGATGTTTGAGCCTAAATAGAGTCTTGGACATATTCAAGCCTGAGGCCAATACATGTCTTAAGCCTTAATCTAACGGTAAGCCATAATTAAGCCTTGAGCTATGATTTATCCTTGAGCCAAACTCGTATCTTGGACATAATCAAGCCTGAAGCCAATACAAGGCTTATGCCTTTATCGATCCATAAGGCATAGTTAACCTTTGAGCCAAAAATAATGCTTGAGCTTTAAGCCATGAGCCTTAAGTGTGTCTTGATCTTTGCGCAATCCTTCATTTTCTTAATTGTTCTTGACAATTTTTTTATGGCTCAACATGATGTAGCCAAAAAACTACTGAGATTTTGAGGTTTTGCTATTACAATTTTTTGTTCAGGATATTATAAGCTATAAAACTGCAAAGTTTAAAAAAATTTGACTGAAAATTTTTTTCCCACAAAGCCTGTGTGGGGTCCTTTTCTATGTTTTTCTAGTTCTGTATTTGTTAAATTAACATTTTCTGGGATTTTAGAATCAGTTTTTCCTAGATTCTTATTAAATTTGTCCCATTTTTTTCACTGTTTTGGATATTATCTGGGTGAGAAAAAAAAATTGTCCAAATTTTTAATTTTAATAGATAGGGGAGTGGGCCCCAAGATCGAAAGGGCCCCAAGATGGACATTTCGTATACAATTTTTGTTTAAGGTGATAACGCCTTATGCTTTCTGTCATTTTTGTTGTTTGTATAGACGAAGTTTTTGATTCACATTTGAAGAAAAAAAACCAGTTGGATTTTTATTACACATACCACGTAATTTTATGCCTAAAAAAGTTTTGTAACAGTTTTTTCTCAAGTTAGTAAAGGTTATTTAAATTTATGATTTAGAATAAGTACTTAACGTTGTAATATTCTTTATTTATCGTATAATAATATCCTAAAATGTTTTTACTAACTCAGTGTTCGTATATATATTTTTACTGGGGATTAAAAAATGGTGTCATGTACCCTAAGATGGACAGGCCTCAAATCTCAATGTATTTATATTCATATTTTCAATTTTACACTTTTTTCAATAATTTTTTGAGCCAATTAATTAAAATTTTTTATTTTCTACCAAAAAATGTGATGTTATCGTTAGAGAATTTGATATATCGATATTTTTCGATATTTTACTAATTTTTCCTTGTTAAGATATTAAATTGAGTTTTTTAGAAATGTTATTTTTTGAGAAATTCCTTACAATGATTAAAAATTAGTTTAAGAATTGTTACACGATGTTAATTTTTTATTAACTACAATTTTCAGAGACTTTTAAGAAGGTGTCCATCTTGGGGCCACTTTTTTTTAAACCAACAATTTTAACAATTAGAAAAATGCTTAAAAAAATGTTTATGTTCAAAATAAAATGTTATCTCTGTGGTCATAAGTTACTTTATAAATTGTACTTTCATCCGGTATAAAACATTTTAATATATTTTATTTGGTTTGGATTCTACAGCAATAAATCGAAAGGGTGTCCAACTTGGGGCCCTCTCCCCTAGTAATAAAGCATCATGATCGCTGTCAAAAGACAAAACTTCTATTCTATTGTTAATCACGTTTGTAACCTCCACTCTCAGATCTCTCAAAGTTAAATTTAAAAAAGATTTGCCTGGCCTGGCATATGGGTATGCTGGGGCCAGCAAATCCGATTCTATAACCGATTTTATTTTCCTCCACCCAGTTGAATAGATTGATGCCCCTACTGTTCGAATTTTCGTCTAGCCATTCAATATTTTTTGAGTTTAGATCCCCAGCAAGTAGGTAGTAATTATTTTGGTTATGTAAATTTAATTCTATAAATTGATTGTTTAAATCTTTGGTGACTAATTCTTTGACATTTCCTGGCACCTATGCGCTTATTAAATATAAATTTTTATTATTATGTAACTTTAATTTAATTACCGAAGATTCGAGCGCTTTTACTACCATTTGTGAATTTAATAGCATGTGGTCCAAAGGAATGTTATCCCTTATTATAATTGCCGTGCCTCCTTCTTTTCCTTCTAATCTGTCATTTCTGACAATTATATATTTATTAAATTTTAATCTATGATTTCATTTAGTTTCGACTCACTAATCAGCGCTATATGTATTATATTTTTTCTGATAAAATTAATTAAATTGTAACGGCGTTCGTTTGCGACTAAAGAGTTTATATTTATTAATAAGATTCTCAAATTATTAAATTTAACTATTTTATTTGAATTTATTTTTGTACTTGTGTTATCCATTTTTGTTTTCAATAATTTTAAATTCTGAATCGATCCTATTAGAGTTATTGTTTATGAGCTCCTTGGCTCCCCAGGGAAAAAAGTTTTAGATATAATCAGATGTAATTAGATATAATTGATTATACATATTATCATATCTGGATTTTGTCTCTATCTGATCAGATATAATTAGATCTAACCAGATAAAATATTTTAAATAAATTGATAAATTTATTAAAAATTATAAATAACTGGGAAAAAGGGTTTAGATATAATTAGATAATATAATCAGATATATTGTACATATAATCAGATACATTTTAGATCAAATGATATATGATTTAATCTATTTAGATATAATTAGATATAATCAATTATTAAACATATACATATATATATATTTAGATATAATTAGATCTGATATTATATCTGTTTATATCTAAGTAGATATCGCCTGATGTAAGGTCAGGTATAACTATATATATTTGAACGTCATTTTAAATAAATTATTTTTAATTTATAATTTAAAATTGAACAGTAATATACTTAGAATTTACATGTAGATATATAAGATATGTATATAAAGTAGAATGTTTGTTGAAATCTAATAATTTCCAATCACGGAAGAAAGTTTAGATATGATAAGATGTAGTTTTATTTATATTTTACCTAGTTATCTAGTTTTATCTAGTTAGATCTGACATCACATCAGGTGATATCTATCTAGCTAAATATATATATGTTTATTAATTAATTATATGGGCCTTTTCACGTCAGAAATATCAGAGTTGTCAAAGGGTTCATCGATTTTCTTGAAACTTCGTGGTATTATACTGCTATATGAGATACTTTTTCCCTCCAAATAATTTTTAAAAAAATTCAAAATTTTAGAAGATACGCCATTTTGAATATCAACATTATTTTAACAAAATTGTTAATATCTCAAAATATTATAAAGATATTTTGATGAAACTTACACATGTTTTAGTTAAAAATATGTACTTTTAAATGAAAATAAAGTCAATAAAAAAAAAAAATTTCATGTAAAAAAATTAAAAAAACAATTTTTAATTCAATTTTTTATTTACTTACTCCTCTCTGACAGAAATTTTATTAATATTTTTAAATTCCTTATGAATTTAAAGTTAATTTAAAAACAAAATTGAGGGATATTTATTAGGTCCCGAGATATTAGACTTTTTGTACAACCAAGCGTAGTAGCAGCGGCCGTGGCAATACCAGGCAATGCGACGCGACGGCGTAGAAGCTTAGCAATGCAGCGCGCCACGCCGCGTTTTGCTGTCGCAACTACGCGCGGTAGTACAAAAAGTCTAATATCTCGGGACCTAATAAAATCTCCATCAATTTTTTTTTAAATTAAAGTTAAATTCATAAGGAATTTAAAAATATTAATAAAATTTCTGTCAGAGAGGAGTAAGTAAATAAAAAATTGAATTAAAAATTGTTTTTTTAATTTTTTTACATGAAATTTTTTTTTTTTATTGACTTTATTTTCATTTAAAAGTACATATTTTTAACTAAAACATGTGTAAGTTTCATCAAAATATCTTTATAATATTTTGAGATATTAACAATTTTGTTAAATTAATGTTGATATTCAAAATGGCGTATCTTCTAAAATTTTAATTTTTTTCAAAATCATTTGGAGGGAAAAAGTTTCTCATATAGCAGTATAATACCACGAAGTTTCAAGAAAATCGATGAACCCTTTGACAACTCTTATATTTCTGACGTGAAAAGGCCCAACATTAACATGTTTTTTGAGCGGGATTTTTGGCTATTGACGCCATTTTGTACACGAAAATGCGCCAGATTCACCACGCTGATCGTACTGTTCTGTCACTTTATTAACTTTTTATTTGCTGAACTATTATGCAAACACCATAGCCACATCATCTGTTTTCCAAAATTTTTACTATTTTCTAACTATAATCAAAAACAATTTTTTTTCGCGCATGCGTTAGGTTTAAGTAAACGTGTTCTATTTGTGGCTCTTGTAAAATCACATTTTTGTGTTAATTTGTGAATGGGTCTTGGATTTTTAATTATCTAGACTTGAAACTGAACATTTTTTCTTTATTTGTTGCTGAAAATTATTCTTTGCAACTCTAACCGGACTTTATATTTTTGTTAAAATACTTTCCTAACCTAAAAATATGTCGGATAACACGTTGTCCATTCCTGATACTGACAAAACATGTTGTGGTTGCAATGTAAACATCCAGAAAGAAATAGTTCGTTGTGAAAAGTGCAATGCTCCGTTCCATCCTGGTTGTGCTAAATTAAAGAAGAAAAAATGCTGTGGCGGTTCAAGATCCTCCTCACCTTCAGCAAGATCCTTGACAAAGGATGACCTTTTCGCAGCTTTAGCTGACCAACTTAAGCAAATCAGCGGAAAGATCAGTGAAAAAATTAGCCCCTTGAAAAAATCTTTGGATGCTGTCTGTGGAAGACTAGAAAATATAGAAAAATCTATCTCAGGAGCCTTGGTTCGTGTTAACACTCTGGAGAATGACGTCAGAGATATAAAAATTGAGGTAGACACTTTGAAGTCAAATATTGTTAAATGTACTGACGACGTAATGTCTACATGCATGCGCGAATTATCGGACCGCAACGATAGAAAATCTAATTTAATAATGTTTAATCTATTAGAATCAGACGATAAAGCATCTTCTGTTGCAAATTCAAATTCAAATTCAAATTCTAAACACAATTCTAATACTGATTTAAATTTGGCATTGAACATTTTAAAAACAGTGTTACCTCAGGACACACCGAAAGTCATTTCAACAGCACGTCTCGGTAAATTTTCACTGATTACACCACAAACAAGACCACGTCCTCTGAGAGTCACACTGACAGACGAATCGTCTGTCCAAACATTTATTTCTGCCTTCACGAAACTTAAAAAGTTCCAAGCAGTTGCTGACCCATTGCCACCAAACCTCTTAATATCCTGGGACAAGACTCCAAAGCAATCTGAAGAGTTCAAGAGGATGCGCATCTCTTTGAATGAACGATTAACAAAAGGAGAAACTGGACTTCGGATAGTATACATGAAGGGAGAACCGAAAATTATATCTTCTAGAGGGTGACTCAGCTTCTTATCGCACTCATTCATCGACGAATATCACAGAAACGGAGAAATGGTGTTTTTGTTGCAGTACAGACTATTTTCAGAAGTTCCACGAATACCTATGTAGTATTATTGAAGCACTTTTTGTTAAAGTTTTATTTCAATTCTTCTTTTTATCTTATGTTTTTTTACATTTCTCCAAATTCTAACCATACTCTATTACGAACTGCGTAAACGAATTATGAAAGTATACACAATGTATTGGTATTCACTATTGAATCTTCATAGATTATTTTACCTAATTGTTTACTTGTTGATGATCATTAACAACTATTTTTATTATCATCTTTATTTTCGAAGTTTTCAATCTTATTTTGAACTTTCTACTCTCGCTCTTTTGATTTAATTGATTTTTTTTATTTAATATTAATTTGAGAATTAATATTGCAGTTATCAGCTGTGGAAAGAATTCGCGATTTCCGACATTATTGTTTAAACCTAACGCTTAAAGTTACATCTTATTTAAATTTTTTATTGTTAACTAGTTTTAGTTCTTTTGTTAAGTACATATATGTACCAAAGGGCCTCAAGCCCGTAAATCTGTATATAAATAAATAAATAAATAAATAATTTTTGCATGGCAGAAAAAAAATTGGCACCTTTAATCAACATTTGATTGCTCTCTTACCTTAAATCTTGTATTTCCAAAATTTTTATTCTATTTTAACTCTAATTTTTGAAAGCCTTTTTTACCATTCTGAACAATATAACACATAGATTTGAAACATTTTTTATTTATAACAAAAATGAAAATTTTCAAATCCATAAGCTAATTTTTTTTATTTTGATTAATACAGGATACTTTTACGTCCAAAATAATGCCAGAAAAAATTTGCCACCTCTGAACAACATGATTTCTGATGTATTGAAATTTCACCGGTGTCTCCCCTTAAAGGGAAAAGGGAGAAGGGTGTAGAAACAAATTGAAAAAGGACCCTGTACATTACCATGGGACATTATTTTTAATGCTCATGTTTTATAAGAGTATATTTTTAACTCTAGATTATATTAAAAAATATATAACATGATTAACTTACATTATCACCAAAAAATTAAAAATTTATCATAAATATTATCTTTCTCATTCTACGATTGACCATATAAATATTTCAGTAAGTCTACTCCCTTGTTTAAAGCAAAAGTTGGTTTTTCGTTCCCCTTATTTCATAGGTCTATTAAAATAAATTAATATATAGATTTATATTTAGCTAATTTCATTAAAACTTAAAATTTAATTTTGTTTAAATTTTGCTTCAGTACCAGTGTAACTCGTACATGACCGATTTCTTTCTTTAAGTCGCGGCATAAAGAAGAAATTGTGTAATATGTAATTTTTAATTCAAGACTTTTTTTTAGCAATTTGCAACAAGCTGCACGAAATGAAATTAATCGACAACTCTTATCACGCATCTGATTTTGAAATGATAAGGAATTATTATCAACAGGCATTGTATCATATGGTGTCTGCTGCCCGTGTGTCAATACATAAGGGGCCGATTTTGGAAAGTTCTAGGTACTTATTATTTCTAAAAATCTTTAACTATAATATAATCACAATTGATAAATACTTTAACCTTACACATTAATTACTGTTGACAGTTGTTACATAAATGATTGGAGTCGCTATCATCAAGAATTCCAAGAAATTAGTTTCATCAACTCAGGCGGCTTTGGAAACGTTTTCAGGGCACTCAATCGGCTAGATGGAATTGAATATGCAATTAAAAAAATAATTGTTAAATCAAATAAAGTTAATTCACTTATGCAGTACTTAGCAGAAGTAAAAACTCTCGCCAGGCTAAATCATGCAAATATAGTTCCTTATAAAGCTGCTTGGATTGAACCGAGCTTAGAGTCAAGAACAGTGAAAAGTTTATCAGCAACTAACTGTTTAGTAGGAAATCATAATTTGAAAATAGAACTTTCTAATTCCAATAACAACGTAAACCAAAGTCAAGATATTAAAAGTAACAAAACATGGTCAATTTCACATCACAAAGAGCCTATCCTCAAAGGTATGTAATATACTATTTTAATATAAAAGGACTCGTTTCAGTATCAAGTAAGCAAGGGCCACGAAGAAGGCGTCTTCAATAACTTACTTACCATTCAAAGTTCTTACTTTTCTTATTAATAATCCTTTGTGCTTCCCACGAGCCCGAGACTAGCTTTGGTCTTGAATCGTATCGTCTTGAATTTCCGACTATACGAGACCGAGACCCTTCTTGGACAAATCGATACGACATTGATACTATTGTGTTACGAGACCGAGATTCTCGACGAGACTTTTAAAGAATTGAAAAATAAGTTATACTATTATAAATTAATATATTTTTTAATCAAAGCCTGAACGATATTTAAAGTTTAGGAAAAATACAATATTGGAAAAATATATCTTTAAATTTTATGTAAATATGAACAAATCTATTCAATTAATCTCATAAATAAATAAAAAATCGATCATTATATTTAACCCTCTGCCTATTCAAATGATTGTTATCATCTAAAATCGTCTATTTTGACACTTGGTGAGGACTATAGGAATTATAGGATTCGCTGTAAAGTACTAGAGTGTGATAAAGTTAGAATAGGCAGAAGGTTAAATTAGTGAAAAAAAGCAACCAATTTTTAGTCACTTTTTACTAAAACGTCAATAAAAAATTAAAATATAATAAATTAAATAGTTAAATTTTACTAAAAATTAGTAGAAATATTTATTAACTTAAATTAGTATCCCACTTGTTACTAACTCAGATTTAGAAATAAAGCCTCTTGAGACCAAGATCTGCAATTTTAATATTTGTCAAAACCGAGACGAAACTATGAGGCAGGTTACAACGTCTACCCTAAGATACGCTACTTTTGAAAAATCACCTTATAATACGCTCTTTCCATATGTTGGCGTCTGCGCTGAAGTTAGTTGTCATGGCGACGAACTAATGCGCAGTCGCAGTAATATCAGCTAGCTTATCATAAGGAGATTTTTTGGAAGTAGCGTATCATAAGACACATGGTGTAACCTGCCTCTATATAAAATCTCCTATCGTAAGTATCGTGTCGTGGGCAGCTTTAATTTAATACTTAATTGGCAGAGGAAACGATAATAATAATAATATACACTAAGAGAAAAATACTTTTGAATCAATAGTGCCGATACTATTTAATTCCGTACTTTCAAAACAACAGTTTTTCTCTAGATTCAAACAAATTTTTCATTAAATCGAAAAACTGGAACTAATAATTTAAAAATATAGTACTTTAAATTGCAATACCGTTAAAATACAAAAAAAGTATATAAACTTGATTCAAGAAATCTGATTTGATTCAAAGAAAACATACTGTAATGATTCTATGTAATCCTTATGGGATTTATATGCCATTTGATTGGCGAGAAAAGATCAATTTTTTTTTTAAGGTTATTTAGACACGAAGGTGAGAAGTTATGAAGAAAAAGCACCTAATGATTAAAATATGTGAATTTAATTAAATCAAATATCATTGGACATTAATACAATCTTGGGTTCTTGAAACAATTTTCATTATTTTCAGTCCAAGAAAATTTATTATTTTGTTTTAAAAGGTCCCTGAAAGGTTCAATATAGTTCGAATATCTTTTTACAAATCTGCTGTAATAGCCGAACGCCCCTAACACAGACTGCATTTCTTGGCGATTTTTTGGTCTCGGTATTTCTTTTAATGATTTTATTCGATCCAGATCTGGTTTAATTTCCACAGTCGTCAAAATAAACCGTAAAAATTTGATTTCTTCTTTACAAAAACCAGATTTTCTGAGTCGCAAGGTCAATCCCGCATCTTAGAGTCTAGTAAAAAGACGATCCAAATGTTCGAGGTGTTCCTCGAATGTTTCTGAGGCAATTACAATGTCATCAACATATATCGTTACGAATTCCGCAAAATCGTTTCCTATAATTGAATTTATCGCACGTATGAAGCCGTTACTCGCCGTCTTTATCCCGAATGGAATCCTCTTAAATTGATACGCCCTTCCGTCAAAACAAAAGCCGTATATTTACGCGATTCCTCGGTTAACGGTACTTGTAGATAGCTTTGTGTTAAGTCGGTTATTGTAAAAAAAATTTTACCCTCAAATTTCTGTAAAATATCATCGATCTCTAGAGGTGAATCTGTTTCTAAATATCTTATTTTATTTATAAATCTCCCGTCTAGGCATACGCGAACATTTTCGTCCGATTTCTCTACGATTCGCAGCGGGTTACAGAAGTCACTAATTGATTCCTCTAATATTTCGTCTTCTTTCATTTTTTGTATTTTTCTCTAACTTTTTGCCTTTTTGTAAGTGAAACTGGGTAGTTTCTTTTCACGAACGCTTTTTTATTTTAATTTCATGTTTATAGCCTTTTAAAAGTCCCGGTTTCTCTGAAAATATTTTTTCATGCTTTTTTATTAAATTAAATAACTTTTCTCTATTTGAGTCTGTCATATTTTTTATTTGATTTATTTTTTCCCTAATCTGTTTCGTTTGATTTTTGGAAATGTTTTCATCCCCCACCCCGTTAGTTAAGACTCGTTTCGGAAGATGATTTATCGAATTTTCTAAATTTTGAACACTTATTTCCGATATAATATTATTTGTCTCTAATTGGTTCTGCTTCTTATCACTAATTATCTCAGTATTTACTTTTGCCTCACTTTCCCTATCATCTATCAAGCTTTTCATTTCGTTATTCATGCTATTTATATTAAGCAACTCATTATTTCTTTCGTTTGCGTCACCTAATTGGTTCCCGTGTTTTGAAATATTGTCGCCTAATTTATTTAATTTTTCATTACTATTTTTCCTTTTTAAATTAAACTTTTTTGAATGCTTATCAATTTTTTTTATCTTTAATTTTAATTACTTCTGTAAATACATTAGATTTTTTAATTGTTTGATTATTTATTCTTATTGTTTGATTTGTATATAATATTTCAACGTCATTTTCTCCACACCAGTTTGTACCCAAAATTAATTCGTAGCATAAATCAGGAATGACTAATAAACAATAGTTTTAAAAACAAAAGTTTTAATTATTTGACTTTCAATTACTAAATTAATCATAACTTGTTTCTTTTTTTTAGGGTTAATTTTTTCGAGAAAGTTTTCTGAGATACACTCTACTTGTGATCCAGTATCAATTATTAAATCTACATCTTCTCCCTCTATTGTCGTTTTAAATCCCGGACATTTATATTTTACTATTATTTTCTCATCATCTTCTTCTAACACTTCTTTTCCATCGATATCAAATATTAGGTCCTCTTTTATATTACAAACTTTCCGACTAGTAACGGAACCCTCTTTACATTCGCTTATCAGTTTAAATCAAGAATGTCTTGTATCTCTGTCTCTAATTCGTCTTCTTTGTCTGTCTCGTCATTTCTCTGTATAATAGCTACTCGGTTTCTCCTATCCGCGTTATCTTGTTTTCTTTGATTGTCATATCTATCAAAATTTGATCGTCCATTTAAATTTTCTCTTCTATCATTAATACCATGTCCTCTACCCTCTCTATTCTCACTTCGCCAATTTTCCTGCCTACCCCCTGGTACATCTTGCCTAGTTCGATATTCGTAATTATTATTTTTTCTACTGTCGTCATTATCAGCTCTATTTCTCGGATCTCTTTGCCAGTCGTCTCGCTTGTCCCATTCGTTCTCTCTCTCTAACCTTCTACCTTGATTCTTCTCCCCATTTTCTCTATCCCTCTCTACCTTAATTCTGCTTTCTCTCTCATTTATAAATCTTCCCCTTTCCTCTCTACCTTCATATCTACCTTCATTTCTATTCTCATGTCTACCTTGATTTCTACTTTCATATCTACTTTCATTTCTATTTTCATATCTGCCTTCATTTCTATTTTCATATGTACCCTCATTTCTGCTTTCATATCTACCTTCATTTCTACTTTCACATCTACCTTCATTTCTACTTTCATATCTACCTTCATTTCTATTTTCATATCTATCCTGGTCTCTAAAACCTTCCCTATTCCATCCCCCATATTTCTTTCTTTGATTTTGCGAATTATTTTCTCTTTCCGAATTATCAAGCTATGATAATGTTTTTACTATCTGCGATGTTTCTACCAGTTTTATGCAAACCAATGTATCTTGAATTCTTTTAGGCAATTGTCTGATTATAGCATAGTTGCTAGCATATTCCGATAAGGGTCTATGTAATTCGCCTCCTTCACCTGCTCATAAAAATATTGCACGAATGAATTGTCATTTTTTGAAAATTTTTTATTTCTCCATTCGTTTGTCTTCTTGGCTCTATATTCAACCGAATCAAATTCCACGTTAAAATTCCTTTCAAATTCTTCAAAATTATCCCATTTATAAAAATTTGTAAAATACCACGCTCTAGCTCTCCCTTTTAGCGATCTTCTAATAATAATTGGTACGGCTTCGTGAGTAATATTTTTTAATCAAAATATTCTTTCAAATCAAATATATATTCAACAGGAATATTTTTAAATTCATCACTAAATTCTGGCAAAGGTATTTCTATTTTGGCATTAAAATTCATTTTATTTTCATCACTAATTGATTTAACATTCTCTCTATTAATCGCTTGTTTTGATTCTACATTTACTTGAACACTATTAATCATTGTCTTAATGCTTTTGAACAAATCTGTTAATTCTGAATACAAATTTCCCATCTGACCATTTTCGCTATCATTTATTAAATGTTTTTCTATATTGTTAACCCCTTCCTTCACACTTTCCTCACCCTTTTTTTCGTTGGGCGCCATTTCTAATGATTCTATGTAATCCTTATGGGATTTATATGCCATTTGATTGGCGAGAAAAGATCAACTTTTTTTTTGAAGGTTATTTAGACATGAAGGTGAGAAGTTATGAAGAAAAAGCACCTAATGATTAAAATATGTGAATTTAATTAAATCAAATATCATTGGACATTAATACAATCTTGGGTTCTTGAAACAATTTTGTTATTCGTTCTGAGAAAATCAAGATATATAAAACTAAAGGCCATTCATACTAATATACATTAATTAAAATACTAAATTCGCACCAATAAAACCTGATTTAATAGCGGGGATCAAACTTTTATTTAATATTTCAATTCCCCTTGAACATCAATTTGAATTTCACTCACCCACCTCAACGTCCACCGAACGATCACCGATTCCAAACGATTCACAATCCTAACATGAATTCACTTAGAGTCTCTACTTATTTTCACAAATCTTCTGGATCCTCAGAAATGCAACTTCCACAACAATAGGTAGATAGAGTGTAAGCGTCCCCACACTCAAGCACACACCAACAAGAAACAATAACAAGCGTTTTAGGAACCTCAGTTCCAGTCAAATTATATTAAAACAAATTATGATGAGAGGTAATCAACAACCCTCTCACCAGTCGGAGCGTCCAAAAGCTAATGAATAATCATCGCCCTACTCTTGACAAAATAGGCGGATTCCTTCTATTACTTCTATCCCAAATTTTGCTATATGCCCATTACAATACTTTTAATACAATTGATATCTTTTTACTCTCTAAATCTCAATTAGTGGTTTTTCACTAATGAATTAGAGAAAATTCACTATTAAATAGTAAATATTTCACTAATGTTTAGTAGAAAACTACTAATTTTTAGTAAAAAAACTATTAATTTGAAAGTGAAATATCAACTAATTGAAATAGTGAATTTCACTGTTTTAATTAGTAAAAATTTCACTATCAAATTAGTACAGTTTTCTACTAAACATTAGTGAAATATCCAATATTCAATAGTGACCGATTTTTCTCTAATTCATTAGTGAAAAACAACTAATACAGATTAAAAGAGTAAGTTAATAGAATATTTTTGTGTGTCAAAAAAAAACAATAATAGCTTCAAACAAATATACTTCAAATTGTATAGTACCTACTGTAAATACAACTAGTAAAATCTTTGAATACGCACAAAGGCAGATACCTTTGAATCCATAGTACATTTAATAGAATCAAAGAAAAAATAATTATTCTATTAAATTAATGCAATATATTCTTAGATCAAATAAGACAATAAAGGATTCAAACAAATATACTTTAAATTTTATAGTATTTACTGTTTATGCAACTAATAAAATCTTTGAATAGGTTCAAAAGCGGATACCTTTGAACCCATTATATGCTGAACAGAATCAAATAACAATGATTATGATATTCTAATATAATTTGTATATTCTTTTATCAAAATTTTAAAAGGAATTAAAGAATTATTCAATTAAAGAGGCATTGAAAATATATTTAAAATATTACAAAAATATAAGTTTAAAATTTAACTTTGACTCAACACTTAAAAAAAAGGTTTTTGAATGAATTACATTTATTCCATTGAATTCGACGTTACTACGTTAATGATTGTTTTATTGGTTCATAAACATAAAATTATAATTTAAAATTAATAAACTGCAATTTTTGAGTAAATATCATCATGCTATCAAATTGCTGTTATCGACTGATAACTGATAATCGACTTTAAGTTTTATATAAAAATAATTATTAAATAAAAATAAATTTATTATTTCTACTTAATATATGTTTTCATTGACAGTTTATCGATTGTTTGAAACATTCCCTATTTCATAAGTGCAAGATTTTATACGAGGTTTCTCTAAACATTGTGCTATCACTACCTTGGAACTTTGGTCACTACTGTGGCATCAGTAATTACCTATTTCTAGAATATCTTTGTAAATTTTAAGTTTGTAGTAGAATCACTTCTGATACTGATTTTGCTAAGAAATAGAAGTGGAATACCGTTTATACAAATTTATTATTTGAAAGCTAGAAAAAAAAATTTAGGACCTCAAAAATCACAGTTTGTGGAAAATCACTCATAAGCAAAGTTGCAGCACATAGTTCCAGTCTGGGTAGTGATAATGTTTTTAAAGGGGCTATTCGAGATTTTGAACAAAGAAGGAAACTAAAATGTTCACCTTTTTCGTTTGTTGAGCGAACGTAAAGACAAGCTCCATAAGCGCGCTCGCTAGCGTTGCAGAACCCATGTAATTGCATTTCCGTAAACTCTGGTATCATGACGCATCTTTTGAAAGAATGTTTATTTATTAAGGTTAAACTATATGTATATTTGACCCATGTAGCTTTAACATCTGGTGGGATCGGCTCATCCCAAGTTAATTTTGATTTCCAGAGTTGTTGAATAATTAATTTTGCGAGAACAACAGGACCTAATAACCCGTGCGGATCATATATTTTTGCGGTATCTGATAAAATGATGCGCTTTGTGGGTTCCTCTTTTGAGATTGAAGGCGTGACTGTGTATAAAAAAGAATCGGTAATTGAGTCCCAATGTATCCCTAAAGTTTTAATTGTTTCTGTGGGATCGAGAGAGAAATATGAGTCCGAATTTTCATTTGAATTTTTACTACGTAGCGTATCATGATTGGAGGCCCATTTTCTCAGATGGAATCCCCCCTTTTCTAAAAGGATAATTAAATCATTTTGAAGTTGCCAAGCGTCTTGTAAAGTTTGGGCTCCCGTCAATAAATCATCGACGTAGAAATCTCTTTTTAAAATCTGAGAAGATACTGGATGAGATTCGTTCTCATCTTTCGTTAATTGATAAAGAGTTCTAATGATTAAAAAAGGTGCGCTTGCAGTGCCAAATGTAACTGTGTGAAGCAAATAAGATTTAATTGGTTCATTAGAATTGAAGCCCCACAGAATTTTTTGATAAATGCAATCTTCTGCATTCACTTGAACTTGTCTATACATTTGCTGTATATCAGCAGTTAATACATATAGAAAAATTTGAAATCTAAGAACAATCGCAAATAAATCTTCTTGTATAATTGGACCAACCATCAAAACAATATTTAATGACAACCCGGAAGTTGTTTTAGCCGAACCGTCAAAAACAACCCTAGTTTTAGTCGTAAGACTATCGCTTTTAATCACCGAGTGATGTGGCAAATAGTATCCCTGATTTTTATCATTTAAATCATCCTCAGATATTAAAGTCATGTGACCTTGATCTAAATAATCTTCAATACAAGAAACATATTCTGACTTAAATTTTGGATTTCTTTCGAATTTTCTTTCTAATGAATAGAATCTTTGTAATGCATTGTTGAAAGGATACCCTAAATAAGTTTTATTGTCATTAAACGGGAGCTTTACGGTATATTGACCCGAATTTTCCCTAATGGTATTTGTAGCATAATGATTTTCGCAATCCGCTTCTTCTGGAGATGAAAATTTATGATTTGGTTCATCGCCTACTTCCCACAACAATGGTAACTCTCGAAAATTTATTAAATTACAAGAAATTTGTTGTTCTGTGCGAGTTACTCGTGGGTCAGTATATCTACCTGCGATAATCCAACCTAATTCAGATTCTTGTAAAATAGCAGATTGACCTTTCATGTGAATTTTACCGGCTCCTAATAATTCATAAAAAATATCTAAACCAATTAATATATCAATATCTGCAGGGTTGTAAAATTCGGGATCTGCTAAAACTATACCTTCAGATATTGGAAACGCTTTTTTATTCAACGGCATTGAAGGCATGCATGAATAAATTTCATTAAAAATTAGAAAGAATAAATTGAACAATGAATTTTTGACACGCGATTTAATAGTAGCCGTGGTACTGTGTTCTGTTTTTGTTTCTAAATGTTCGACCTGCAGAGCCCTTAAAAGGGCTCTGCAGGTACGAAACCGTCCGTTGATCACAGCAGTTCCGAGAATTACATAAGCTGGGATTTGAGGAGAACTTACCATTGTCTACATCAGAAGTTGAAGAGGTTGAAAATTGTTTTTCAAAATGTAACAAAACATTGTGTTTCTTGTTACACCTCTTACAAGGAGGCTTACGACACTCGGATGTTTTGTGATTATCATAAAAACAGTTATGACACAAACGCGTCTTTTTGAAAATTTCATATCTTTCTTGAGGCAATAAAGTTTGAAATTGGCTGCAACTACCGAGGAAATGTTTGTCAGAACAAAGTGCACACTTTGGTTGCCACTTTGTCTGCGGAGAGGAAACTGTTGCGGACATGCAAGTTGAAATATTTTTTGAATTTTGTGGTTTAATTTTAACGGAATTAGATTTTGGAGATTGATTTTGTTTATGAAACGATTGAGTATCCTTAAGCAAAGATCGTTTTTCAAGAAATTTTATCATATCTTTATAAGTAGGAAGTTTTGAGCCTTCTAGTGATTCTTCCCATTTTTCTCGCAAGTAATTATTTAGTTTTTCTCAAATAATGAAAATTAGCAATGTATCCCATTGATCTACAGGTTGACCTAATGCTTTGAGAGCACGAATACGTTTTTGTACATTATCTAATAATAACCTAATAGGCATTTCCTTGGAAGCAGTTGGAAGATTAAATAATGCTTTAACGTGTGTTTCAACTATATATTTTTTATTATCAAAACGAGATTTTAACAACTCCCATGCTACCAAATAATTCTCACTAGTAGTTTCTAATGAAGCTATAACTTCTGCCGCTTCATCTTTTAAACAAGCCTTTAAGTACATAAATTTCTGAATGTGTGGAATAGACGCATTGTCATGACACATGGATTTAAATGAATCATGAAAATTTAACCACGTGTCATAGGTTCCATGAAATTCAGGAGCTTGAAGTTTTGGAAGTTGAAATTTACTTAATTGATTTGAAATCCCCCCACGGTCAGAATTTAATTCGTCATTTGTCGAATTACTACGCGTTTCAGGAGGCAAAGACTCTCTCTCTTTGTTTTGAAAAATCTTTAAATATTTTTTAAGCAATCCATTCGCTTTAAAGACCCGATTTTCGAAGGAATTTCTTTCACCTTCGTTAACTTCTTTATCAGTACTTGTTGAGAGTTATTCTATTTGATTTTGAACTTGCTCGAATTTATCCCACGCTTCAGAATGTTTCAACAATCTAGATTCTAAATCCAAATCTGATAAGTCTGTTTCCGAATTAATTGTACTTAAGACGGTTTCTAAATTTGTTAATTGGTGTTTTATATTTCCCGGAAGCCGATTAAATTCGGTTAATTGAACTTCAGTCATTTTCAGAAATCTTTATTTAACATTACCAGAATTGCAAACAATACCTTTTATTCAAGTAGATTTGCTACTGTAGTTGGGTTGATCCAATGTCCAAGAAATTGTTAGTCCAACATCTAAATGTAGATAAAAATCCAATATAACTTTCTTTTCCATGAGTTCACTTTTGAAAATTTCGTGATCGTCGAAATAGTTCCTCCTATTTTGCTTGTCTTTGACCCTTTTGCTTAACTCCAGACAAACAGTTTTGAAATCACTGCACTGGCAACTATATTCCTTTTTTAAAAAAATGTCAGTGTACTAAAATTATAAAGGAACGCACTTGCGAAACATCACTGGAGAATTTCAGGAACTTCTCCTTCAAAAATCCACTAAAATGTCAATCTTCATTCATCAAACTGTTTTTAATTGAAAATAATTAATGTTTTTAATTCTAAGTTCCAGCTTTGAAATCACTGGTTATTTGCTTAAATAGCAAAACTTGCCTTCACCAAGTTTGAAATTCTTGGCACTTCACTATCCTTTGATAAGTGTCGAAGACAAAAGACACATAATTTGAAATAAATGTGTCAATCCGGCTCGAAGGACCATAAAAATGTTGAGGAAAAATGCTTAAAAACAGGGTAATCCTTTTTTAAATAAAACTCACAACTTGATAACAATAGAATATATTGTAAATTAATTCAAAAATGTACAAGTTATTTAATACGGAGGAACAAATTTTGCAATCTTACTTGACGACGATCGAAAGTGAACTGACGTGCCTTTTGACGAGCCTAAGGTTTGAGGTCTTAAAGGCAAAAGTTAAAATTTGACAACACTGCATTTTGGTTTAACAAAGATTTGGCAACAAGGCATTTTGAATATAGAGAAGGGGTATTTTCCATTAGTGTTAATGGCGTCGTGACAAAATAGAAGGATACTTGAAGAGCCATAGTTTTATTCAGGTTCAAGCTAATACCTTGAAGTTTATAGTTTTAAGCTCTTGCACGTTTACACAAATAGATTGTAATACTATTTCATAAATTCCAAAATTGTCCATTATGGAAGACGAGACGAAAAACATAATAAATTCTTTAAAATCCTTGAAGCTTTAAACATACTATTTCAAAACTTGTATTTTCTAGGTATAACGAGCAAAAAGCAAAATTTGGGATTATAAGTTTTAGAAGATATAGTTAATCATAAACCAAACAAAAAATTGTTAAATATTCAATTATTGCTACGGAACAGATGATATCCGGGTTTTATCCGTTTTCTATCGGATTTCATGAGAAGGGCCTAGTATATCTTAATAATAAAACCTTGTATTCGTAAGAATAATATAAATAATTTTATGAAACAGTATCAATAATAAATAATAGAAATAATAAAATAACATGATATAATAATTGAATCAAATAATTCAAAAACCTTTTTTCTCAGTGAATAATCTTATAAAACAAAAAAGATCTGCTTTTAATACACGGAGAGAAAATTTGACAGGATTTTCGTCAACTGAAACAGTTAAAAAGCGTCAATGACTGATGGGCGCCATTTTTGTTAATAATCGTGTAATTTTTGGTCGATTACTTAAAAGCAGTCGATGTAATATCAAGGCAATATCAATTGACGAACGACGAAAATAAGGTTGATATTCGAGGAGCGCTATGTTCACTGTGTGTCGGGGCGCCTGGCCTCGACGATCAGGAAACAATCCGCCAAATTTCGAAGCATGGGAATTTGTAGGCTCCTTGGAAGGAAGGGAAAGAGAGAGAGAAGAGAGAGAGACTCAGTGTGCAAGGTTAAAGAACACTTCTGTAACTGTTCTTAAACGCAAGTAATAAGTTCTAGAATTAGTTCATGATCTGACGAGTAAAAATGTCGTCCCTATAGGGGAACAGATCAAATCTAGAACACAGTGACAGAAAAAGTACATCACATTTTTGTAACAGTGTCGTTAGAATTACATTCTAGAACTGTTTTATTACAAAATTGTAACACTAGTACTGTAAGACTGTTTCCTTTGTGGTCTTCAACAGTTCTAGTACGTTCACACTGGAGAGGAACTCTTTCCTTTTCCATAACCCCTCCCTTCCGAGGTGCTTAGAAAATCCCATGCTTCGAAATTTGGAGGATTGTTTCCTGATCGTCGAGGTATGAGAAGTTAATCGTTAAGGCGGAACGTTCCGGACACACCATCGACATAGCACGCCTCGAATATCAACCTTCTTTTCGTTATTCATCAACTGATATTGTCTCGATAGTACATCGACTGCTCTTACGTTAATAAATAATCGACCAAAAATTACACGATCATTAACAGAAATAGCGTCAATTAGTAAGTAATGTAAGTAATGACATAGGTTCCTACGTAGTGTCCTATGTAGGTACACGAAAAAAAAATCCATTGATATTTACAAAACTTTTTTTGGACTCTTGGATACATGAAAAATTTTTGTGAAAGCTCTTATAGCCTGGTTTGTATGAATTACTAAATTACTTCATAAATATGATACTCAATTCCGTTAATTTTATTGAATATGTTTGCGTAGTGTACAAATGGGAAGTTTATAATATTTTTTAGAGGAAGAATAGAAAATATACCAAATGAAGCAATAGTATTTCTATCGGGGAGTTTGTAAGAATAGAACCATGCACAAAAAGAAAATAGAATGACTCATCAGTTGTCTGATGAGACTGAACGCTTTCCCTTCTCTGGTTACTAGTAGAAGTGGTGTCTCTACTGTTGTTGCGAATCTGTTGATTCGCATAAATACATACATAAATACATACATAATTAACTTAAGATTTTATTCATACCTTAAACGCAAGTAAACGCATCGAAACGAATATTTAAAAAAATCCTAGTGACGCTGAGATTCGAACCCTGATTTTCTAACCGAACGCTAAAAGCATATTACGAGTCAGACGCACTGACCACCGCGCACCGGGCCATCGAGGCTATAAGATTTGGTTTTCGAAATACTCGGTGACATCTAGTTTTGGAATGTGTCATTTAAAGAAATTTTCACAAAAAGGGGAAATGGCAATTCCTTTCGAGAATTTTTAGGTTATTACTTATTTTAGAGATAAAGATATTTTTTAGAAAAATAATATTGAACATTGGATTGAAAATTGTTTGTATTGAAAGTATAAACAATTCATAGTTTATATTATGAATACAAAAATAAGGTATTTCTCTTTTTCTATTAGTTTCAAACAGTCGCTAAAAGTTTGTTGTAACTGATTCTGATAGCAATTAAATTTTCCATGTTGCACCTGCCTAATGGATTACCCTTGAGGCTGCACTCCAGTTGCATCCGCGGTTCGGTCCCAGAATGCGGCTGAAGGGGTACTCATTCCCCTCTCTTTGCCTACTCAGTCAGTTCTTGTCTCTTTGTACCTTCCTTCTTTTGACACTGTTTACTACCTTTATTTTCCTTGGGCTCGTCCAACTCTCATATCAGTAAATTTTTTCAAACATGATTTTCCCTTCACAACTTCACACTTAACTTCACAATTTATTTTTAAAGAAAACATTATAATATTAGGTGTTTTATCATTTATTGCTAGAAAGTTTTCTTGTTTATTTGTTTCAATTTTAATACTATTTATCGCATCGTGAACATCAATTTTAGTTTGAGTTTGAGTCTACTGTTGAACATTATTTTCTAAAAACTTTTGAAAGCAAAATTTATAATTATCATTCATTATTAAATCTGTTCTTTTTTTACTTAACATCTTGTCCATTTTTAAAGAAATTGATTTAGTTAATTTTTGTTTTTTACTTTTAAGTGCTTCTATTTTTAATGCATGAGCATGATCTATTTTTTTCAATTATTTTTTATTATCGTTAATTTTAATAAAAGATTTGCATCATTTATTAGTTCAAACTTACCTTTAAATACTATTTTTCAAAAATGTTTTAAATTTAAATTTACAACTCATCTATAATTATAAAATTCCTTCCATTTTCACTTTGAATATTCTTCATTTTAAAATGGATTTTTAGTGCAAAACGGATTTAAGAACCTAATATTATAATACACTGAGAAAAAACTTTTCTTGCGCCAATGCATTGGATCAAGTATGAATTATGCTTATAATAGTATAGAATATTATAGACTCAAGAATTTGAGGTTATGTTAAACTCTTTTGCGCATGATAAAAGCAGACCAGAGTTTACGCTAAATATCTTATTCTTGGAACAAGTATAAAAACGATTTCTTTCAATGCAATCAATGTAAACACAATTTTATTCTTGTAAAAAGAAATCTTTTTTCTCAGTGTATGACTGGTTACTTTATTTTCTAATACGATTTATCCAAGACTACTCAAATAATTTCGTAATTATTAAGAAATTTTTTTTTTCCGTGCACCTATGTAGAAACCTATTTAGGAATAGCTACATCTGCGCACTAGTTTTTTTCTTGAAAATTAAGCTCATAGAAATGTATTAGGCTTCAAAATTACAAGTTTTTGATTGAAAAAAAATGCATTTAAAAACAAATTTTACCACTTAGGCTTCTACGTAGAATCTTACGTATGAACTTATGTCGTTACTTACAGGACGCTCTTTAGAGAATGGATTGTACGTTCCTTCGTAGGATCTTATGTGGGGAACCATTTGAGGGCCTTTGTGGGGTCTAATAATTATTTATAATATATTATTTCAAAGTGATTTTCTTTAAAAAAGTGTCTAACTAAGATTTATACTTAGTGTTAAAAAACGCAGTTTTTTACTTAATTTTTCAACTGACCCCACCGGATTGTTTGTTTTGGTTTTAAAATACACCAGTTAAACGTAGTCCCAATTAAAAAACTAAAAATTTCCGAAAAGTCCCTTATCTAAACAAAATTGTTTATATTTTTTTCCACCTTTTGATAATACCATTAGCAAGGTCTCTCTGACCCAATTTTATTTAATTTTTGTCTTTAAACTAGTTTTTTTTTTCAATTTCACGGATATTAGAATATTTTTAAACATTAGTGAATTTAAAAAAAATTTAGTTTGAAGACAAAAATTAAACAAAATTAGGTGAGAGATACCTTTCTTACAGAGTTTAGTGTAAAAACATTTAGTATTTTAAGAGAAAGGTTACGAGTTTTTCAAAGAGTTTTCCCTTTACGGTGTAGAAAGGAAAATTTATTTCCCATGACATTTAATTCTATTGCGGCACGGAAGTAAGTTTTCTAATTTATTAAACAATTTTCGTTCTAAAACTCTCAACGTCATGATCGACGAATTATGCACTTTCCTTAGAAAATCTGAAAAGTTAACACATTCGTTGGTAAGCAAAATCACCTACCTTTTACCATCCCGGGAAAAAGTGTTTAGATATAATAAGATATATTTCAGATATAATCAGATATATTGTAGATATAATCCCAGTAAAAAGAGGGTTATTGAGCAAGTTTTGGCTAGTTGAGCAAGCCGTCTGCTCAATTGTCCAAGCGGCATTTGGACAATCGGGGTGGTTGCTCGATCATCTTATGCATTATGCCCAATCATCCAAAAGGTATTTCGAGCTTAAAACTGGAGAACAGCAACTTAGCTTTTGAGAAAACATTTAGAAACGTTAAATTATGGATATATGCAAAAAACTGTATAATAAAAATACGTATATTAAAAATAAATAACATTTCAGAAAAGTCGTGACTTATTGACACACAGGGATCAGAACACTTGACTAGCAGAATAGACGTAGCCAATCACAATTTATTCTCCCGCGGTAGAAAGATTTTTATCGGTTACGTCTATTCTGCCAGTCAAGTGTTCTGCTCCCTGTGTGTCAATAAATCACGACTTTTCTGAAATGTTATTTATTCTTAATATACGTATTTTTATTATACAGTCTTTTGCATATATCCATAATTTAACGTTTCTTAATGTTTTCTCAAAAGTTTAGTTGCTTTTCTCCAGTTTTAAGCTCGAAATACCTTTTGGATGATTGGGCATAATGCATTGGATGATCGAGCAAACACTCCGATTGTCCGATTTGCCGCTTGGACAATTGAGCAGACGGCTTGCTAAACTAGCCAAAACGCTTGCTCAATAACCCCCTTTTTACTGGGATCAGATACATTTCAGATCTAATGATATACGATTTGATCTATTCAGATATAATCAGATATAATCAATTATTAAACATATATATATTTAGATATAATTAGATCTACTATTATATCTGTTTATATCTAGATAGATATCACCTGATGGACTCTACGGTCGCGCCAAGTCAAGCGGTCAGGCTTGCTTGGTTCGCGCCCCGGGGAGCCTGGGATTTTTTCCGGCCGTGAGATAACTTCAGTGGAAGGTAAAGACTTCGAGCTTTCTTAGTATAAACATGTAGATATATAAGATATGTAGATATAGTTAAATGGGTGTTGAAATCTAATAATTTAAAATCACGTAAGAAAGTTTAGATATGATGAGATGTAGTTTTATTTATATTTAACCTCGCCCATACTTATTGATATACATTCTAAAAAAAACTGTATTCAAGATTCAACGTGGAGCAGTTATTGAGAGCTCTGGATTAGAAGTCGAGTCTAGTAGTTGATACTCCTGTGATGCGGGTTTGAGTTTCGACGTGGTCATTTTTTTTGTTTTTAATTATTTATTAGAAATGTTTATTAATTATATCGCCAACTGCATAATTTTTAATAATATTTATAATTTTCAATAAATTTATTTATTTATTAACATTTTTTGATCTGGTTAGATCTAATTATATCTGCTCAGATAGAGACAAAATCTTGATATGATTATATATAATCAATTATATCTGATTACATCTAAATATTTCTTCCCGGGCAGTAATATAATTAAAATATACATGTAGATATTAACACGTATTTATAATTCTTTTCTTTTTTTAATAGTAAAATTTAAAGAATTTTCCAAA